>OU343062.1:47508565-48195930 GCA_910593695.2 Ocypus olens
AAAAAATGCAACTTTCTTAAAAATCATCGTAGACTATTGAATTTAACTTTATTTTCATCAGAAAGACGAGAGAAATCGATTGCCGTTAAAAAATTTCAGCTATCTTCAATAGCAAAAAAATTAGTCAGTCACCATGAACATTTTTGAAAATTTAAGAAAATAATTGATTTTTCAGACTTTGATCGGCCGTAGCGGCCAAACGAAAACTCCAAATTGAACGCGGTTTGCAAATCTGAGCTCCTCGTACGTCAATTAATCGGATTAGAGATTTTTAATTTTTGATGAAATCGTGAAAAAAGACATGACTAACCCCTTTGGAAAATTTGTTAAAAAATGCAACTTTCTTAAAAATCATCGTAGACTATTGAATTTAACTTTATTTTCATCAGAAAGACGAGAGAAATCGATTGCCGTTAAAAAATTTCAGCTATCTTCAATAGCAAAAAAATTAGTCAGTCACCATGAACATTTTTGAAAATTTAAGAAAATAAATGATTTTTCAGACTTTGATCGGCCGTAGCGGCCAAACGAAAACTCCAAATTGAACGCGGTTTACAAATCTGAGCTCCTCGTACGTCAATTAATCGGATTAGAGATTTTTAATTTTTGATGAAATCGTGAAAAAAGACATGACTAACCCCTTTGGAAAATTTGTTAAAAAATGCAACTTTCTTAAAAATCATCGTAGACTATTGAATTTAACTTTATTTTCATCAGAAAGACGAGAGAAATCGATTGCCGTTAAAAAAATTCAGCTATCTTCAATAGCAAAAAAATTAGTCAGTCACCATGAACATTTTTGAAAATTTAAGAAAATAAATGATTTTTCAGACTTTGATCGGCCGTAGCGGCCAAACGAAAACTCCAAATTGAACGCGGTTTGCAAATCTGAGCTCCTCGTACGTCAATTAATCGGATTAGAGATTTTTAATTTTTGATGAAATCGTGAAAAAAGACATGACTAACCCCTTTGGAAAATTTGTTAAAAAATGCAACTTTCTTAAAAATCATCGTAGACTATTGAATTTAACTTTATTTTCATCAGAAAGACGAGAGAAATCGATTGCCGTTAAAAAATTTCAGCTATCTTCAATAGCAAAAAAATTAGTCAGTCACCATGAACATTTTTGAAAATTTAAGAAAATAAATGATTTTTCAGACTTTGATCGGCCGTAGCGGCCAAACGAAAACTCCAAATTGAACGCGGTTTGCAAATCTGAGCTCCTCGTACGTCAATTAATCGGATTAGAGATTTTTAATTTTTGATGAAATCGTGAAAAAAGACATGACTAACCCCCTTGGAAAATTTGTTAAAAAATGCAACTTTCTTAAAAATCATCGTAGACTATTGAATTTAACTTTATTTTCATCAGAAAGACGAGAGAAATCGATTGCCGTTAAAAAATTTCAGCTATCTTCAATAGCAAAAAAATTAGTCAGTCACCATGAACATTTTTGAAAATTTAAGAAAATAATTGATTTTTCAGACTTTGATCGGCCGTAGCGGCCAAACGAAAACTCCAAATTGAACGCGGTTTGCAAATCTGAGCTCCTCGTACGTCAATTAATCGGATTAGAGATTTTTAATTTTTGATGAAATCGTGAAAAAAGACATGACTAACCCTTTGGAAAATTTGTTAAAAAATGCAACTTTCTTAAAAATCATCGTAGACTATTGAATTTAACTTTATTTTCATCAGAAAGACGAGAGAAATCGATTGCCGTTAAAAAAATTCAGCTATCTTCAATAGCAAAAAAATTAGTCAGTCACCATGAACATTTTGAAAATTTAAGAAAATAAATGATTTTTCAGACTTTGATCGGCCGTAGCGGCCAAACGAAAACTCCAAATTGAACGCGGTTTGCAAATCTGAGCTCCTCGTACGTCAATTAATCGGATTAGAGATTTTTAATTTTTGATGAAATCGTGAAAAAAGACACGACTAACCCCCTTGGAAAATTTGTTAAAAAATGCAACTTTCTTAAAAATCATCGTAGACTATTGAATTTAACTTTATTTTCATCAGAAAGACGAGAGAAATCGATTGCCGTTAAAAAATTTCAGCTATCTTCAATAGCAAAAAAATTAGTCAGTCACCATGAACATTTTTGAAAATTTAAGAAAATAATTGATTTTTCAGACTTTGATCGGCCGTAGCGGCCAAACGAAAACTCCAAATTGAACGCGGTTTGCAAATCTGAGCTCCTCGTACGTCAATTAATCGGATTAGAGATTTTTAATTTTTGATGAAATCGTGAAAAAAGACATGACTAACCCCCTTGGAAAATTTGTTAAAAAATGCAACTTTCTTAAAAATCATCGTAGACTATTGAATTTAACTTTATTTTCATCAGAAAGACGAGAGAAATCGATTGCCGTTAAAAAATTTCAGCTATCTTCAATAGCAAAAAAATTAGTCAGTCACCATGAACATTTTTGAAAATTTAAGAAAATAATTGATTTTTCAGACTTTGATCGGCCGTAGCGGCCAAACGAAAACTCCAAATTGAACGCGGTTTGCAAATCTGAGCTCCTCGTACGTCAATTAATCGGATTAGAGATTTTTAATTTTTGATGAAATCGTGAAAAAAGACATGACTAACCCTTTGGAAAATTTGTTAAAAAATGCAACTTTCTTAAAAATCATCGTAGACTATTGAATTTAACTTTATTTTCATCAGAAAGACGAGAGAAATCGATTGCCGTTAAAAAATTTCAGCTATCTTCAATAGCAAAAAAATTAGTCAGTCACCATGAACATTTTTGAAAATTTAAGAAAATAAATGATTTTTCAGACTTTGATCGGCCGTAGCGGCCAAACGAAAACTCCAAATTGAACGCGGTTTGCAAATCTGAGCTCCTCGTACGTCAATTAATCGGATTAGAGATTTTTAATTTTTGATGAAATCGTGAAAAAAGACATGACTAACCCCTTTGGAAAATTTGTTAAAAAATGCAACTTTCTTAAAAATCATCGTAGACTATTGAATTTAACTTTATTTTCATCAGAAAGACGAGAGAAATCGATTGCCGTTAAAAAAATTCAGCTATCTTCAATAGCAAAAAAATTAGTCAGTCACCATGAACATTTTTGAAAATTTAAGAAAATAAATGATTTTTCAGACTTTGATCGGCCGTAGCGGCCAAACGAAAACTCCAAATTGAACGCGGTTTGCAAATCTGAGCTCCTCGTACGTCAATTAATCGGATTAGAGATTTTTAATTTTTGATGAAATCGTGAAAAAAGACATGACTAACCCTTTGGAAAATTTGTTAAAAAATGCAACTTTCTTAAAAATCATCGTAGACTATTGAATTTAACTTTATTTTCATCAGAAAGACGAGAGAAATCGATTGCCGTTAAAAAAATTCAGCTATCTTCAATAGCAAAAAAATTAGTCAGTCACCATGAACATTTTTGAAAATTTAAGAAAATAAATGATTTTTCAGACTTTGATCGGCCGTAGCGGCCAAACGAAAACTCCAAATTGAACGCGGTTTGCAAATCTGAGCTCCTCGTACGTCAATTAATCGGATTAGAGATTTTTAATTTTTGATGAAATCGTGAAAAAAGACATGACTAACCCCCTTGGAAAATTTGTTAAAAAATGCAACTTTCTTAAAAATCATCGTAGACTATTGAATTTAACTTTATTTTCATCAGAAAGACGAGAGAAATCGATTGCCGTTAAAAAATTTCAGCTATCTTCAATAGCAAAAAAATTAGTCAGTCACCATGAACATTTTTGAAAATTTAAGAAAATAAATGATTTTTCAGACTTTGATCGGCCGTAGCGGCCAAACGAAAACTCCAAATTGAACGCGGTTTGCAAATCTGAGCTCCTCGTACGTCAATTAATCGGATTAGAGATTTTGAATTTTTGATGAAATCGTGAAAAAAGACACGACTAACCCCCTTGGAAAATTTGTTAAAAAATGCAACTTTCTTAAAAATCATCGTAGACTATTGAATTTAACTTTATTTTCATCAGAAAGACGAGAGAAATCGATTGCCGTTAAAAAATTTCAGCTATCTTCAATAGCAAAAAAATTAGTCAGTCACCATGAACATTTTTGAAAATTTAAGAAAATAATTGATTTTTCAGACTTTGATCGGCCGTAGCGGCCAAACGAAAACTCCAAATTGAACGCGGTTTGCAAATCTGAGCTCCTCGTACGTCAATTAATCGGATTAGAGATTTTTAATTTTTGATGAAATCGTGAAAAAAGACATGACTAACCCCTTTGGAAAATTTGTTAAAAAATGCAACTTTCTTAAAAATCATCGTAGACTATTGAATTTAACTTTATTTTCATCAGAAAGACGAGAGAAATCGATTGCCGTTAAAAAAATTCAGCTATCTTCAATAGCAAAAAAATTAGTCAGTCACCATGAACATTTTTGAAAATTTAAGAAAATAAATGATTTTTCAGACTTTGATCGGCCGTAGCGGCCAAACGAAAACTCCAAATTGAACGCGGTTTGCAAATCTGAGCTCCTCGTACGTCAATTAATCGGATTAGAGATTTTTAATTTTTGATGAAATCGTGAAAAAAGACATGACTAACCCCCTTGGAAAATTTGTTAAAAAATGCAACTTTCTTAAAAATCATCGTAGACTATTGAATTTAACTTTATTTTCATCAGAAAGACGAGAGAAATCGATTGCCGTTAAAAAATTTCAGCTATCTTCAATAGCAAAAAAATTAGTCAGTCACCATGAACATTTTTGAAAATTTAAGAAAATAAATGATTTTTCAGACTTTGATCGGCCGTAGCGGCCAAACGAAAACTCCAAATTGAACGCGGTTTGCAAATCTGAGCTCCTCGTACGTCAATTAATCGGATTAGAGATTTTTAATTTTTGATGAAATCGTGAAAAAAGACACGACTAACCCCCTTGGAAAATTTGTTAAAAAATGCAACTTTCTTAAAAATCATCGTAGACTATTGAATTTAACTTTATTTTCATCAGAAAGACGAGAGAAATCGATTGCCGTTAAAAAATTTCAGCTATCTTCAATAGCAAAAAAATTAGTCAGTCACCATGAACATTTTTGAAAATTTAAGAAAATAATTGATTTTTCAGACTTTGATCGGCCGTAGCGGCCAAACGAAAACTCCAAATTGAACGCGGTTTGCAAATCTGAGCTCCTCGTACGTCAATTAATCGGATTAGAGATTTTTAATTTTTGATGAAATCGTGAAAAAAGACATGACTAACCCCCTTGGAAAATTTGTTAAAAAATGCAACTTTCTTAAAAATCATCGTAGACTATTGAATTTAACTTTATTTTCATCAGAAAGACGAGAGAAATCGATTGCCGTTAAAAAATTTCAGCTATCTTCAATAGCAAAAAAATTAGTCAGTCACCATGAACATTTTTGAAAATTTAAGAAAATAATTGATTTTTCAGACTTTGATCGGCCGTAGCGGCCAAACGAAAACTCCAAATTGAACGCGGTTTGCAAATCTGAGCTCCTCGTACGTCAATTAATCGGATTAGAGATTTTTAATTTTTGATGAAATCGTGAAAAAAGACATGACTAACCCCTTTGGAAAATTTGTTAAAAAATGCAACTTTCTTAAAAATCATCGTAGACTATTGAATTTAACTTTATTTTCATCAGAAAGACGAGAGAAATCGATTGCCGTTAAAAAATTTCAGCTATCTTCAATAGCAAAAAAATTAGTCAGTCACCATGAACATTTTTGAAAATTTAAGAAAATAAATGATTTTTCAGACTTTGATCGGCCGTAGCGGCCAAACGAAAACTCCAAATTGAACGCGGTTTGCAAATCTGAGCTCCTCGTACGTCAATTAATCGGATTAGAGATTTTTAATTTTTGATGAAATCGTGAAAAAAGACATGACTAACCCCTTTGGAAAATTTGTTAAAAAATGCAACTTTCTTAAAAATCATCGTAGACTATTGAATTTAACTTTATTTTCATCAGAAAGACGAGAGAAATCGATTGCCGTTAAAAAAATTCAGCTATCTTCAATAGCAAAAAAATTAGTCAGTCACCATGAACATTTTTGAAAATTTAAGAAAATAAATGATTTTTCAGACTTTGATCGGCCGTAGCGGCCAAACGAAAACTCCAAATTGAACGCGGTTTGCAAATCTGAGCTCCTTGTACGTCAATTAATCGGATTAGAGATTTTTAATTTTTGATGAAATCGTGAAAAAAGACATGACTAACCCCCTTGGAAAATTTGTTAAAAAATGCAACTTTCTTAAAAATCATCGTAGACTATTGAATTTAACTTTATTTTCATCAGAAAGACGAGAGAAATCGATTGCCGTTAAAAAATTTCAGCTATCTTCAATAGCAAAAAAATTAGTCAGTCACCATGAACATTTTTGAAAATTTAAGAAAATAAATGATTTTTCAGACTTTGATCGGCCGTAGCGGCCAAACGAAAACTCCAAATTGAACGCGGTTTGCAAATCTGAGCTCCTCGTACGTCAATTAATCGGATTAGAGATTTTTAATTTTTGATGAAATCGTGAAAAAAGACACGACTAACCCCCTTGGAAAATTTGTTAAAAAATGCAACTTTCTTAAAAATCATCGTAGACTATTGAATTTAACTTTATTTTCATCAGAAAGACGAGAGAAATCGATTGCCGTTAAAAAATTTCAGCTATCTTCAATAGCAAAAAAATTAGTCAGTCACCATGAACATTTTTGAAAATTTAAGAAAATAATTGATTTTTCAGACTTTGATCGGCCGTAGCGGCCAAACGAAAACTCCAAATTGAACGCGGTTTGCAAATCTGAGCTCCTCGTACGTCAATTAATCGGATTAGAGATTTTTAATTTTTGATGAAATCGTGAAAAAAGACATGACTAACCCCCTTGGAAAATTTGTTAAAAAATGCAACTTTCTTAAAAATCATCGTAGACTATTGAATTTAACTTTATTTTCATCAGAAAGACGAGAGAAATCGATTGCCGTTAAAAAATTTCAGCTATCTTCAATAGCAAAAAAATTAGTCAGTCACCATGAACATTTTTGAAAATTTAAGAAAATAATTGATTTTTCAGACTTTGATCGGCCGTAGCGGCCAAACGAAAACTCCAAATTGAACGCGGTTTGCAAATCTGAGCTCCTCGTACGTCAATTAATCGGATTAGAGATTTTTAATTTTTGATGAAATCGTGAAAAAAGACATGACTAACCCCCTTGGAAAATTTGTTAAAAAATGCAACTTTCTTAAAAATCATCGTAGACTATTGAATTTAACTTTATTTTCATCAGAAAGACGAGAGAAATCGATTGCCGTTAAAAAATTTCAGCTATCTTCAATAGCAAAAAAATTAGTCAGTCACCATGAACATTTTTGAAAATTTAAGAAAATAAATGATTTTTCAGACTTTGATCGGCCGTAGCGGCCAAACGAAAACTCCAAATTGAACGCGGTTTGCAAATCTGAGCTCCTCGTACGTCAATTAATCGGATTAGAGATTTTTAATTTTTGATGAAATCGTGAAAAAAGACATGACTAACCCCCTTGGAAAATTTGTTAAAAAATGCAACTTTCTTAAAAATCATCGTAGACTATTGAATTTAACTTTATTTTCATCAGAAAGACGAGAGAAATCGATTGCCGTTAAAAAATTTCAGCTATCTTCAATAGCAAAAAAATTAGTCAGTCACCATGAACATTTTTGAAAATTTAAGAAAATAAATGATTTTTCAGACTTTGATCGGCCGTAGCGGCCAAACGAAAACTCCAAATTGAACGCGGTTTGCAAATCTGAGCTCCTCGTACGTCAATTAATCGGATTAGAGATTTTTAATTTTTGATGAAATCGTGAAAAAAGACACGACTAACCCCCTTGGAAAATTTGTTAAAAAATGCAACTTTCTTAAAAATCATCGTAGACTATTGAATTTAACTTTATTTTCATCAGAAAGACGAGAGAAATCGATTGCCGTTAAAAAATTTCAGCTATCTTCAATAGCAAAAAAATTAGTCAGTCACCATGAACATTTTTGAAAATTTAAGAAAATAATTGATTTTTCAGACTTTGATCGGCCGTAGCGGCCAAACGAAAACTCCAAATTGAACGCGGTTTGCAAATCTGAGCTCCTCGTACGTCAATTAATCGGATTAGAGATTTTTAATTTTTGATGAAATCGTGAAAAAAGACATGACTAACCCCCTTGGAAAATTTGTTAAAAAATGCAACTTTCTTAAAAATCATCGTAGACTATTGAATTTAACTTTATTTTCATCAGAAAGACGAGAGAAATCGATTGCCGTTAAAAAATTTCAGCTATCTTCAATAGCAAAAAAATTAGTCAGTCACCATGAACATTTTTGAAAATTTAAGAAAATAAATGATTTTTCAGACTTTGATCGGCCGTAGCGGCCAAACGAAAACTCCAAATTGAACGCGGTTTGCAAATCTGAGCTCCTCGTACGTCAATTAATCGGATTAGAGATTTTTAATTTTTGATGAAATCGTGAAAAAAGACATGACTAACCCCCTTGGAAAATTTGTTAAAAAATGCAACTTTCTTAAAAATCATCGTAGACTATTGAATTTAACTTTATTTTCATCAGAAAGACGAGAGAAATCGATTGCCGTTAAAAAATTTCAGCTATCTTCAATAGCAAAAAAATTAGTCAGTCACCATGAACATTTTTGAAAATTTAAGAAAATAAATGATTTTTCAGACTTTGATCGGCCGTAGCGGCCAAACGAAAACTCCAAATTGAACGCGGTTTGCAAATCTGAGCTCCTCGTACGTCAATTAATCGGATTAGAGATTTTTAATTTTTGATGAAATCGTGAAAAAAGACATGACTAACCCCCCTTGGAAAATTTGTTAAAAAATGCAACTTTCTTAAAAATCATCGTAGACTATTGAATTTAACTTTATTTTCATCAGAAAGACGAGAGAAATCGATTGCCGTTAAAAAATTTCAGCTATCTTCAATAGCAAAAAAATTAGTCAGTCACCATGAACATTTTTGAAAATTTAAGAAAATAAATGATTTTTCAGACTTTGATCGGCCGTAGCGGCCAAACGAAAACTCCAAATTGAACGCGGTTTGCAAATCTGAGCTCCTCGTACGTCAATTAATCGGATTAGAGATTTTTAATTTTTGATGAAATCGTGAAAAAAGTCACGACTAACCCCCTTGGAAAATTTGTTAAAAAATGCAACTTTCTTAAAAATCATCGTAGACTATTGAATTTAACTTTATTTTCATCAGAAAGACGAGAGAAATCGATTGCCGTTAAAAAATTTCAGCTATCTTCAATAGCAAAAAAATTAGTCAGTCACCATGAACATTTTTGAAAATTTAAGAAAATAAATGATTTTTCAGACTTTGATCGGCCGTAGCGGCCAAACGAAAACTCCAAATTGAACGCGGTTTGCAAATCTGAGCTCCTCGTACGTCAATTAATCGGATTAGAGATTTTTAATTTTTGATGAAATCGTGAAAAAAGTCACGACTAACCCCCTTGGAAAATTTGTTAAAAAATGCAACTTTCTTAAAAATCATCGTAGACTATTGAATTTAACTTTATTTTCATCAGAAAGACGAGAGAAATCGATTGCCGTTAAAAAATTTCAGCTATCTTCAATAGCAAAAAAATTAGTCAGTCACCATGAACATTTTTGAAAATTTAAGAAAATAATTGATTTTTCAGACTTTGATCGGCCATAGCGGCCAAACGAAAACTCCAAATTGAACGCGGTTTGCAAATCTGAGCTCCTCGTACGTCAATTAATCGGATTAGAGATTTTTAATTTTTGATGAAATCGTGAAAAAAGACATGACTAACCCCTTTGGAAAATTTGTTAAAAAATGCAACTTTCTTAAAAATCATCGTAGACTATTGAATTTAACTTTATTTTCATCAGAAAGACGAGAGAAATCGATTGCCGTTAAAAAATTTCAGCTATCTTCAATAGCAAAAAAATTAGTCAGTCACCATGAACATTTTTGAAAATTTAAGAAAATAAATGATTTTTCAGACTTTGATCGGCCGTAGCGGCCAAACGAAAACTCCAAATTGAACGCGGTTTGCAAATCTGAGCTCCTCGTACGTCAATTAATCGGATTAGAGATTTTTAATTTTTGATGAAATCGTGAAAAAAGACATGACTAACCCCTTTGGAAAATTTGTTAAAAAATGCAACTTTCTTAAAAATCATCGTAGACTATTGAATTTAACTTTATTTTCATCAGAAAGACGAGAGAAATCGATTGCCGTTAAAAAAATTCAGCTATCTTCAATAGCAAAAAAATTAGTCAGTCACCATGAACATTTTTGAAAATTTAAGAAAATAAATGATTTTTCAGACTTTGATCGGCCGTAGCGGCCAAACGAAAACTCCAAATTGAACGCGGTTTGCAAATCTGAGCTCCTCGTACGTCAATTAATCGGATTAGAGATTTTTAATTTTTGATGAAATCGTGAAAAAAGACATGACTAACCCCCTTGGAAAATTTGTTAAAAAATGCAACTTTCTTAAAAATCATCGTAGACTATTGAATTTAACTTTATTTTCATCAGAAAGACGAGAGAAATCGATTGCCGTTAAAAAATTTCAGCTATCTTCAATAGCAAAAAAATTAGTCAGTCACCATGAACATTTTTGAAAATTTAAGAAAATAAATGATTTTTCAGACTTTGATCGGCCGTAGCGGCCAAACGAAAACTCCAAATTGAACGCGGTTTGCAAATCTGAGCTCCTCGTACGTCAATTAATCGGATTAGAGATTTTTAATTTTTGATGAAATCGTGAAAAAAGACATGACTAACCCCCCTTGGAAAATTTGTTAAAAAATGCAACTTTCTTAAAAATCATCGTAGACTATTGAATTTAACTTTATTTTCATCAGAAAGACGAGAGAAATCGATTGCCGTTAAAAAATTTCAGCTATCTTCAATAGCAAAAAAATTAGTCAGTCACCATGAACATTTTTGAAAATTTAAGAAAATAAATGATTTTTCAGACTTTGATCGGCCGTAGCGGCCAAACGAAAACTCCAAATTGAACGCGGTTTGCAAATCTGAGCTCCTCGTACGTCAATTAATCGGATTAGAGATTTTTAATTTTTGATGAAATCGTGGAAAAAAGACACGACTAAACCCCTTGGAAAATTTGTTAAAAAATGCAACTTTCTTAAAAATCATCGTAGACTATTGAATTTAACTTTATTTTCATCAGAAAGACGAGAGAAATCGATTGCCGTTAAAAAATTTCAGCTATCTTCAATAGCAAAAAAATTAGTCAGTCACCATGAACATTTTTGAAAATTTAAGAAAATAATTGATTTTTCAGACTTTGATCGGCCATAGCGGCCAAACGAAAACTCCAAATTGAACGCGGTTTTGCAAATCTGAGCTCCTCGTACGTCAATTAATCGGATTAGAGATTTTTAATTTTTGATGAAATCGTGAAAAAAGACATGACTAACCCCTTTGGAAAATTTGTTAAAAAATGCAACTTTCTTAAAAATCATCGTAGACTATTGAATTTAACTTTATTTTCATCAGAAAGACGAGAGAAATCGATTGCCGTTAAAAAATTTCAGCTATCTTCAATAGCAAAAAAATTAGTCAGTCACCATGAACATTTTTTGAAAATTTAAGAAAATAAATGATTTTTCAGACTTTGATCGGCCGTAGCGGCCCAAACGAAAACTCCAAATTGAACGCGGTTTGCAAATCTGAGCTCCTCGTACGTCAATTAATCGGATTAGAGATTTTTAATTTTTGATGAAATCGTTGAAAAAAGACATGACTAACCCCTTTGGAAAATTTGTTAAAAAATGCAACTTTCTTAAAAATCATCGTAGACTATTGAATTTAACTTTATTTTCATCAGAAAGACGAGAGAAATCGATTGCCGTTAAAAAAATTCAGCTATCTTCAATAGCAAAAAAATTAGTCAGTCACCATGAACATTTTTGAAAATTTAAGAAAATAAATGATTTTTCAGACTTTGATCGGCCGTAGCGGCCAAACGAAAACTCCAAATTGAACGCGGTTTGCAAATCTGAGCTCCTCGTACGTCAATTAATCGGATTAGAGATTTTTAATTTTTGATGAAATCGTGAAAAAAGTCACGACTAACCCCCTTGGAAAATTTGTTAAAAAATGCAACTTTCTTAAAAATCATCGTAGACTATTGAATTTAACTTTATTTTCATCAGAAAGACGAGAGAAATCGATTGCCGTTAAAAAATTTCAGCTATCTTCAATAGCAAAAAAATTAGTCAGTCACCATGAACATTTTTGAAAATTTAAGAAAATAAATGATTTTTCAGACTTTGATCGGCCGTAGCGGCCAAACGAAAACTCCAAATTGAACGCGGTTTGCAAATCTGAGCTCCTCGTACGTCAATTAATCGGATTAGAGATTTTTAATTTTTGATGAAATCGTGAAAAAAGACACGACTAACCCCCTTGGAAAATTTGTTAAAAAATGCAACTTTCTTAAAAATCATCGTAGACTATTGAATTTAACTTTATTTTCATCAGAAAGACGAGAGAAATCGATTGCCGTTAAAAAATTTCAGCTATCTTCAATAGCAAAAAAATTAGTCAGTCACCATGAACATTTTTGAAAATTTAAGAAAATAATTGATTTTTCAGACTTTGATCGGCCATAGCGGCCAAACGAAAACTCCAAATTGAACGCGGTTTGCAAATCTGAGCTCCTCGTACGTCAATTAATCGGATTAGAGATTTTTAATTTTTGATGAAATCGTGAAAAAAGACATGACTAACCCCTTTGGAAAATTTGTTAAAAAATGCAACTTTCTTAAAAATCATCGTAGACTATTGAATTTAACTTTATTTTCATCAGAAAGACGAGAGAAATCGATTGCCGTTAAAAAATTTCAGCTATCTTCAATAGCAAAAAAATTAGTCAGTCACCATGAACATTTTTGAAAATTTAAGAAAATAAATGATTTTTCAGACTTTGATCGGCCGTAGCGGCCAAACGAAAACTCCAAATTGAACGCGGTTTGCAAATCTGAGCTCCTCGTACGTCAATTAATCGGATTAGAGATTTTTAATTTTTGATGAAATCGTGAAAAAAGACATGACTAACCCCTTTGGAAAATTTGTTAAAAAATGCAACTTTCTTAAAAATCATCGTAGACTATTGAATTTAACTTTATTTTCATCAGAAAGACGAGAGAAATCGATTGCCGTTAAAAAAATTCAGCTATCTTCAATAGCAAAAAAATTAGTCAGTCACCATGAACATTTTTGAAAATTTAAGAAAATAAATGATTTTTCAGACTTTGATCGGCCGTAGCGGCCAAACGAAAACTCCAAATTGAACGCGGTTTGCAAATCTGAGCTCCTCGTACGTCAATTAATCGGATTAGAGATTTTTAATTTTTGATGAAATCGTGAAAAAAGACATGACTAACCCCCTTGGAAAATTTGTTAAAAAATGCAACTTTCTTAAAAATCATCGTAGACTATTGAATTTAACTTTATTTTCATCAGAAAGACGAGAGAAATCGATTGCCGTTAAAAAATTTCAGCTATCTTCAATAGCAAAAAAATTAGTCAGTCACCATGAACATTTTTGAAAATTTAAGAAAATAAATGATTTTTCAGACTTTGATCGGCCGTAGCGGCCAAACGAAAACTCCAAATTGAACGCGGTTTGCAAATCTGAGCTCCTCGTACGTCAATTAATCGGATTAGAGATTTTTAATTTTTGATGAAATCGTGAAAAAAGACATGACTAACCCCCCTTGGAAAATTTGTTAAAAAATGCAACTTTCTTAAAAATCATCGTAGACTATTGAATTTAACTTTATTTTCATCAGAAAGACGAGAGAAATCGATTGCCGTTAAAAAATTTCAGCTATCTTCAATAGCAAAAAAATTAGTCAGTCACCATGAACATTTTTGAAAATTTAAGAAAATAAATGATTTTTCAGACTTTGATCGGCCGTAGCGGCCAAACGAAAACTCCAAATTGAACGCGGTTTGCAAATCTGAGCTCCTCGTACGTCAATTAATCGGATTAGAGATTTTTAATTTTTGATGAAATCGTGAAAAAAGTCACGACTAACCCCCTTGGAAAATTTGTTAAAAAATGCAACTTTCTTAAAAATCATCGTAGACTATTGAATTTAACTTTATTTTCATCAGAAAGACGAGAGAAATCGATTGCCGTTAAAAAATTTCAGCTATCTTCAATAGCAAAAAAATTAGTCAGTCACCATGAACATTTTTGAAAATTTAAGAAAATAATTGATTTTTCAGACTTTGATCGGCCGTAGCGGCCAAACGAAAACTCCAAATTGAACGCGGTTTGCAAATCTGAGCTCCTCGTACGTCAATTAATCGGATTAGAGATTTTTAATTTTTGATGAAATCGTGAAAAAAGACATGACTAACCCCCTTGGAAAATTTGTTAAAAAATGCAACTTTCTTAAAAATCATCGTAGACTATTGAATTTAACTTTATTTTCATCAGAAAGACGAGAGAAATCGATTGCCGTTAAAAAATTTCAGCTATCTTCAATAGCAAAAAAATTAGTCAGTCACCATGAACATTTTTGAAAATTTAAGAAAATAATTGATTTTTCAGACTTTGATCGGCCGTAGCGGCCAAACGAAAACTCCAAATTGAACGCGGTTTGCAAATCTGAGCTCCTCGTACGTCAATTAATCGGATTAGAGATTTTTAATTTTTGATGAAATCGTGAAAAAAGACATGACTAACCCCTTTGGAAAATTTGTTAAAAAATGCAACTTTCTTAAAAATCATCGTAGACTATTGAATTTAACTTTATTTTCATCAGAAAGACGAGAGAAATCGATTGCCGTTAAAAAATTTCAGCTATCTTCAATAGCAAAAAAATTAGTCAGTCACCATGAACATTTTTGAAAATTTAAGAAAATAAATGATTTTTCAGACTTTGATCGGCCGTAGCGGCCAAACGAAAACTCCAAATTGAACGCGGTTTGCAAATCTGAGCTCCTCGTACGTCAATTAATCGGATTAGAGATTTTTAATTTTTGATGAAATCGTGAAAAAAGACACGACTAACCCCCTTGGAAAATTTGTTAAAAAATGCAACTTTCTTAAAAATCATCGTAGACTATTGAATTTAACTTTATTTTCATCAGAAAGACGAGAGAAATCGATTGCCGTTAAAAAATTTCAGCTATCTTCAATAGCAAAAAAATTAGTCAGTCACCATGAACATTTTTGAAAATTTAAGAAAATAATTGATTTTTCAGACTTTGATCGGCCATAGCGGCCAAACGAAAACTCCAAATTGAACGCGGTTTGCAAATCTGAGCTCCTCGTACGTCAATTAATCGGATTAGAGATTTTTAATTTTTGATGAAATCGTGAAAAAAGACATGACTAACCCCTTTGGAAAATTTGTTAAAAAATGCAACTTTCTTAAAAATCATCGTAGACTATTGAATTTAACTTTATTTTCATCAGAAAGACGAGAGAAATCGATTGCCGTTAAAAAATTTCAGCTATCTTCAATAGCAAAAAAATTAGTCAGTCACCATGAACATTTTTGAAAATTTAAGAAAATAAATGATTTTTCAGACTTTGATCGGCCGTAGCGGCCAAACGAAAACTCCAAATTGAACGCGGTTTGCAAATCTGAGCTCCTCGTACGTCAATTAATCGGATTAGAGATTTTTAATTTTGATGAAATCGTGAAAAAAGACATGACTAACCCCCTTGGAAAATTTGTTAAAAAATGCAACTTTCTTAAAAATCATCGTAGACTATTGAATTTAACTTTATTTTCATCAGAAAGACAAGAGAAATCGATTGCCGTTAAAAAATTTCAGCTATCTTCAATAGCAAAAAAAATTAGTCAGTCACCATGAACATTTTGGAAAATTTAAGAAAATAATTGATTTTTCAGACTTTGATCGGCCGTAGCGGCCAAACGAAAACTCCAAATTGAACGCGGTTTGCAAATCTGAGCTCCTCGTACGTCAATTAATCGGATTAGAGATTTTTAATTTTTGATGAAATCGTGAAAAAAGACATGACTAACCCCCTTGGAAAATTTGTTAAAAAATGCAACTTTCTTAAAAATCATCGTAGACTATTGAATTTAACTTTATTTTCATCAGAAAGACGAGAGAAATCGATTGCCGTTAAAAAATTTCAGCTATCTTCAATAGCAAAAAAATTAGTCAGTCACCATGAACATTTTGGAAAATTTAAGAAAATAATTGATTTTTCAGACTTTGATCGGCCGTAGCGGCCAAACGAAAACTCCAAATTGAACGCGGTTTGCAAATCTGAGCTCCTCGTACGTCAATTAATCGGATTAGAGATTTTTAATTTTTGATGAAATCGTGAAAAAAGACATGACTAACCCCCTAGGAAAATTTGTTAAAAAATGCAACTTTCTTAAAAATCATCGTAGACTATTGAATTTAACTTTATTTTCATCAGAAAGACAAGAGAAATCGATTGCCGTTAAAAAATTTCAGCTATCTTCAATAGCAAAAAAATTAGTCAGTCACCATGAACATTTTGGAAAATTTAAGAAAATAATTGATTTTTCAGACTTCGATCGGCCGTAGCGGCCAAACGAAAACTCCAAATTGAACGCGGTTTGCAAATCTGAGCTCCTCGTACGTCAATTAATCGGATTAGAGATTTTTAATTTTTGATGAAATCGTGAAAAAAGACATGACTAACCCCCTTGGAAAATTTGTTAAAAAATGCAACTTTCTTAAAAATCATAGTAGACTGTTGAATTTAACTTTATTTTCATCAGAAAGACGAGAGAAATCGATTGCCGTTAAAAAATTTCAGCTATCTTCAATAGCAAAAAAATTAGTCAGTCACCATGAACATTTTGGAAAATTTAAGAAAATAATTGATTTTTCAGACTTTGATCGGCCGTAGCGGCCAAACGAAAACTCCAAATTGAACGCGGTTTGCAAAACTGAGCTCCTCGTACGTCAATTAATCGGATTGGGGATTTTTAATTTTTGATGAAATCGTGAAAAAAGACATGACTAACCCCCTTGGAAAATTTGTTAAAAAATGCAACTTTCTTAAAAATCATAGTAGACTGTTGAATTTAACTTTATTTTCATCAGAAAGACAAGAGAAATCGATTGCCGTTAAAAAATTTCAGCTATCTTCAATAGCAAAAAAATTAGTCAGTCACCATGAACATTTTGGAAAATTTAAGAAAATAATTGATTTTTCAGACTTTGATCGGCCGTAGCGGCCAAACGAAAACTCCAAATTGAACGCGGTTTGCAAATCTGAGCTCCTCGTACGTCAATTAATCGGATTAGAGATTTTAAATTTTTGATGAAATCGTGAAAAAAGACATGACTAACCCCCTTGGAAATTTTGTTAAAAAATGCAACTTTCTTAAAAATCATAGTAGACTGTTGAATTTAACTTTATTTTCATCAGAAAGACAAGAGAAATCGATTGCCGTTAAAAAATTTCAGCTATCTTCAATAGCAAAAAAATTAGTCAGTCACCATGAACATTTTGGAAAATTTAAGAAAATAATTGATTTTTCAGACTTTGATCGGCCGTAGCGGCCAAACGAAAACTCCAAATTGAACGCGGTTTGCAAATCTGAGCTCCTCGTACGTCAATTAATCGGATTAGAGATTTTTAATTTTTGATGAAATCGTGAAAAAAGACATGACTAACCCCCTTGGAAAATTTGTTAAAAAATGCAACTTTCTTAAAAATCATAGTAGACTGTTGAATTTAACTTTATTTTCATCAGAAAGACAAGAGAAATCGATTGCCGTTAAAAAATTTCAGCTATCTTCAATAGCAAAAAAATTAGTCAGTCACCATGAACATTTTGGAAAATTTAAGAAAATAATTGATTTTTCAGACTTTGATCGGCCGTAGCGGCCAAACGAAAACTCCAAATTGAACGCGGTTTGCAAATCTGAGCTCCTCGTACGTCAATTAATCGGATTAGAGATTTTAAATTTTTGATGAAATCGTGAAAAAAGACATGACTAACCCCCTTGGAAATTTTGTTAAAAAATGCAACTTTCTTAAAAATCATCGTAGACTATTGAATTTAACTTTATTTTCATCAGAAAGACGAGAGAAATCGATTGCCGTTAAAAAATTTCAGCTATCTTCAATAGCAAAAAAATTAGTCAGTCACCATGAACATTTTTGAAAATTTAAGAAAATAAATGATTTTTCAGACTTTGATCGGCCGTAGCGGCCAAACGAAAACTCCAAATTGAACGCGGTTTGCAAATCTGAGCTCCTCGTACGTCAATTAATCGGATTAGAGATTTTAAATTTTTGATGAAATCGTGAAAAAAGACATGACTAACCCCCTTGGAAAATTTGTTAAAAAATGCAACTTTCTTAAAAATCATAGTAGACTGTTGAATTTAACTTTATTTTCATCAGAAAGACAAGAGAAATCGATTGCCGTTAAAAAATTTCAGCTATCTTCAATAGCAAAAAAATTAGTCAGTCACCATGAACATTTTTGAAAATTTAAGAAAATAATTGATTTTTCAGACTTTGATCGGCCGTAGCGGCCAAACGAAAACTCCAAATTGAACGCGGTTTGCAAATCTGAGCTCCTCGTACGTCAATTAATCGGATTAGAGATTTTTAATTTTTGATGAAATCGTGAAAAAAGACATGACTAACCCCCTTGGAAAATTTGTTAAAAAATGCAACTTTCTTAAAAATCATCGTAGACTATTGAATTTAACTTTATTTTCATCAGAAAGACAAGAGAAATCGATTGCCGTTAAAAAATTTCAGCTATCTTCAATAGCAAAAAAATTAGTCAGTCACCATGAACATTTTAGGAAATTTTGGAAAATAAATGATTTTTCAGACTTTGATCGGCCGTAGCGGCCAAACGAAAACTCCAAATTGAACGCGGTTTGCAAATCTGAGCTCCTCGTACGTCAATTAATCGGATTAGAGATTTTAAATTTTTGATGAAATCGTGAAAAAAGACATGACTAACCCCCTTGGAAAATTTGTTAAAAAATGCAACTTTCTTAAAAATCATAGTAGACTGTTGAATTTAACTTTATTTTCATCAGAAAGACGAGAGAAATCGATTGCCGTTAAAAAATTTCAGCTATCTTCAATAGCAAAAAAATTAGTCAGTCACCATGAACATTTTGGAAAATTTAAGAAAATAATTGATTTTTCAGACTTTGATCGGCCGTAGCGGCCAAACGAAAACTCCAAATTGAACGCGGTTTGCAAAACTGAGCTCCTCGTACGTCAATTAATCGGATTGGGGATTTTTAATTTTTGATGAAATCGTGAAAAAAGACATGACTAACCCCCTTGGAAAATTTGTTAAAAAATGCAACTTTCTTAAAAATCATCGTAGACTGTTGAATTTAACTTTATTTTCATCAGAAAGACAAGAGAAATCGATTGCCGTTAAAAAATTTCAGCTATCTTCAATAGCAAAAAAATTAGTCAGTCACCATGAACATTTTAGGAAATTTTGGAAAATAAATGATTTTTCAGACTTTGATCGGCCGTAGCGGCCAAACGAAAACTCCAAATTGAACGCGGTTTGCAAATCTGAGCTCCTCGTACGTCAATTAATCGGATTAGAGATTTTAAATTTTTGATGAAATCGTGAAAAAAGAAATGAGTAACCCCCTTGGAAAATTTGTTAAAAAATGCAACTTTCTTAAAAATCATAGTAGACTGTTGAATTTAACTTTATTTTCATCAGAAAGACGAGAGAAATCGATTGCCGTTAAAAAATTTCAGCTATCTTCAATAGCAAAAAAATTAGTCAGTCACCATGAACATTTTAGGAAATTTTGGAAAATAAATGATTTTTCAGACTTTGATCGGCCGTAGCGGCCAAACGAAAACTCCAAATTGAACGCGGTTTGCAAATCTGAGCTCCTCGTACGTCAATTAATCGGATTAGAGATTTTAAATTTTTGATGAAATCGTGAAAAAAGACATGACTAACCCCCTTGGAAAATTTGTTAAAAAATGCAACTTTCTTAAAAATCATAGTAGACTGTTGAATTTAACTTTATTTTCATCAGAAAGACGAGAGAAATCGATTGCCGTTAAAAAATTTCAGCTATCTTCAATAGCAAAAAAATTAGTCAGTCACCATGAACATTTTAGGAAATTTTGGAAAATAAATGATTTTTCAGACTTTGATCGGCCGTAGCGGCCAAACGAAAACTCCAAATTGAACGCGGTTTGCAAATCTGAGCTCCTCGTACGTCAATTAATCGGATTAGAGATTTTAAATTTTTGATGAAATCGTGAAAAAAGAAATGAGTAACCCCCTTGGAAAATTTGTTAAAAAATGCAACTTTCTTAAAAATCATAGTAGACTGTTGAATTTAACTTTATTTTCATCAGAAAGACGAGAGAAATCGATTGCCGTTAAAAAATTTCAGCTATCTTCAATAGCAAAAAAATTAGTCAGTCACCATGAACATTTTAGGAAATTTTGGAAAATAAATGATTTTTCAGACTTTGATCGGCCGTAGCGGCCAAACGAAAACTCCAAATTGAACGCGGTTTGCAAATCTGAGCTCCTCGTACGTCAATTAATCGGATTAGAGATTTTAAATTTTTGATGAAATCGTGAAAAAAGACATGACTAACCCCCTTGGAAAATTTGTTAAAAAATGCAACTTTCTTAAAAATCATAGTAGACTGTTGAATTTAACTTTATTTTCATCAGAAAGACGAGAGAAATCGATTGCCGTTAAAAAATTTCAGCTATCTTCAATAGCAAAAAAATTAGTCAGTCACCATGAACATTTTGGAAAATTTAAGAAAATAATTGATTTTTCAGACTTTGATCGGCCGTAGCGGCCAAACGAAAACTCCAAATTGAACGCGGTTTGCAAAACTGAGCTCCTCGTACGTCAATTAATCGGATTGGGGATTTTTAATTTTTGATGAAATCGTGAAAAAAGACATGACTAACCCCCTTGGAAAATTTGTTAAAAAATGCAACTTTCTTAAAAATCATAGTAGACTGTTGAATTTAACTTTATTTTCATCAGAAAGACGAGAGAAATCGATTGCCGTTAAAAAATTTCAGCTATCTTCAATAGCAAAAAAATTAGTCAGTCACCATGAACATTTTAGGAAATTTTGGAAAATAAATGATTTTTCAGACTTTGATCGGCCGTAGCGGCCAAACGAAAACTCCAAATTGAACGCGGTTTGCAAATCTGAGCTCCTCGTACGTCAATTAATCGGATTAGAGATTTTAAATTTTTGATGAAATCGTGAAAAAAGACATGACTAACCCCCTTGGAAAATTTGTTAAAAAATGCAACTTTCTTAAAAATCATAGTAGACTGTTGAATTTAACTTTATTTTCATCAGAAAGACAAGAGAAATCGATTGCCGTTAAAAAATTTCAGCTATCTTCAATAGCAAAAAAATTAGTCAGTCACCATGAACATTTTGGAAAATTTAAGAAAATAATTGATTTTTCAGACTTTGATCGGCCGTAGCGGCCAAACGAAAACTCCAAATTGAACGCGGTTTGCAAATCTGAGCTCCTCGTACGTCAATTAATCGGATTAGAGATTTTTAATTTTTGATGAAATCGTGAAAAAAGACATGACTAACCCCCTTGGAAAATTTGTTAAAAAATGCAACTTTCTTAAAAATCATCGTAGACTATTGAATTTAACTTTATTTTCATCAGAAAGACAAGAGAAATCGATTGCCGTTAAAAAATTTCAGCTATCTTCAATAGCAAAAAAATTAGTCAGTCACCATGAACATTTTGGAAAATTTAAGAAAATAATTGATTTTTCAGACTTTGATCGGCCGTAGCGGCCAAACGAAAACTCCAAATTGAACGCGGTTTGCAAAACTGAGCTCCTCGTACGTCAATTAATCGGATTAGAGATTTTTAATTTTTGATGAAATCGTGAAAAAAGACATGACTAACCCCCTTGGAAAATTTGTTAAAAAATGCAACTTTCTTAAAAATCATAGTAGACTATTGAATTTAACTTTATTTTCATCAGAAAGACAAGAGAAATCGATTGCCGTTAAAAAATTTCAGCTATCTTCAATAGCAAAAAAATTAGTCGGTCACCATGAACATTTTAGGAAATTTTGGAAAATAAATGATTTTTCAGACTTTGATCGGCCGTAGCGGCCAAACGAAAACTCCAAATTGAACGCGGTTTGCAAATCTGAGCTCCTCGTACGTCAATTAATCGGATTAGAGATTTTTAATTTTTGATGAAATCGTGAAAAAAGACATGACTACCCCCCTTGGAAAATTTGTTAAAAAATGCAACTTTCTTAAAAATCATCGTAGACTATTGAATTTAACTTTATTTTCATCAGAAAGACGAGAGAAATCGATTGCCGTTAAAAAATTTCAGCTATCTTCAATAGCAAAAAAATTAGTCAGTCACCATGAACATTTTAGGAAATTTTGGAAAATAAATGATTTTTCAGACTTTGATCGGCCGTAGCGGCCAAACGAAAACTCCAAATTGAACGCGGTTTGCAAATCTGAGCTCCTCGTACGTCAATTAATCGGATTAGAGATTTTTAATTTTTGATGAAATCGTGAAAAAAGACATGACTAACCCCCTTGGAAAATTTGTTAAAAAATTCAACTTTCTTAAAAATCATCGTAGACTATTGAATTTAACTTTATTTTCATCAGAAAGACGAGAGAAATCGATTGCCGTTAAAAAATTTCAGCTATCTTCAATAGCAAAAAAATTAGTCAGTCACCATGAACATTTTTGAAAATTTAAGAAAATAAATGATTTTTCAGACTTTGATCGGCCGTAGCGGCCAAACGAAAACTCCAAATTGAACGCGGTTTGCAAATCTGAGCTCCTCGTACGTCAATTAATCGGATTAGAGATTTTTAATTTTTGATGAAATCGTGAAAAAAGACATGACTAACCCCCTTGGAAAATTTGTTAAAAAATGCAACTTTCTTAAAAATCATCGTAGACTATTGAATTTAACTTTATTTTCATCAGAAAGACGAGAGAAATCGATTGCCGTTAAAAAATTTCAGCTATCTTCAATAGCAAAAAAATTAGTCAGTCACCATGAACATTTTTGAAAATTTAAGAAAATAAATGATTTTTCAGACTTTGATCGGCCGTAGCGGCCAAACGAAAACTCCAAATTGAACGCGGTTTGCAAATCTGAGCTCCTCGTACGTCAATTAATCGGATTAGAGATTTTTAATTTTTGATGAAATCGTGAAAAAAGACATGACTAACCCCCTTGGAAAATTTGTTAAAAAATGCAACTTTCTTAAAAATCATCGTAGACTATTGAATTTAACTTTATTTTCATCAGAAAGACGAGAGAAATCGATTGCCGTTAAAAAATTTCAGCTATCTTCAATAGCAAAAAAATTAGTCAGTCACCATGAACATTTTTGAAAATTTAAGAAAATAAATGATTTTTCAGACTTTGATCGGCCGTAGCGGCCAAACGAAAACTCCAAATTGAACGCGGTTTGCAAATCTGAGCTCCTCGTACGTCAATTAATCGGATTAGAGATTTTTAATTTTTGATGAAATCGTGAAAAAAGACATGACTAACCCCCTTGGAAAATTTGTTAAAAAATGCAACTTTCTTAAAAATCATCGTAGACTATTGAATTTAACTTTATTTTCATCAGAAAGACGAGAGAAATCGATTGCCGTTAAAAAATTTCAGCTATCTTCAATAGCAAAAAAATTAGTCAGTCACCATGAACATTTTTGAAAATTTAAGAAAATAAATGATTTTTCAGACTTTGATCGGCCGTAGCGGCCAAACGAAAACTCCAAATTGAACGCGGTTTGCAAAACTGAGCTCCTCGTACGTCAATTAATCGGATTAGGGATTTTTAATTTTTGATGAAATCGTGAAAAAAGACATGACTAACCCCCTTGGAAAATTTGTTAAAAAATGCAACTTTCTTAAAAATCATAGTAGACTATTGAATTTAACTTTATTTTCATCAGAAAGACAAGAGAAATCGATTGCCGTTAAAAAATTTCAGCTATCTTCAATAGCAAAAAAATTAGTCAGTCACCATGAACATTTTAGGAAATTTTGGAAAATAAATGATTTTTCAGACTTTGATCGGCCGTAGCGGCCAAACGAAAACTCCAAATTGAACGCGGTTTGCAAATCTGAGCTCCTCGTACGTCAATTAATCGGATTAGAGATTTTTAATTTTTGATGAAATCGTGAAAAAAGACATGACTAACCCCCTTGGAAAATTTGTTAAAAAATGCAACTTTCTTAAAAATCATCGTAGACCATTGAATTTAACTTTATTTTCATCAGAAAGACGAGAGAAATCGATTGCCGTTAAAAAATTTCAGCTATCTTCAATAGCAAAAAAATTAGTCAGTCACCATGAACATTTTAGGAAATTTTGGAAAATAAATGATTTTTCAGACTTTGATCGGCCGTAGCGGCCAAACGAAAACTCCAAATTGAACGCGGTTTGCAAATCTGAGCTCCTCGTACGTCAATTAATCGGATTAGAGATTTTTAATTTTTGATGAAATCGTGAAAAAAGACATGACTAACCCCCTTGGAAAATTTGTTAAAAAATGCAACTTTCTTAAAAATCATCGTAGACTATTGAATTTAACTTTATTTTCATCAGAAAGACGAGAGAAATCGATTGCCGTTAAAAAATTTCAGCTATCTTCAATAGCAAAAAAATTAGTCAGTCACCATGAACATTTTTGAAAATTTAAGAAAATAAATGATTTTTCAGACTTTGATCGGCCGTAGCGGCCAAACGAAAACTCCAAATTGAACGCGGTTTGCAAAACTGAGCTCCTCGTACGTCAATTAATCGGATTAGGGATTTTTAATTTTTGATGAAATCGTGAAAAAAGACATTGGAAAATTTGTTAAAAAATGCAACTTTCTTAAAAATCATAGTAGACTATTGAATTTAACTTTATTTTCATCAGAAAGACAAGAGAAATCGATTGCCGTTAAAAAATTTCAGCTATCTTCAATAGCAAAAAAATTAGTCAGTCACCATGAACATTTTAGGAAATTTTGGAAAATAAATGATTTTTCAGACTTTGATCGGCCGTAGCGGCCAAACGAAAACTCCAAATTGAACGCGGTTTGCAAATCTGAGCTCCTCGTACGTCAATTAATCGGATTAGAGATTTTTAATTTTTGATGAAATCGTGAAAAAAGACATGACTAACCCCCTTGGAAAATTTGTTAAAAAATGCAACTTTCTTAAAAATCATCGTAGACTATTGAATTTAACTTTATTTTCATCAGAAAGACGAGAGAAATCGATTGCCGTTAAAAAATTTCAGCTATCTTCAATAGCAAAAAAATTAGTCAGTCACCATGAACATTTTTGAAAATTTAAGAAAATAAATGATTTTTCAGACTTTGATCGGCCGTAGCGGCCAAACGAAAACTCCAAATTGAACGCGGTTTGCAAATCTGAGCTCCTCGTACGTCAATTAATCGGATTAGAGATTTTTAATTTTTGATGAAATCGTGAAAAAAGACATGACTAACCCCCTTGGAAAATTTGTTAAAAAATGCAACTTTCTTAAAAATCATCGTAGACTATTGAATTTAACTTTATTTTCATCAGAAAGACGAGAGAAATCGATTGCCGTTAAAAAATTTCAGCTATCTTCAATAGCAAAAAAATTAGTCAGTCACCATGAACATTTTTGAAAATTTAAGAAAATAAATGATTTTTCAGACTTTGATCGGCCGTAGCGGCCAAACGAAAACTCCAAATTGAACGCGGTTTGCAAATCTGAGCTCCTCGTACGTCAATTAATCGGATTAGAGATTTTTAATTTTTGATGAAATCGTGAAAAAAGACATGACTAACCCCCTTGGAAAATTTGTTAAAAAATGCAACTTTCTTAAAAATCATCGTAGACCATTGAATTTAACTTTATTTTCATCAGAAAGACGAGAGAAATCGATTGCCGTTAAAAAATTTCAGCTATCTTCAATAGCAAAAAAATTAGTCAGTCACCATGAACATTTTAGGAAATTTTGGAAAATAAATGATTTTTCAGACTTTGATCGGCCGTAGCGGCCAAACGAAAACTCCAAATTGAACGCGGTTTGCAAATCTGAGCTCCTCGTACGTCAATTAATCGGATTAGAGATTTTTAATTTTTGATGAAATCGTGAAAAAAGACATGACTAACCCCCTTGGAAAATTTGTTAAAAAATGCAACTTTCTTAAAAATCATCGTAGACTATTGAATTTAACTTTATTTTCATCAGAAAGACGAGAGAAATCGATTGCCGTTAAAAAATTTCAGCTATCTTCAATAGCAAAAAAATTAGTCAGTCACCATGAACATTTTTGAAAATTTAAGAAAATAAATGATTTTTCAGACTTTGATCGGCCGTAGCGGCCAAACGAAAACTCCAAATTGAACGCGGTTTGCAAAACTGAGCTCCTCGTACGTCAATTAATCGGATTAGGGATTTTTAATTTTTGATGAAATCGTGAAAAAAGACATTGGAAAATTTGTTAAAAAATGCAACTTTCTTAAAAATCATAGTAGACTATTGAATTTAACTTTATTTTCATCAGAAAGACAAGAGAAATCGATTGCCGTTAAAAAATTTCAGCTATCTTCAATAGCAAAAAAATTAGTCAGTCACCATGAACATTTTAGGAAATTTTGGAAAATAAATGATTTTTCAGACTTTGATCGGCCGTAGCGGCCAAACGAAAACTCCAAATTGAACGCGGTTTGCAAATCTGAGCTCCTCGTACGTCAATTAATCGGATTAGAGATTTTTAATTTTTGATGAAATCGTGAAAAAAGACATGACTAACCCCCTTGGAAAATTTGTTAAAAAATGCAACTTTCTTAAAAATCATCGTAGACTATTGAATTTAACTTTATTTTCATCAGAAAGACGAGAGAAATCGATTGCCGTTAAAAAATTTCAGCTATCTTCAATAGCAAAAAAATTAGTCAGTCACCATGAACATTTTTGAAAATTTAAGAAAATAAATGATTTTTCAGACTTTGATCGGCCGTAGCGGCCAAACGAAAACTCCAAATTGAACGCGGTTTGCAAATCTGAGCTCCTCGTACGTCAATTAATCGGATTAGAGATTTTTAATTTTTGATGAAATCGTGAAAAAAGACATGACTAACCCCCTTGGAAAATTTGTTAAAAAATGCAACTTTCTTAAAAATCATCGTAGACTATTGAATTTAACTTTATTTTCATCAGAAAGACGAGAGAAATCGATTGCCGTTAAAAAATTTCAGCTATCTTCAATAGCAAAAAAATTAGTCAGTCACCATGAACATTTTTGAAAATTTAAGAAAATAAATGATTTTTCAGACTTTGATCGGCCGTAGCGGCCAAACGAAAACTCCAAATTGAACGCGGTTTGCAAATCTGAGCTCCTCGTACGTCAATTAATCGGATTAGAGATTTTTAATTTTTGATGAAATCGTGAAAAAAGACATGACTAACCCCCTTGGAAAATTTGTTAAAAAATGCAACTTTCTTAAAAATCATCGTAGACCATTGAATTTAACTTTATTTTCATCAGAAAGACGAGAGAAATCGATTGCCGTTAAAAAATTTCAGCTATCTTCAATAGCAAAAAAATTAGTCAGTCACCATGAACATTTTTGAAAATTTAAGAAAATAAATGATTTTTCAGACTTTGATCGGCCGTAGCGGCCAAACGAAAACTCCAAATTGAACGCGGTTTGCAAAACTGAGCTCCTCGTACGTCAATTAATCGGATTAGGGATTTTTAATTTTTGATGAAATCGTGAAAAAAGACATGACTAACCCCCTTGGAAAATTTGTTAAAAAA
The DNA here is from genome assembly GCA_910593695.2 of Ocypus olens. Classification (NCBI taxonomy): domain Eukaryota; kingdom Metazoa; phylum Arthropoda; class Insecta; order Coleoptera; family Staphylinidae; genus Ocypus; species Ocypus olens. Next base: position 47,536,432 of record OU343062.1, read on the forward strand.
TGCAACTTTCTTAAAAATCATAGTAGACTATTGAATTTAACTTTATTTTCATCAGAAAGACAAGAGAAATCGATTGCCGTTAAAAAATTTCAGCTATCTTCAATAGCAAAAAAATTAGTCAGTCACCATGAACATTTTAGGAAATTTTGGAAAATAAATGATTTTTCAGACTTTGATCGGCCGTAGCGGCCAAACGAAAACTCCAAATTGAACGCGGTTTGCAAATCTGAGCTCCTCGTACGTCAATTAATCGGATTAGAGATTTTTAATTTTTGATGAAATCGTGAAAAAAGACATGAAAAAGACCTTGGAAAATTTGTTAAAAAATGCAACTTTCTTAAAAATCATCGTAGACCATTGAATTTAACTTTATTTTCATCAGAAAGACGAGAGAAATCGATTGCCGTTAAAAAATTTCAGCTATCTTCAATAGCAAAAAAATTAGTCAGTCACCATGAACATTTTAGGAAATTTTGGAAAATAAATGATTTTTCAGACTTTGATCGGCCGTAGCGGCCAAACGAAAACTCCAAATTGAACGCGGTTTGCAAATCTGAGCTCCTCGTACGTCAATTAATCGGATTAGAGATTTTTAATTTTTGATGAAATCGTGAAAAAAGACATGACTAACCCCCTTGGAAAATTTGTTAAAAAATGCAACTTTCTTAAAAATCATAGTAGACCATTGAATTTAACTTTATTTTCATCGGAAAGACAAGAGAAATCGATTGCCGTTAAAAAATTTCAGCTATCTTCAATAGCAAAAAAATTAGTCAGTCACCATGAACATTTTAGGAAATTTTGGAAAATAAATGATTTTTCAGACTTTGATCGGCCGTAGCGGCCAAACGAAAACTCCAAATTGAACGCGGTTTGCAAATCTGAGCTCCTCGTACGTCAATTAATCGGATTAGAGATTTTTAATTTTTGATGAAATCGTGAAAAAAGACATGACTAACCCCCTTGGAAAATTTGTTAAAAAATGCAACTTTCTTAAAAATCATCGTAGACTATTGAATTTAACTTTATTTTCATCAGAAAGACGAGAGAAATCGATTGCCGTTAAAAAATTTCAGCAATCTTCAATAGCAAAAAAATTAGTCAATCACCATGAGCATTTTAGAAAATTTTGGAAAATAATTGATTTTTCAGACTTTGATCGGCCGTAGCGGCCAAACGAAAACTCCAAATTGAACGCGGTTTGCAAATCTGAGCTCCTCGTACGTCAATTAATCGGATTAGAGATTTTTAATTTTTGATGAAATCGTGAAAAAAGACATGACTAACCCCCTTGGAAAATTTGTTAAAAAATGCAACTTTCTTAAAAATCATAGTAGACTATTGAATTTAACTTTATTTTCATCAGAAAGACGAGAGAAATCGATTGCCGTTAAAAAATTTCAGCTATCTTCAATAGCAAAAAAATTAGTCAGTCACCATGAACATTTTTGAAAATTTAAGAAAATAAATGATTTTTCAGACTTTGATCGGCCGTAGTGGCCAAACGAAAACTCCAAATTGAACGCGGTTTGCAAATCTGAGCTCCTCGAACGTCCATTAGTCGGATTAGAGATTTTTAATTTTTGATGAAATCGTGAAAAAAGACATGACTAACCCCCTTGGAAAATTTGTTAAAAAATGCAACTTTCTTAAAAATCATCGTAGACTATTGAATTTAACTTTATTTTCATCAGAAAGACGAGAGAAATCGATTGCCGTTAAAAAATTTCAGCTATCTTCAATAGTAAAAAAAATAGTCAGTCACCATGAACATTTTTGAAAATTTAAGAAAATAATTGATTTTTCAGACTTTGATCGGCCGTAGCGGCCAAACGAAAACTCCAAATTGAACGCGGTTTGCAAATCTGAGCTCCTCGTACGTCAATTAATCGGATTAGAGATTTTAAATTTTTGATGAAATCGTGAAAAAAGACATGACTAACCCCCTTGGAAAATTTGTTAAAAAATTCAACTTTCTTAAAAATCATCGTAGACTATTGAATTTAACTTTATTTTCATCAGAAAGACGAGAGAAATCGATTGCCGTTAAAAAATTTCAGCTATCTTCAATAGCAAAAAAATTAGTCAGTCACCATGAACATTTTTGAAAATTTAAGAAAATAAATGATTTTTCAGACTTTGATCGGCCGTAGCGGCCAAACGAAAACTCCAAATTGAACGCGGTTTGCAAATCTGAGCTCCTCGTACGTCAATTAATCGGATTAGAGATTTTTAATTTTTGATGAAATCGTGAAAAAAGACATGACTAACCCCCTTGGAAAATTTGTTAAAAAATGCAACTTTCTTAAAAATCATCGTAGACTATTGAATTTAACTTTATTTTCATCAGAAAGACGAGAGAAATCGATTGCCGTTAAAAAATTTCAGCTATCTTCAATAGCAAAAAAATTAGTCAGTCACCATGAACATTTTTGAAAATTTAAGAAAATAAATGATTTTTCAGACTTTGATCGGCCGTAGCGGCCAAACGAAAACTCCAAATTGAACGCGGTTTGCAAATCTGAGCTCCTCGTACGTCAATTAATCGGATTAGAGATTTTTAATTTTTGATGAAATCGTGAAAAAAGACATGACTAACCCCCTTGGAAAATTTGTTAAAAAATGCAACTTTCTTAAAAATCATCGTAGACTATTGAATTTAACTTTATTTTCATCAGAAAGACGAGAGAAATCGATTGCCGTTAAAAAATTTCAGCTATCTTCAATAGCAAAAAAATTAGTCAGTCACCATGAACATTTTTGAAAATTTAAGAAAATAAATGATTTTTCAGACTTTGATCGGCCGTAGCGGCCAAACGAAAACTCCAAATTGAACGCGGTTTGCAAAACTGAGCTCCTCGTACGTCAATTAATCGGATTAGGGATTTTTAATTTTTGATGAAATCGTGAAAAAAGACATGACTAACCCCCTTGGAAAATTTGTTAAAAAATGCAACTTTCTTAAAAATCATAGTAGACTATTGAATTTAACTTTATTTTCATCAGAAAGACAAGAGAAATCGATTGCCGTTAAAAAATTTCAGCTATCTTCAATAGCAAAAAAATTAGTCAGTCACCATGAACATTTTAGGAAATTTTGGAAAATAAATGATTTTTCAGACTTTGATCGGCCGTAGCGGCCAAACGAAAACTCCAAATTGAACGCGGTTTGCAAATCTGAGCTCCTCGTACGTCAATTAATCGGATTAGAGATTTTTAATTTTTGATGAAATCGTGAAAAAAGACATGACTAACCCCCTTGGAAAATTTGTTAAAAAATGCAACTTTCTTAAAAATCATCGTAGACCATTGAATTTAACTTTATTTTCATCAGAAAGACGAGAGAAATCGATTGCCGTTAAAAAATTTCAGCTATCTTCAATAGCAAAAAAATTAGTCAGTCACCATGAACATTTTAGGAAATTTTGGAAAATAAATGATTTTTCAGACTTTGATCGGCCGTAGCGGCCAAACGAAAACTCCAAATTGAACGCGGTTTGCAAATCTGAGCTCCTCGTACGTCAATTAATCGGATTAGAGATTTTTAATTTTTGATGAAATCGTGAAAAAAGACATGACTAACCCCCTTGGAAAATTTGTTAAAAAATGCAACTTTCTTAAAAATCATCGTAGACTATTGAATTTAACTTTATTTTCATCAGAAAGACGAGAGAAATCGATTGCCGTTAAAAAATTTCAGCTATCTTCAATAGCAAAAAAATTAGTCAGTCACCATGAACATTTTTGAAAATTTAAGAAAATAAATGATTTTTCAGACTTTGATCGGCCGTAGCGGCCAAACGAAAACTCCAAATTGAACGCGGTTTGCAAAACTGAGCTCCTCGTACGTCAATTAATCGGATTAGGGATTTTTAATTTTTGATGAAATCGTGAAAAAAGACATTGGAAAATTTGTTAAAAAATGCAACTTTCTTAAAAATCATAGTAGACTATTGAATTTAACTTTATTTTCATCAGAAAGACAAGAGAAATCGATTGCCGTTAAAAAATTTCAGCTATCTTCAATAGCAAAAAAATTAGTCAGTCACCATGAACATTTTAGGAAATTTTGGAAAATAAATGATTTTTCAGACTTTGATCGGCCGTAGCGGCCAAACGAAAACTCCAAATTGAACGCGGTTTGCAAATCTGAGCTCCTCGTACGTCAATTAATCGGATTAGAGATTTTTAATTTTTGATGAAATCGTGAAAAAAGACATGAAAAAGACCTTGGAAAATTTGTTAAAAAATGCAACTTTCTTAAAAATCATCGTAGACTATTGAATTTAACTTTATTTTCATCAGAAAGACGAGAGAAATCGATTGCCGTTAAAAAATTTCAGCTATCTTCAATAGCAAAAAAATTAGTCAGTCACCATGAACATTTTAGGAAATTTTGGAAAATAAATGATTTTTCAGACTTTGATCGGCCGTAGCGGCCAAACGAAAACTCCAAATTGAACGCGGTTTGCAAATCTGAGCTCCTCGTACGTCAATTAATCGGATTAGAGATTTTTAATTTTTGATGAAATCGTGAAAAAAGACATGACTAACCCCCTTGGAAAATTTGTTAAAAAATGCAACTTTCTTAAAAATCATAGTAGACCATTGAATTTAACTTTATTTTCATCGGAAAGACAAGAGAAATCGATTGCCGTTAAAAAATTTCAGCTATCTTCAATAGCAAAAAAATTAGTCAGTCACCATGAACATTTTAGGAAATTTTGGAAAATAAATGATTTTTCAGACTTTGATCGGCCGTAGCGGCCAAACGAAAACTCCAAATTGAACGCGGTTTGCAAATCTGAGCTCCTCGTACGTCAATTAATCGGATTAGAGATTTTTAATTTTTGATGAAATCGTGAAAAAAGACATGACTAACCCCCTTGGAAAATTTGTTAAAAAATGCAACTTTCTTAAAAATCATCGTAGACTATTGAATTTAACTTTATTTTCATCAGAAAGACGAGAGAAATCGATTGCCGTTAAAAAATTTCAGCAATCTTCAATAGCAAAAAAATTAGTCAATCACCATGAGCATTTTAGAAAATTTTGGAAAATAATTGATTTTTCAGACTTTGATCGGCCGTAGCGGCCAAACGAAAACTCCAAATTGAACGCGGTTTGCAAATCTGAGCTCCTCGTACGTCAATTAATCGGATTAGAGATTTTTAATTTTTGATGAAATCGTGAAAAAAGACATGACTAACCCCCTTGGAAAATTTGTTAAAAAATGCAACTTTCTTAAAAATCATCGTAGACTATTGAATTTAACTTTATTTTCATCAGAAAGACGAGAGAAATCGATTGCCGTTAAAAAATTTCAGCTATCTTCAATAGCAAAAAAATTAGTCAGTCACCATGAACATTTTTGAAAATTTAAGAAAATAAATGATTTTTCAGACTTTGATCGGCCGTAGTGGCCAAACGAAAACTCCAAATTGAACGCGGTTTGCAAATCTGAGCTCCTCGAACGTCCATTAGTCGGATTAGAGATTTTTAATTTTTGATGGAATCGTGAAAAAAGACATGACTAACCCCCTTGGAAAATTTGTTAAAAAATGCAACTTTCTTAAAAATCATCGTAGACTATTGAATTTAACTTTATTTTCATCAGAAAGACGAGAGAAATCGATTGCCGTTAAAAAATTTCAGCTATCTTCAATAGTAAAAAAAATAGTCAGTCACCATGAACATTTTTGAAAATTTAAGAAAATAATTGATTTTTCAGACTTTGATCGGCCGTAGCGGCCAAACGAAAACTCCAAATTGAACGCGGTTTGCAAATCTGAGCTCCTCGTACGTCAATTAATCGGATTAGAGATTTTAAATTTTTGATGAAATCGTGAAAAAAGACATGACTAACCCCCTTGGAAAATTTGTTAAAAAATTCAACTTTCTTAAAAATCATCGTAGACTATTGAATTTAACTTTATTTTCATCAGAAAGACGAGAGAAATCGATTGCCGTTAAAAAATTTCAGCTATCTTCAATAGCAAAAAAATTAGTCAGTCACCATGAACATTTTTGAAAATTTAAGAAAATAAATGATTTTTCAGACTTTGATCGGCCGTAGCGGCCAAACGAAAACTCCAAATTGAACGCGGTTTGCAAATCTGAGCTCCTCGTACGTCAATTAATCGGATTAGAGATTTTAAATTTTTGATGAAATCGTGAAAAAAGACATGACTAACCCCCTTGGAAAATTTGTTAAAAAATGCAACTTTCTTAAAAATCATAGTAGACTGTTGAATTTAACTTTATTTTCATCAGAAAGACAAGAGAAATCGATTGCCGTTAAAAAATTTCAGCTATCTTCAATAGCAAAAAAATTAGTCAGTCACCATGAACATTTTGGAAAATTTAAGAAAATAATTGATTTTTCAGACTTTGATCGGCCGTAGCGGCCAAACGAAAACTCCAAATTGAACGCGGTTTGCAAATCTGAGCTCCTCGTACGTCAATTAATCGGATTAGAGATTTTTAATTTTTGATGAAATCGTGAAAAAAGACATGACTAACCCCCTTGGAAAATTTGTTAAAAAATGCAACTTTCTTAAAAATCATCGTAGACTATTGAATTTAACTTTATTTTCATCAGAAAGACGAGAGAAATCGATTGCCGTTAAAAAATTTCAGCTATCTTCAATAGCAAAAAAATTAGTCAGTCACCATGAACATTTTAGGAAATTTTGGAAAATAAATGATTTTTCAGACTTTGATCGGCCGTAGCGGCCAAACGAAAACTCCAAATTGAACGCGGTTTGCAAATCTGAGCTCCTCGTACGTCAATTAATCGGATTAGAGATTTTTAATTTTTGATGAAATCGTGAAAAAAGACATGACTAACCCCCTTGGAAAATTTGTTAAAAAATTCAACTTTCTTAAAAATCATCGTAGACTATTGAATTTAACTTTATTTTCATCAGAAAGACGAGAGAAATCGATTGCCGTTAAAAAATTTCAGCTATCTTCAATAGCAAAAAAATTAGTCAGTCACCATGAACATTTTTGAAAATTTAAGAAAATAAATGATTTTTCAGACTTTGATCGGCCGTAGCGGCCAAACGAAAACTCCAAATTGAACGCGGTTTGCAAATCTGAGCTCCTCGTACGTCAATTAATCGGATTAGAGATTTTTAATTTTTGATGAAATCGTGAAAAAAGACATGACTAACCCCCTTGGAAAATTTGTTAAAAAATGCAACTTTCTTAAAAATCATCGTAGACCATTGAATTTAACTTTATTTTCATCAGAAAGACGAGAGAAATCGATTGCCGTTAAAAAATTTCAGCTATCTTCAATAGCAAAAAAATTAGTCAGTCACCATGAACATTTTAGGAAATTTTGGAAAATAAATGATTTTTCAGACTTTGATCGGCCGTAGCGGCCAAACGAAAACTCCAAATTGAACGCGGTTTGCAAATCTGAGCTCCTCGTACGTCAATTAATCGGATTAGAGATTTTTAATTTTTGATGAAATCGTGAAAAAAGACATGACTAACCCCCTTGGAAAATTTGTTAAAAAATGCAACTTTCTTAAAAATCATAGTAGACTATTGAATTTAACTTTATTTTCATCAGAAAGACGAGAGAAATCGATTGCCGTTAAAAAATTTCAGCTATCTTCAATAGCAAAAAAATTAGTCAGTCACCATGAACATTTTAGGAAATTTTGGAAAATAAATGATTTTTCAGACTTTGATCGGCCGTAGCGGCCAAACGAAAACTCCAAATTGAACGCGGTTTGCAAATCTGAGCTCCTCGTACGTCAATTAATCGGATTAGAGATTTTTAATTTTTGATGAAATCGTGAAAAAAGACATGACTAACCCCCTTGGAAAATTTGTTAAAAAATGCAACTTTCTTAAAAATCATAGTAGACCATTGAATTTAACTTTATTTTCATCAGAAAGACGAGAGAAATCGATTGCCGTTAAAAAATTTCAGCTATCTTCAATAGCAAAAAAATTAGTCAGTCACCATAAACATTTTAGGAAATTTTGGAAAATAATTGATTTTTCAGACTTTGATCGGCCGTAGCGGCCAAACGAAAACTCCAAATTGAACGCGGTTTGCAAATCTGAGCTCCTCGTACGTCAATTAATCGGATTAGAGATTTTTAATTTTTGATGAAATCGTGAAAAAAGACATGACTAACCCCCTTGGAAAATTTGTTAAAAAATGCAACTTTCTTAAAAATCATAGTAGACTATTGAATTTAACTTTATTTTCATCAGAAAGACGAGAGAAATCGATTGCCGTTAAAAAATTTCAGCTATCTTCAATAGCAAAAAAATTAGTCAGTCACCATGAACATTTTTGAAAATTTAAGAAAATAAATGATTTTTCAGACTTTGATCGGCCGTAGCGGCCAAACGAAAACTCCAAATTGAACAGTTGATTAACAATTATCATGTAAAATATCATTATTGCGGAAAGAGTTGTAAATTCAAATTTAATTTAATTTTTCAAATGATTACAAAGTTATGTAACGAATGATAACAACTCCCGGACGTGATTTCTTTGTTTCAGCTGTAGGAATGCGAGCGAGCAGCCATTACACGCTCCATTAATTATATAGAAATCGAAAGTGAACACTCGTCGAAAATTCAGCTTTGACCAGTTACATGCATAGCCGAGTAATTCGCACTTTTCACGGATGGTTAACCCATTAATCATATTCGGTTACGGCAACCTTTCGCAGACCCCTCGACTGTTTTTGATTTTCCAATGACCTGATCAACATTTTTATTCTCTTATATGTAGCAAAATACACTTTATTCCATCAAGTTAACTTGCATCAACTTTTTTGGTCTCTTATATGTAGCAACATCGTGTTTATTCAGAACAAAAGAATTGACAGATGATAATTAGCTCTAATCCCTAGCGTTAGGATTAAAGTAAATTATCTGTCAATTCTTTTGTTCTGACAGATGATCATTTGCTAATCCCTAATCCCTAGCGTTAGGATTACAGCCAATTATCATCTATCAATTCTTTTGTTCTGAATAAACATGATGTTGCTACATATAAGAGACCAAAAAAGTTGATGCAAGTTAACTTGATGGAATAAAGTGTATTAACGGCTTGTTCCTAGGATACACACCTGCTTCCTGTACGTGCACTTTTCCAACACTCGAACACGTAAAGTCAACATTTGCGCGTTCCCATTGTCTGAAGAGATCGACGGCGAGCAAACAGAACGTGGTTTCCGAATGGGATGAAAGGCTCAAGTCAGTACCCGAAATATACCGGCCGTGAAAAGGTGTGAATTAGGAAAGCAAAGATGATATTTACGATCTCCCACACCTATTTCATTGTTTGTGCGCACAAACACACGTTTTACCTTTGAAGGAATTAACTGACCAGAACGGTATTTTGAAATTTCAAGAATAAACACTCACAACTCTCTTAAAAATTGGAATATTTTCAAAAACTAAAATTATTTTCATAGAACACAACCTTCTCAGTTGCTTCTAATTTTTGCATAATTTTATTTCGGTGTTTCATATTTTTTTCGATTTTTTCACTCGACGATTCCACAACTCAAATCAATTTTTTTTTCAAACATTCACAACTCTCTTAAAAATTGGAATATTTTCAAGAACTAAAATTATTTTGATAGAATACAGCCTTCTCAGTTGCTTCTAATTTTTGCATAATTTTATTTCGGTGTTTCATATTTTTTTCGATTTTTTCACTCGACGATTCCACAACTCAAATCATTTTTTTTTCAAACATTCACAACTCTCTTAAAAATTGAAATATTTTCAAAAACTAAAATTAATTTGATAGAACACAGCCTTCTCAGTTGCTTCTAATTTTTGCATAAGTTTGTTTCGGTGTTTCATATTTTTTACGATTTTTTCACTCAACCCTTCCATCATTATTTTTTTTAACATTCACAACTCTCTTAAAAATTGTAATATTTTCAAAAACTATAATTATTTTGATAGAATACATCCTTCTCAGTTGCTTCTAATTTTCGCATAATTTTATTTCGGTGTTTCATATTTTTTTTCGATTTTTTCACTCAATAATTCCACAACTCAAATCAATTTTTTTTTTCAAACATTCACAACTCTCTTAAAAATCGGAATATTTTCAAAAACTAAAATTATTTTGATAGAATATGGCCTTCTCAGTTGCTTCTAATTTTTGCATAATTTTGTTTCGGTGTTTCATATTTTTTTCGATTTTTTCACTCGACGATTCCACAACTCAAACCAATTTTTTTTTCAGACATTCACAACTCTCTTAAAAATTGGAATATTTTCAAAAACTAAAATTATTTTGATAGAACACAGCCTTCTCAGTTGCTTCTAATTTTTGCATAATTTTGTTTCGGTGTTTCATATTTTTTTCGATTTTTTCACTCGACGATTCCACAACTCAAACCAATTTTTTTTTCAGACATTCACAACTCTCTTAAAAATTGGAATATTTTCAAAAACTAAAATTATTTTGATAGAATACAGCCTTCTCAGTTGCTTCTAATTTTTGCATAAGTTTGTTTCGGTGTTTCATATTTTTTACGATTTTTTCACTCAACCCTTCCATCATTATTTTTTTTAACATTCACAACTCTCTTAAAAATTGTAATATTTTCAAAAACTATAATTATTTTGATAGAATACATCCTTCTCAGTTGCTTCTAATTTTTGCATCATTTTGTTTCGGTGTTTCATATTTTTTACGATTTTTTCACTCAACGATTCCACAACTCAAATCAATTTTTTTTTCAAACATTCACAACTCTCTTAAAAATTGGAATATTTTCAAAAACTAAAATTATTTTGATAGAATATAGCCTTCTCAGTTGCTTCTAATTTTTGCATAATTTTATTTCGTTGTTTCATATTTTTTACGATTTTTTCACTCAACGCTTCCATCATTTTTTTTTCAAACATTCACAACTCTCTTAAAAATTGGAATATTTTCAAAAACTAAAATTATTTTGATAGAATATAGCCTTCTCAGTTGCTTCTAATTTTTGCATAATTTTATTTCGGTGTTTCATATTTTTTAACGATTTTTTCAATTAACGATTCCACAACTCAAATCAATTTTTTTTTCAAACATTCACAACTCTCTTAAAAATTGGAATATTTTCAAAAACTAAAATTATTTTGATAGAACACAGCCTTCTCAGTTGCTTCTAATTTTTGCATAATTTTGTTTCGGTGTTTCATATTTTTTTCGATTTTTTTACTCGACGATTCCACAACTCAAATCAATTTTTTTTTCAAACATTCACAACTCTCTTAAAAATTGGAATATTTTCAAAAACTGAAATTATTTTGATAGAATACATCCTTCTCAGTTGCTTCTAATTTTTGCATAATTTTATTTCGGTGTTTCATATTTTTTACGATTTTTTCACTCAACGCTTCCATCATTATTTTTTTTAAACATTCACTACTTTCTTAAAAATTGGAATATTTTCAAAAACTAAAATTATTTTGATAGAACACAGCCTTCTTAGTTGCTTCTAATTTTTTCATAATTTTATTTCGTTGTTTCATATTTTTTACGATTTTTTCACTCAACGCTTCCATCATTATTTTTTTTAAACATTCACAACTCTCTTAAAAATTGGAATATTTTCAAAAACTAAAATTATTTTGATAGAATACATCCTTCTCAGTTGCTTCTAATTTTTGCATAATTTTATTTCGGTGTTTCATATTTTTTACGATTTTTTCACTCAACGCTTCCATCATTATTTTTTTTTAAACATTCACAACTTTCTTAAAAATTGGAATATTTTCAAAAACTAAAATTATTTTGATAGAATACATCCTTCTCAGTTGCTTCTAATTTTTGCATAATTTTATTTCGTTGTTTCATATTTTTTACGATTTTTTCACTCAACGCTTCCATCATTATTTTTTTTAAACATTCACTACTTTCTTAAAAATTGGAATATTTTCAAAAACTAAAATTATTTTGATAGAACACAGCCTTCTTAGTTGCTTCTAATTTTTTCATAATTTTATTTCGGTGTTTCATATTTTTTACGATTTTTTCACTCAACGCTTCCATCATTATTTTTTTTTTTTAATTCACAACTTTCTTAAAAATTGGAATATTTTCAAAAACTAAAATTATTTTGATAGAATACAGCCTTCTTAGTTGCTTCTAATTTTTACATAATTTTATTTCGGTGTTTCATATTTTTTACGATTTTTTCACTCAACGCTTCCATCATTAATTTTTTTTAACATTCACAACTTTCTTAAAAATTGGAATATTTTCAAAAACTAAAATTATTTTGATAGAATACAGCCTTCTCAGTTGCTTCTAATTTTTGCATAATTTTATTTCCGTGTTTCACATTTTTTACGATTTTTTCACTCAACGATTCCACAACACAAATCAATGTTTTTTTTCAAACATTCACAATTCTCTTAAAAATTGGAATATTTTCAAAAACTAAAATTATTTTGATAGAATGCAGCCTTCTCAGTTGTTTCTAATTTTTGCATAATTTTATTTCGGTGTTTCATATTTTTTCACATTTTTTCACATCATTTTTTTTAAACATTCATAACTCTCTTAAAAATTGGAATATTTTCAAAAACTAAAATTACTTTGATAGAATACAGCCTTCTCAGTTGCTTCTAATTTTTGCATAATTTTATTTCGGTGTTTCATATTTTTTTTACGATTTTTTCACTCAACGATTCCACAACTCAAATCAATTTTTTTTTTTCAAACATTCACAACTCTCTTAAAAATTGGAATATTTTCAAAAACTAAAATTATTTCGATAGAATACAGCCTTCTCAGTTGCTTCTAATTTTTGCATAATTTTATTTCGGTGTTTCATATTTTTTACGATTTTTTCACTCAACGCTTAAATCATTATTTTTTTTAAACATTCACAACTCTCTTAAAAATTGGAATATTTTCAAAAACTAAACTTATTTTGATAGAATACAGCCTTCTTGGTTGCTTCTCAGTTTTTTTTTATTATTCTTTGCGTACGTTTCCAAGTTTATTGAAGGTTACACTAAGTCCTTTATTAAATTAATTGCATTAATTGTGCGTAGAACGGCAGAAGATCGACGCCGCCGTTCACGTAGGGAATCGTCCGACGGAACTGATGAAGGCCTTCCAAGGGCCATCATTAACATCGCCACGAATTCGCCACTCGGACGGATTTTCCATGGGCAATTAAGGCGCGCTTTTCACAGCCACGGGCTACCTGAGTGTGAAACGCATCCTGTGCTAAGTAACAATGGTAATTAAACGCACACACACAGGAACTACGCGATTTACAACCATCCAACCGTCGCGTGTAACAACGCTAAATATTAATCACTTCAACGCTTGATGATGATAAAAGGGAAGAACTGCAGAAATATCGCGATTTGCATTCCGTGTAACATTCACAAAAATTTCCTTGAAAATCCTGCTGGTAGTCGTGCTCGTGCTTTTTTTTTGTAACAAAATGTACGTCCGCAATCATCCCATCAACGATCCGGGAGCGACCTTAATTGGTCACGTAAACACCCATCCCATGTGGAATCAAAAGAAACGTCTCAAACATGTAACAACGCCCTGATTGCGAGTGTGCCTTACCAGGAACACATCTCAATCGTGTCAGCATTTACTTGCCAACTTCCTTATAATTACGAAGAAGTGACCCTTCATATGGTAACGCCAGTCGTCGAAGGGTTAATGGTGCTTCAGAACAAAGGCGATTTCCGAAAGAAACCAACAGATACAATGCAACGTTCACGATTTTGAAATTCTAATGCGAAGCACGGAGGTCGAAGCAGGCACCAGCTTGCTGCACGTTGCCAGCCGGATGATCCTTCTTTTGATGACTTTAATGGGGAACTTGTAAAACATGCGTTGATGAATGGGCCCACATGATTTCCACGGGTTCCGGCGAAGTATCAATCGTAATTGTAATGGCCTTAGCGGGCGAGTGCATCAACCGGGAAGAGCCAGAAGGAACGAAGGAAAGAAGGAAAGAAGGAAGCCGCCCGTATGTTCGCTCGGAGGCGCTCTGCGTAAACAAGTGCACGCGGCGATCATTTCCCCGGCGAGGAAAGTCGCACATTCTCGCTTCGGAACGATTTGCATACCTCGTAATTTACGTCCAAATACGGGTTTACGGAATTAATAACAATATTAAAAGACGGTGTGGCGGATCTGGATTAACGCGCTCGGCGTGGCGCCTGCTCTTCAGGAAGCGCACCTTCCTACCTCTTCGAGTCGATCGATCCAGACGGTTGATAGAGGCGGGTACGGGTAATTATCTGCGAATGGTTTTGATTGCGCCGGCAACGCGTAATATCGACACCTAAAGCAAGTTCCATAAAACAAAAAAAAAACGTAAACAAGCAATATGGCTCCCAACGAGTCAATTGTCGGTCGCAGAAAGAGTTAATCGCGTGCGATTTAAAATATCGCAATGGTGATTTTTATAAACGAAAATATCCGTCTTGAGATTGTAATCATAATTGCTTCGTAACTTCTACACAAGAGTCGAAAAACTTATTAGTGAGCCGGTTCGTAGAAAAATCGTAAAAAATATGAAACACCGAAATAAAATTATGCAAAAATTAGAAGCAACTGAGAAGGCTGTATTCTATCAAAATAATTTTAGTTTTTGAAAATATTCCAATTTTTAAAAGAGTTGTGATTGTTTGAAAAAAAAATTGATGGAAGCGTTGAGTGAAAAAAATCGTAAAAAATATGAAACACCGAAATAAAATTATGCAAAAATTAGAAGCAACTGAGAAGGCTGTATTCTATCAAAATAATTTTAGTTTTTGAAGATATTCCAATTTTTAAGAGAGTTGTGAATGTTTGAAAAAAAAATTATTTGAGTTGTGGAATCGTCGAGTGAAAAAATCGTAAAAAATATGAAACACCGAAACAAAATTATGCAAAAATTAGAAGCAACTGCGAAGGATGTATTCTATCAAAATAATTTTAGTTTTTGAAAATATTCCAATTTTTAAAAGAGTTGTGATTGTTTGAAAAAAAAATTGATGGAAGCGTTGAGTGAAAAAATCGTAAAAAATATGAAACACCGAAATAAAATTATGCAAAAATTAGAAGCAACTGAGAAGGCTGTATTCTATCAAAATAATTTTAGTTTTTGAAGATATTCCAATTTTTAAGAGAGTTGTGAATGTTTGAAAAAAAAATTATTTGAGTTGTGGAATCGTCGAGTGAAAAAATCGTAAAAAATATGAAACACCGAAACAAAATTATGCAAAAATTAGAAGCAACTGCGAAGGCTGTATTCTATCAAAATAATTTTAGTTTTTGAAAATATTCCAATTTTTAAAAGAGTTGTGATTGTTTGAAAAAAAAATTGATGGAAGCGTTGAGTGAAAAAATCGTAAAAAATATGAAACACCGAAATAAAATTATGCAAAAATTAGAAGCAACTGAGAAGGCTGTATTCTATCAAAATAATTTTAGTTTTTGAAAATATTCCAATTTTTAAAAGAGTTGTGATTGTTTGAAAAAAAAATTGATGGAAGCGTTGAGTGAAAAAATCGTAAAAAATATGAAACACCGAAATAAAATTATGCAAAAATTAGAAGCAACTGAGAAGGCTGTATTCTATCAAAATAATTTTAGTTTTTGAAAATATTCCAATTTTTAAAAGAGTTGTGATTGTTTGAAAAAAAAATTGATGGAAGCGTTGAGTGAAAAAATCGTAAAAAATATGAAACACCGAAATAAAATTATGCAAAAATTAGAAGCAACTGAGAAGGCTGTATTCTATCAAAATAATTTTAGTTTTTGAAAATATTCCAATTTTTAAAAGAGTTGTGATTGTTTGAAAAAAAAATTGATGGAAGCGTTGAGTGAAAAAATCGTAAAAAATATGAAACACCGAAACAAAATTATGCAAAAATTAGAAGCAACTGAGAAGGCTGTATTCTATCAAAATAATTTTAGTTTTTGAAAATATTCCAATTTTTAAGAGAGTTGTGAATGTTTGAAAAAAAAATTGTGGAATCGTTGAGTGAAAAAATCGTAAAAAATATGAAACACCGAAACAAAATTATGCAAAAATTAAAAGCAACTTAGAAGGCTATGTTCTATCAAAATAATTTTAGTTTTTGAAAATATTCCAATTTTCAAGATAGTTGTGAATGTTTAAAAAAATAATGATGGAAGCGTTGAGTGAAAAAATCGTAAAAAATATGAAACACCGAAACAAAATTATGCAAAAATTAAAAGCAACTTAGAAGGCTATGTTCTATCAAAATAATTTTAGTTTTTGAAAATATTCCAATTTTTAAGAGAGTTGTGAATGTTTGAAAAAAAAATTGTGGAATCGTTGAGTGAAAAAATCGTAAAAAATATGAAACACCGAAACAAAATTATGCAAAAATTAGAAGCAACTGAGAAGGCTGTATTCTATCAAAATAATTTTAGTTTTTGAAAATATTCCAATTTTTAAGAGAGTAATGAATGTTTGAAAAAAAAAATGATGGAAGCGTTGAGTGAAAAAATTGAAAAAAATATGAAACACCGAAATAAAATTATGCAAAAACTAGAAGCAATTAAGAAGGCTGTGTTCTATCAAAATAATTTTAGTTTTTAAAAATATTCCAATTTTCAAGAGAGTTGTGAATGTTTGAAAAAAAAAAATGATTTGAGTTGTGGAATCGTTGAGTGAAAAAATCGTAAAAAATATGAAACACCGAAATAAAATTATGCAAAAATTATAAGCAACCGAGAAGGCTGTATTCTATCAAAATAATTTTAGTTTTTGAAGATATTACAATTTTTAAGAGAGTTGTGAATGTTTGAAAAAAAAAATGATTTGAGTTGTGGAATCGTTGAGTGAAAAAATCGTAAAAAATATGAAACACCGAAATAAAATTATGCAAAAATTATAAGCAACCGAGAAGGCTGTATTCTATCAAAATAATTTTAGTTTTTGAAGATATTACAATTTTTAAGAGAGTTGTGAATGTTTGAAAAAAAAAATGATTTGAGTTGTGGAATCGTTGAGTGAAAAAATCGTAAAAATTGTGAAACACCGAAATAAAATTATGCAAAAATTAGAAGCAACTGAGAAGGCTGTATTCTATCAAAATAATTTTAGTTTTTGAAGATATTACAATTTTTAAGAGAGTTGTGAATGTTTGAAAAAAAAATGATTTGAGTTGTGGAATCGTTGAGTGAAAAAATCGTAAAAAATATGAAACACCGAAATAAAATTATGCAAAAATTAGAAGCAACTGAGAAGGCTGTATTCTATCAAAATAATTTTAGTTTTTGAAGATATTACAATTTTTAAGAGAGTTGTGAATGTTTGAAAAAAAAAATGATTTGAGTTGTGGAATCGTTGAGTGAAAAAATCGTAAAAAATATGAAACACCGAAATAAAATTATGCAAAAATTATAAGCAACCGAGAAGGCTGTATTCTATCAAAATAATTTTAGTTTTTGAAGATATTACAATTTTTAAGAGAGTTGTGAATGTTTGAAAAAAAAAATGATTTGAGTTGTGGAATCGTTGAGTGAAAAAATCGTAAAAATTGTGAAACACCGAAACAAAATTATGCAAAAATTAGAAGCAACTGAGAAGGCTGTATTCTATCAAAATAATTTTAGTTTCTGAAAATATTTCAATTTTTAAGAGTTGTGAATGTTTGAAAAAAAAATTGATTTGAGTTGTGGAATCGTTGATTGAAAAAATCTAGAAAGTGCTCTGTGTTTTCAACATTTATTTTGACAGCTGCTAGAAACTATGAAACACACCGCACGTAGCAAAGTTTCACTCTCCGCGAATTTCCCTCTCTGCGACCGTCCGTAACTACCGTTTCTTGCACGCACGTATAATTATCGGAAATGTCGGACGAGCCGCCTGTCTGCTGGCGACCCCGAGGCTGCCGATTCGAAGAAATTAACGTCTGATCGCCGTAACTGTCGACGGTTTGCGGCGCTCCCATAATAAACAAAAATCGCGCAGGAGGGTCGCCGCGACGCGGAAGGCGGAAGGACTCTCGGATCTCCTGGGCGTTTGCCTCGCCGCGCCGCCGCGGTCGCCTCATTATAAATTGGAAGCAGTCTGGATGGCGAAAAAGTTTTCCAACGCGCGCGAGGATAATATTCAGCCACGAGCTCGCCATTAATATAATATCTGCCGCTCGTAAACTTTGGTCACATAAACGGCGTTAATGAGGGACGCATACCTGAGGACATATCGGAATATATTTTCACGTAATTTAAGTTTACGCATAAGCGTGCAATAATAACAGCTGGGTGGAGTCCTGCTGGGTGTAGACTAATAAAACAGCTCCGCATTCATTCTGCGGAGCGGTTAGAGCAATTCCTGAAATAGAGCAAAAACATTTTCATTGGGTGCTAAACACTTCATGTTGGACTGCGAAGGCACCTAAAAAAAAGGTGCTGTTCGTCAGAGGAACGTAGGAAAAGAAATCCTTCTACAATCGAAAAATGATTCGACGTAAGCTCTCCTCAGTAATATGCTCTAATGATAATAATAAGATTATCTTTATCTTCAAAACGTATCGACGGTTTCATGGAATAGTGTCACATCTCAAAAATTCATTGGTTTTTAGTTATTTGTTAAAGAGGACCCTAAAAAACGTAGTCTTAGAAAAGTGTCACAACTGCCATCTAGCGGCAATCATTATAAGCTCTTGCCCTCTAGAGGCAATCCTTACAAGCTCACATTGCCCCCTAGCGGCAATCCTTATAAGCCCACTTGTGACAATCTTCGTTTTCAAGATTGACCTGTCAAATTTTTAAACATCCGCCAAAATAATTGTGGAACTACCAAGGAAATTTTTTAGGCCGTTTTTGTTACTGCAAAGTTCGGATAATTCGCATGCTATTCAGGATTAATCAGTCAAAATTTCAAGAATATATCGAAAAATATTTGCCTTCTAGTGTAAAGAATTTTTGAGTCTGTAAACTTTCGATAGGTTTCTTTGAGGAATTATAAAAGCATGGCATTAAAGATTGACCTTTCAACATTTCATTTCTGCAAAATTCTTTTTTACTGAAAAATTTGTTTTGAGTTTTTTTTTTTTAGAATTATTGGTTTCAAGCGCAACAATTTTTGTTACTGCAAAGTACGGATAATTTACCTTCAGCAGCTGTAAAAACATGTTATTCAGGAGTAATCTGTCAAAATAAATGTTGAATACAAGCGAATTTTTTTTTAATTGTTGGTTGCAAAAATTTGCTTTTAAGAGCGCAACAACTGTTATAACTGCAAAGTTCGGATAATTGTAGAGATAAATTATTCAGGATTAAACTGTCAAAATTTCTAGCATCTGTCAAAATAAGTAAAGTATTTTCTAGAAATTTTTTTTGGTCATAAAAATTTGGTTTTTGGTGCAACAACTTTTGTTCCTGCAAAGTTCGGATAAATTTCTTTCGGCAATTGTAGAGACACTTTATCCAGGATTAAACTGTCAAAATTTCTAGCAACTGTCAAAATAAATGTTGAATACAAGCGCATTTTTTTAAATTTTTGGTTGCAAAAATTTGCTTTTAAGAGCGCAACAACTGTCATTACTGCGAAGTTCGGATAATTGTAAAGATAAATTATTCAGGATTAAGCTGTCAAAATTTCTAGCATCTGTCAAAATAAGAAAAGCATTTTCTAGAAATTTTTTTGGTCATAAAAATTTGGTTTTTGGTGCAACAACTTTTGTTTCTGCAAAGTTCGAATAAATTTCCTTCGGCAATTGTAGAGACACTTTATCCAGGATTAAACTGTCAAAATTTCTAGCATATGTCAAAATAAATATTGAATACAAGCGCATTTTTTTAAATTTTTGGTCATCAAAATTTGCTTTTAAGCGCAACAGCTTTGTTGCTGCAAAATTCGGATAATTTTCTTTTGGCAATTGTAGAGATACATTATTTGAGATTAAGCTGTCAAAATTTCTAGTACCTGTCAAAATAAATAAAGCATTTTCTAGAACTTTTGGTCATAAAAATTTTGTTTTTGGTGCAACAACTTTTGTTTCTGCAAAATTCCGATAAATTTCCCTCAGCAACTACAGAAACACATTATTCGGGGTTAAGCTGTCAAAATTTCTGGCAGCTGTCAAAATAAATGTTGAATTCCAGCGTATATTTTTTTTTTAATTTTTGGTCGTCAGAATTTGCTTTTAGACGCAACAACTTTTGTTACTGCTAAGTTTGGATGTTTTTCCTTGGGCAATTGTAGAGATATATTATTGGGGATAAATGTCAAAATTTCTGGCAGCTGTCAAAATAAATGTTGAATACATTTTTTTTAAATTTTTGTCGTCAAAATTTGTTTTTAGCAAAGTTCGAATAATTTTCTTTCAAAAATTGTAGCGATACTGTCAAAATTTTTATCATCTGTCAAAATAAATAGTGAAAATTCCCTGAGCAATTTTTTTTAAATTTTTGGTCGTCAAAATTTGCTTTTTAACGCAACAACTTTTGTTCCTGCAAAATTCGGATAATTTTCCTTCGGAGATTGTAGAGATACATTATTCGAGATTGAGCTGTCAAAATTTCTGGCAGCTCTCAAAATAAATGTTGTATACATTTTTTTTTTATTTTTGTCGTCAAAACTTGTTTTTAGCAAAGTTCGAATAATTTTCTTTCAGCAATTATAGCGATACTGTCAAAATTTTTATCATCTGTCAAAATAAATATTGATAACTCCCAGAGCATTTTTTTTAAATTTTTTGTCGTCCAAATTTACTTTTTAACGCAACAACTTTTGTTCCTGCAAAGTTTGGATAATTTTCCTTGGGCAATTGTAGAGATACATTATTCGGGATTGAGCTGTCAAAATTTCTTGCAGCTGTCAAAATAAATATTGAAAACATTTTTTTTTACATTTTCGTCATCAAAATTTGTTTTTAGCAGAGTTTGAATAATTTTCTTTCAGCAATTATAGCGATACTGTCAAAATTTCTATCATCTGTCAAAATAAATATTGAAAATTCCCAGAGCATTTTTTTTAATTTTTGGTCGTCAAAATTTGCTTTTTAACGCAACAACTTTTGTTTCTGCAAAGTTCCGATACATTTCTTTCAGCAACTACAGAGACACATTATTCGGGGTTAAGCTGTCAAAATTTTTAGCACCTGTCAAAATAAATGTTGAATACAAGCGATTTTTTTTAACTCTGGTCGAAATAATTTGCTATTTAACGCAACAAAATTTTGTTACTGCGATGTTTGGATAATTTTCCTAGGGCAATTGTAGAGATACATTATTCGGGATTAAGCTGTCAAAATTTCTGGCAGCTGTCAAAATAAATATTGAAAACATTTTTTTTACATTTTTGTCGTCAAAACTTGTTTTTAGCAAAGTTCGAATAATTTTTTTTCAGCAATTGTAGCGATACTGTCAAAATTTCTATCATCTGTCAAAATAAATATTGAAAATTCCCAGAGCATTTTTTTTAATTTTTCGTCGTCAAAATTTGCTCTTTAACTCAACAACTTTTGTTACTGCAAAGTTCGGATAATTCTCGTTCGGCAATTGTGGAGACACATTATTCAGAAATAAGCCGTCAAAATTTCTAGCATCTGTCAAAATAAATGTTGAATACAAAGGCATTCTTTTACATTTTTGGTCGCAAAATTTTGGTTTTTACCGCAAAAAACTTTTGTTACTGCAAAGTTCGGATGGTTTTCTTACAGCAATTATAAAAACACATTATTCAGGAGTAAACTGTCAAAATTTGTAGCAGCTGTCAAAATAAATGTTGAATACAAAGGCATTTTTTATCGCAAAATTTTGGTTTTTACCGCAAAAACTTTAGTTACTGCAAAGTTCGGATAGTTTTTTAAAGCAACTATAAAAACACATTATTCAGGAGTAAACTGTCAAAATTTCTAGCAGCTGTCAAAATGAATGTTGAATACAAAGGCATTTTTATCGCAAAATTTTGGTTTTTACCTCAAAAACTTTAGTTACTGCAAAGTTCGGATAGTTTTTTAAAGCAACTATAAAAACACATTATTCAGGAGTAAACTGTCAAAATTTCTAGCAACTGTCAAAATGAATGTTGAATAAAAAGGCATTTTTTTTACATTTATGGTCGCAAAATTTTGGTTTTTACCGCAAAAACTTTTGTTACTGCAAAGTTCGGATAGTTTTCTTACAGCAACTATAAAAACACATTATTCAGGAGTAAACTGTCAAAATTTCTAGCAGCTGTCAAAATGAATGTTGAATACAAAGGCATTTTTTTTTACATTTTTGGTCGCAAAATTTTTGTTTTTACCGCAAAAAACTTTTGTTACTGCAAAGTTCGGATAGTTTTCTTACAGCAACTATAAAAACACATTATTCAGGAGTAAACTGTCCAAATTTGTAGCAGCTGTCAAAATAAATGTTGAATACAAAGGCATTTTTTTACATTTTTGGTCGCAAAATTTTGGTTTTTACCGCAAAAAACTTTTGTTACTGCAAAGTTCGGATGGTTTTCTTACAGCAACTATAAAAACACATTATTCAGGAGTAAACTGTCAAAATTTGTAGCAGCTGTCAAAATGAATGTTGAATACAAAGGCATTTTTTACATTTTTGGTCGCAAATTTTGGTTTTTGCCGCAAAAAACTTTTGTTACTGCAAAGTTCGGATGGTTTTCTTACAGCAACTATAAAACACATTATTCAGGAGTATACTGTCAAAATTTGTAGCAGCTGTCAAAATGAATGTTGAATACAAAGGCATTATTTACATTTTTGGTCGTAAAATGTTGGTTTTTACCGCAAAAAACTTTTGTTACTGCAAAGTTCGGATGGTTTTCTTACAGCAACTGTAAAAACACATTATTCAGGAGTAAACTGTCAAAATTTCTAGCAGCTGTTAAAATGAATGTTGAATACAAAGGCATTTTTTTGCGTTTTTGGTCGCAAAATTTTGGTTTTTGCCGCAAAAAACTTAGTTACTGCAAAGTTCGGATGGTTTTCTTACAGCAACTATAAAAACACATTATTCAGGAGTAAACTGTCAACATTTCTAGCAGCTGTCAAAATGAATGTTGAATACAAAGGCATTTTTTATCGCAAAATTTTGGTTTTTACCGTAAAAAAACTTTTGTTACTGCAAAGTTCGGATGGTTTTCTTACAGCAACTATAAAAACACATTATTCAGGAGTAAACTGTCAAAATTTGTAGCAGCTGTCAAAATGAATGTTGTATACAAAGGCATTTTTTTACATTTTTGGTCGCAAAATTTTGGTTTTCACCGCAAAAAACTTTTGTTACTGCAAAGTTGGGATGATTGTCTTTCTATAATCTCTTTATTTTTTCCTTTCGCGCACCGTGCAAAGCTTCACCGATGACAGGAGCACTGTCATTAAAGAGTTACGAGAAGCTAATGAAGTCATTAATCACTAAACGGATCGAATAAACGCTGGAAGCGGCGGCGGCGGCGGCACGAGCGGCCTTTGCGCCATGTCGACGCGAGTGCCCTCATCCGTCTCGGAACAGAACAGGCCCAGAAGAGGGAAACGTCTAGTTTTTCGCGCTTCGACCCCGGAAGAGCCGCCGAGCGCGCTCCAGACGGAAAAAAGAGGAAGACCGAGGTCGGCAGGCGTCTGCCCATCACAGGCTCGCAACTCCAGCCCGTCCGTCGTCCGGAAAAATCCTCCGGTAATTATAATCGACACCGGTCCCTCTCTCTCGCTCACTCCGGGCCTCATTATCATCACGGAAACTGGATTATGAAAAAGAGCCCTCACAGGATGCGCTAACGTGCGAATTTTTCCGAACGGCGTCCTTTTGGAATTCCTCCATCTTCCTCGAGTAAAATTCAAATCGAGCATTAAGAAAAAAATTTAAAAAAAACTTTCCCATTAATCACGGCAACTTCAGACCAATTAAGGTCTATTAGGACTCATCAGAGTAGTCGTCAAAGATGATGATGAAGGGCATGGTGTTAACCAGTAACGAGGGACATTGCTGACGAGACCACAAGGCTCGAATTTGGTGCGATAATGTCAAAAATTGCAAGATGGATGTGTTGAGATTTTTTCAGAAACATAACCTAGAATTAGTTGCAAGGGTTTTTGGAAATTTTCCAGTTTCTAGCAATTGTTTTTATATTTTTTTTAACGCTTGAAGGATTGCGCGATTTCAAAACAATTTAAGCAAAGTTTCGTGCGGTAATTTCAAAAATTGCGAGATGGATGTGTTGAGATTTTTTTAGAAACATAACCTAGAATTAGTTGCAAGTGTTTTTGGAAATTTTCCAGTTTCTAGCAATTGTTTTTATATTTTTTTTAAACGCTTGGAGATTGCGCGACTTCAAAACGATTTAAGCAAAGTTTCGTGCGGTAATTTCAAAAATTGCGAGATGGATGTGTTGAGATTTTTTCAGAAACATAACCTAGAATTAGTTGCAAGTGTTTTTGGAAATTTTCCAGTTTCTCGCAATTGTTTTTATATTTTTTTAAACGCTTGGAGGATTGTGCGACTTCAAAACGATTTAAGCAAAGTTTCGTGCGACAATTTCAAAAATTGCGAGATGGATGTGTTGAGATTTTTTCAGAAACATAACCTAGAATTAGTTGCAAGTGTTTTTGGAAATTTTCCAGTTTCTAGCAATTGTTTTTATATTTTTTTAAACGCTTGGAGGATTGTGCGACTTCAAAACGATTTAAGCAAAGTTTCGTGCGACAATTTCAAAAATTGCGAGATGGATGTGTTGAGATTTTTTCAGAAACATAACCTAGAATTAGTTGCAAGTGTTTTTGGAAATTTTCCAGTTTCTGGCAATTGTTTTTATATTTTTTTTTAACGCTTGAAGGATTGCGCGACTTCAAAACGTTTTAAGCAACGTTTCATGCGGTAATTTCAAAAATTGCGAGATGGATGTGTTGAGATTTTTTCAGAAACATAACCTAGAATTAGTTGCAAGTGTTTTTGGAAATTTTCCAGTTTCTAGCAATTGTTTTTATATTTTTTTTTAACGCTTGAAGGATTGCGCGACTTCAAAACGTTTTAAGCAACGTTTCGTGCGGTAATTTCAAAAATTGCGAGATGGATGTGTTGAGATTTTTTCAGAAACATAACCTAGAATTAGTTGCAAGTGTTTTTGGAAATTTTCCAGTTTCTGGCAATTGTTTTTATATTTTTTTTTAACGCTTGAAGGATTGCGCGACTTCAAAACGTTTTAAGCAACGTTTCGTGCGGTAATTTCAAAAATTGCGAGATGGATGTGTTGAGATTTTTTCAGAAACATAACCTAGAATTAGTTGCAAGTGTTTTTGGAAATTTTCCAGTTTCTAGCAATTGTTTTTATATTTTTTTTAAACGCTTGAAGGATTGTGCGACTTCAAAACGATTTAAGCAAAGTTTCGTGCGGTAATTTCAAAAATTGCGAGACGGATGTGTTGGGATTTTTTCAGAAACATAACCTAGAATTAGTTGCAAGTGTTTTTGGAAATTTTCCAGTTTCTAGCAATTGTTTTTATATTTTTTTTAAACGCTTGGAGGATTGCGCGACTTCAAAACGATTTAAGCAAAGTTTCGTGCGGTAATTTCAAAAATTGCGAGATGGATGTTTTGATATTTTTTCAGAAACATAACCTAGAATTAGTTGCAAGTGTTTTTGGAAATTTTCCAGTTTCTGGCAATTGTTTTTATATTTTTTTTAAACGCTTGGAGGATTGCGCGACTTCAAAACGTTTCAAGCAAAGTTTCGTGCGGTAATTTCAAAAATTGCGAGACGGATGTGTTGAGATTTTTTCAGAAACATAACCTAGAATTAGTTGCAAGTGTTTTTGGAAATTTTCCAGTTTCTAGCAATTGTTTTTATATTTTTTCTAAACGCTTGGAGGATTGCGCGACTTCAAAACGATTTCAGCAAAGTTCTCGTGCGATTTTTTTTCAGAAACATAACCTAAAAAAACACAGGCGCAAAATTATTCGACAGATGTCACATTAATAAACTTTTACAATCGCACAGGAATTTAAAATACAAGAATAGAAGGCAACGAAAATAAAAGAAAACAAAAACAACGTCTTTTCGTAGTTGTAAATCACGTTTCCCGAATAAAATAAATTTCCAGCGTTCGAGTCTGATTTATTGATGGCGTGCGTGTGGGAGGCGAGAGGATTCACGACTAGGAAACTTGGAAATTCCGTGGAAACGATAACTCAAAATTGTCGGTGGGGAAATTTATGGGAATGTAAAAATCCTGTATTGTACTAAAATTATGAACTGATCAAATCCGTAAATTATTGATTGGCGACATTTTTATTTAGTTAAGCGCATCATCCAGGCGCAATTATAAAATCAGGTATTCATGAAAGCGTCAAAAAATTTACAAAAAAAAAACCCAAAATTCGTCAAAGCATGCAAGAATACTCACAAAACTGCAGGCATGATTTTGGACCAGTGCACTCACCTGTAAAGAAAAGAACAAAAATATAATTACAAAGTACATATACTTATCTAATTGTTGATAAACAATAGAATTTTGCAAAAAATAAAAAATACGTTAAGAAAAATAAGTTTGTAATCTTAGTAAGACTTAATTTTGTAGAGTTACGAACAGATTGAATATTCATAGATTCAGGCTATTTTCGTCTTTATTAAATGAAAATCTTAAAATAAAAAATAAAAATTTTGTTAATTTTTTTTCTTGCGATTTAAATTTTAATTTAATTTGTATGTTAGTTTTAGTTTCTAATTTTGTATTATTGGGATTACCCGTTTAATAATAAATAAATAAATAAATGTATGCAACTTAATATTTCTGCAACAATTGAGAGTTTTCAATTTTAATTCATTGACAATTCATATGACAAATTTTATTTTCGACTTAAGATAATAACAGAAGTTCACAGAAAACCCACTGAATTTTTTTGAGTTTTCAATTTTAATTCATTGGCAATTCAAATTTTATTTTTGATTTAAAATAATAGCAGATGTTCACAGAATGTTTTTTTTCATTATTGGATCGTGCGTGCGCATTAACATCTCGACCCCTGGCGTTCTTTATGAAAACAATAATTTTCGCAATCGACGAGATGCTGTCTTCAGATTAAGATCACAACGGCACGGCACGCACACGCCCGCCAACCTCGGAAACTTCATTACGGATCCGAGCTGTGATCTTCCCAGTTCAAATCTTATTACGAATTTAATCTGTTAACTCCCATCGCACGGCAATTATATCGTAAACGAGAACGGAATCAGAGGTCGCCCCGGGGGTCTTTCGATTTTTTTTTTTACGAGAAGGGGCAGAGGTACAGAAGAAGTCTTGGAAGAGTGGGGAAATGCTAATCAGATTAATTCACTTCCTAGCTTCGCATTGACTCAAGATTGTACTGTACCTGAATATAATGGTAATTCAATGTTAAAATTGATTAAAATTTTTCATTTTGCGCCTTGTTCACGTGGAATTATCCCAAAATCTAGGGACGGGGTGTTTGTGGATTTTTACAGAATCATAATCTCGGATGAATTTTGAGTAATTCTGGAAAGTTTCAAGTCGTTGGCAGTTGTTTTAATATTTTTTTTTCGAATGTTAAAAATTATTAAAATTTTTCACTTTGCGCTTTGTTCGCGTGGAATTATCTCAAAATCTAGGGGTGGGGTGTTTGTGGCTTTTTACAAAATCCTAAACTCGGATGAATTTTGAGTAATTCAGGAAAGTTTCAAGTCGTTGGCAGTTGTTTTAATTTTTTTTTTTCGAATGTTAAAAATTATTAAAATTTTTCACTTTGCGCTTTGTTTGCGTGGAATTATCCCAAAATCTAGGGGTGGGGTGTTTGTGGCTTTTTACAAAATCCTAAACTCGGATGAATTTTGAGTAATTCTGGAAAGTTTCAAGTCGTTGGCAGTTGTTTTAATATTTTTTTTTTCGAATGTTAAAAATTATTAAAATTTTTCACTTTGCGCTTCGTTCGCGTGGAATTTTCTCAAAATCTAGGGGTGGGGTGTTTGTGGCTTTTTACAGAATCCTAAACTCGGATGAATTTTGAGTAATTCTGGAAAGTTTCAAGTCGTTGGCAGTTGTTTTAATATTTTTTTTTTCGAATGTTAAAAATTATTAAAATTTTTCACTTTGCGCTTTGTTTGCGTGGAATTATCCCAAAATCTAGGGATGGGGTGTTTGTGGC
This sequence comes from Ocypus olens, assembly GCA_910593695.2. NCBI lineage: Eukaryota > Metazoa > Arthropoda > Insecta > Coleoptera > Staphylinidae > Ocypus > Ocypus olens. The sequence continues at coordinate 47,564,540 of OU343062.1, forward strand.
TTTTTACAAAATCCTAAACTCGGATGAATTTTGAGTAATTCTGGGAAAGTTTCAAGTCGTTGGCAGTTGTTTTAATATTTTTTTTTCGAATGTTAAAAATTATTAAAATTTTTCACTTTGCGCTTTGTTCGCGTGGAATTATCTCAAAATCTAGGGGTGGGGTGTTTGTGGCTTTTTACAAAATTCTAAACTCGGATGAATTTTGAGTAATTCTGGAAAGTTTCAAGTCGTTGGCAGTTGTTTTAATTTTTTTTTTCGAATGTTAAAAATTATTAAAATTTTTCACTTTGCGCTTTGTTCGCGTGGAATTATCTCAAAATCTAGGGATGGGGTGTTTGTGGCTTTTTACAAAATCCTAAACTCGGATGAATTTTGAGTAATTCTGGGAAAGTTTCAAGTCGTTGGCAGTTGTTTTAATATTTTTTTTTCGAATGTTAAAAATTATTAAAATTTTTCACTTTGCGCTTTGTTCGCGTGGAATTATCTCAAAATCTAGGGGTGGGGTGTTTGTGGCTTTTTACAAAATTCTAAACTCGGATGAATTTTGAGTAATTCTGGAAAGTTATAAGTCGTTGGCAGTTGTTTTAATTTTTTTTTTCGAATGTTAAAAATTATTAAAATTTTTCACTTTGCGCTTCGTTCGCGTGGAATTTTCTCAAAATCTAGGGATGGGGTGTTTGTGGCTTTTTACAAAATCCTAAACTCGGATGAATTTTGAGTAATTCTGGGAAAGTTTCAAGTCGTTGGCAGTTGTTTTAATATTTTTTTTTCGAATGTTAAAAATTATTAAAATTTTTCACTTTGCGCTTTGTTCGCGTGGAATTATCTCAAAATCTAGGGGTGGGGTGTTTGTGGCTTTTTACAAAATTCTAAACTCGGATGAATTTTGAGTAATTCTGGAAAGTTTCAAGTCGTTGGCAGTTGTTTTAATTTTTTTTTTCGAATGTTAAAAATTATTAAAATTTTTCACTTTGCGCTTCGTTCGCGTGGAATTTTCTCAAAATCTAGGGGTGGGGTGTTTGTGGCTTTTTACAAAATCCTAAACTCGGATGAATTTTGAGTAATTCAGGAAAGTTTCAAGTCGTTGGCAGTTGTTTTAATTTTTTTTTTTTCGAATGTTAAAAATTATTAAAATTTTTCACTTTGCGCTTTGTTTGCGTGGAATTATCCCAAAATCTAGGGATGGGGTGTTTGTGGCTTTTTACAGAATCCTAAACTCGGATGAATTTTGAGTAATTCTGGGAAAGTTTCAAGTCGTTGGCAGTTGTTTTAATTTTTTTTTTCGAATGTTAAAAATTATTAAAATTTTTCACTTTGCGCTTCGTTCGCGTGGAATTTTCTCAAAATCTAGGGGTGGGGTGTTTGTGGCTTTTTACAAAATCCTAAACTCGGATGAATTTTGAGTAATTCAGGAAAGTTTCAAGTCGTTGGCAGTTGTTTTAATTTTTTTTTTTCGAATGTTAAAAATTATTAAAATTTTTCACTTTGCGCTTTGTTTGCGTGGAATTATCCCAAAATCTAGGGATGGGGTGTTTGTGGCTTTTTACAGAATCCTAAACTCGGATGAATTTTGAGTAATTCTGGGAAAGTTTCAAGTCGTTGGCAGTTGTTTTAATATTTTTTTTTCGAATGTTAAAAATTATTAAAATTTTTCACTTTGCGCTTTGTTCGCGTGGAATTATCTCAAAATCTAGGGGTGGGGTGTTTGTGGCTTTTTACAAAATTCTAAACTCGGATGAATTTTGAGTAATTCAGGAAAGTTTCAAGTCGTTGGCAGTTGTTTTAATTTTTTTTTTCGAATGTTAAAAATTATTAAAATTTTTCACTTTGCGCTTCGTTCGCGTGGAATTTTCTCAAAATCTAGGGGTGGGGTGTTTGTGGCTTTTTACAAAATCCTAAACTCGGATGAATTTTGAGTAATTCAGGAAAGTTTCAAGTCGTTGGCAGTTGTTTTAATTTTTTTTTTTCGAATGTTAAAAATTATTAAAATTTTTCACTTTGCGCTTTGTTTGCGTGGAATTATCCCAAAATCTAGGGATGGGCTGTTTGTGGCTTTTTACGAAATCCTAAACTCGGATGAATTTTGAGTAATTCTGGGAAAGTTTCAAGTCGTTGGCAGTTGTTTTAATATTTTTTTTTCGAATGTTAAAAATTATTAAAATTTTTCACTTTGCGCTTCGTTCGCGTGGAATTTTCTCAAAATCTAGGGGTGGGGTGTTTGTGGCTTTTTACAGAATCCTAAACTCGGATGAATTTTGAGTAATTCTGGAAAGTTTCAAGTCGTTGGCAGTTGTTTTAATATTTTTTTTTTCGAATGTTAAAAATTATTAAAATTTTTCACTTTGCGCTTTGTTCGCGTGGAATTATCCCAAAATCTAGGGGTGGGGTGTTTGTGGCTTTTTACAGAATCCTAAACTCGGATGAATTTTGAGTAATTTTGGAAAGTTTCAAGTCGTTGGCAGTTGTTTTAATATTTTTTTTTTCGAATGTTAAAAATTATTAAAATTTTTCACTTTGCGCTTTGTTCGCGTGGAATTATCCCAAAATCTAGGGGTGGGGTGTTTGTGGCTTTTTACAGAATCCTAAACTCGGATGAATTTTGAGTAATTTTGGAAAGTTTCAAGTCGTTGGCAGTTGTTTTAATATTTTTTTTTTCGAATGTTAAAAATTATTAAAATTTTTCACTTTGCGCTTCGTTCGCGTGGAATTTTCTCAAAATCTAGGGGTGGGGTGTTTGTGGCTTTTTACAGAATCCTAAACTCGGATGAATTTTGAGTAATTCTGGAAAGTTTCAAGTCGTTGGCAGTTGTTTTAATATTTTTTTTTTCGAATGTTAAAAATTATTAAAATTTTTCACTTTGCGCTTTGTTCGCGTGGAATTATCCCAAAATCTAGGGGTGGGGTGTTTGTGGCTTTTTACAGAATCCTAAACTCGGATGAATTTTGAGTAATTTTGGAAAGTTTCAAGTCGTTGGCAGTTGTTTTAATATTTTTTTTTTCGAATGTTAAAAATTATTAAAATTTTTCACTTTGCGCTTTGTTCGCGTGGAATTATCCCAAAATCTAGGGGTGGGGTGTTTGTGGCTTTTTACAGAATCCTAAACTCGGATGAATTTTGAGTAATTTTGGAAAGTTTCAAGTCGTTGGCAGTTGTTTTAATTTTTTTTTTTTCGAATGTTAAAAATTATTAAAATTTTTCACTTTGCGCTTCGTTCGCGTGGAATTTTCTCAAAATCTAGGGGTGGGGTGTTTGTGGCTTTTTACAGAATCCTAAACTCGGATGAATTTTGAGTAATTCTGGAAAGTTTCAAGTCGTTGGCAGTTGTTTTAATATTTTTTTTTTCGAATGTTAAAAATTATTAAAATTTTTCACTTTGCGCTTTGTTCGCGTGGAATTATCCCAAAATCTAGGGATGGGGTGTTTGTGGCTTTTTACAGAATCCTAAACTCGGATGAATTTTGAGTAATTCTGGAAAGTTTCAAGTCGTTGGCAGTTGTTTTAATATTTTTTTTTTTTCGAATGTTAAAAATTATTAAAATTTTTCACTTTACGCTTTGTTTGCGTGGAATTTTCTCAAAATCTAGGGGTGGGGTGTTTGTGGCTTTTTACAGAATCCTAAACTCGGATGAATTTTGAGTAATTCTGGAAAGTTTCAAGTCGTTGGCAGTTGTTTTAATATTTTTTTTTTCGAATGTTAAAAATTATTAAAATTTTTCACTTTGCGCTTTGTTCGCGTGGAATTATCCCAAAATCTAGGGATGGGGTGTTTGTGGCTTTTTACAGAATCCTAAACTCGGATGAATTTTGAGTAATTCTGGAAAGTTTCAAGTCGTTGGCAGTTGTTTTAATATTTTTTTTTTTCGAATGTTAAAAATTATTAAAATTTTTCACTTTACGCTTTGTTTGCGTGGAATTTTCTCAAAATCTAGGGATGGGGTGTTTGTGGCTTTTTACAGAATCCTAAACTCGGATGAATTTTGAGTAATTCTGGAAAGTTTCAAGTCGTTGGCAGTTGTTTTAATATTTTTTTTTTCGAATGTTAAAAATTATTAAAGTTTTTCACTTTACGCTTTGTTTGCGTGGAATTTTCTCAAAATCTAGGGATGGGGTGTTTGTGGCTTTTTACAGAATCCTAAACTCGGATGAATTTTGAGTAATTCTGGAAAGTTTCAAGTCGTTGGCAGTTGTTTTAATATTTTTTTTTTCGAATGTTAAAAATTATTAAAATTTTTCACTTTGCGCTTTGTTCGCGTGGAATTATCCCAAAATCTAGGGGTGGGGTGTTTGTGGCTTTTTACAGAATCCTAAACTCGGATGAATTTTGAGTAATTCTGGAAAGTTTCAAGTCGTTGGCAGTTGTTTTAATATTTTTTTTTTCGAATGTTAAAAATTATTAAAATTTTTCACTTTGCGCTTTGTTCGCGTGGAATTATCCCAAAATCTAGGGGTGGGGTGTTTGTGGCTTTTTACAGAATCCTAAACTCGGATGAATTTTGAGTAATTCTGGAAAGTTTCAAGTCGTTGGCAGTTGTTTTAATATTTTTTTTTTCGAATGTTAAAAATTATTAAAATTTTTCACTTTACGCTTTGTTTGCGTGGAATTTTCTCAAAATCTAGGGATGGGGTGTTTGTGGCTTTTTACAGAATCCTAAACTCGGATGAATTTTGAGTAATTCTGGAAAGTTTCAAGTCGTTGGCAGTTGTTTTAATATTTTTTTTTTTCGAATGTTAAAAATTATTAAAATTTTTCACTTTACGCTTTGTTTGCGTGGAATTTTCTCAAAATCTAGGGATGGGGTGTTTGTGGCTTTTTACAGAATCCTAAACTCGGATGAATTTTGAGTAATTCTGGAAAGTTTCAAGTCGTTGGCAGTTGTTTTAATATTTTTTTTTTCGAATGTTAAAAATTATTAAAATTTTTCACTTTGCGCTTTGTTCGCGTGGAATTATCCCAAAATCTAGGGGTGGGGTGTTTGTGGCTTTTTACAGAATCCTAAACTCGGATGAATTTTGAGTAATTCTGGAAAGTTTCAAGTCGTTGGCAGTTGTTTTAATATTTTTTTTTTCGAATGTTAAAAATTATTAAAATTTTTCACTTTACGCTTTGTTTGCGTGGAATTTTCTCAAAATCTAGGGATGGGGTGTTTGTGGCTTTTTACAGAATCCTAAACTCGGATGAATTTTGAGTAATTCTGGAAAGTTTCAAGTCGTTGGCAGTTGTTTTAATATTTTTTTTTTCGAATGTTAAAAATTATTAAAATTTTTCACTTTGCGCTTTGTTCGCGTGGAATTATCCCAAAATCTAGGGGTGGGGTGTTTGTGGCTTTTTACAGAATCCTAAACTCGGATGAATTTTGAGTAATTCTGGAAAGTTTCAAGTCGTTGGCAGTTGTTTTAATATTTTTTTTTTCGAATGTTAAAAATTATTAAAATTTTTCACTTTACGCTTTGTTTGCGTGGAATTTTCTCAAAATCTAGGGATGGGGTGTTTGTGGCTTTTTACAGAATCCTAAACTCGGATGAATTTTGAGTAATTCTGGAAAGTTTCAAGTCGTTGGCAGTTGTTTTAATATTTTTTTTTTTCGAATGTTAAAAATTATTAAAATTTTTCACTTTACGCTTTGTTTGCGTGGAATTTTCTCAAAATCTAGGGATGGGGTGTTTGTGGCTTTTTACAGAATCCTAAACTCGGATGAATTTTGAGTAATTCTGGAAAGTTTCAAGTCGTTGGCAGTTGTTTTAATATTTTTTTTTTCGAATGTTAAAAATTATTAAAATTTTTCACTTTGCGCTTTGTTCGCGTGGAATTATCCCAAAATCTAGGGGTGGGGTGTTTGTGGCTTTTTACAGAATCCTAAACTCGGATGAATTTTGAGTAATTCTGGAAAGTTTCAAGTCGTTGGCAGTTGTTTTAATATTTTTTTTTTCGAATGTTAAAAATTATTAAAATTTTTCACTTTGCGCTTTGTTCGCGTGGAATTATCCCAAAATCTAGGGGTGGGGTGTTTGTGGCTTTTTACAGAATCCTAAACTCGGATGAATTTTGAGTAATTCTGGAAAGTTTCAAGTCGTTGGCAGTTGTTTTAATATTTTTTTTTTCGAATGTTAAAAATTATTAAAATTTTTCACTTTGCGCTTTGTTCGCGTGGAATTATCCCAAAATCTAGGGGTGGGGTGTTTGTGGCTTTTTACAGAATCCTAAACTCGGATGAATTTTGAGTAATTCTGGAAAGTTTCAAGTCGTTGGCAGTTGTTTTAATATTTTTTTTTTCGAATGTTAAAAATTATTAAAATTTTTCACTTTACGCTTTGTTTGCGTGGAATTTTCTCAAAATCTAGGGATGGGGTGTTTGTGGCTTTTTACAGAATCCTAAACTCGGATGAATTTTGAGTAATTCTGGAAAGTTTCAAGTCGTTGGCAGTTGTTTTAATATTTTTTTTTTCGAATGTTAAAAATTATTAAAATTTTTCACTTTACGCTTTGTTTGCGTGGAATTTTCTCAAAATCTAGGGATGGGGTGTTTGTGGCTTTTTACAGAATCCTAAACTCGGATGAATTTTGAGTAATTCTGGAAAGTTTCAAGTCGTTGGCAGTTGTTTTAATATTTTTTTTTTCGAATGTTAAAAATTATTAAAATTTTTCACTTTGCGCTTTGTTCGCGTGGAATTATCCCAAAATCTAGGGATGGGGTGTTTGTGGCTTTTACAGAATCCTAAACTCGGATGAATTTTGAGTAATTCTGGAAAGTTTCAAGTCGTTGGCAGTTGTTTTAATATTTTTTTTTTCGAATGTTAAAAATTATTAAAATTTTTCACTTTACGCTTTGTTTGCGTGGAATTTTCTCAAAATCTAGGGATGGGGTGTTTGTGGCTTTTTACAGAATCCTAAACTCGGATGAATTTTGAGTAATTCTGGAAAGTTTCAAGTCGTTGGCAGTTGTTTTAATATTTTTTTTTTCGAATGTTAAAAATTATTAAAATTTTTCACTTTGCGCTTTGTTCGCGTGGAATTATCCCAAAATCTAGGGGTGGGGTGTTTGTGGCTTTTTACAGAATCCTAAACTCGGATGAATTTTGAGTAATTCTGGAAAGTTTCAAGTCGTTGGCAGTTGTTTTAATATTTTTTTTTTCGAATGTTAAAAATTATTAAAATTTTTCACTTTACGCTTTGTTTGCGTGGAATTTTCTCAAAATCTAGGGATGGGGTGTTTGTGGCTTTTTACAGAATCCTAAACTCGGATGAATTTTGAGTAATTCTGGAAAGTTTCAAGTCGTTGGCAGTTGTTTTAATATTTTTTTTTTTCGAATGTTAAAAATTATTAAAATTTTTCACTTTACGCTTTGTTTGCGTGGAATTTTCTCAAAATCTAGGGATGGGGTGTTTGTGGCTTTTTACAGAATCCTAAACTCGGATGAATTTTGAGTAATTCTGGAAAGTTTCAAGTCGTTGGCAGTTGTTTTAATATTTTTTTTTTCGAATGTTAAAAATTATTAAAATTTTTCACTTTGCGCTTTGTTCGCGTGGAATTATCCCAAAATCTAGGGGTGGGGTGTTTGTGGCTTTTTACAGAATCCTAAACTCGGATGAATTTTGAGTAATTCTGGAAAGTTTCAAGTCGTTGGCAGTTGTTTTAATATTTTTTTTTTCGAATGTTAAAAATTATTAAAATTTTTCACTTTACGCTTTGTTTGCGTGGAATTTTCTCAAAATCTAGGGATGGGGTGTTTGTGGCTTTTTACAGAATCCTAAACTCGGATGAATTTTGAGTAATTCTGGAAAGTTTCAAGTCGTTGGCAGTTGTTTTAATATTTTTTTTTTTCGAATGTTAAAAATTATTAAAATTTTTCACTTTACGCTTTGTTTGCGTGGAATTATCCCAAAATCTAGGGGTGGGGTGTTTGTGGCTTTTTACAGAATCCTAAACTCGGATGAATTTTGAGTAATTCTGGAAAGTTTCAAGTCGTTGGCAGTTGTTTTAATATTTTTTTTTTCGAATGTTAAAAATTATTAAAATTTTTCACTTTGCGCTTTGTTCGCGTGGAATTATCCCAAAATCTAGGGGTGGGGTGTTTGTGGCTTTTTACAGAATCCTAAACTCGGATGAATTTTGAGTAATTCTGGAAAGTTTCAAGTCGTTGGCAGTTGTTTTAATATTTTTTTTTTCGAATGTTAAAAATTATTAAAATTTTTCACTTTACGCTTTGTTTGCGTGGAATTTTCTCAAAATCTAGGGATGGGGTGTTTGTGGCTTTTTACAGAATCCTAAACTCGGATGAATTTTGAGTAATTCTGGAAAGTTTCAAGTCGTTGGCAGTTGTTTTAATATTTTTTTTTTTCGAATGTTAAAAATTATTAAAATTTTTCACTTTACGCTTTGTTTGCGTGGAATTTTCTCAAAATCTAGGGATGGGGTGTTTGTGGCTTTTTACAGAATCCTAAACTCGGATGAATTTTGAGTAATTCTGGAAAGTTTCAAGTCGTTGGCAGTTGTTTTAATATTTTTTTTTTCGAATGTTAAAAATTATTAAAATTTTTCACTTTGCGCTTTGTTCGCGTGGAATTATCCCAAAATCTAGGGGTGGGGTGTTTGTGGCTTTTTACAGAATCCTAAACTCGGATGAATTTTGAGTAATTCTGGAAAGTTTCAAGTCGTTGGCAGTTGTTTTAATATTTTTTTTTTCGAATGTTAAAAATTATTAAAATTTTTCACTTTACGCTTTGTTTGCGTGGAATTTTCTCAAAATCTAGGGATGGGGTGTTTGTGGCTTTTTACAGAATCCTAAACTCGGATGAATTTTGAGTAATTCTGGAAAGTTTCAAGTCGTTGGCAGTTGTTTTAATATTTTTTTTTTCGAATGTTAAAAATTATTAAAATTTTTCACTTTGCGCTTTGTTCGCGTGGAATTATCCCAAAATCTAGGGGTGGGGTGTTTGTGGCTTTTTACAGAATCCTAAACTCGGATGAATTTTGAGTAATTCTGGAAAGTTTCAAGTCGTTGGCAGTTGTTTTAATATTTTTTTTTTCGAATGTTAAAAATTATTAAAATTTTTCACTTTACGCTTTGTTTGCGTGGAATTTTCTCAAAATCTAGGGATGGGGTGTTTGTGGCTTTTTACAGAATCCTAAACTCGGATGAATTTTGAGTAATTCTGGAAAGTTTCAAGTCGTTGGCAGTTGTTTTAATATTTTTTTTTTTCGAATGTTAAAAATTATTAAAATTTTTCACTTTACGCTTTGTTTGCGTGGAATTTTCTCAAAATCTAGGGATGGGGTGTTTGTGGCTTTTTACAGAATCCTAAACTCGGATGAATTTTGAGTAATTCTGGAAAGTTTCAAGTCGTTGGCAGTTGTTTTAATATTTTTTTTTTTCGAATGTTAAAAATTATTAAAATTTTTCACTTTACGCTTTGTTTGCGTGGAATTTTCTCAAAATCTAGGGATGGGGTGTTTGTGGCTTTTTACAGAATCCTAAACTCGGATGAATTTTGAGTAATTCTGGAAAGTTTCAAGTCGTTGGCAGTTGTTTTAATATTTTTTTTTTCGAATGTTAAAAATTATTAAAATTTTTCACTTTGCGCTTTGTTCGCGTGGAATTATCCCAAAATCTAGGGGTGGGGTGTTTGTGGCTTTTTACAGAATCCTAAACTCGGATGAATTTTGAGTAATTCTGGAAAGTTTCAAGTCGTTGGCAGTTGTTTTAATATTTTTTTTTTCGAATGTTAAAAATTATTAAAATTTTTCACTTTACGCTTTGTTTGCGTGGAATTTTCTCAAAATCTAGGGATGGGGTGTTTGTGGCTTTTTACAGAATCCTAAACTCGGATGAATTTTGAGTAATTCTGGAAAGTTTCAAGTCGTTGGCAGTTGTTTTAATATTTTTTTTTTCGAATGTTAAAAATTATTAAAATTTTTCACTTTACGCTTTGTTTGCGTGGAATTTTCTCAAAATCTAGGGATGGGGTGTTTGTGGCTTTTTACAGAATCCTAAACTCGGATGAATTTTGAGTAATTCTGGAAAGTTTCAAGTCGTTGGCAGTTGTTTTAATATTTTTTTTTTTCGAATGTTAAAAATTATTAAAATTTTTCACTTTACGCTTTGTTTGCGTGGAATTTTCTCAAAATCTAGGGATGGGGTGTTTGTGGCTTTTTACAGAATCCTAAACTCGGATGAATTTTGAGTAATTCTGGAAAGTTTCAAGTCGTTGGCAGTTGTTTTAATATTTTTTTTTTCGAATGTTAAAAATTATTAAAATTTTTCACTTTGCGCTTTGTTCGCGTGGAATTATCCCAAAATCTAGGGGTGGGGTGTTTGTGGCTTTTTACAGAATCCTAAACTCGGATGAATTTTGAGTAATTCTGGAAAGTTTCAAGTCGTTGGCAGTTGTTTTAATATTTTTTTTTTCGAATGTTAAAAATTATTAAAATTTTTCACTTTGCGCTTTGTTCGCGTGGAATTATCCCAAAATCTAGGGGTGGGGTGTTTGTGGCTTTTTACAGAATCCTAAACTCGGATGAATTTTGAGTAATTCTGGAAAGTTTCAAGTCGTTGGCAGTTGTTTTAATATTTTTTTTTTCGAATGTTAAAAATTATTAAAATTTTTCACTTTGCGCTTTGTTCGCGTGGAATTATCCCAAAATCTAGGGGTGGGGTGTTTGTGGCTTTTTACAGAATCCTAAACTCGGATGAATTTTGAGTAATTCTGGAAAGTTTCAAGTCGTTGGCAGTTGTTTTAATATTTTTTTTTTCGAATGTTAAAAATTATTAAAATTTTTCACTTTACGCTTTGTTTGCGTGGAATTTTCTCAAAATCTAGGGATGGGGTGTTTGTGGCTTTTTACAGAATCCTAAACTCGGATGAATTTTGAGTAATTCTGGAAAGTTTCAAGTCGTTGGCAGTTGTTTTAATTTTTTTTTTTTCGAATGTTAAAAATTATTAAAATTTTTCACTTTGCGCTTTGTTCGCGTGGAATTATCCCAAAATCTAGGGATGGGGTGTTTGTGGCTTTTTACAGAATCCTAAACTCGGATGAATTTTGAGTAATTCTGGAAAGTTTCAAGTCGTTGGCAGTTGTTTTAATATTTTTTTTTTCGAATGTTAAAAATTATTAAAATTTTTCACTTTGCGCTTTGTTCGCGTGGAATTATCCCAAAATCTAGGGGTGGGGTGTTTGTGGCTTTTTACAGAATCCTAAACTCGGATGAATTTTGAGTAATTCTGGAAAGTTTCAAGTCGTTGGCAGTTGTTTTAATATTTTTTTTTTCGAATGTTAAAAATTATTAAAATTTTTCACTTTACGCTTTGTTTGCGTGGAATTTTCTCAAAATCTAGGGATGGGGTGTTTGTGGCTTTTTACAGAATCCTAAACTCGGATGAATTTTGAGTAATTCTGGAAAGTTTCAAGTCGTTGGCAGTTGTTTTAATATTTTTTTTTTCGAATGTTAAAAATTATTAAAATTTTTCACTTTACGCTTTGTTTGCGTGGAATTTTCTCAAAATCTAGGGATGGGGTGTTTGTGGCTTTTTACAGAATCCTAAACTCGGATGAATTTTGAGTAATTCAGGAAAGTTTCAAGTCGTTGGCAGTTGTTTTAATATTTTTTTTTTCGAATGTTAAAAATTATTAAAATTTTTCACTTTGCGCTTTGTTCGCGTGGAATAATCCCAAAATCTAGGGATGGGGTGTAAAAAATGTTTGGCTGTCAATCGGACTCAATAATATCGCATTCTTAATAAAAATGTTACATTTTTGTGGTTCGTTACACAAATAACCGCGTTTTGTTTACCGTCCCTGCCATCGAGAATGTTTTCGAGTTTCGGTGAAAAATCCGTCTGTTCGTCCGACAAAGGACGATGCGATCGTAATCTCTTCGTCGGTTTTGATATTAATGTTTTCACGTGTCCCAACTAACGAGCGCCTTGTTTTAAAAAATTTTAACGGTCGCATTTGTTCCGACACTTGACTCTCGCACCAACATCACGACGTGTGGCGAACGTTCAAAATTACACCACAAAACCAAATCACGAAACATTAATCGAATTAACGAATATCTTGTGATAAAGTATTTGATGGCTGTTGCAACCCTTCAGGGCTTAAAAAATAAAAATGCGTTCTTCCACTTCCACACTATTATAACCATCATTGAAATAATAATAATAATTATAATCCACTGCAAAAACGTTTGATGATTGTTCTGGACTTAAATATTAAAAATGCTTTCTTGCACATCCATATTATTATAAGGATTATTAAAATAATAATAATAATAATAATCCACTGCACAAACTTCAAGCGTATCCTTAAACGGCGCAAATGCATTTTTGTAAAATCAGTTATATTTATTTATTTATTAATACGAAACCAGAATTATATATGTTGCATAATTTCATTTACCAATAGAAAAATATTTTTTATCTACCAAATATAAATATTAATTACAATTTTTTTTCTTTGAGCTTTAAAGGTAAATTGGCGCAGTCGGTAGGATCAGTATAATTTCGGACATGAAGTGTATAAACCTGACAGACCGCACGGGACTTACGAAGGATTACGCAACATCTGTAAAGAATGCGCGGTGTTTGTAAGAAACGGAAAACTTTTGAAATGCTCCGTGTTAAGTCACCTCCGTTTGTCGGCCACTTTTTTTTTATGGGCCCCGTACCTACGTGCAGTTTCACTCGGTCCTATCAGATCTCGGAATTCCTTCGGGAGGGACGAGAAACCTCTCGCCGTAAATAAAGGAGACGCATATCTCGAATTGTGTACGCGCGTTCGACCATTTTGTTCACGATTTTTGTTTTTTCTTTTTCCGTTGTTGTTTTGATCCGGTCGATTATTTCAGTTGAGCGCGGATAATCGGATATCGTGTGGGACGATGAAACGGGATGCGAACGACCACGGCGGTTCGTGCTCGACGGCGACCGTCCGTGTGTGACGTGACAAAAGGCAAGAGGCGAAAGCAAGAGGAACACGTGTTCCGCAGATAACAATATCTCGGACACCACAATGGTCACGATCCACTTTAATATTCCGGACTTAATCCGAGAGCTTAATTACGTTCCTGTTCGTCTGCCGTGCCGTTGTGCGTCCATCCGTGGTGCTTTATAAAGAAATAAAAAAAATAATAATAAAAAGTAACGACCGCTCAAAAAGGCACCGAGCGTGGTATTATACGGATTTGGTTAAGAGTAAGAGCAATAAAACACGCTGCAATAATGTCGATATTTTATAAAAATCGATAAAATCCCTAGATTTTGAAAGTAAAAAATTTTAATCATTTTTAAAATTCGAAAAAAAAAATTAAAACAACTGCGAACGACTTGAAACCTTCCAGAATTACTCAAAATTCATCCGAGATTATGATTCTGTAAAAAGCCACAAACACCCCATCCCTGGATTTTGGGATAATTCCACCCGAACAAAGCGCAAAGTGAAAAATTTTAATTATTTTTAACACTCGAAAAAAAAAATATTAAAACAACTGCCAACGACTTGAAACTTTCCTGAATTACTCAAAATTCATCCGAGATTATGATTCTGCAAAAAGCCACAAACACCCCATCCCTAGATTTTGGGATAATTCCACGTGAACAAAGCGCAAAGTGCAAATTTTTAATCATTTTTAACATTCGAAAAAAAAAATATTAAAACAACTGCCAACGACTTGAAACTTTCCTGAATTACTCAAAATTCATCCGAGATTATGATTCTGTAAAAAACCACAAACACCCCATCACTAGATTTTGGGATAATTCCACGCGAACAAAGCGTAAAGTGAAAAATTTTAATCATTTTTAACATTCGAAAAAAAAAATATTAAAACAACTGCAAACGACTTGAAACTTTCCTGAATTACTCAAAATTCATCCGAGATTATGATTCTGTAAAAAGCCACAAACACCCCATCCCTGGATTTTGGGATAATTCCACCCGAACAAAGCGCAAAGTGCAAATTTTTAATCATTTTTAACATTCGAAAAAAAAAATATTAAAACAACTGCCAACGACTTGAAACTTTCCTGAATTACTCAAAATTCATCCGAGATTATGATTCTGTAAAAAACCATAACACCCCATCCCTGGATTTTGGGATAATTCCACGCGAACAAAGCGCAAAGTGAAAAATTTTAATAATTTTTAACATTCGAAAAAAAAAATATTAAAACAACTGCCAACGACTTGAAACTTTCCTGAATTACTCAAAATTCATCCGAGATTATGATTCTGTAAAAAACCACAAACACCCCATCACTAGATTTTGGGATAATTCCACGCGAACAAAGCGTAAAGTGAAAAATTTTAATCATTTTTAACATTCGAAAAAAAAAATATTAAAACAACTGCAAACGACTTGAAACTTTCCAGAATTACTCAAAATTCATCCGAGATTATGTTTCTGTAAAAAGCCACAACACCCCACCCCTAGATTTTGGGATAATTCCACGCGAACAAAGCGCAAAGTGAAAAATTTTAATAATTTTTAACATTCGAAAAAAAAAATATTAAAACAACTGCCAACGACTTGAAACTTTCCTGAATTACTCAAAATTCATCCGAGATTATGATTCTGTAAAAAACCATAACACCCCATCCCTGGATTTTGGGATAATTCCACGCGAACAAAGCGCAAAGTGAAAAATTTTAATAATTTTTAACATTCGAAAAAAAAAATATTAAAACAACTGCCAACGACTTGAAACTTTCCAGAATTACTCAAAATTCATCCGAGATTATGATTCTGTAAAAAGCCACAAACACCCCATCCCTAGATTTTGGGATAAATCCACGTGAACAAAGCGCAAAGTGAAAAATTTTAATCATTTTTAACATTCGAAAAAAAAAATATTAAAACAACTACCAACGACTTGAAACTTTCCTGAATTACTCAAAATTCATCCGAGATTATGATTCTGTAAAAAACCATAACACCCCATCCCTGGATTTTGGGATAATTCCACGCGAACAAAGCGCAAAGTGAAAAATTTTAATAATTTTTAACATTCGAAAAAAAAAAATATTAAAACAACTGCCAACGACTTGAAACTTTCCTGAATTACTCAAAATTCATCCGAGATTATGATTCTGTAAAAAACCATAACACCCCATCCCTGGATTTTGGGATAATTCCACGCGAACAAAGCGCAAAGTGAAAAATTTTAATAATTTTTAACATTCGAAAAAAAAAATATTAAAACAACTGCCAACGACTTGAAACTTTCCAGAATTACTCAAAATTCATCCGAGATTATGATTCTGTAAAAAGCCACAAACACCCCATCCCTAGATTTTGGGATAAATCCACGTGAACAAAGCGCAAAGTGAAAAATTTTAATCATTTTTAACATTCGAAAAAAAAAATATTAAAACAACTGCCAACGACTTGAAACTTTCCAGAATTACTCAAAATTCATCCGAGATTATGATTCTGTAAAAAGCCACAAACACCCCATCCCTAGATTTTGGGATAAATCCACGTGAACAAAGCGCAAAGTGAAAAATTTTAATCATTTTTAACATTCGAAAAAAAAAATATTAAAACAACTACCAACGACTTGAAACTTTCCAGAATTACTCAAAATTCATCCGAGATTATGATTCTGTAAAAAGCCACAAACACCCCATCCCTAGATTTTGGGATAATTCAACGCGAACAAAGCGCAAAGTGAAAAATTTTAATCATTTTTAACAATCGAAAAAAAAAAATTAAAACAACTGCCAACGACTTGAAACTTTCCTGAATTACTCAAAATTCATCCGAGATTATGATTCTGTAAAAAGCCACAAACACCCCATCCCTGGATTTTGGGATAATTCCACGCGAACAAAGCGTAAAGTGAAAAACTTTAATCATTTTTAACACTCGAAAAAAAAAATATTAAAACAACTGCCAACGACTTGAAACTTTCCAGAATTACTCAAAATTCATCCGAGATTATGTTTCTGTAAAAAGCCACAAACACCCCACCCCTAGATTTTGGGATAATTCCACGTGAACAAAGCGCAAAGTGAAAAACTTTACTTTGTACGTAACGGTTCCGTTAACGGTCGGATGTAAAAATGCAGAAGGACGCGAGGAAGTGTAGCCAGCGTAAAGATAACTCGTTATGTAATTCATATATTATTGATGGGACTAAATGGTGACTACGCGGACTGGTTTCGCCACAGCATTAAACCCGACGGTCCGGTAATGAGGATGTAATTAGATGAGGCGGCTCCGCAGTGATATCTCTTTAATCGATTTGTGCCACCGCCCAGAAATCGTCTCCACTTGTCGGCATCTCGAGAGCGCCATGCAAATTTCCTGGTTCCATCTGATTAAATCCAACAATATTTATGGGCTCGTAGGATGGAATTATTTTACGTCCGGTACAAGAGCAGCAAAAAAAAATAAATACGGTCGGTCAAAAATCTAATTGGTGTCGGAATTATTTTACAACCGGTACATGACTTAAGCAGTCGAAAACAATCTAATAACAGATAATAAAGACGAAAAATATCTATTTGATAAATCTGCAAAAGTTAATTTACAATCTCTTAAGATCAAAAATCTAACTAGTCGGAGAGACAAATAAAAGCAGTGAAACAAAACCAAGTGTTTTAATTAATCAAATTATCTAATTGGTATTAAAAAATTCTAAAATAATCAGTTGGCCGAGAAAAGTTTTCTGTTTCGTTATGGATGCATCCTTTGTCCACCGGAGCGTGTGTTGGGGACCTTGAGAGTGGAACAGAAATCTTCAAAATCTCGGGCCCCCTTTCAGGTGTCACGAATCGTAATTGATGTAACACCTCCGAACCGGTCGGTGTGGCGCTTAACAAATTGAACGTCTTTGGGGCCGACACCCAGAAAAAAAAAACGAAAGAAAGAACGAATCGTGATTAATATTTAAAATGGAGAGATGATTCAAGTTTAGAATTCACCGAAGCAATTTGTAGTTTTACGAGCCGAGATTACGACCAGTTATCAGATATTCTAATAAGCGTGTTGTAATTCTGTTCTCCCGGAAAAATTATCGAATTTTGTAGATGCAGTAGTTTCAATTAGCCTGTAGCCCTTGCAAGACTTAATTTTGTAGTAAATAAGTTTGAGGCAACCTCAGTTGTTGCAAAAAAAATAAAATGTTTTTGTAGATTTACGAAAAGGTTTATTAGCATTTCTTCACAAGAAAAAAAAAATGGTGATGTGGTCATCATGTTACTTTCTCCGTATGGATGGTATCATTTATATTTACGGTTTCATGGTTTATTTTCCATTGAAATCATATTTTAAATGTACATCGAGCGTTGTGTAAACTCGGATGAAACTGACGTTTAAAACGTCAAAATTATAAAATATGGAAAAATTATACTTAATTAAAAAAAAAATCGAAAATACAGAAATTTAAAATATAGGCAGAAGAATCAAGAATCCTCATCTAAAAATAAAAAACGCAGACAAAAAAAAAGCGAAAACTTAGGTGGAAGCAAAATAATTTGCCACTTTCAGCCGCAAAAAATAAGTTTCTGACCAGAAATTCGAAAATAAAAAAAATCACGAAATAAAATTAATAATAGTTAAAAAATCTAAAATATACGATAATAAAGAGACCAAAAATCTAAAATTTTCGATAAAAATTCAGACCAAAAATCTAAAACTCTGGCCTAAAAATAAAAATACTGGACCAAGGAAAGAAAAAATTTAACAAATGAAAAAAAAATAAAGAAAAATTTTAACAAATAAAAAAAAATAGAGAAAAATTTAAGGCAAAAGATTAAAAAAATGAATCCACAATGTTGGTCAAAAAGTCGAAAATTTAGATAAAACATCGAAAAGTCGGCACTAAAGATAACAAATGCAGACTAAACGAAAAATCCAAAATGGGGGCCAAAAAATCGAAAATTTTAACAATAAAATCGAAAAGTTAGGTCAAAATAAAGAACAATTTAGGCTAAAAAATTAAAAATAATAATAAAAATCTGCAATGTTGGCCAGAAAGTCGAAAATGTAGACAGTGCATCGAAAACTCGACGAAAGATAATAAATGCAGACTAAAAAATCGAAAATTTCAACAAACAAAACTCGAAAATATCGGAAAAAATTTAAAAAAATCTCGCATATAAATCAATAATTCAGGTTATAGATATTTTAATCAAAATCAAATAAAAAATTTGGAACTGGAATTAAAATTTCGGTCCGAAAAATCAAAAATACGGACCAAAAAATAGTGATGTGGTCATCATGTTACTTTCTCCGACTTGATGGTATCATAGCTATTTATATTTACGTTTTCATGGTTTATTTTCAATTGAAATCATATTTTAAATGTACATCGAGAGGATGAAACTGACGTTTAAAACGTCAAAATTATAAAAGATGGAAAAATTTTACTTCAAATTCAAAAACTCAGTTTACTCAAAAATTAAAAAGATTTCGAAAAAAACTTATTCTTCATGAGTTGTTCATTTTAGCATTCTCTACAATTATTATTAACATAAATTTGCTCTAACTATTGTCGTTTTATAATTATAAATCAAAAATGAAAAAAAAAATTTCTCGAATAAAAATGATTTTATGAAAAATGTTTTCAAGCAAAAGATGTTCATTTCTTTGTTGTCTTCAAATTTTGTTTAAAGGTTTTTGTGATATTTTTCATATTTAAGAAAATATTGGCAAAAAACAAAAAACAGTTAAGGTAAACGCCCACTTCCGGTGTACGAAATTTTACCAAAAGCTGCTTAGTTCTTCAGATTATCAAATAAGACAGTTGCTCAAAGTTTCATATCAATTGCTCTATTAGTTTTTGAGATACAGCGCGCACAGACACACACACACACACATTGGTACGTTCGGATAATTGATCACTGTTTCAGTATTTTTCTTATTGAATCCAATTTATTTTGATTAGGCAAACGAGCAAAATCAAAATTCGGCAATTGATGGATTGATTTTAACAAAAAAAAATTACTAAAATTGGTACGTTCGGATAATTGATAACTGTTTCAGTATTTTTCTTATTGAATCCAATTTAGTTTGATTAGGCAAACGAGCAAAATCAAAATTCGGTAATTGATGGATTGATTTTAACAAAAAAAAATTACTAAAATTGGTACGTTCGGATAATTGATAACTGTTTCAGTATTTTTCTTATTGAATCCAATTTATTTTGATTAGGCAAACGAGCAAAATCAAAATTCGGTAATTGATAGATTGATTTTAACAAAAAAAAAATTACTAAAATTGGTACGTTCGGATAATTGATCAGTGTTTCAGTATTTTTCTTTTTGAATCCAATTTATTTTGATTAGTCAAACGAGCAAAATCAAAATTCGGTAATTGATAGGTTGATTTTAACAAAAAAAAATGACTAAAATTTGTACGTTCGGATAATTGATCACTGTTTCAGTATTTTTCTTATTGAATCCAATTTATTTTGATTAGGCAAACGAGCAAAATCAAAATTCGGTAATTGATGGATTGATTTTAACAAAAAAAAATTACTAAAATTGGTACGTTCGGATAATTGATCACTGTTTCAGTTTTTTTCTTATTGAATCCAATTTATTTTGATTAGGCAAACGAGCAAAATCAAAATTCGGTAATTGATGGATTGATTTTAACAAAAAAAAAAAATTACTAAAATTGGTACGTTCGGATAATTGATCACTGTTTCAGTATTTTTCTTATTGAATCCAATTTATTTTGATGAGGCAAACGAGCAAAATCAAAATTCGGTAATTGATAGATTGATTTTAACAAAAAAAAAATTACTAAAATTGGTACGTTCGGATAATTGATCACTGTTTCAGTATTTTTCTTATTGAATCCAATTTATTTTGATTAGGCAAACGAGCAAAATCAAAATTCGGTAATTGATAGATTGATTTTAACAAAAAAAAATTACTAAAATTGGTACGTTCGGATAATTGATAACTGTTTCAGTATTTTTCTTATTGAATCCAATTTATTTTGATTAGGCAAGCGAGCAAAATCAAAATTCGGTAATTGATAGATTGATTTTAACAAAAAAAAATTACTAAAATTGGTACGTTCGGATAATTGATCAGTGTTTCAGTATTTTTCTTTTTGAATCCAATTTATTTTGATTAGTCAAACGAGCAAAATCAAAATTCGGTAATTGATAGATTGATTTTAACAAAAAAAAAATGACTAAAATTTGTACGTTCGGATAATTGATAACTGTTTCAGTACTTTTCTTATTGAATCCAATTTATTTTGATTAGGCAAACGAGCAAAATCAAAATTCGGTAATTGATAGATTGATTTTAACTAAAAAAAAATGTCAAAAATTGATACGTTCGAATAATTGATCACTGTTTCAGTATTTTTCTTATTGAATCTAATTTATTTTAATTAGGCAAACGAGCAAAATCAAATTTCGGTAATTGATAGGTTGATTTTAACAAAAAAAAATGACCAAAATTGGTACGTTCGGATAATTGATCACTATTTCAGTATTTTTTTATTGAATCCAATTTATTTTAATTAGGCAGATGAGCAAAATCAAAATTCGGTAATTGATGGATTGATTTTAACTAAAAAAAATATCAAAAATTGGTACGTTCGGACAATTGATCACCATATCTGAATTTTTCTCATTGTATCCAATTTATTCAGTATTCTTCGGTGAGAATTTCTGGGACGTCTATAAATAAGTGAAAAAAAAAGTGGTGACTTTAGATTGTAACCGGAGATGTCGACACTGAGGACGCGAGGTGGTGACATTTTATGCCGTCGCCGAAGGAGAGGAATGTCTTCCATTTTTTTTTTCCTTATTTTATTCCCTCGACCGAAAACCGGACCACAAAACAGAAATTCGATAGGTTATCTGACGAAGAAGTATAAAAAAAGCTTTAGGACCCGTGTCGAGCTTGCGCGCCTTACATGGGGAAGCCGTGTTACGAATCGCGTCAAGATAGATGGATGGTCCCGATATCAACATTTCGTTGCAAGACCTAATTTTCCAATATTTATATATTCAGACCACTTTTCATGTTCGACTGTTCATTTATACTTCAATATATGGACTGATTGCAGTCTAAAAAGTGGGTGTTTATGGGACGCTTATGTCAAAAACAAAAGTAAATTGGACTATATTATTATTATTATTATATAAATAAATTGCTTTAGTTTTTATTTCAAAAGTAAAAAAGTATTCCGAAAATGCTAAAAGCAGTCGGACATAAATATTGTGCAATATTTTATTTTGATTTCTTTATCGTATTCTTTATTTTAAATTTTTCTTGTAAAAAGGTTCGTCCGTCAATAAATAAATAAATAAATCTTTGTATATAACTCGTCCGTAATAGCACTTGATGGACTCGCCTCCGTTATTAAACGCCTTGGACAATAAAGCGCTATATTATGGACTTGTTACATAAATAGCTATTAATTTTCGACTCGTTAAAGTCGTACAGAGGTACTAAACCCAAATCTCCACCGAAATGTTTGATTTAATTTTCATTAACTCCATTTTACCAATTGGTGAAAATTGGTGTTAATCGAGCGCTGAAAGGAAACATCTACCAGCAGCATCCTTATTGATCCCGTCTCGGAACATTTAAGACAATTTATTAAATTCCCGTCCCCATTATGTTCCCTGGCTCCGGCGCTCGTAAAATTAAATTTATTAAGTGGACCCGCGATGATGGAGGAAGTTTTCAATTGTCGGAGAGGCAGAGATTTAAAGTGGTGGAGAAAACAAAAGGCGCCCGGAAAGCCTAAAAATAGGCGGGGCGAAAACAACGGCCTATCGATTGAACGGACGCATTTTTGGACGGCTGCCAATCGAACCGTGAAAAATAGCATCGAACGATACAGAAAATTTTAATGTATTTTTAACAAACATGTTGATATCTTGGAAATTGAAGAAGATCAGTATAGGGAATGCTAGTAGAGATCAATGCGGAATTTAATTCTGCGCCAGAACATGCAAAAAACATACAGGGTGTCCTATTAAAAAAATTAATGGTTTAAAGTTAACCAAATGTGGTATGAAATTTTGAACACTCTGTAAACATGTTTATATTTTGAAAACGAAGGGAATGTCGGTGGAGATCAATGCGGAATTTAATTCTGCGCCAAAACATGCAAAAACATACAGGGTGTCCTATTAAAAAAAATTAATGGTTTAAAGTTAACCAAATGTGGTATGAAATTTTGAACACTCTGCAAACGTGTTAATATTTGGAAAACGAAGGGAATGTCGGTGTAGATCAATGCAGAATTTAATTCTGCGTCAGAACATGCAAAAAACATACAGGGTGTCCTATTAAAAAAATTAATGGTTTAAAGTTAACCAAATGTGGTATGAAATTTTGAACACTCTGTAAACGTGTTAATATTTGGAAAACGAAGGGAATGTCGGTGTAGATCAATGCGGAATTTAATTCTGCGTCAGAACATGCAAAAACATACAGGGTGTCCTATTAAAAAAATTAATGGTTTAAAGTTAACCAAATGTGGTATGAAATTTTGAACACTCTGCAAACGTGTTAATATTTGGAAAACGAAGGGAATGTCGGTGTAGATCAATGCGGAATTTAATTCTGCGTCAGAACATGCAAAAACATACAGGGTGTCCTATTAAAAAAATTAATGGTTTAAAGTTAACCAAATGTGGTATGAAATTTTGAACACTCTGCAAACGTGTTAATATTTGGAAAACGAAGGGAATGTCGGTGTAGATCAATGCGGAATTTAATTCTGCGTCAGAACATGCAAAAACATACAGGGTGTCCTATTAAAAAAATTTAATGGTTTTAGGTTAACCAAATGTGGTATGAAATTTTGAACACTCTGTAAACGTGTTAATAATTAGAAAACGAGGGGAATGTCGGTGGAGATCAATGCGGAATTTATTATATTAAAAAAAAATGGTTTAAAGTTAATCAAATGTGGTATGAAATTTTGAACACTCTGCAAGTTGAGAAAATCTAAAATATGGGATAAAAAGACCAAAAACCTAAAATTCGTACCCAAAAATTAAAGTGGTAGACCAAAAAAATCAAAATTTTTAACAAACGAATCGAAAATTTAAGTCGAAATAAAGAAAATTTCGGCCAAAAGACCAAAAATTGAAACCGAAATAATCGAACATACAAAATATAGGCCTAAAATGGTGAAAATTAAGACGAAACATCAAAAACAGCAAAAATAAGCGTAAATAATCGAAAATACAAAATATATCCAATAAAAGTAAAAATCAACAATAGGACTAAAAAAGGTGAAAATTTAGACAAAACCTCGAAAACGAGCGTAAAGATAAAAATTGCAGACAAAAAAGATTTCACAAACCAATCGAAAATTTTGGTCAAAATAAAAAAAAATAAAAAAATTGCCTCGGTCGATAGCCCGTTCAGTAACAATATATTAAATAAAACCTTTTTGATATAAGAACTTTAATGTACATATATTTATATAGTTATTGAATATGTTCTCTCTCTCTCTTTCTCTAAAAAAATCGAAAATACAAAAATCTAAAATATGGGCAAAAGAATCAAGAATCCTGATCTAAAAATAAAACACGCAGACAAAGAATCAAAAACTTATAATTTTATAATAATTTTCCACTTTCAGCTGCCAAACATAAGTTTCTGGCCAGAAATTCGAAAATAAAAAAAATCAATAATCCAAGTTAAATAATCTAAAATATCGGATAAAAAATCTAAAATTCTGGCCTAAAAATAAAAATGGTGGACCAAGGAAAGAAAAATTTTAACAAATAAAAGAAAAATAAAAAAATTTAGGACAAAAAATTTAAAAAAAAAGAAATCCACAATGTTGGTCAAAAAGTCGAAAATTTGGACAAAACATCGAAAACTTGGCACTAAAGATAATAAATGCAGACTAAACGAAAAATCCAAAAAGGGGGCAAAAAATCGAAAATTTTGATAATAAAATCGAAAAGTTAGGTCAAAATAAATACCAAAATAAAAAAAAATAAAAAAATTTAGGGCAAAACATTAAAAAAAGAAATCCACAGTGTTTGTCAAAAAGTCGAAAATTTAGACAAAACATCGAAAACTCGGCACTAAAGAAAATAAATGCAGACTAAACGAAAAATTAAAAAAATGGGGGCCAGAAAATCGAAAATTTTGACAATAAAATCGAAAAGTTAGGTCAAAATAAATACAAATTTAGGTTAAAAGATTTTAAAAAAATAATAAAAATCTGCAATGTTGGCCAGAAAGTCGAAAATTTAGACAGTATATCGAAAACTTGGGCCCGAAGATAATAAATGCAGACTAAAAAAATCTAAAATTTCAACAAATAGAATTCTAAAATACCGGAAAAAATAAAAAGAAGTCTCGCGTATAAATCAATAATTCAGGTTATAGATATTTTAACCAAAATCAAATCAAAAATTTGGAACCAGAATTAAAAATTCGGCCCGAAAAATCAAAAATACGGACAAAAAAATTAAAAATTTTAACAATTAAATCGCAAAAGGTCAAAATAAAGGATATTCAGGCTAAAAGTTAAAATATTTTGATCGAAAATTAAGGTCCAACATTTGAAAACTAAAAATTCGTCGGGAGAAATAAAAAATGCGGACCAAATAGTCGAAAATTTAAACAATTAAATCGCGGAAGGTCAAAATAAAGGATAGGTATAACCGGAAGTCGAATAATCTTGAAAATATTTTCATTGAAAAGAGTACACTCGATTACACAAATGCTGAAGATCTCATTACAATATAGAAATCAGAAGTCCGTACACTTTAGTCGAGGAGAATAGCCCGTTTTGGAACAGGAAGTCTTCCCGGAAAACCGGAAGTAAAAAAATGGCAACACTGTACGCGCAAAATGGCTGCCAACCTAAACAAATCTGGGGGAATTTAGTGGTGGGAAATTTAAAATCTGGAGGATTTCGCTGTGAAATATTCAAATCAGGTAGCTGTTATTTCAAATCAGATTGCTGTTATTCCAAGAGAAGTAGCTGTTGTAGACATCTACCTGTCTCTGGGAAACAACTACCTAATTTGGCCTCAGATTTTAATTCTCTCACACCGAAATCCCCCAGATTTAAAATTTCCCACCACCAAATTCCCCCAGATTTTTTTAGGTTGGCAGACATTTTGCGCGTACAGCGTGGCCATTTTTACTTCCGGTTTTTCGGGAAGACTCAACAATTTTCACAAAACCGGCGAAACCTAAAAACTCGAATTGAAGGAAGCGATACTGCAACTCGGAGTTATAAAATTTAAAAAAAAATATGACCGCTCAAGGAATTAGCTTCAAATTTTCCAAATCCACACAGGAGGAATGTATTTTTCATATACTGAAAAATAATTGATGAATCGCGCCTGAAAATAAAATGGCGACACCACAAACTCGAATTGAAGGACGCGAAATAGCAACTCGGAGTAATAAATTTTTTTAAAAAATGACCGCTCAAGGAATTAGCTTCAAATTTTCCAAATCCACACAGGAGGAATGTATTTTTCATAGACTGAAAAATAATTGATGTGTCGCGCATGAAAATAAAATGGCGACACCACAAACTCGAATTGAAGGACGCGAAATAGCAACTCGGAGTAATAAAATTTTTAAAAAAATTACCGCTCAAGGAATTAGCTTCAAATTTTCCAAATCCACGCAGGAGGAATGAATTTTTCATATACTGAATTTTTTGATTTCCACAAAACCGACGAAACCCCGTTCGCACACGCTGAAAACGGCACCGCTCTTCACCGACGAGATTTCTCGCGTAAAGGCACTCGAATCTCCTTAAGAGGATCGTCGTGAAATCGACGGTATTCCGCTTAAAAGGAATCCGAACAGGAATTATCGATTTGCTGAATAACTATGAGCTCGTCTATGGCGGAATAATGGACCCACTTAATGGGGATACCTTGAACAGTAATGGTCCTTTCTTCTAGAGATGGAGTTCGTGGTGAGGCCGATGTTGGATCTGCAGCAGCTCAAGATTACTCGTTGGTTCAGTGAATTTTGTATGAATGAAATGCGAGTTTTAAAAATTTGGTCGTAAAAAATCAGATTATTTTATAATTTTTGTACTCCTACGCCACTGCATCTAGTTAAACACGCACGCTATTATGCATTCGTGGATAATGTTAATGATCCCGTGGATTGTTAATTTTCATATGGATGAGAAGAGACACTGGTTTTGGTTTATTGTCGCTCATTACATATTCATAAATACCGGGAACGACTTTCTAAGCGGGCATAGCGCACTCGCCCACCGGTCCTCTCGTGATATTGTTGTTGGTGCGTGTGGGCTCGCACATAATGCACCAACTGCGCCCTTTTGCGACATCGAAATCGACGACGACGACGACGACGACGGTCGGAGAAAAATTGCGAAACCTGTGGGCGTCGCGATTTCAGTTGTTGTTATATTGCGACTGCTGATCACGTTCAGAAATTCAAAATTTGAAAACGGTGATATGGCTTATTACTTTCTTCGAGTTAAATCATATTTTAAATGTTCATCGAGCGTTTTACAGGATCGGGCGAGATTGAAACGTCAAAAATTATAATTTGCACAATCGAATGACACTGACGTTTAAAACGTCAAAAATTGTAATGTGCACGATCGGACGACACTGACGTTTAAAACGTCAAAAAATACAATTTCCACGATCGGATGACAGATGGATAAAAGATGAAAATTCAAATCTCTCTGCGTTTTCCCCAAAAATCGCCGTAACCTCCGAAGTTAATTGGCCGTACAACCCCATTGGCGTCGTGTTCCGGATTAAATTTTCCCGTTTTCTTTTAATTGAATCGAACCGAATCGATCCAACGGCTGCAGTTTCCTTTTTAATTAAACGCAGAGGGCGTCGTCATTAGCGCTGATGATGGACCCCAGACGACTCTTGCGAGTAACGTTTCGTCCGCCAATCTGGTCGGCACCGCGCCACCATGTTTATTATATTTTTTCCCGGCGTTGCAAAAATTGACATAGCACGCGAACTGGAGACCAGAGAGATTTAATAAGTGTAACGGATTGGCTTAATTAGTCGGCAACGTAAACGAGGATTTAATTACGGCGTCTGCACATTACCGGCACTTCTCACTAATTGCCACCGTGAACGCGCAATATTTAAATCTCAATTAAACACTCGCGGTGTGAAATTATTTTCTTGACTGTGGCTATGTTTTTGATTTGACTATTCGTTCGTGGCTTTTTATAGAATCCTAATCTCGGATGAATTTTGAGTAATTCTGGAAAGTTTCAAGTCGTTCGCAGTTGTTGCAATTTTTTTTTTTCGAATGTTAAAAATAATTAAAATTTTTCACTTTGCGCTTTGTTCGCGTGGAATTATCCCAAAATCCAGGGACGGGGTGTTAGTGGCTTTTTACAGAATCATAATCTCGGATGAATTTTGAGTAATTCCGGAAAGTTTCAAGTCGTTGGCAGTTGTTTTAATATTTTTTTTTTCGAGTGCAAACTTTTTTTCGTCGTTTTCTTTATTTCTGGTGGGAAAAATAAACGCGTGACAGAATGCTGCGTGGTCACGACGTGTCGCATTAATTGGCCATCGTGTTTTCTAGTAAATGAAATGCGCTCAGAACTGATACCAAGAAATTGATCAGAGCAGCAATTAAAGATCACTTGCAACGCGACAAGGCGAGGGAAATGAGACAGAAAAAAAAACGTTAATTACTCGCGTGCATGCGCATTCGTTATTGCGCCGGCAGTAAGTCATTTTTTTTAAATCTAATTCAATAGTCTCATGACGTAATAATATACGACATACCTCATTTATCTCACAGCCAACTCTGAAACAAAATTTTCTGGCTCACACGATATTATTACAATATGGAATTATGTTCAATTTCTGATCTAACCATTAGGACCGACAAACCGTTACCTCCCTTTATCACGTCATGAAAGTGGTTATGGTCATTTAAATTTGAGCAGCAGGGAATTTGACGTCGTCGGGGTGTCGATCTCGTATTTCGCGAGACTTGTTCGCCGTCACATTCGGAATCAGTTACACAGCGTGTAAAACACGCGGACCAGCCGGTTCCTTGTTAACAAGTCAGAAAACAAGTTATAATAATATCCAGCTGCTTAAATAACTCCCCGATAATCATCGGCACTTCATTAACGCGCCCGTTTTTTCGTCGTCGCGTTTGGTTACCTGAATCTCTGAATTTCATTTCAGACAGACAGACACAAA
Organism: Ocypus olens; assembly: GCA_910593695.2. NCBI lineage: Eukaryota > Metazoa > Arthropoda > Insecta > Coleoptera > Staphylinidae > Ocypus > Ocypus olens. The sequence goes on from OU343062.1 coordinate 47,592,694, forward strand.
AGAACACCTTTCGTGTTGATCAGAAAAACGAGAGAAATTGATTGCCGTTAAAAAATTCAATAGCAAAAAAATTAGTCAGTCACCGTGAACATTTTTGAAAATTTACGAAAATAATTGATTTTTCAGACTTTGATCGGCCGTAGCGGCCAAACGAAAACTCCAAATTGAACGCGGTTTGCAAATCTGAGCTCCTCGTACGGCAATTAGTCGGATTAGAGATTTTAAATTTTTGATGAAAACGCGAAAAAAAGACATGAGTAAACCCCTTGGAAATTTGTTAAAAAATGCAACTTTCTTAATAATCATCGTAGACTATTGAATTTAACTTTTTTTTCATCAAAAAGACGAGAGAAATTGATTGCCGTTAAAAAATTTCAGCCATCTTCAATAGCAAAAAAATTAGTCAGTCACCTTGAACATTTTAGGAAATTTTAGAAAATAATTGATTTTTCAGACTTTGATCGGCCGTAGCGGCCAAACAAAAACTCCAAATTGAACGCGGTTTGCAAATCTGAGCTCCTCGTACGTCAATTAGTCGGATTAGAGATTTTTAATTTTTGATGAAAACACGAAAAAAAGACATGAGTAAACCACTTGGTAATTTGTTAAAAAATGCAACTTTCTTAATAATCATCGTAGACTATTGAATTTAACTTTTTTTTCATCAGAAAGACGAGAGAAATTGATTGCCGTTAAAATTTTTTAGCTATCTTCAACAGCAAAAAAAATAGTCAGTCACCATGAACATTTTGGAAAATTTTAAGAAAATAATTGATTTTTCAGACTTTGATCGGCCGTAGCGGCCAAACGAAAACTCCAAATTGAACGCGGTTTGCAAATCTGAGCTCCTCGTACGTCAATTAGTCGGATTAGAGATTTTTAATTTTTGATGAAAACACGAAAAAAAGACATGAGTAAACCCCTTGGAAATTTGTTAAAAAATGCAACTTTCTTAATAATCATCGTAGACTATTGAATTTAACTTTTTTTTCATCAGAAAGACGAGAGAAATTGATTGCCGTTAAAAAATTTCAGCCATCTTCAATAGCAAAAAAATTAGTCAGTCGCCATGAACATTTTGGAAAATTAAGGAAAATAATTGATTTTTCAGACTTTGAACGGCCGTAGCGGCCAAACGAAAACTCCAAATTGAACGCGGTTTGCAAATCTGAGCTCCTCGTACGTCAATTAGTCGGATTAGAGATTTTAAATTTTTGATGAAATCGTGAAAAAAGACATGACTAACCCCCTTGGAAATTTTGTTAAAAAATGCAACTTTCTTAAAAATCATCGTAGACTATGAATTATACCATTTTTTTCATCAGAAAGACGAGAGAAATTGATTGCCGTTAAAAAATTTCAGCTATCTTCAATAGCAAAAAAATTAGTCGGTCACCTTGAACATTTTTGAAAATTTTAGAAAATAATTGATTTTTCAGACTTTGAACGGCCGTAGCGGCCAAACGAAAACTCCAAATTGAACGCGGTTTGCAAATCTGAGCTCCTCATACGTCAATTAGTCGGATTAGAGATTTTTAATTTTTGATGAAATCGTGAAAAAAGACATGAGTAAACCCCTTGGAAATTTTGTTAAAAAATGCAACTTTCTTAAAAATCATCGTAGACTACGAATTATACCTTTTTTTTCATCAGAAAGACGAGAGAAATTGATTGCCGTTAAAAAATTTCAGCTATCTTCAATAGCAAAAAAATTAGTCAGTCACCATGAACATTTTGGAAAATTTAAGAAAATAATTGATTTTTCAGACTTTGATCGGCCGTAGCGGCAAAACGAAAACTTCAAATTGAACGCGGTTTGCAAATCTGAGCTCCTCGAACGTCAATTAGTCGGATTAGAGATTTTTAATTTTTGATGAAAACACGAAAAAAAGACATGAGTATACCCCTTGGAAATTTGTTAAAAAATGCAACTTTCTTAATAATCATCGTAGACTATTGAATTTAACTTTGTTTTCATCAGAAAGACGAGAGAAATTGATTGCCGTTAAAAAATTTCAGCTATCTTCAATAGCAAAAAAATTAGTCAGTCACCATGAACATTTTGGAAAATTTAAGAAAATAATTGATTTTTCAGACTTTGATCGGCCGTAGCGGCTAAACGAAAACTCCAAATTGAACGCGGTTTGCAAATCTGAGCTCCTCGAACGTCAATTAGTCGGATTAGAGATTTTTAATTTTTGATGAAATCGTGAAAAAAGACATGACTAACCCCCTTGGAAATTTTGTTAAAAAATGCAACTTTCTTAAAAATCATCGTAGACTATTGAATTTAACTTTATTTTCATCAGAAAGACGAGAGAAATTGATTGCCGTTAAAAAATTTCAGCTAACTTCAATGGCAAAAAAATTAGTCAGTCACCATGAACATTTTTGAAAATTTTAGAAAATAATTGATTTTTCAGACTTTGATCGGCCGTAGCGGCAAAACGAAAACTCCAAATTGAACGCGGTTTGCAAATCTGAGCTCCTCGAACGTCAATTAGTCGGATTAGAGATTTTTAATTTTTGATGAAATCGTGAAAAAAGACATGACTAACCCCCTTGGAAATTTTGTTAAAAAATGCAACTTTCTTAAAAATCATCGTAGACTATTGAATTTAACTTTTTTTTCATCAGAAAGACGAGAGAAATTGATTGCCGTTAAAAAATTTCAGCCATCTTCAATAGCAAAAAAATTAGTCAGTCACCGTGAACATTTTTGAAAATTTTAGAAAATAATTGATTTTTCAGACTTTGATCGGCCGTAGCGGCCAAACGAAAACTCCAAATTGAACGCGGTTTGCAAATCTGAGCTCCTCGTACGTCAATTAGTCGGATTAGAGATATTTAATTTTTGATGAAAACACGAAAAAAAGACATGAGTAAACCCCTCGGAAATTTGTTAAAAAATGCAACTTTCTTAATAATCATCGTAGACTATTGAATTTAACTTTTTTTTCATCAGAAAGACGAGAGAAATTGATTGCCGTTAAATTTTTTTAGCTATCTTCAACAGCAAAAAAAATAGTCGGTCACCGTGAACATTTTTGAAAATTTTAGAAAATAATTGATTTTTCAGACTTTGATCGGCCGTAGCGGCCAAACGAAAACTCCAAATTGAACGCGGTTTGCAAATCTGAGCTCCTCGTACGGCAATTAGTCGGATTAGAGATTTTAAATTTTTGATGAAAACGCGAAAAAAAGACATGAGTAAACCCCTTGGAAATTTGTTAAAAAATGCAACTTTCTTAATAATCATCGTAGACTATTGAATTTAACTTTTTTTTCATCAGAAAGACGAGAGAAATTGATTGCCGTTAAATTTTTTTAGCTATCTTCAACAGCAAAAAAAATAGTCAGTCACCGTGAACATTTTTGAAAATTTTAGAAAATAATTGATTTTTCAGACTTTGATCGGCCGTAGCGGCCAAACGAAAACTCCAAATTGAACGCGGTTTGCAAATCTGAGCTCCTCGTACGGCAATTAGTCGGATTAGAGATTTTAAATTTTTGATGAAAACGCGAAAAAAAGACATGAGTAAACCCCTTGGAAATTTGTTAAAAAATGCAACTTTCTTAATAATCATCGTAGACTATTGAATTTAACTTTTTTTTCATCAGAAAGACGAGAGAAATTGATTGCCGTTAAATTTTTTTAGCTATCTTCAACAGCAAAAAAAATAGTCAGTCACCGTGAACATTTTTGAAAATTTTAGAAAATAATTGATTTTTCAGACTTTGATCGGCCGTAGCGGCCAAACGAAAACTCCAAATTGAACGCGGTTTGCAAATCTGAGCTCCTCGTACGTCAATTAGTCGGATTAGAGATTTTTAATTTTTGATGAAAACACGAAAAAAAGACATGAGTAAACCACTTGGAAATTTGTTAAAAAATGCAACTTTCTTAATAATCATCGTAGACTATTGAATTTAACTTTTTTTTCATCAGAAAGACGAGAGAAATTGATTGCCGTTAAATTTTTTTAGCTATCTTCAACAGCAAAAAAAAATAGTCAGTCACCGTGAACATTTTTGAAAATTTTAGAAAATAATTGATTTTTCAGACTTTGATCGGCCGTAGCGGCCAAACGAAAACTCCAAATTGAACGCGGTTTGCAAATCTGAGCTCCTCGTACGTCAATTAGTCGGATTAGAGATTTTTAATTTTTGATGAAAACACGAAAAAAAGACATGAGTAAACCCCTTGGAAATTTTGTTAAAAAATGCAACTTTCTTAAAAATCATCGTAGACTACGAATTATACCTTTTTTTTCATCAGAAAGACGAGAGAAATTGACTGCCGTTAAAAAAATTTCAGCCATCTTCAATAGCAAAAAAATTAGTCAGTCACCTTGAACATTTTAGGAAATTTTAAGAAAATAATTGATTTTTCAGACTTTGATCGGCCGTAGCGGCCAAACGAAAACTCCAAATTGAACGCGGTTTGCAAATCTGAGCTCCTCGTACGGCAATTAGTCGGATTAGAGATTTTAAATTTTTGATGAAAACGCGAAAAAAAGACATGAGTAAACCCCTTGGAAATTTGTTAAAAAATGCAACTTTCTTAATAATCATCGTAGACTATTGAATTTAACTTTTTTTTCATCAGAAAGACGAGAGAAATTGATTGCCGTTAAATTTTTTTAGCTATCTTCAACAGCAAAAAAAATAGTCAGTCACCGTGAACATTTTTGAAAATTTTAGAAAATAATTGATTTTTCAGACTTTGATCGGCCGTAGCGGCCAAACGAAAACTCCAAATTGAACGCGGTTTGCAAATCTGAGCTCCTCGTACGGCAATTAGTCGGATTAGAGATTTTAAATTTTTGATGAAAACGCGAAAAAAAGACATGAGTAAACCCCTTGGAAATTTGTTAAAAAATGCAACTTTCTTAATAATCATCGTAGACTATTGAATTTAACTTTTTTTTCATCAGAAAGACGAGAGAAATTGATTGCCGTTAAATTTTTTTAGCTATCTTCAACAGCAAAAAAAATAGTCAGTCACCGTGAACATTTTTGAAAATTTTAGAAAATAATTGATTTTTCAGACTTTGATCGGCCGTAGCGGCCAAACGAAAACTCCAAATTGAACGCGGTTTGCAAATCTGAGCTCCTCGTACGTCAATTAGTCGGATTAGAGATTTTTAATTTTTGATGAAAACACGAAAAAAAGACATGAGTAAACCACTTGGAAATTTGTTAAAAAATGCAACTTTCTTAATAATCATCGTAGACTATTGAATTTAACTTTTTTTTCATCAGAAAGACGAGAGAAATTGATTGCCGTTAAATTTTTTTAGCTATCTTCAACAGCAAAAAAAAATAGTCAGTCACCGTGAACATTTTTGAAAATTTTAGAAAATAATTGATTTTTCAGACTTTGATCGGCCGTAGCGGCCAAACGAAAACTCCAAATTGAACGCGGTTTGCAAATCTGAGCTCCTCGTACGTCAATTAGTCGGATTAGAGATTTTTAATTTTTGATGAAAACACGAAAAAAAGACATGAGTAAACCCCTTGGAAATTTTGTTAAAAAATGCAACTTTCTTAAAAATCATCGTAGACTACGAATTATACCTTTTTTTTCATCAGAAAGACGAGAGAAATTGACTGCCGTTAAAAAAATTTCAGCCATCTTCAATAGCAAAAAAATTAGTCAGTCACCTTGAACATTTTAGGAAATTTTAAGAAAATAATTGATTTTTCAGACTTTGATCGGCCGTAGCGGCCAAACGAAAACTCCAAATTGAACGCGGTTTGCAAATCTGAGCTCCTCGTACGGCAATTAGTCGGATTAGAGATTTTAAATTTTTGATGAAAACGCGAAAAAAAGACATGAGTAAACCCCTTGGAAATTTGTTAAAAAATGCAACTTTCTTAATAATCATCGTAGACTATTGAATTTAACTTTTTTTTCATCAGAAAGACGAGAGAAATTGATTGCCGTTAAATTTTTTTAGCTATCTTCAACAGCAAAAAAAATAGTCAGTCACCGTGAACATTTTTGAAAATTTTAGAAAATAATTGATTTTTCAGACTTTGATCGGCCGTAGCGGCCAAACGAAAACTCCAAATTGAACGCGGTTTGCAAATCTGAGCTCCTCGTACGGCAATTAGTCGGATTAGAGATTTTAAATTTTTGATGAAAACGCGAAAAAAAGACATGAGTAAACCCCTTGGAAATTTGTTAAAAAATGCAACTTTCTTAATAATCATCGTAGACTATTGAATTTAACTTTTTTTTCATCAGAAAGACGAGAGAAATTGATTGCCGTTAAATTTTTTTAGCTATCTTCAACAGCAAAAAAAATAGTCAGTCACCGTGAACATTTTTGAAAATTTTAGAAAATAATTGATTTTTCAGACTTTGATCGGCCGTAGCGGCCAAACGAAAACTCCAAATTGAACGCGGTTTGCAAATCTGAGCTCCTCGTACGTCAATTAGTCGGATTAGAGATTTTTAATTTTTGATGAAAACACGAAAAAAAGACATGAGTAAACCACTTGTAAATTTGTTAAAAAATGCAACTTTCTTAATAATCATCGTAGACTATTGAATTTAACTTTTTTTTCATCAGAAAGACGAGAGAAATTGATTGCCGTTAAATTTTTTTAGCTATCTTCAACAGCAAAAAAAATAGTCAGTCACCGTGAACATTTTTGAAAATTTTAGAAAATAATTGATTTTTCAGACTTTGATCGGCCGTAGCGGCCAAACGAAAACTCCAAATTGAACGCGGTTTGCAAATCTGAGCTCCTCGTACGTCAATTAGTCGGATTAGAGATTTTTAGTTTTTGATGAAAACACGAAAAAAAGACATGAGTAAACCCCTTGGAAATTTTGTTAAAAAATGCAACTTTCTTAAAAATCATCGTAGACTACGAATTATACCTTTTTTTTCATCAGAAAGACGAGAGAAATTGACTGCCGTTAAAAAATTTCAGCCATCTTCAATAGCAAAAAAATTAGTCAGTCACCTTGAACATTTTAGGAAATTTTAAGAAAATAATTGATTTTTCAGACTTTGATCGGCCGTAGCGGCCAAACGAAAACTCCAAATTGAACGCGGTTTGCAAATCTGAGCTCCTCGTACGTCAATTAGTCGGATTAGAGATTTTTAATTTTTGATGAAAACACGAAAAAAAAGACATGAGTAAACCCCTTGGAAATTTTGTTAAAAAATGCAACTTTCTTAATAATCATCGTAGACTATTGAATTTAACTTTATTTTCATCAGAAAAACGAGAGAAATTGATTGCCGTTAAAAAATTTCAGCTATCTTCAATAGCAAAAAAATTAGTCAGTCACCATGAACATTTTAGGAAATTTAAGAAAATAATTGATTTTTCAGACTTTGATCGGCCGTAGCGGCCAAACGAAAACTCCAAATTGAACGCGGTTTGCAAATCTGAGCTCCTCGTACGTCAATTAGTCGGATTAGAGATTTTAAATTTTTGATGAAATCGTGAAAAAAGACATGACTAACCCCCTTGGAAATTTGTTAAAAAATGCAACTTTCTTAATAATCATCGTAGACTATTGAATTTAACTTTATTTTCATCAGAAAGACGAGAGAAATTGATTGCCGTTAAAAAATTTCAGCTATCTTCAATAGCAAAAAAATTAGTCAGTCACCGTGAACATTTTGGAAAATTTTAGAAAATAATTGATTTTTCAGACTTTGATCGGCCGTAGCGGCTAAACGAAAACTCCAAATTGAACGCGGTTTGCAAATCTGAGCTCCTCGTACGTCAATTAGTCGGATTAGAGATTTTAAATTTTTGATGAAATCGTGAAAAAAGACATGACTAACCCCCTTGGAAATTTGTTAAAAAATGCAACTTTCTTAAAAATCATCGTAGACTATGAATTATACCTTTTTTTTTATCAGAAAGACGAGAGAAATTGATTGCCGTTAAAAAATTTCAGCCATCTTCAATAGCAAAAAAATTAGTCAGTCACCATGAACATTTTGGAAAATTTAAGAAAATAATTGATTTTTCAGACTTTGATCGGCCGTAGCGGCCAAACGAAAACTCCAAATTGAACGCGGTTTGCAAATCTGAGCTCCTCGTACGTCAATTAGTCGGATTAGAGATTTTTAGTTTTTGATGAAAACACGAAAAAAAGACATGAGTAAACCCCTTGGAAATTTTGTTAAAAAATGCAACTTTCTTAAAAATCATCGTAGACTATGAATTATATCTTTTTTTTCATCAGAAAGACAAGAGAAATTGATTGCCGTTAAAAAATTTCAGCTATCTTCAATGGCAAAAAAATTAGTCAGTCACCTTGAACATTTTAGGAAATTTTAGAAAATAATTGATTTTTCGGATTTTGATCGGCCGTAGCGGCTAAACGAAAACTCCAAATTGAACGCGGTTTGCAAATATGAGCTCCTCGTACGTCAATTAGTCGGATTAGAGATTTTTAATTTTTGATGAAATCGTGAAAAAAGACATGACTAACCCCCTTGGAAATTTTGTTAAAAAATGCAACTTTCTTAAAAATCATCGCAGACTATTGAATTTAACTTTATTTTCATCAGAAAAACGAGAGAAATTGATTGCCGTTAAAAAATTTCAGCTATCTTAAATACCAAAAAAATTAGTCAGTCACCATGAACATTTTGAAAAATTTTAGAAAATAATTGATTTTTCAGACTTTGATCGGCCGTAGCGGCTAAACGAAAACTTCAAATTGAACGCGGTTTGCAAATCTGTGATCCTCGTACGTCAATTAGTCGGATTCAATTAAAATTGGCGATATAAAATTTTTGACGAAAACCTGTAAAACCACCCAAGGGTCCCCCCTTATTACTTTTGCTCAAAAATTGGCTTTGAAATGATTTCCTGAAGAAACCACTGGTTCTATTCTGGGTTTCTATACATCACCGGAAAGATCCTCTCAAGACGCTTCAGAAAATGTACTTTCGCAAAAACAAATGTCAATTTAAAGCCCGTGACGCGTCAGCAAAGAAAACTCGAAAATGGAAAAAATCGAAAAAATGCAACTTTCTTAATAATCATCGTAGACTATTGAAGTATACCTTTTTTTTCATCAGAAAAACGAGAGAAATTGATTGGCGTAAAAACATTTCAGCAAAAATATATTCCTCTCATTGTGCAGGAATTCCAAAAGGTAAATGAATTATGTGGCGTTCGTGCTCGTTACCAGGAATCACCATAAGGGGAACACTTGCATTTTCCTTATTCGACGGACGTTTTCCGCTTAGATTTCACGGAACGGAGTAGTGACCATATGGCGCGTCCCGTCCGAAACCATCGGAAACCGTTCACTTCACCTGAAGAGAGAGCATATGGTCGGTCGGTCGGTCGGTCGAAGAACGCGCGACTTTTTTCGCGCCCACGCCACGTGGAAAAAATTAACAAAAGTACTGGTTTCGGAAGAGATTTATTTCTTGTTATGCATAAACTCCGTCGCTCTTCACTTAAAAGCCGCAATTAATGTTCAGCCGCTGCGATGAACGGTTGTTCAAACGAGCACGTTCCAAAAATGTCACTGCATGTCATTTCCATATTAAAATCGCAAAGAAAGAAAATAAATATCCGATTATCTTATTTTTTTTGTAATGATGTACTAAATCATGATCATTGCCGTACATATACATGGCTTTTATTTTAACACTGAACATACTATTATTAACGCCTATGTTCAATCGTAAAATAATCACATCAACGCATTAACCTTCTCAAGGCCAGGAGGGGCAATTGTGTACCCCGGCATCAAGCATCATATTTTTTTTTGAAAATTTCTACTAAATCTAGAACCCACCGCATTCTCCCTTTAGTTTGCATCAATTTCATCACAAAAAAAAAATAATAATCCCATTCGCATTTATTGTAAAGAATCTTCCGTGTATGAAATTTGAGCTCCCTTTAGGAAGGTTAATGATGTGATTATTTTACGATTGAACATAGGCGTTAATAATAGTATATTCAGCCCTGTATAAATAACATACGCAAGAGAATCTTAAAGTAACGAAAGAAAAAAAACATGGTAAATTCTGGAGCTCGTTAATTCCTCATCCTGTGCACCTGAGCAAGTCGAATTACTCAAAAGATCCGCTTGCCAAATAGTTGGCATATTCATATGGAATTATGAGACCGCAGTGATTAATGGACGCGCGCTTATTAAATCCAGTGCGCAATAATAGAAATGCGGCAAAACAGGAAGACTTTCCAGTTTATAAATAGACATAAAAGTCAACGGAAAAATGTTTGCTGAACACAATTATCATTCAGTCCACGCGGGGATATTTTTAATGTAACCAACCGTGCAACGTTTTCAACGCCACTTCTTCTTATTCCAGCAGAAAATGAATTGTTTTGGCTGTTTTTGTTTGCACTGGAATTTTGATGGGTGGTAGCTCATCCGGTGTTCCGCAGGGGTCATACTTAGGGCCTCTGATTTGTATGTTGTCTTGTAATTGAAATATGTTTCCCGTTGGGCAATAAACGTGTATTATTATTATAAGTTAAAACTGTTGTAAAATTAAGGTAATTGTCATAATAATCCGGAATCGACGAGATCCACCTAGTTGCTCGGCGTTTCTAATACTCGATGCATTTATTACAATGTTGTTTTCGGTGAACATTCCTGAAAGTTTGTTCGCCTTTAGCTCTTGCGGTTATTATTTTGTCTACATAGTGTTTTATATGGTCCACACTTGATACAGTGCCTGCAACTTACACTGAAAACATATTTACGAGTTCCTCATATGCCGAACGTGCCTCCGAAGCAAAACAATGATCGGAACGTGTGATACTGTTAAAACATTGATACCGTACGACTTTTGAATGTAGATCATATAGGAAGTGTTCCATTAAAAAAATTCTTCGAAAAAAATTCTCAAAAATAAATTCTTCAAAAATAAATTCTTCGAAATAATTCTTGAAAAAAAATTCTTCGAAAAGAATTCATCGAAAATAAATTCTTCGAAAAAAATTCTCAAAAATAAATTCAACGAAACAAATTCTCAAAAATAAATTCTTCGAAAAAATTCTTGGAAAATAAATTCTTCTAAAAAAATTCTTCGAAAGTAAATTTTTCAGAAAGTATCCTTCAAAAATAAATTTTTCAGAAATTTTTTTTTAACATAAATTCTTTGAATCTTTGACCTTCTACTCTCCATCATTTTCAAGTTGCAGAACGCAGTGCCCTCAGAACCCTAACCAAACTCCGCCACCCAAACAATCCCTTATTTAACCCTTCTAACGAAGTCCTCTACTCCACTACTAATATCATCCACATTTCAGAACGCACAAGATCTCTCGCTGTTAAGTTTTCGAACAACCCAACCAATATTCGAATCCTCAACCAATTCTGTACTCCCCGCAACCTTAATATCCCTCCTAAACGTAAGTTCCCTACCCAAACATTACATCAATACATTTCTTCATTTCATCCTTCATCATCTAGCGATTAACCCACTTTATATAGACTGTGAAAGACGGGCCGAAAGACATTATATGTCGATAGCCCATGAGACAGAATAATTCTAAATTGTAAATATAGATGATGTATAAATGTAATACTCTGTCAATAAAGATAATGTATATATATTCTTTGAAAATAAATTCTTCGAAAGTAAATTTTTCAGAAAAAATTCTTCAAAAATAAATTTTTCAGAACTATTTTTCCTACATAAATCCTTTGAAAAAAAATCTTGGAAAATAAATTCTTCGAAAGTAAATTTTTTAATTCAATTCAATTCAATTCAATTCAATTCAATTCAATTTTCAATTCAATTCAATTCAATTCATTTATTTAATGTGACAACCGAAGTTTTACATACGTCAAAGATACAATTAAAATTTGCAATAAGATTGGATACAACAAAACAATTTAAAATGACATTTGCATAATAAATAAGTAAATAAAACTTAACCTAAAAATATAAGCATAAAAATATAGCGACAAAATTATGTTATAACGTAAAATCGTGTCGTGAATTAAGTAAAAATTCGTCATAAGAATAGTATGATACCCGTAACAAAACACTTTTAACTTTACGTTTGAATTTCGGAAGATCTAATCCTCGAAGAGGCGTTGGAAGGGTATTATAAAATTTACAAGAAAGATATCTTGCGCCACTTCTTGTAGTATTTAATCGCACATATTTAGGACAGACGTCCGCTTTATGACGAGTATTGTAGTCGTGTGTATCTTCGTGTGTTGTATAACTATCAATATTTTTATGAATATGGATAAGACACTGCAATATATACATACAGGGGAGAGTGAGTATGCCAAGTTGGGAAAACATTTCTCTGCAATCCTCCCTATAACTAACCCCAGCAATAACCCGAACAGCACGTCTTTGAAGGGAAAATATATCATTTCTAATAGAGGAATGGCCCCATGATAAAATTCCATAGTTTAAATGACTGTGAAATAAGGCATAATAGGCCGTTTTTAAGACAGGGCCTGATACATTGTTACTGAGGTTACGAAGCAGAAAAATATGTTTGTTTAATTTAGATGCTAATTGGCTGCGATGTTCATGCCATTGTAATTTGCTGTCAACATATACTCCCAAGAATTTAGTGCTGTCACTGAAGTCACCATTGACATTTCCATCAAACGGGCGTAGACAAAACATCATATTAGTTGTCTTGCCTGGGTTCAGTTTCAGACGGTTACTTTGGAACCATGTACTAGCCATCGACCGCGCATCCTCACTCAACTGCAATGTAGTTTGCAAATTTGTATTAGCTGTCAAAATGGAAGAGTCATCAGCATATAACACAACTTTGCTCTTATCAAAAATAAGGGGAAAATCATTAATGAAAATGAGAAACAGCAATGGTCCCAAGATAGACCCCTGGGGCACCCCAATATTAGTGTCTAGAAGGTCAGATGTCTGATTTCCAACTGATACGTATTGTTTCCTGTATGATAAATACGATAATAATAATCTGCAACTACTCGGGTGTATATTATACATATATAGTTTGCGAAGCAATATCGAGTGGGACACGCAGTCGAAAGCCTTAGATAGATCTAAGAAGGTTACATTCTGGTACTGTTTATCGTCCATACTAAACAAACAAGTACCCAATAAATCCTCTATAGCATCGCCCGTGGATTTGCCCTGCCTAAAACCATATTGTGAAGCATGGAACAAGTTATTACTGTCAAAATGTAAGTACAATTGTTCCTGCAAAATTTTTTCAAATATTTTGGATATTATAGGCAATAAGGCTATAGGACGATAGTTATTTGGGTCTTGTCTATCCCCATTTTTAAATATGGGAATAACTCTAGCAATTTTAAGCCAATCAGGAAACGTACAGGTTCTAATGCATTCATTGATTAGCTTGCAAAGGGGAGGTATTATTAGGTCCTTGATGCATAGTACAAGGTCTAGTGTCAATCCATAAACATCTTTAACATTAGAGCGCTTAAGTCCTTGCAATACATTTCTAATAGTTACTTCAGATATACAATTGAAGTTAAAAATAGGGACGGAACAAGACACATTAAAATTGTTTAAGTATTCAAGCGGGTCGATATCACAGTCCGAAATAGATGACACAATGTTGTCCGCTATCGAAGTAAAAAAGTTGTTGAAGTCACTTGCACTTTTGTCACACGTGTTGGAGATATGGCTGGCCTGAGTGGAAGACTTTATCACTTGCCACATCGCTTTAGGGGTGGAACCAGATGACTGTATGAAATTATCGTTGGCACTAATTTTCGCTGCTCTAAGCGAGTCACTGTACACTTTCCGGAGTCTTTTGATTTCACTATTCACATATACACTATTTGGGTTTCGTTGGCGAACTTCTTCTAGAAACTGCAAGGTTTGTCGTAGATTGTCTAACGTTTTGTTGAACCATTTAACTGAGAAAGTTCTTTGTTTATTACTAGCAGATTTGATTGGAAATGTAGATTCAATTGCCATTTCTAGACACTCTAGAAACAACTTACACTTTTCATTGACGTTTAAACTTCGATTTTCCAAGAAATCCCATTTGAATGTTTCGACTAGTTTGTAATATCGAAACTTGCCAGTTCTTGTGATGGGTCTGACGAATGTGTTTTTTTTAAGTGGTGTGGAGTCTGTGCAAAGCGATACGTCAACACCAATTCCTGTATGGTCAGATAAGCCCCAAAATACGGGATATACGTGGATATCATCCTTATTAAAATTGGTAAATACGTTGTCGAGCCGTTTATTATCCCTTGTATTGAATTCAACTAACGGGGTTAGACCATAGCTAAGCATAAGACCATTGAGAGTGCTTGCTTCATTATTATTTATTTCATTGAAGTGGACGTTAAAGTCACCACCTACAATAAGTTTACTGCTTATATAACCAATCTTATTTAAAATAGAATCCATGACTTCAATAAAAAATTTAAAATCGCCAGACGGTGGTCGGTAAATGTTAACAAGAATAATATTGTGCTCTGTTATTTTCGTGACTGATAGTTCACATACATGTTCAATGGCAAATATTTTTAGATTGTCCATGGTGTTAACAACCGTTTGAATTTCGTTGGAGAGAATGACAGATCCCCCGTAGGATGATGAACGGCAAAAACTATCCGCTACCGTGTAATTTTTAATTGATAATAGCTCAATTTCAAATTTCTGCAACCAGTGTTCTTGTATTGCAATGAAATTGAATGGAATACTTTCGCGAATAATATGTGCTTCCAACTGTAATAATTTGTTTTTTATTGACCTTAGATTTATGAACAGAATTTTTAACTTAATTGATTTATCAGTTTTCTGAGGTGGAGTCATCATCGATTTGTTAAACGGCTTCATGATTTGGTGTGCGCCTCCGAAAAATATAGCGATCAAGAATAATATTTTCAGGCCAGTTTGAAGCTTTCATAATTGTTTCCTGATCTGCTAGTTCAACTCCTAATCTAAAGCTCGCCTTGTTGGTCGAAATAGTGTCAAGTTTTTCGCAAATAAATTCATTATGTTTAATCAAAGTAACAATATGTTCGCTAATTTCTTTAACATGAGTTGATTTGTGGACGTTGCCAATAAATATCCAAGCCTTTTTGGATTCTGCCTTAATAGACGATTTAATATTACTACCTGTACCCACGATTCTATTTTTATTCATATTTTTCATTCGACGTGAGTTCATCACATTATCATGCTTAGTGCTCATCGAGTGTGTTGAATTATTTTTATTAATTTCATGGACATCAGTATTACTGTTCTTATTTGCGGTATTAATATTTAGGGCTGTGAAATTCAGTTTATCGGATTGATTTGGACACGCAAGTGACATCTGTTTATTATTCTTAGAGATTATTGGCACGTCAAGTGCGCCTTTATTATTTTTCTCGGCGGATTTCATTACTACAGTATTTGACATCTGTTGTTTGTTATTTGTATTAGGAGCAGATATTTTTGCATTTTTGTTTACAGAAACCTGCAATTTTGATGAGTAGGTTATGTCTTGTTTATTTTCCATCGAAATAATTTTCTCCTTCAGTAAGTCTATATTATCCAACAGAATCTTATTTTTGTGTTCCATTTCTCTTACGAGGAAACGTAGAGTGTCATTTTCTCGCTTAAGATAGTGAATTTCCGACTCCGAAGATAAAGTTGTTAAAACGGACTCACCGGAATCCTCTTTTTCGGATTGTTTCCGTGTAGGACATTTTCCTTTTTTGGAAGTTTTCGTATGCTCCTTCAGGCAAGACGGGTGAAAACACAAGTTGCAGGTATCACACTTCACAAATTCAATCACTTTTGATTTACATTTTTCGCAAAGGATCTCAAGAGAGGAGACTTCGTTGTTCGCCATACTCGCGAAAATGTTTAGGAAAAATTCTTCAAAAATAAATTTTTCTGAAATTTTTTTCAACATAAATTCTTTGAAAAAAATTATTGGAAAATAAATTCTTCTAAAAAAAATTCTTCGAAAGTAAATTTTTCAGAAAAAATTCTTCAAAAATAAATTTTTCAGAATTTTTTTTCAACATAAATTCTTTGAAAAATATTATTGGAAAATAAATTCTTCGAAAGTTAATTTTTCAGAAAAAATTCTTGAAAAATAAATTTTTCAGAAATTTTTTTTCAACATAAATTCTTTGAAAATAAATTCTTCTAAAAAAATTCTTCGAAAGTAAATTTTTCAGAAAAAATTCTTCAAAAATAAATTTTTCAGAACTATTTTTCCAACACAAATTCTTTGAAAAAAAATCTTGGAAAATAAATTCTTCGAAAGTAAATTTTTTAGAAAAAATTCTTCAAAAATAAATTTTTCTGAAATTTTTTTCAACATAAATTCTTTGAAAAAAATTATTGGAAAATAAATTCTTCTAAAAAAATTCTTCGAAAGTAAATTTTTCAGAAAAAATTCTTCAAAAATAAATTTTTCAGAAATTTTTTTCAACATAAATTCTTTGAAAAAAATTCTTGGAAAATAAATTCTTCGAAAGTACATTTCTCAAAGAAAATTCTTCAAAAATAAATTTTCAGAAATTTTTTTCAACATAAATTCTTTGAAAAAAATTCTTGGAAAATAAATTTTTCTAAAAAAATTCTTCGAAAGTAAATTTTTCAGAAAAAATTCTTCAAAAATACATTTTTCAAAGAAAATTCTTCAAAAATAAATTTTTCAGAAATTTTTTTTCAACATAAATTCTTTGAAAAAAAATCTTGGAAAATAAATTCTTCAAAAGTAAATTTTTCAGATAAAATTCATTTAAAATAATTTTTTCAGAATTGTTTTTCAACATAAATTCTTTGAAAAAAAATATTGAAAAATAAATTCTTCTACAAAAATTCTCCGAAAGTAAATTTTTCAGAAAAAATTCTTCAAAAATAAATTTTTCAGAATTTTTTTTCAACATAAATTCTTTGAAAAAAAATCTTGGAAAATAAATTCTTCAAAAGTAAATTTTTCAGATAAAATTCATTAAAAATAAATTTTTCAGAATTGTTTTTCAACATAAATTCTTTGAAAAAAATTATTGGAAAATTAATTCTTCTAAAATTTTTTTTCAAAAATAAATTTTTCCGAAATTTTTTTCAACATAAATTCTTTGAAAAAAAGTCTTGGGAAATTAATTCTTCGAAAGTAATTTTTTCAGAAAAAATTCTTCAAAAACAAATTTTTGAGAGATTTGTTTTCTTTGAAAAAAATTCTTGAAAAATAAATGCTTCTAAAAATATCCTTCGAAAGTAAATTTTTTAGAAAAAATTCTTCAAAAATAAATTTTCCAGAAATTTTTTTTCAACATAAATTCTTTGAAAAAAAATCTTGGAAAATAAATTCTTCCAAAATAAATTGTTTTTCAACATAAATTCTTTGAAAAAAATTATTGGAAAATAAATTTTTCCGAAATTTTTTTTCAACATAAATTCTTTGAAAAAAATTATTGGAAAATAAATTTTTTTTCTTCAAAAATAAATTTTTCAGTAATTTTTTTTCAACACAAATTCTTTGAAAAAATTTCTTCAAAAATTTTCAATTCTTTGAAAAAAAATCTTGGAAAATAAATTCTTCAAAAGTAAATTTTTCAGATAAAATTCATTAAAAATAAATTTTTCAGAATTGTTTTTCAACATAAATTCTTTGAAAAAAATTATTGGAAAATTAATTCTTCTAAAATTTTTTTTCAAAAATAAATTTTTCCGAAATTTTTTTCAACATAAATTCTTTGAAAAAAGTTCTTGGGAAATTAATTCTTCGAAAGTAATTTTTTCAGAAAAAATTCTTCAAAAATAAATTTTTGAGAGATTTGTTTTCTTTGAAAAAAATTCTTGAAAAATAAATGCTTCTAAAAATATCCTTCGAAAGTAAATTTTTTAGAAAAAATTCTTCAAAAATAAATATTCCAGAAATTTTTTTTCAACATAAATTCTTTGAAAAAAAATCTTGGAAAATAAATTCTTCCAAAATAAATTGTTTTTCAACATAAATTCTTTGAAAAAAATTATTGGAAAATACATTTTTCCGAAATTTTTTTTCAACATAAATTCTTTGAAAAAAATTATTGGAAAATAAATTTTTCCGAAATTTTTTTTCTTCAAAAATAAATTTTTCAGTAATTTTTTTTCAACATAAATTCTTTGAAAAAATTTCTTCGAAAAAAATGTTTGGATGCCAATTCACTGTAATTTTAGTGTTAATATGATTAATTAATTTCTTACTTAACCCGTGGTGAAACATAATTATATAATTTTATAATTTGATTAATTAAAACACTTGGTTTTGTTTCACTGATTTTATTTGTTTTATTTTAGTCGGAGAGACAAATAAAATCAGTGAAACAAAACCAAGTGTTTTAATTAATCAAATTATAAAATTATTTAGTGTTAAGTTCCCGATTTTAAAAATCTAGCCTCAAGTTATGAGTTAAACATTGCCAACCAACCCCCCTTGGATCCACCAGTCGGTGTATGGCGTCAAAACGGCCGTATCGAACCTCCGGAGCTAAATGGTCCCGGTATAATAATTTCAGTCATTACAAACCTTATGTGATTAATAATTTATGTTTTGACTAGAAAACGTTTAACATAAAATCAGCAGTGGCAATTTAAAGTAATTCGATCGTCGGATGATGATTGATGGCGGAGAGGATGTGCCGTTTCTCTTTCGATTAATGGCGGCAATTACCGCTCGGATTGTACCCGGAGGTCTTTCACAAGTCACGGAACGGCACCGCCTGGCCCTGAAATCCGCATACGTTTATGTTTAAGTTTAACACCCTTCGCGCTTAATTTATTAAAACTGAAGATAACGTAATTCAACATAACGTGTGCACGCCCAGAAATGTCGCGAAGTGATCGCTAATAATTAATTTCCGTTTACTTGTTGTAATGGATGGTTCTTTGCTTGGTAAAAGTTGAAATATGACGGACAGCACCCTTTGTGGCTACATCTTTCTTCAAAAATTTTGTTTTGTTTTTTTTTCAAGCCTAAGAGCTCATTTTGAACACTATTTGTCTATAAAAAAAAAATTGTGGGACTTCCAGGAACCGAAATACGCAAAATGACTTTTTTCGTAAATAGTACTATCGGCTGGAAAAGCCTAAAAAACGATTGAACTAAATCTTTTTTCAAAAATTTGTTAGTATTTTTTTCAAGTCCAAGAGCTCATGAACACTATTTATCTATAAAAAAATTCAGTCAGCTGTTAAAAGAAATGTGGAATTCATAAAGGAATTTCAGAAAAAAATGCATTTTTCATCTTCAAAAATTGTTATCCATGGCAGCCATTTTTGTTAGAGCAAACTTCGGATATTTTTTTTAACAATTTTGAAAATATATTATTTAGGACGAGTTTGTTAAAATTTCAGTCATCTGTCAAAAGAAATGTGGAATTTATGAAGGAATTTCTGGAAAAAGTGCATTTTTGGTCTTCAAAATTTGTTTTCTGGCGCAGCCATTTTTGTTCCAACAAAGTTCGGATTATTTTCTTTGAACAATTTTGTTATTTAGGACGAGCTTGTTAAAATTTCAGCCATCTGTCCAAAGAAATGCGGAATTTATAAAGGAATTTCAGAAAAAAATGCATTTTTCGTCTTCAAAAATTGTTTTCTACGGCAGCCATTTTTGTTAGAGCAAACTTCGGATAATTTTTTTTAAGCAGTTTTGAAAATATATTATTTAGGACGAGTTTGTTAAAATTTCAGTCATCTGTCAAAAGAAATGTGGAATTTATAAAGGAATTTCAGGAAAAAGTGCATTTTTGGTCTTCAAAAATTGTTATCTATGGTAGCCATTTTTGTTGGAGCAAACTTAGGATATTTTTTTTAAACATCTTTAAAAATACATCATTTAGAACGAGTTTGTTAAAATTTCAGTCATCTGTCAAAGGAAATGTGGAATTTATAAAGGAATTTCTGGAAAAAGTTCATTTCTAGTCTTCAAATTTGTTTTCTGGCGCAGCCATTTTTGTCCCGACAAAGTTCGGATAATTTTCTTTCAACAATTCTGTTATTTAGGATGAGCTTGTTAAAATTTCAATCAGCTGTCAAAAGAATTGTGGAATTCATAAAGAATTTCCGGAAAAAGTGCATTTTTCGTCTTCAAAAATTGTTTCCTGCGGCAGCCATTTTTGTTAGAGCAAACTTTGAATAATTTTTTTTAAACAGCTGTGAAAATATATCATTTAGGACGAGTTTGTTACAATTTCAGTCATTTGTCAAAAGAAATATGGAATTTATAAAGGAATTTCGGGAAAAAGTGCATTTTTCGTCTTCAAAAATTGTTTTCTATGGCAGCCTTTTTTGTTAGAGCAAACTTCGGATAATTTTTTTAAGCAGTTTTGAAAATATATTATTTAGGACGAGTTTGTTAAAATATCAGTCGTCTGTCAAAAGAAATGTGGAATTTATAAAGGGATTTCAGAAAAAATGACTTTTTCGTCTTCAAAATTTGTTTTCTGGCGTCGCCATTTTTGTTCCGGCAAAGTTCGGACAATTTTGTTATTTAGGACGAGCTTGTTAAAATTTCAGTCAGCTGTCAAAAGAAATCTGGAATTTATCAAGGAATTTCAAGAAAAAATGCATTTTTTGTTTTTAAAAATTGTTATCTATGGCAGCCATTTTTGTTAGAGCAAACTTCGCATATTTTTTTTAAATAGCTTTAAAAATATATCATTTAGGACGAGTTTGGCAAAATTTCAGTCGTCTGTCAAAAGAAACGTGGAATTTATAAAGGAATTTCTGGAAAAAATGCATTTTTCGTCTTCAAAAATTGTTATCTATGGCAGCCATTTTTGTTAGAGCAAACTTCGGTTAATTTTTTTTAACACCTTTGAAAATATATCATTTAGGATGAGTTTGTTCAAATTTCAGTCCTCTGTCAAAAAAAATGTGGAATTTATAAAGGAATTTCAAGAAAAAATGCATTTTTCGTCTACAAAAATTGTTATCTATGGTAGCCATTTTTGTTAGAGCAAATTTCGGTTAATTTTTTTGAAACGCCTTTGAAAATATATCATTTAGGACGAGTTTGGTAAAATTTCAGTCATCTGTCAAAAGAAATGTGGAATTTATAAAGGAATTTTTGAAAAAGGTGCATTTTTCGTCATCAAAATTTGTTTTCTGGCGCAGCCATTTTTGTTCCGACAAAGTTCGGATAATTTTCTTTGAACAATTTTGTTATTTAGGACGAGCTTGTTAAAATTTCAGTCAACTGTCAAAAGAAACGTGGAGTTTATAAAGGAATTTCTGGAAAAAATGCATCTTTCGTCTTCAAACATTGTTTTCTATGGCAGCCATTTTTGTTAGAGCAAACTTTGAATATTTTTTTTTAAACAGCTATAAAAATATATCATTTAGGACGAGTTTGTTACAATTTTAGTTATTTGTCAAAAGGAATTTATAAAGGAATTTCAGGAAAAAATGCATTTTTTCGTCTTCAAAAATTGTTTTCTATTGCAGCCAAAATGGCTGTTGGAGCAAACTTCGGATAATTTTTTTTAAGCAGCTTTAAAAATATATCATTTAGGACGAGTTTGGTAAAATTTCAGTCATCTGTCAAAAGAAATGCGGAATTTATTAAGGAATTTCTGGAAAAAGTGCATTTTTGGTCTCCAAAATTTGTTTTCTGGCGCAACCATTTTTGTTGCAACAAAGTTCGGATAATTTTCTTTAGGGGATTCCGAGGATATGTTATTTGGGATGAATCTGTCAAAATTTGAAGCTTGTGTTGATGAAATTGTAAAATTTACAGGGCAATTTCTGGCCAAAGTGCATTTTTGGTCTTCAAAATTTGTTTTCTAGCGCAACCATTTTTGTTAGAGCAAAGTTCGGATAATTTTCTTTAACCAATTCTGAAGATGTGTTATTTAGAATTAATCTGACAAAATTTCAAGCTTGTGTCGATAGAAGTGCAACATTTACAGGAAGATTTCTGGAAAAAGTGCACTTTTGGTCTTCAAAATTTGTCTTTTAAGGCAGCCATTTTTTTTGGGAGCAAATTTCGGGTAATTTTCTTTAGGCGATTCTAAAGATATGTTATTTAGGATGGGTCCGTCAAAATTTCAAGCCTGTGTCGATAAAAGTGTAGAATTTACAGGGCGATTTTTGGAGAAAGTGCATTATCGGTCTTCAAAATTTGTCTTCTAGAGCAGCCATTTTTGTTAGAGCAAATATAATATAATAATAAATCGGATAATTTTTTTAAGCAATTCTAACGATACGTGTTTTTTACGAAGGATCTGTCAAAATTTCAAGCTTCTGCAGTCAATAGTTTGCAATTAATAGGGCGATTTCAGGAAAAACTGCATTTTTGGTTTGCATCGAAAAAATATTTCAAAAAAAACTACGCCGTATGTCCAAAAAAAAATTGTACATCATGTAGTCATTAAAAGTTAAATGGGGATGTTTCGAGTGTGGTATCAAAAATATCTTTAACTTTTATGTTAGGTACGGCCTTGATGGTTATAATCAAAATCGGATTCATCGTATTTTTGAAGGCCGCACTTATAACATTTTCTGCAACTCATACGGTATTCAGCCCTTAGGTCGGTCAATTCCCAGTTTATATGATTGCCTGCCACTGATACGCGCCGTTTAGGCCCGAGGGCGCTCATAACCGATCCACCTGCAATTTGCGACTGGTCTTGGCAACAGCAGCGGCGGATTGTGGTCGTGGGCGCGAACGCTCCGATTTATATGATTGGAACAAATTGTCCAATTAACTCGACTTAAACCATCCAATTTCGAATCCATAACACCATTAAGTATTTAAATGCAACGGATTGAAGCTTCGTGATATTTCGACACAATTTCGTCGACGAAAATTTTTTCAACAAATGTCCTTTCAGCCTACTATTAAAAATGTTCATAACATTGGTCTCTGAAGAAAAAAAAGCCATACCATAAATGATTTATTTTTATTGTGTGGAAGGGTATAAGGGCACCAGCTAAAGTTTTGTAAATCCGAAAAATGCACAAATAGCATTGGTGTTACAAGAAAAAAAAACTCATACCATAAACGATTTCTCTTTATTGTGTATAAGGTTAAAGTTTTGCACACTGGTTACAGCTGTACGTTCGCAATCGAAGCAAGACTTGTGTGCATAGAATGCGCACAATGGTTGTTCGCAATCTAAAAATGGGTTTTAATAGCGTCCATTCCCATGGCGTTGCTTTATCGCCAGCGCAATTGTGTCCCCGGCGCTTCAAAGCGCGGTCGCCAGCGCCCATAATTCCAAGATTCGTTCCGAGCACGCGGATTTGAATCGATTAAACGTGTTCCTCAAGCCGACGACGACGACCCGTGTCTCGAAATTAGTTCCGAACACCGAAACATAAAAAAAAAATCACCGCGCATTCTCACAACGCTCTCTCGCTCCTTTTTCCGAATAGGGCGACGATTTCAACGCCCTTTTCTGGAGTGTCGTCCGTTCGCGCCGCGCGACCTCTTGTTTCTTTTTCCGCGCGGAGCGGAGATCTCGGCGGCCGATTAAAATTCCGTCCGGTCGCATTGTCCACCGCCGAGAGTTCAACTGGTGGCGCGGCGGCTTATAACGACGGCGGGAGAGCACTTTTTCAAAACGGGGCCGTAAAAATGCCATTCCGTCAAGATTCGCGCGTCTGCTGAGGGTTTTTGTTGCGCGCTTTTTCCTCCGGTTTTATGCGGTGACGGCATGTGTGAATTGTACGTTGAAATGATTTCATCTGTGATCAGACATCGGGTTCTGAAAGAGAGCTTCTTCTCAACCTTTCTAAAATTCGTACCAAATGTTTTCATAATTTTAATTAAATATATATGGTATAAGTGGCTTTACCATCTACATGTTCCACGAACCGCCACTGATTACAGCTGGTAACAATATGACAACCATCAAAAGTTAAAAACAGAGAAAAAAATTGCAGTCTGCGCTAATAAAAATTGTAAAAAAATCATTTCGGCCAAAGTAACCTTCAAAATTTCAAAATACATCCAGAATGAACCTAACTTTGATAATCCACTTCAATATTTGACACATCGTGGCTGGAAACAAAATGGCAACCATCAAAAGTTGATAAACAGAGAAAAAAATTGCAGTCTGCGCTTATAAAAATTGTAAAAAATTCATTTCGGCCAAAGTAACCTTCAAAATTTCAGAATGCATCCAGAATGAACCTAACTTTGATGATCCACTTCAATATTTAACACATCGTGGCTGGAAACAAAATGGCAACCATCAAAAGTTGATAAACAGAGAAAAAAATTGCAGTCTGCGCTAATAAAAATTGTAAAAAATTCATTTCGGCCAAAGTAACCTTCAAAATTTCAGAATGCATCCAGAATGAACCTAACTTTCATAATCCATTTCAATATTTGACACATCGTGGCTGGAAACAAAATGGCAACCATCAAAAGTTGATAAACAGAGAAAAAAATTGCAGTCTGCGCTTATAAAAATTGTAAAAAATTCATTTCGGCCAAAGTAACCTTCAAAATTTCAGAATGCATCCAGAATGAACCTAACTTTGATGATCCACTTCAATATTTAACACATCGTGGCTGGAAACAAAATGGCAACCATCAAAAGTTGATAAACAGAGAAAAAAATTGCAGTCTGCGCTTATAAAAATTGTAAAAAAATCATTTCGGCCAAAGTAACCTTCAAAATTTCAGAATGCATCCAGAATGAACCTAACTTTGATGATCCACTTCAATATTTAACACATCGTGGCTGGAAACAAAATGGCAACCATCAAAAGTTGATAAACAGAGAAAAAAATTGCAGTCTGCGCTTATAAAAATTGTAAAAAATTCATTTCGGCCAAAGTAACCTTCAAAATTTCAGAATGCATCCAGAATGAACCTAACTTTGATGATCCACTTCAATATTTAACACATCGTGGCTGGAAACAAAATGGCAACCATCAAAAGTTGATAAACAGAGAAAAAAATTGCAGTCTGCGCTAATAAAAATTGTAAAAAAATCATTTCGGCCAAAGTAACCTTCAAAATTTCAAAATACATCCAGAATGAACCTAACTTTGATAATCCACTTCAATATTTAACACATCGTGGCTGGAAACAAAATGGCAACCATCAAAAGTTGATAAACAGAGAAAAAAATTGCAGTCTGCGCTTATAAAAATTGTAAAAAAATCATTTCGGCCAAAGTAACCTTCAAAATTTCAAAATCCATCCAGAATGAACCTAACTTTGATAATCCACTTCAATATTTGACACATCGTGGCTGGAAACAAAATGGCAACCATCAAAAGTTGATAAACAGAGAAAAAAATTGCAGTCTGCGCTTATAAAAATTGTAAAAAAATCATTTCGGCCAAAGTAACCTTCAAAATTTCAAAATACATCCAGAATGAACCTAACTTTGATAATCCACTTCAATATTTGACACATCGTGGCTGGAAACAAAATGGCAACCTTCAAAAGTTGATAAACAGAGAAAAAAATTGCAGTCTGCGCTTATAAAAATTGTAAAAAAATCATTTCGGCCAAAGTAACCTTCAAAATTTCAAAATACATCCAGAATGAACCTAACTTTGATAATCCACTTCAATATTTGACACATCGTGGCTGGAAACAAAATGGCAACCTTCAAAAGTTGATAAACAGAGAAAAAAATTGCAGTCTGCGCTTATAAAAATTGTAAAAGATCATTTCGGCCAAAGTAACCTTCAAAATTTCAAAATGCATCCAGAATGAACCTAACTTTGATAATCCACTTCAATATTTGACACATCGTGGCTGGAAACAAAATGGCAACCATCAAAAGTTGATAAACAGAGAAAAAAATTGCAGTCTGCGCTTATAAAAATTGTAAAAAAATCATTTCGGCCAAAGTAACCTTCAAAATTTCAAAATGCATCCAGAATGAACCTAACTTTGATGATCCACTTCAATATTTGACACATCGTGGCTGGAAACAAAATGGCAACCATCAAAAGTTGAAAAACAGTGAAAAAAATTGCAGTCTGCGCTTATAAAAATTGTAAAAAAATCATTTCGGCCAAAGTAACCTTCAAAATTTCAAAATGCATCCAGAATGAACCTAACTTTGATGATCCACTTCAATATTTGACACATCGTGGCTGGAAACAAAATGGCAACCATCAAAAGTTGATAAACAGAGAAAAAAATTGCAGTCTGCGCTTATAAAAATTGTAAAAAAATCATTTCGGCCAAAGTAACCTTCAAAATTTCAAAATGCATCCAGAATGAACTTAACTTTGATGATCCACTTCAATATTTGACACATCGTGGCTGGAAACAAAATGGCAACCATCAAAAGTTGATAAACAGAGAAAAAAATTGCAGTCTGCGCTTATAAAAATTGTAAAAAAATCATTTCGGCCAAAGTAACCTTCAAAATTTCAGAATGCATCCAGAATGAACCTAACTTTGATAATCCACTTCAATATTTGACACATCGTGGCTGGAAACAAAATGGCAACCATCAAAAGTTGATAAACAGAGAAAAAAATTGCAGTCTGCGCTTATAAAAATTGTAAAAAATTCATTTCGGCCAAAGTAACCTTCAAAATTTCAAAATGCATCCAGAATGAACCTAACTTTGATAATCCACTTCAATATTTGACACATCGTGGCTGGAAACAAAATGGCAACCTTCAAAAGTTGAAAAATAGAGAAAAAAAATGCAGTCTGCGCTTATAAAAATTGTAAAAAAATCATTTCGGCCAAAGTAACCTTCAAAATTTCAAAATGCATCCAGAATGAACCTAACTTTGATAATCCACTTCAATATTTGACACATCGTGGCTGGAAACAAAATGGCAACCTTCAAAAGTTGATAAACAGAGAAAAAAATTGCAGTCTGCGCTTATAAAAATTGTAAAAAAATCATTTCGGCCAAAGTAACCTTCAAAATTTCAAAATACATCCAGAATGAACCTAACTTTGATAATCCACTTCAATATTTGACACATCGTGGCTGGAAACAAAATGGCAACCTTCAAAAGTTGATAAACAGAGAAAAAAATTGCAGTCTGCGCTTATAAAAATTGTAAAAGATCATTTCGGCCAAAGTAACCTTCAAAATTTCAAAATGCATCCAGAATGAACCTAACTTTGATAATCCACTTCAATATTTGACACATCGTGGCTGGAAACAAAATGGCAACCATCAAAAGTTGATAAACAGAGAAAAAAATTGCAGTCTGCGCTTATAAAAATTGTAAAAAATTCATTTCGGCCAAAGTAACCTTCAAAATTTCAGAATGCATCCAGAATGAACCTAACTTTCATAATCCATTTCAATATTTGACACATCGTGGCTGGAAACAAAATGGCAACCATCAAAAGTTGAAAAGCAGAGAAAAAAATTGCAGTCTGCGCTTATAAAAATTGTAAAAAATTCATTTCGGCCAAAGTAACCTTCAAAATTTCAGAATGCATCCAGAATGAACCTAACTTTCATAATCCATTTCAATATTTGACACATCGTGGCTGGAAACAAAATGGCAACCATCAAAAGTTGAAAAGCAGAGAAAAAAATTGCAGTCTGCGCTTATAAAAATTGTAAAAAAATCATTTCGGCCAAAGTAACCTTCAAAATTTCAAAATCCATCCAGAATGAACCTAACTTTGATAATCCACTTCAATATTTGACACATCGTGGCTGGAAACAAAATGGCAACCATCAAAAGTTGATAAACAGAGAAAAAAATTGCAGTCTGCGCTTATAAAAATTGTAAAAAAATCATTTCGGCCAAAGTAACCTTCAAAATTTCAAAATACATCCAGAATGAACCTAACTTTGATAATCCACTTCAATATTTGACACATCGTGGCTGGAAACAAAATGGCAACCTTCAAAAGTTGATAAACAGAGAAAAAAATTGCAGTCTGCGCTTATAAAAATTGTAAAAAAATCATTTCGGCCAAAGTAACCTTCAAAATTTCAAAATACATCCAGAATGAACCTAACTTTGATAATCCACTTCAATATTTGACACATCGTGGCTGGAAACAAAATGGCAACCTTCAAAAGTTGATAAACAGAGAAAAAAATTGCAGTCTGCGCTTATAAAAATTGTAAAAGATCATTTCGGCCAAAGTAACCTTCAAAATTTCAAAATGCATCCAGAATGAACCTAACTTTGATAATCCACTTCAATATTTGACACATCGTGGCTGGAAACAAAATGGCAACCATCAAAAGTTGATAAACAGAGAAAAAAATTGCAGTCTGCGCTTATAAAAATTGTAAAAAAATCATTTCGGCCAAAGTAACCTTCAAAATTTCAAAATGCATCCAGAATGAACCTAACTTTGATGATCCACTTCAATATTTGACACATCGTGGCTGGAAACAAAATGGCAACCATCAAAAGTTGAAAAACAGTGAAAAAAATTGCAGTCTGCGCTTATAAAAATTGTAAAAAAATCATTTCGGCCAAAGTAACCTTCAAAATTTCAAAATGCATCCAGAATGAACTTAACTTTGATGATCCACTTCAATATTTGACACATCGTGGCTGGAAACAAAATGGCAACCATCAAAAGTTGATAAACAGAGAAAAAAATTGCAGTCTGCGCTTATAAAAATTGTAAAAAATTCATTTCGGCCAAAGTAACCTTCAAAATTTCAGAATGCATCCAGAATGAACCTAACTTTGATAATCCACTTCAATATTTGACACATCGTGGCTGGAAACAAAATGGCAACCATCAAAAGTTGATAAACAGAGAAAAAAATTGCAGTCTGCGCTTATAAAAATTGTAAAAAATTCATTTCGGCCAAAGTAACCTTCAAAATTTCAAAATGCATCCAGAATGAACCTAACTTTGATAATCCACTTCAATATTTGACACATCGTGGCTGGAAACAAAATGGCAACCTTCAAAAGTTGAAAAATAGAGAAAAAAAATGCAGTCTGCGCTTATAAAAATTGTAAAAAAATCATTTCGGCCAAAGTAACCTTCAAAATTTCAAAATGCATCCAGAATGAACCTAACTTTGATAATCCACTTCAATATTTGACACATCGTGGCTGGAAACAAAATGGCAACCTTCAAAAGTTGATAAACAGAGAAAAAAATTGCAGTCTGCGCTTATAAAAATTGTAAAAAAATCATTTCGGCCAAAGTAACCTTCAAAATTTCAAAATACATCCAGAATGAACCTAACTTTGATGATCCACTTCAATATTTGACACATCGTGGCTGGAAACAAAATGGCAACCTTCAAAAGTTGAAAAATAGAGAAAAAAAATGCAGTCTGCGCTTATAAAAATTGTAAAAAAATCATTTCGGCCAAAGTAACCTTCAAAATTTCAAAATGCATCCAGAATGAACTTAACTTTGATGATCCACTTCAATATTTGACACATCGTGGCTGGAAACAAAATGGCAACCATCAAAAGTTGATAAACAGAGAAAAAAATTGCAGTCTGCGCTTATAAAAATTGTAAAAAATTCATTTCGGCCAAAGTAACCTTCAAAATTTCAGAATGCATCCAGAATGAACCTAACTTTGATAATCCACTTCAATATTTGACACATCGTGGCTGGAAACAAAATGGCAACCATCAAAAGTTGATAAACAGAGAAAAAAATTGCAGTCTGCGTTTATAAAAATTGTAAAAAATTCATTTCGGCCAAAGTAACCTTCAAAATTTCAAAATGCATCCAGAATGAACCTAACTTTGATAATCCACTTCAATATTTGACACATCGTGGCTGGAAACAAAATGGCAACCTTCAAAAGTTGAAAAATAGAGAAAAAAAATGCAGTCTGCGCTTATAAAAATTGTAAAAAAATCATTTCGGCCAAAGTAACCTTCAAAATTTCAAAATGCATCCAGAATGAACCTAACTTTGATAATCCACTTCAATATTTGACACATCGTGGCTGGAAACAAAATGGCAACCTTCAAAAGTTGATAAACAGAGAAAAAAATTGCAGTCTGCGCTTATAAAAATTGTAAAAAAATCATTTCGGCCAAAGTAACCTTCAAAATTTCAAAATACATCCAGAATGAACCTAACTTTGATAATCCACTTCAATATTTGACACATCGTGGCTGGAAACAAAATGGCAACCTTCAAAAGTTGATAAACAGAGAAAAAAATTGCAGTCTGCGCTTATAAAAATTGTAAAAGATCATTTCGGCCAAAGTAACCTTCAAAATTTCAAAATGCATCCAGAATGAACCTAACTTTGATAATCCACTTCAATATTTGACACATCGTGGCTGGAAACAAAATGGCAACCATCAAAAGTTGATAAACAGAGAAAAAAATTGCAGTCTGCGCTTATAAAAATTGTAAAAAAATCATTTCGGCCAAAGTAACCTTCAAAATTTCAAAATGCATCCAGAATGAACCTAACTTTGATGATCCACTTCAATATTTGACACATCGTGGCTGGAAACAAAATGGCAACCATCAAAAGTTGAAAAACAGTGAAAAAAATTGCAGTCTGCGCTTATAAAAATTGTAAAAAATTCATTTCGGCCAAAGTAACCTTCAAAATTTCAAAATGCATCCAGAATGAACCTAACTTTGATAATCCACTTCAATATTTGACACATCGTGGCTGGAAACAAAATGGCAACCTTCAAAAGTTGAAAAATAGAGAAAAAAAATGCAGTCTGCGCTTATAAAAATTGTAAAAAAATCATTTCGGCCAAAGTAACCTTCAAAATTTCAAAATGCATCCAGAATGAACCTAACTTTGATAATCCACTTCAATATTTGACACATCGTGGCTGGAAACAAAATGGCAACCATCAAAAGTTGAAAAACAGTGAAAAAAATTGCAGTCTGCGCTTATAAAAATTGTAAAAAAATCATTTCGGCCAAAGTAACCTTCAAAATTTCAAAATGCATCCAGAATGAACCTAACTTTGATGATCCACTTCAATATTTGACACATCGTGGCTGGAAACAAAATGGCAACCATCAAAAGTTGATAAACAGAGAAAAAAATTGCAGTCTGCGCTTATAAAAATTGTAAAAAATTCATTTCGGCCAAAGTAACCTTCAAAATTTCAAAATACATCCAGAATGAACCCAACTTTGATAATAAACTTTATTAATGACTAAGAATAAATATCAAGAAGTTGATATATATCCGATATATTGATATTTATATAAATATCGGATATTTTCCGAACCCCGGTGTAAAATAATTTCCTGAAGAAACCACTGGTTCGATTCGGGGTTTCTATGCGTCACCGGAAAGATCCCTTCAAGACGCTTCAGAAAATGTACTTGCTCAACAACAAATGTCAATTTAAAGCCCGTGACGCACCAGCAAAAAAATTTGAAAATTGAAAAAATCGAAAAAATCGTACGTACTCATTCTTCAATCAAAACTAAACCTGAGTACAATTATAATGAGTTCTAAAGACCAAAATGATAGTTTTCAGTCCGGTTCGAAGGACCAATATAATTTCAAGTTACTTAACGCCGCTCGTGGCCCATTTTCACCTGCACGCAACAATCGAACGTACGTGTAATAATAGCGATTGTTTTTAATTACGGGGGAGGCAGTTACAGGTATGAACCAGGTGAATGCGAGCGTAGGATCTCCACGGAGGAGGACGCCCATCCGTCCGTCCGCACGTGGGCACGTCTCTTTCACGCGCGGGCAGTCATTACACCTTGTTCTCCTCTTTCAACGAGTCGACGAAAGTCCACCGACATTCTCGCACTTTGTCAGAGAGAAATCGTTTTGTCAAATCTCCAAGCTGCAGCGTTACAAAGTCGCAGCAGACACGAGTACATTGTAAGAGTCGTGTAAAGTTTCGTTCATCCGATATCAATTGTTTTCGTATTTATCCAAAGGTTGCTAATAATTTTGTTTCCCCTTCATTACAAACAGTTCTTCGTTTACTTTTTCAACTGCAGAACCGCAAATAATGTTCTAATTCGAATGTTTGAGTATTAAATTTAATCGATTAAGGGCCGGTATTATAAAGGTCAGTTAAATATAACTGAAGATTAAAATTTAAATTAAGTTTGGTTAACAAATATCAATTAAAATTTAATCGTCAATTAAATTTAAATGACCTTTATAATACTGGCCCTAAGATCAACAACAACTCAAACATTCGGATTAGAACATTATTTGCGGTTCTACGGTAGTTTTCTCGGGGGGGTAATACCACAAGAGGTTAGAATTTAGCCGGATAAATTTTATTTGTTTGCACGAACAAAAATCTAAAAAATCACACGACAAAAAAATCACTTAACTTAATTACCAAACGTATCAATTCATCCCCGGACTTTCTCCATTATTACCAAAGCGCGAACGTTGTGTTTTATGTATCCGTTTCATGCAATCAATCTCAGACATATTTTTTTCTTTGCGTTGTTTCATTTCGAATTTATTTAGTGGGTCGCCATATGGTGGTTTTGACCAAATACGTGAGGAAAGACGGATTGCGCAAAGACGAGTCCGCGTGGGCGCCGGTGGGTGTCCCGATGATGATGGTTTCCAGCTGGTGGAAAAATCGGAAGGAGCATGTGCACGCGAAATGACAATTTTCTAGTGGGCACGTACTCGAGCAGGGAGAGCGTGCTCTTTTCGAAAAACGGTGACGTCACGTGTTTTGGCTAGGATTTAGCACCGCCGAGTCACGTCGCGTCAATATTTGGAGTTTATCTTGCAGTAATTATGATCCGCGTGATAATTGAAGTTGCTATTTAACGCCAATAAAGGACTCGAGTTTATATTCATGAGAAAAAGCCATTTACGGTTACGTTTCGAAACTAATGATTTGCGTTCGGGTTTCAATTCTTCTAAATTTATTAAAATCATTATTCCATAGGCTGAAAGACCTCTGGTCAATTGCCTGTTGAGCTCATTTGTAAAAGTGTCTCAATAAATGTCTTGTGTTGTAGATTTAAAAAAAAATGTTTTTTTTAATTTTCGAATATTTGAACAAAGGAAAAATATAAGAAAATAATAATATCGGTATGATTTAAATCTTTAAAAACTCTGATGCAATCATAATGCATTTTATCTTTAAGATTAACTTTGATTTTTGAAAATAAGTCAATTTTTCCGTGAGCTAGGAATTTTTGAAAAATATTTTGTTAGGTTGTCGAATATTTGAACAAAAAAAAATAGAAAAAAATAATATTATCGATATGATTGAAATCTTTAAAAACTCTGATGCAATCATAATACATTTACCTTTAAAATTAACTTTGATTTTTGAAAATAAGTCAATTTTTGCGTGAGCTATGAATTTTTGAAAATTAATGTTTTAAGTTGTTGAAGACTCGAACAAAAAAATCTAAAAGATAAATACTTATAATAGAATTCCTCAAAAATTTTAATGTCTTTACAAAACTTTACCTTTAAAACGAATTTTTGAAAGTCTGCCAATTTCTCCGTTAGATATGAATTTTTGAAAAAACAAATAAATTTAAGTTGAACAAACAAAATCTAAAAAAAATAAATGCTTACATGATGGAATTGCTCAAAAAATTTTAGTACATCCACAACTTTAACATAAACTTTGATTTTTTGAAAATGTGCCAATTTCTGCGTGTTAAAATTTTTTTTAAATATTTTTTTAAGGGGTCGAATATTTGAACAAAGAAAAAAAAGAAAAAAAAAATAATATCGATATAATTGAAACCTTTAAAAACTCTGATGCAATCATAATGCATTTATCTTTAAAATTAACTTTGATTTTTGAAAATAACTCAATTTTTTGCGCGAATTTTTAGTTGAAGACTTGAACAAAAAAAAAATCTAAAAAATAAATACTGATATGATAGACTTCCTCAAAAATTTTAATGTCTTTACAAAACATTTACCTTTAAAACTAACTTTAATTTTTGAAAGTCTGCCAATTTCTCCGTGAGATATGAATTTTTGAAAAAAAATAAATAAATTTAAGTTGAACAAACAAAATCGAAAAAAAATAAATGCTTACATGATGGAATTGCTCAAAAAATTTAGTACATCCACAACTTTAACATAAACTTTGATTTTTTGAAAATGTGCCAATTTCTGCGTGTTATAAATTTTTTTACATAATTTTTTTTAAGGGCTCGAATATTTTAACAAAGAAAAAAAAAGAAAAAAAAGAATAATTTCGATATGATTGAAACCTTTAAAAACTCTGATGCGATCATAATGCATTTATCTTTAAAATTAACTTTGATTTTGGAAAATAAGTCAATTTTTTACGCGAATTTTTGAAAATTCATATTTTGAGTTGAAGACTTGAACAAAAAAAAATCTAAAAAATAAATACTGATATAATAGACTTCCTCAAAATTTGTAATGTCTTTACAAAACATTTACCTTTAAAACTAACTTTAATTTTTGAAAGTCTGCCAATTTCTCCGTGAGATATGAATTTTTGAAAAAAAATAAATAAATTTAAGTTGAACAAACAAAATCGAAAAAAAAAAAAATGCTTACATGATGGAATTGCTCAAAAAATTTAGTACATCCACAACTTTAACATAAACTTTGATTTTTTGAAAATGTGCCAATTTCTGCGCGAGTTATAAATTTTTTTAAATAATTTTTTTTAAGGGCTCGAATATTTTAACAAAGAAAAAATAGAAGAAAAAAAATTAAATTTGATTTTAGAAAAATGTGTCAATGTCTGTGCGAGTTATAAATTTTTAAAAATATTTTTTTAGGTTGTCGAATATTTGAACTAAGAAAAAATAGAAAAAAATTAATTAAACTTTGATTTTAGAAAAATGCGTCAATTTCTGGGCGAGTTATAAATTTTTTAAAATGACTTTCTCAAGTGGTCGAATATTTGAACAAAGAAAAAATAGAAAAAAATCAATTAAACTTTGATTTTAGAAAAATGTGTCAATTTCTAGGCGAGTTATAAATTTTTGAAAAATGATTTTTTCAAGTGGTCAAATATTTGAAAAAATAAAAAATAAATAATTAACTTTGATTTTAGAAAAATGTGTCAATTTCTGGGCGAGTTATAAATTTTTAAAAATGACTTTTTCAAGTAGTCGAATATTTGAACAAAGAAAAAATAGAAAAAAAATAATTAACTTTGATTTTAGAAAAATGTGTCAATTTCTGGGCGAGTTATAAATTTTTAAAAATGACTTTTTCAAGTGGTCGAATATTTGAACAAAAAAAAAATAGAAAAAAAATAATTAACTTTGATTTTAGAAAAATGCGTCAATTTCTGGGCGAGTTACAAATTTTTTAAAATGATTTTTCAAGTGGTCGAATATTTGAAAAAAAAAAAATAAAAAATAAAAAAATAAATTAACTTTGATTTTAGAAAAATGCGTCAACTTCTGGGCGAGTTGTAAATTTTTTTAAATGATTTTTTCAAGTGGTCGAAAATTTGAAAAAATAAAAAATAAAATAAAAAATAAAAATAAATTAACTTTGATTTTAGAAAAATGTCAATTTCTGGGCAAGTTGTATATTTTTAAAAATGATTTTTTCAAGTAGTCGAATATTTGAACAAAGAAAACAGAAAAAAAATCAATTCACTTTGATTTTAGAAAAATGCGTCAATTTCTGGGCAAGTTAAAAAATTAATATCCGCATGATCGAATTTTTTAATAACTCTGATGCAATCATAATACTTTTATTTACCTTTAAAAATTACTTTGATTTTTGAAAATTAGTCTATTTTCACGTCAGTTATGAATTTTTGAAAATAAATATTTTAAGTTGTCGAACACTTAAAACAAAAATCGAAAGCAAAATTGAGTTGCTCAAATATTTTAATGAAACGGCAGAATAAATGATTTTTTGATTTTTGAAAATGTGTTCATTTTAGGGCGTTATGAATTTTTGAAAATTATCGTTTTAACTTGTCGAACAATGAAAAATACCGGTATAATTGAATGTTTCAAAATTTTTAGTAAGTAGATTCAGAAAACATATACCTTTAAAATCAACTCAGATTTTTGAAAATGTGTCCATTTTTGCGTGTTATAATTTTTAAAAAAGTTTTTTTTTAATTCGTCGAATATTTGAACAGAGAAAAAATAGAAAACAAAAATAGTGATCTGCTTGAATTCCTTAAAAACTCTAATGCAAACATAATGCATTTACTTTCAAAATTAACTTTGAGTTTTGAAAATGAGTTGTGAATTTTTGAAAATTAATAATGAAAGTGAATAATGAAAATAACCAAAAAGAAAACACTGATGTGATAGAATTTCTCAAAAATTTTAGTATTCGATTTTCGAAAATGTGTCAATTTTTGCGTAAGTTATAAATTTTTTAAAATGATTTTTTTTTTAAAGTTTGTCGAAACTTTTACCATTCTGTTTAGAATTATAATGACTTTACTTTGACATATAAGTTGGTTATAACACCTCAACTATAAAAGCTGAAAATCTGCATTTGTTTCATATTTTGAAAAATCAACGATTTTTCAATTTTTGTGTATTGAAATTGGCCATTTAGGGGTTTGAGGTTGATTATTGGGGAAACTGAGTAATTAATGTTTTTATATTTAAGTGGAATATGAAAGCCCGATAATTACTAAACAAGTCTGTAAAAGCTGAAAGTCTGCATTTGTTTCATATTTTGAAAAATCAACGATTTTTCAATTTTTGTGTATTGAAATTGGCCATTTAGGGGTTTGAGGTTGATTATTGGGAAAACTGAGTAATTAATGTTTTTATATTTAAGTGGAATATGAAAGCCCGATAATTACTAAACAAGTCTGTAAAAGCTGAAAGTCTGCATTTGTTTCATATTTTGAAAAATCGACGATTTTTCAATTTTTGAGTATTGAAATTGGCCATTTGGGGGTTTGAGGTTGATTATTGGGAAAACTGAGTAATTAATGTTTTTATATTTAAGTGGAATATGAAAGCCCGATAATTACTAAACAAGTCTGTAAAAGCTGAAAGTCTGCATTTGTTTCATATTTTGAAAAATCAACGATTTTTCAATTTTTGTGTATTGAAATTGGCCATTTAGGGGTTTGAGGTTGATTATTGGGAAAACTGAGTAATTAATGTTTTTATATTTAAGTGGAATATGAAAGCCCGATAATTACTAAACAAGTCTGTAAAAGCTGAAAGTCTGCATTTGTTTCATATTTTGAAAAATCAACGATTTTTCAATTTTTGTGTATTGAAATTGGCCATTTAGGGGTTTGAGGTTGATTATTGGGAAAACTGAGTAATTAATGTTTTTATATTTAAGTGGAATATGAAAGCCCGATAATTACTAAACAAGTCTGTAAAAGCTGAAAGTCTGCATTTGTTTCATATTTTGAAAAATCGACGATTTTTCAATTTTTGAGTATTGAAATTGGCCATTTGGGGGTTTGAGGTTGATTATTGGGAAAACTGAGTAATTAATGTTTTTATATTTAAGTGGAATATGAAAGCCCGATAATTACTAAACAAGTCTGTAAAAGCTGAAAGTCTGCATTTGTTTCATATTTTGAAAAATCAACGATTTTTCAATTTTTGTGTATTGAAATTGGCCATTTAGGGGTTTGAGGTTGATTATTGGGAAAACTGAGTAATTAATGTTTTTATATTTAAGTGGAATATGAAAGCCCGATAATTACTAAACAAGTCTGTAAAAGCTGAAAGTCTGCATTTGTTTCATATTTTGAAAAATCGACGATTTTTCAATTTTTGAGTATTGAAATTGGCCATTTAGGGGTTTGAGGTTGATTATTGGGAAAACTGAGTAATTAATTTTTTTATATTTAAGTGGAATATGAAAGCCCGATAATTACTAAACAAGTCTGTAAAAGCTGAAAGTCTGCATTTGTTTCATATTTTGAAAAATCAACGATTTTTCAATTTTTGTGTATTGAAATTGGCCATTTAGGGGTTTGAGGTTGATTATTGGGAAAACTGAGTAATTAATGTTTTTATATTTAAGTGGAATATGAAAGCCCGATAATTACTAAACAAGTCTGTAAAAGCTGAAAGTCTGCATTTGTTTCATATTTTGAAAAATCAACGATTTTTCAATTTTTGTGTATTGAAATTGGCCATTTAGGGGTTTGAGATTGATTATTGGGAAAACTGAGTAATTAATGTTTTTATATTTAAGTGGAATATGAAAGCCCGATAATTACTAAACAAGTCTGTAAAAGCTGAAAGTCTGCATTTGTTTCATATTTTGAAAAATCGACGCTTTTTCAATTTTTGAGCATTGAAATTGGCCATTTGGGGGTTTGAGATTGATTATTGGGAAAACTGAGTAATTAATGTTTTTATATTTAAGTGGAACATGAAAGCCCAATAATTACCAAACAAGTCTGTAAAATCTGAAAGTCTGCATTTGTTTCATATTTTGAAAAATCGACGATTTTTCAATTTTTAAGCGTTGAAATTGGCCATTTGGGGGTTTGAGGTTGATTATTGGGAAAACTGAGTAATTAATGTTTTTATATTTAATTGGAACATGAAAGCCCAATAATTACTAAACATGTCTGTAAAAGCTGAAAGTCTTCAATTGTTTCATATTTTGAAAAATCGATGATTTTTCAATTTTTAAGCGTTGAAATTGGCCATTTAAGGGTTTGAGGTTGATTATTGGGAAAACTGAGTAATTAATGTTTTTATATTTAACTGGAACATGAAAGCCCAATGATTTCTAAATAGTTTTGTAAAAGCGAAAAGTCTCCATTTATTTCACATTAGAAAATTTAGGCTAATCATCATCAACATTCAAGATTGGCGCAGTCGGTAGGAAGATTCAACGTTTTATTATCATCATCACATGAGAGAAAATTTAGGCTCTTTATCATCATCATCATTCACGATTGGCGCAGTCGGTAGGATAATGTGTAGTGTTTCATCACTCGAGATTGGCGTTATAAGTAGAAAATTCGGATTAATCCTAAAATCATGAATTGTATGAAACGAATTTAAAATAAATCCGACACGTGACGATTCAATTCTGGGAATGACGCAAATGACAGGTATCATCGAAACGCGGCGGGCGTGGTAGATGGTCGCTCGCACGCGTAATTTAAGAGATTACAAGGCCTTCTTTAATGGACGGCGTGCGGAGGGACGGGGATAATTGCGCGCTGCCCCGGAGCGCCACAGCGCAGGTAATGAGGGTGCCCCGGACGAAATTACGGCACCCCAAACTGCCCGACCGCGTGATGCCTGTAATTATTTTCAAAACATTCGCTACCGGTGGTAATTGATTGACAACTCGCGATTAACAGGATCGTTCAAAATCAAACTTTTGTTTGGAGAGTTATTTAAGTGTTCCGGTCATTTTGGCGAACCCTGTATATTAATCATCGAAGAAAAACAAGTTTTTCAATTGATATTGTTATTAACAAATTGTTTATTTCATTTCGTTTCGTAACCGTTCCAAATTTACCACAAAGGTTATGTTATATATATTTTTTTTTTCATCACGATTGTTAGCGAGCCGAAGATTAATCGTGGATACGGAGACGGCTGGATTTTTAATTAAGTAAATGCCGGAATGCGCACCCCATTAATGCCACCGTCTCTCTCTCTCTCTCTCTCTCTTGCCTCCGGTAGTCGATCGCTGTGACATGCCACGCCGCATATATTTAGCCTCGGCAGACGAGTGACATATCTGTTCGTTCCAATTATTTTTAGACGGTCCCCCCGTTATAGCCGCGTCCACTTTTTCTATTATTATTATTATTATTATTATCATCATCATCATCCGGTGTGATCGACTCTCGCCTCCGCGAGAGAAAGAGTTCTTCTATCTCGCGGACGGATCTGAAGTCTGGGACGCGAAGGTGGCGATCCAATTATCCGTAACGACCGAGTTCTTCGAGTAACAAATGCTGTAATCTTTAAAAAAAAAAGCAGATATGCCCAAAATGATTAGATCTATTCTACTTGTGACGTGTGGGTGTAACTGATACCATTCTTGTGGAAGAACTGTTACCGTGACAAACAACTAGGAATTTTGATTTTTTAGCACGAATCACGCCCGACGTCACTTTATTCCTCAACTAAGCGTAGTAGAATGTTCTTTATTCATCGGTGGCTCATCAAAGCGCACATTTGATGGTGGTGTGATCTTTTAAATTCATTATCATCATCATTCACGATTGGCGCA
The DNA here is from genome assembly GCA_910593695.2 of Ocypus olens. Classification (NCBI taxonomy): domain Eukaryota; kingdom Metazoa; phylum Arthropoda; class Insecta; order Coleoptera; family Staphylinidae; genus Ocypus; species Ocypus olens. Next base: position 47,632,664 of record OU343062.1, read on the forward strand.
GTCGGTAGGATTTTTAGATTTCCTTCCATAACGAATGCTGCTTTATTCCCAGCAGGCTGATTTAACTACAGAATGCGATTTCATAAATAAGTTGGTAGTCTGAACCTTGACGTGTGTTAAGTTGGCACCCCATTAAAAAAAAATCAGTTTTACGGAACTCTTCTTTTGCGTTGAAAATTTTGATGGTACTTGCAGGTACATCAAAATGAATTGAGAACTCTATTCAGAACTGTCAGAAATCTTCATTGGGGTGCCAACTTAACACACTCTTGCCTTGGTCTATGTAAATTGCGAACACTCACGTGCAGTGGCGGCTCGTGGAACATTTTGATGATAGAGCCACTTAGAATATAATATACTTTTTGAGAAAAAAAAAACGATTACTGTTGCAAAATTATTCAGTAAATTACAACTGACAACGCGTGTGGTTCTACATTTCCGTAAAAATTAAAAACGCATTGTTAATAAATTTTAGAATATTTCAATGTGAATGGAGATGAAATTTAGAAAAAAAATGCAACAAATTCGCCGACGCGAAAAAAATATAAAAACAATTGCCGTCGACTTGAAACTTTCCAAAACAACTGACAACACATGTGATTCTACATTTCCGTAAAAATTATAAACGCATTGTTTCTAAATTTTAGGAAATTTCAATGTGAATGGAGATGAAATTTAGAAAAAAATTGCAATAAATTCGCCGACGCGAAAAAAATATGAAAACAATTGCCATCGAGTTGAAACTTTCCAAAACAACTGACAGCACATGTGATTCTACATTTCCGTAACAATTAGAAACGCATTGTTTCTAAATTTTAGAATATTTCAATGTGAATGGAGATGAAATTTAGAAAAAAATTGCAATAAATTCGCCGACGCGAAAAAAATATAAAAACAATTGCCATCGACTTGAAACTTTCCAAAACAACTGACAACACATGTGATTCTACATTTCCGTAAAAATTATAAACGCATTGTTTCTAAATTTTAGGAAATTTCAATGTGAATGGAGATGAAATTTAGAAAAAAATTGCAATAAATTCGCCGACGTGAAAAAAATATAAAAACAATTGCCATCGACTTGAAACTTTCCAAAACAACTGACAACACATGTGATTCTACATTTCCGTAAAAATTAGAAACGCATTGTTTCTAAATTTTAGAATATTTCAATGTGAATGGAGATGAAATTTAGAAAAAAATTGCAATAAATTCGCCGACGCGAAAAAAATATAAAAACAATTGCCATCGACTTGAAACTTTACAAAACAACTGACAACACATGTGATTCTACATTTCCGTAAAAATTAGAAACGCATTGTTTCTAAATTTTAGAATATTTCAATGTGAATGGAGATGAAATTTAGAAAAAAATTGCAATAAATTCGCCGACGTGAAAAAAATATAAAAACAATTGCCATCGACTTGAAACTTTCCAAAACAACTGACAACACATGTGATTCTACATTTCCGTAAAAATTAGAAACGCATTGTTTCTAAATTTTAGAATATTTCAATGTGAATGGAGATGAAATTTAGAAAAAAATTGCAATAAATTCGCCGACGCGAAAAAAATATAAAAACAATTGCCATCGACTTGAAACTTTACAAAACAACTGACAACACATGTGATTCTACAATTCCGTAAAAATTAGAAACGCATTGTTTCTAAATTTTAGAATATTTCAATGTGAATGGAGATGAAATTTAGAAAAAAATTGCAATAAATTCGCCGACGCGAAAAAAATATAAAAACAATTGCCATCGACTTGAAACTTTACAAAACAACTGACAACACATGTGATTCCACAATTCCGTAAAAATTAGAAACGCATTGTTTCTAAATTTTAGAATATTTCAATGTGAATGGAGATGAAATTTAGAAAAAAATTGCAATAAATTCGCCGACGCGAAAAAAATATAAAAACAATTGCCATCGACTTGAAACTTCACAAAACAACTGACAACACATGTGATTCTACAATTCCGTAAAAATTAGAAACGCATTGTTTCTAAATTTTAGAATATTTCAATGTGAATGGAGATGAAATTTAGAAAAAAATTGCAATAAATTCGTCGACGCGAAAAAAATATAAAAACAATTGCCATCGACTTGAAACTTTCCAAAACAACTGACAGCACATGTGATTCTACATTTCCGTAAAAATTAGAAACGCATTGTTTCTAAATTTTAGAATATTTCAATGTGAACGGAGATGAAATTTAGAAAAAAATTGCAATAAATTCGCCGACGCGAAAAAAATATAAAAACAATTGCCATCGACTTGAAACTTTCCAAAACAACTAACAACACATGTGATTCTACAATTCCGTAAAAATTAGAAACGCATTGTTTCTAAATTTTAGAATATTTCAATGTGAATGGAGATGAAATTTAGAAAAAAATTGCAATAAATTCGCCGACGCGAAAAAAATATAAAAACAATTGCCATCGACTTGAAACTTTCCAAAACAACTGACAGCACATGTGATTCTACAATTCCGTAAAAATTAGAAACGCATTGTTTCTAAATTTTAGAATATTTCAATGTGAATGGAGATGAAATTTAGAAAAAAATTGCAATAAATTCGCCGACGCGAAAAAAATATAAAAACAATTGCCATCGACTTGAAACTTTCCAAAACAACTAACAACACATGTGATTCTACAATTCCGTAAAAATTAGAAACGCATTGTTTCTAAATTTTAGGATATTTCAATGTGAACGGAGATGAAATTTAGAAAAAAATTGCAACAAATTCGTCGACGCGAAAAAAATATAAAAACAATTGCCATCGACTTGAAACTTTCCAAAACAACTGACAGCACATGTGATTCTACATTTCCGTAAAAATTAGAAACGCATTGTTTCTAAATTTTAGAATATTTCAATGTGAACGGAGATGAAATTTAGAAAAAAATTGCAATAAATTCGCCGACGCGAAAAAAATATAAAAACAATTGCCATCGACTTGAAACTTTCCAAAACAACTAACAACACATGTGATTCTACAATTCCGTAAAAATTAGAAACGCATTGTTTCTAAATTTTAGGATATTTCAATGTGAACGGAGATGAAATTTAGAAAAAAATTGCAACAAATTCGTCGACGCGAAAAAAATATAAAAACAATTGCCATCGACTTGAAACTTTCCAAAACAACTGACAACACATGTGATTCTACAATTCCGTAAAAATTAGAAACGCATTGTTTCTAAATTTTAGAATATTTCAATGTGAATGGAGATGAAATTTAAAAAAAAATTGCAACAAATTCGTCGACGCGAAAAAAATATAAAAACAATTGCCATCGACTTGAAACTTTCCAAAACAACTGACAACACATGTGATTCTACAATTCCGTAAAAATTAGAAACGCATTGTTTCTAAATTTTAGAATATTTCAATGTGAACGGAGATGAAATTTAGAAAAAAATTGCAACAAATTCGTCGACGCGAAAAAAATATAAAAACAATTGCCATCGACTTGAAACTTTCCAAAACAACTGACAACACATGTGATTCTACAATTCCGTAAAAATTAGAAACGCATTGTTTCTAAATTTTAGGATATTTCAATGTGAACGGAGATGAAATTTAGAAAAAAATTGCAACAAATTCGTCGACGCGAAAAAAATATAAAAACAATTGCCATCGACTTGAAACTTTCCAAAACAACTGACAGCACATGTGATTCTACATTTCCGTAAAAATTAGAAACGCATTGTTTCTAAATTTTAGAATATTTCAATGTGAACGGAGATGAAATTTAGAAAAAAATTGCAATAAATTCGCCGACGCGAAAAAAATATAAAAACAATTGCCATCGACTTGAAACTTTCCAAAACAACTAACAACACATGTGATTCTACAATTCCGTAAAAATTAGAAACGCATTGTTTCTAAATTTTAGAATATTTCAATGTGAATGGAGATGAAATTTAGAAAAAAATTGCAATAAATTCGCCGACGCGAAAAAAATATAAAAACAATTGCCATCGACTTGAAACTTTCCAAAACAACTAACAACACATGTGATTCTACAATTCCGTAAAAATTAGAAACGCATTGTTTCTAAATTTTAGGATATTTCAATGTGAACGGAGATGAAATTTAGAAAAAAATTGCAACAAATTCGTCGACGCGAAAAAAATATAAAAACAATTGCCATCGACTTGAAACTTTCCAAAACAACTGACAACACATGTGATTCTACAATTCCGTAAAAATTAGAAACGCATTGTTTCTAAATTTTAGAATATTTCAATGTGAATGGAGATGAAATTTAAAAAAAAATTGCAACAAATTCGTCGACGCGAAAAAAATATAAAAACAATTGCCATCGACTTGAAACTTTCCAAAACAACTGACAACACATGTGATTCTACAATTCCGTAAAAATTAGAAACGCATTGTTTCTAAATTTTAGAATATTTCAATGTGAACGGAGATGAAATTTAGAAAAAAATTGCAACAAATTCGTCGACGCGAAAAAAATATAAAAACAATTGCCATCGACTTGAAACTTTCCAAAACAACTGACAACACATGTGATTCTACAATTCCGTTAAAATTAGAAACGCATTGTTTCTAAATTTTAGAATATTTCAATGTGAATGGAGATGAAATTTAGAAAAAAATTGCAATAAATTCGTCGACGCGAAAAAAATATAAAAACAATTGCCATCCACTTGAAACTTTACAAAATCACGCAATGTTAATTCAAGAGTGATTTCGTACATAATTCAAATACATTTTGCGATTTTTCGTGTAAATTTATGAAAAATTATAATCATTTTTTGTTGACGCGCAAAAAAAATATAAAACATGTGTAGAATACTTAAAACTTTCTAAATTTACTTAAAATACAATCATCTTCCAAAAACTCAAAAAACTCCATCACAGGTTTTCAAGATAACCGACCGAGAACAGCGCTGCAGATTTTTTAATTTGCACGTGCGTGAAAAAAAATTATAAAAACAACTGCAACACACTTGAAATTTTCCAAATTCACTCAAAATACACTAATCTTAACAATCCCCCAAAAAACTCAAAAAATGGTTTTTAGGATTTAAAGTTTCACTTCTTCCGAGTGAAAAAAAAATATAAAAAACAAGTGCAACACACTTGAAACTCTCTAAATTTACTTAAAATACATTAATCATAATAAGCCTCTAAAAAACCCATAATACCCCAACAGAAGTTTTCAAGATAACCGACCGAGAACAGCCCTTGGGATTTTTTAAGTTTCACTTCTTCGGAGTGAAAAAAAAAATACAAAAATAACTGTAACACACTTGAAACTTTTCAGATTTACTCAAAATACATTAATCTTAATAAACCTCCAAAAACTCAAAATACCCCATCACTGGTTTTCAAGATAACAACACAAGAAGAATTTTTCAAATCTGCTAATTTGTTCAAGAGATATATTCTCAAATAAATGTATTGCCATTTTTCTCGTCTCGTGAAACTTTCGCAGGCATCGTTTTAAGATTTAAAATGACAAATCAGTGTTTTTAGAATTAATAAAAAAAATATTGTTTCGTTTGAAATTAGAGATAGTGCCATGGCTCCTTTGCTCTACATAACGTTTTTTTTTTTTTTTGTTTGGTTAATGAAGTTGTTTCGTACGTAACCGATTCGTAATTAATTGGGAAAAAATGAGTTTTCAAGTCCGAAAATGGCGTGCGGCATTTAAGGCGGCATCTTCCCGCGGTTACAACACAACGCTCAAGTCGGGTCCTAATTGGCCTTTTCGCCAGTTGCCCTTATAGGGGCAAAAAGTGAAAAGTTCTCCTCGGTCCACATTACCGCACCGTTCAACACTTTTTTTGTTGTTGTTGACTTTCTCGTTAACACGATTAATTGATGTTGCCAAACTTTAACCAAAGATCTGTCTGCTATTGTTTCTCAGTCTATTTACTCTCTTAGCACTTTTTCAGCGTTGTAAGAAATTTAAAAAGAAAATGCGTTTCCGTATAAAATAACGAATATGGAATACGGAATAAGTACGAACGTGCAAGAGAACATTTGCATCGATTAGTACCGGCGAATTCTGTTAGTTCTGCACGAATTCCACCGGAATGGTATAACGCAAGAGCCGTGACACGAGAGCGCGACACCCAACACCCAAACGCAATTCTCCTCCTCCGCGTGTAACTAATTCCATCTTGCAAAGGTCGCTTTTCTGCATGTCGTACGCCTTTTGTTGTACGAAAGGGTGAAATTCGTGCTCCGGTTGCGATTGGATCCGTCGCCGACATTCCGGTGATTTATCACGCCCTTATCGCGGGCGATCGCTCAAAAATTTGACGGTTCCATCGCGTTACCAAAACAATCTAACATCTATACAAATTCCCACAATATATTGACCTATTAAGAAATAAATTGTATTAAAACGGGCGGCAATCAATATTTGAAGTTGATTGTATTTTTAAAATTAATCTCACCGACTGCGCCAATTTCAATCGCTTGACCGCCCCCACATCTGAGCAACGTTGCGTGCCAGACTAAACCAACAAACATTTCTCAGCTCAGAACTCAAATTGAAGAAAACATCACCAATACAAAATACAAACTCGAACTGAAAAGTGTTACCAACTTAAAAAATCTAAATCTAAATTTCCTGCCCATCGCGCCAATCATAAATGATGACGATAACGAACCTACATTTTTCACCACTACAATAATAAAACTTTAAATCAGCATTTTCTACGGACTGCGTATGATTATGATAATAAAGAATCCAAATTTCCTACCGACTGCGCCAATCGCGAATAATGATGATGTCGAGTCCAAATTTCTTACCGATTGCGCCAATCATAAATCTAATTAACGAATCTAAATTTCCAATCGACTACGCCGATATTGATAAATTATTATTAATCTAACCGACTGCGCCAATTTCAATCGTTCGCCCCCCGATCTCCAGAGCGTTGTGAACCAGACCAGACCAACAATCCATTCTCAGCTCAGCATTCAGATCGAAAAAAACATCACCAACATCCCGGAGAACAAAAAATACAAAATCGAACTAAAAAGTGTTACCAAAATTGAACTAAAAAGTGTTCCCAACTTAAAAAATCTAAATCTAAATTTCCTACCCATCGCGCTAATCATAAATTATGACGATAACGAACCTACATTTTCCACCACACCAATAATAAAACTTGAAATCAGCATTTTCTACAGACTGCGTCAGTCGTTAGTGATGATGATAAAGAATCCAAATTTCCTACCGACTGCGCCAATCGTGAATAATGATGATGATAATGATGATGAGTCTAAAATTCTTACCGACTGCGCCAGTCATGAATGATGTTAACGAATCTAAATTTCCAATCGACTGCGCCGATATTGATAAATTATAATTAATCTAACCGACTGCGCCAATTTCAATCGCTCGCGCCCGATCTCCAGAGCGTTGCGTACCAGACCGGACCAACAATCCATTCTCAGCTCAGCATTCAGATTGAAGAAAACATCGCCAACATCCCGGAGAACAAAAAATACAAAATCGAACTAAAAAGTGTTACCAACTTAAAAAATCTAAATTTAAATTTCCTACCCATTGTGCCAATCATAAATGATGGCGATAACAAACCCACATTTTCCACCATACCAATAATAAAACTTCGAATCAGCATTTTCTACGGACCGCGCCAATTGTTAGTGATGATGATGAAGAATCCAAATTTCCTACCGACTGCGCCAATCGCGAATAATGATGATGTCGAGTCCAAATTTCTTACCGATTGCGCCAATCATGAATGATGTTAACGAATCTAAATTTCCAATCGACTGCGCCGACATTGAAAAATTATTATTAATCCAACCGACTGCGCCAATTTCAATCGCTCGGCCGCCCCGATCCAGACTAGATCCAAATATTTCATTACAGACCAACAAACCTTTCTCAGCCAGTGGCGTAGCCCGACTCAAATAGGGGCTCGACCGAATGTTGAAAACAATACATTCCCGAATTTCCATCAGTGAAAGTAAAAATGTAGGGACCCTTTTAATGTCAAAATCTCGGAGATTTTCACGGCGGTAAATTCAATTACGGCAGAATTTAAAGGCGAGAAATCGAAATCTGAGAGAGCTTAGAGACAAAATGGCTGCCAACTGTCAAAATCTGAGAGAAAAATTCTAAACTGGGAGAGTTTATTCGCGTGTAATTCAAAACTGGCGAAGTTTACTAGCGGAAAATACAATGTCGAACTCAGAAGTGTTACCAACTTAGAATAATCTGAGAGAACTTTGGTGGCGGGAAGGGGCTGCCAGCTGTCAAAATCTTGGAGTTTTTTTACGGCGGTAAATTCAATTATAGCAGGGTTTAAAGGATTTCCCGAAATTGGGTGAAGTTAAACTCAAAATGGCTGCCAACTGTCAAAATCGGAGAGGGAAATTCTGTACCGGGAGAGTTTATTGGCGGGTGATTCAAAACCGTGGGGGAAATACAGATTCGAACACAAAAGTGTCACCAACCTTAAAAATCTGGGCTGCAAATTAATATCCGGCAAAACGGCGGTAAATTCGATTATGGCAGAATTTCAAGGCGGGAATCGAAATCTGGGATCAACGTAAAATAACCGCTGTCATATCTGGGTGATAGTCACACAGGAAATTCAAAACCGTGGAAGTTTAGTCGCGAAGAATACAAATTCAAACTCATAAGTGTTACCAACCTAAAAAAAAATCTAGTTAACTTTAATGGCGGGAAATTAATATCTGGGAAAACGGCTGGCAGCTGTCAAAATGTTAAAGATTTCCACGACAGTAAATTCAATTACGGCAGAATTTAAAGGCGGGAAACCAAAATCCGAGCGGATTTCAGCTCAAAATGGCTGCCAACTCAAAATCTGAGAGATATTCTCGGTCGGAAATTCCAAAGTGAGATTTCATTGGCGAGAAATTCCAAACTGGGAGAATTTATTAGCGGGAAATTCAAAACTGGGGGACCTTAGTAGCGAAAAATACATATTCGAACTCAAAAGTGTTACCAACCTAAAAAAAAATCTTTGGCGGAGAATTAATATCTGGGAATACGCCTGCTGGATTTAAAAATTTTGCCAGATTTTCACGGCGAAAAATTCAATTGTGGCAAAATTTAAAGGCAGGGAATCAAAATACATGAAAGTTTAAACTCAAAATGGCTGCCAACTGTCAAAATCTGAGAAATTTAAAACTGGGAGAGTTCATTGTCGAAAAATTTAAAGCTGAGCGAGTTTGGTCGCGAAAAATACAGATTTGAACTCGAGAGTGTTACCAACGTAAAAACAACTTTAGTGGCGGGAAATTAATATCTGCGAAAACGACTGCTAAAATTCAAAATCTGGAAGATTTTTACGGTGTTAAATCGAAATCTGGGAAAATTTGATCTGAACTTGTTTTTGTTCGTTTGTCACACAAAGTTGTCGCAATTTTAAATTTTAAATTGTAATTTTAATTTTTGTATTTTCATATTTTATATTTATATTTTATTTTATATTTTGTTTTATATTCTAATTAATACTTTAATGTACAGGGTGAATCCCGTAAATATATTATTATTATTATTAACATGGCTGCCAACTGTTAAAATCTGAGAGGGAAATTCTAAACTGGGAGAATTTATTGGCGGGAAATTCAAAACTGGGAGAGCTCATTCGCGAAAAATACAGATTCGAACTCGTAAGCGTTGCCAACCTAAAAAATCTGGGGAACTTTAGTGGCGGGAAATTGACATCTGGGAAAACGGTTGCTAGATTTTAAAATCTAAATTCAATAATAACAGGAAATCGAAATCTGCAAGAACTTATACATAAAATGGCTGCCAACTATCAAAATCTGGGAGGGAAATTTAATTCTTCTAAACTGAAAGAGTTCATTATCGAAAAATTCAATACGGAGCGAGTTTGGTTGTGAAAAATTAAAGACGCGAACTCAAAAGTGTTACCAACATAAAACAAAATCTGGGGAACGTAGTAGCGGGAAATGAATATCTGCGAAAACGGCTGCTAGATTTCAAAATCTTGAAGATTTTCACGGCGTTAAATCGAAATCTGGGAAAATTTAATCTCAAAATAGCTGCCAACTATTAAAATCTGATAGGGAAATTCTAAACTGGGAAAATTTATTGGCGGAAAATTCAAAACTGGGAAAGCTCATTCGCGAAAAATACAGATTCGAACTCATAAGCGTTGCCAACCTAAATAATCTGGGGAACATTAGCAGCGGGAAATTAATATCAGGGAAAACGGTTGCTAGATTTTAAAATTTAAATTAAATTACGACGGGGAATCGAAAAGACACAAAATGGCTACCAACTGTCAAATTTTAAACAGGGAGAGTTTATTGGCGGGCAATTCAAAACTGAGAAAGTTTAGTTGCGAATAATACAGAACTCATAAGTGTCACCAACCCAAAAAAATTGGCGAGAAATTATTATCTAGGAAAACGGCTGCTAGATTTCAAAATCTTGGAGATTTTCACAGCGGTAAATTCAATTACGTCAGAATTTAAAGGCGGGAAATCGAAATCTAGGAAAACTCGAAATGGCTGCCAACTGTCAAAATCTGAGAGATAGTCACGGCAGGAAATTCAAAACTAAAGGAGTTTTGTAGCGAAAAAGTCAAGTGTTACCAATTCACAAAAAATCTGGGGAACTTTAGTGGCGGGGAATTCAAATCTGGGGAAATGGCCACCAGCTCTCAAAATCTTGGAGATTTTCGCGGTGGTAAATTCAAATCCGGGGGAGTTTAGTAGCGGAAAATATAAATTCGAACTCGATACAGTTTTAAGGTTAAGTTATAGGCGGGAAATTAAAAAAAAAACCAAAGGCGGGTAAATTTCAAATTCCACGTTAAAGTTTTATGGATGTACCATCTGACGTCTAAACTATTGTTAAAGCCGTTGCAGAGACATCTACAACGTTTCAAAATCATGGCGAGAAATTAAAAACTGGGGTATTTTAGTGCCGGGAAATTAAAAACTGGATAGGTTTAGTAGAACTCTTGGAGACTTTTACGGCGGTAAATTTAATTATAGCAGGATTTTTGGGTGAAGAGACATCTACATTTTCGAATGTGTACTTTTTGCAATTCGGCTAAAGAAATTGAAAAACAATTGCTTCAAATAATAAACTATCCAACGTTACTTAAAAGATGTTACTATGTGATTACATAAGAATTTCAAATAATTCCTAGTGTTATATTTATTTTTTTGTATCCGGTTAAAAACTAAAGACATCACCATCTTTTCTGATATTTAAACTTCATCCAATCAACATAAAAAAAAAGTTGCTTGGAGACCGCTCACGCCATTCATACAATAGAACATAAACAACGGCAACCTTAATCGTATGACGTAACGTAAATATGAATGACAATAACAATGAATTACATTTATGCATAATTAATTGAGCGCGCGCTGTGTTTGTAATTCAAATGATCACTCCATTACGCCGAAGTCAAAACAATAAGTTATTATAAAGAGAGGCTCCGGCCGCGCGTCTTATAATTCAGTTAATGGGTCGTCTCCGATGACAAATGCTAATTGCTCGGATCGGCGGAATTAATTAATCGAAAAGCGAAAGGTAATCGGTCGATACGATCTCGTCTTGGCGGCGAGATAAATATGTATACACGTTCATCGCTCGCGAAACGGCCAGATCAGCAGAAAACTATATCGCAAGTGGGTGGTAACATCGAGGAAGAAGAAAGATTACGTTTGCTGAAACGCACGCCAGTTTTCACTTTTTTTTTATTTGACAGCTGTCAGTTACCGACGTTTGTTGGTGTGGAAATTTGAATGTGGGAGGGATTTCAACTCAAAATTGCTGCCAACTGTAAAAATCTAGGAGATAGTCACGGCGGAATATTCAAGGCTGGGAGAATGTGGGAGGAATTTCAACCGAAAATTGCTGCCAACTATCAAAATCTAGAAGATAGTCGCAGCGGAATATTCAAAACTGCGAGAATGTGGGAGGAATTTCAACCGAAAATTGCTGCCAACTGTCAACATCTAGGAGATAGTCACGGAGGAATATTCAAAACTGGGAGAATGTGGGAGGAATTTCAACCCAAAATTGCTGCCAACTATCAAAATCTAGGAGATGACTATCTCGGCGGAATAATTCAAAACTGGGAGAGTTTAGTGGCGGGAAATTTAAAACGTGGAGTTTGGTGGCGGGACATTCAAAATAGGTGGAGATTGGTGGGAAAATTCAAATTCGAACTCAGGAGTGTCACTAGCTTAAAAAATCCGGGCAAACTCAAGGCGGGGAATTATAATCTGGAAGAATTTCAACTTGAAATTGCCGCCAACTGTCAAAACTGGGAGATGGTCCTCCAGATCTTCCAGAGTTCGCGTACAGTGTTGCCATTTTCATTTCTGGTTTTCAAGGTCACTTCGTTCCGATTCTAATCTGGATTAATTTAAATTTAAAATGGCCGCCAACTGTCAAAACTGGGAGATAATCCCCAGATTTTAGTGTTTTTTCATTTCTGGTTTTCAAGGTCACTTCGTTCAGATTCTAATCTGGATTAATTTAAATTTAAAATGGCCGCCAACTGTCAAAACTGGGAGATAATCCCCAGATTTTTCCGAGTTCGCAACACTTTTGCGCGAACAGCGTTGCCATTTTCGTTTCCGATTGTTAGGGTCACTTCGTTCTTGCATCGTTTTTATTGTCTTTGAGCGTTGCCATTTTGTTTTCAGCTGTGGTATCAAAAATAGGTTTGTTTTAAACGAAGTTTTAAAATTTCAAAACTAATTCAACGATTTTCTTACAATTTTTCTAACCGCTATTGTATTTTTATATTGTTATTTTTCCGTTATGTCACGTTGGTACATTGGTTTCAGTTGCGATATCTCGATTGTTTTTATGGAATATGAAAAATAATTTATTTTTTCATAGAAATTTGATTGCAGCTATTTTTTACGAATATTTAATCAGAGACATAGTCGACTGTGATTAATTTCTTTTTGAAACACACTGTATATTTCTTAACCACTTCGCGCCCATGCTGCTTTGATTGGGTTATATCATAATCTCAGATTTATTGAAAAATTAATTTTTGTTACGTTTTTTTACAAAATCTTATTCCACTGTCAAACTCATTTATACGAAAAAAAAATGAAAAAGTATTCCACAGATGGCGCTAAAGGGGTGAACATTTTATTTTGTAAACATTTTTTGTTTTAGGTAGAAATAATAATCTCCGTTTCCCCGTCAGCAACTAACTACACTGATGAGACCTGAAAGGTCGAAACCGGTCTGTAGGTGTTCTGATGGGGGAACAATATTTAATTTTTTGTTTTCTTTTTTTTTTCGCTTGTCGCCACATGTGGCAACCTGAGCGTGAAGAGGTTAATGCAATCCAAAAATTAAATAATAAATATGGGGTGCTTTTACACAATCTTTTGTTATTAGAAAACAAGTTTATTTTTTCTATTATCATGTAAATACAGGGTGTTTTATGATCAATCACGTGGTTATTTGTCAAAATTTCGAAAAATGTTTTATACAAAAGTTGTGTATAACAGTGAGCTGCACGCCCTAAAAATATTTAAATTTATACAGGGTGTCTCATAACAAAGTTACAGACCAAACTTATGTTTTTTTAAATGAAACACCCTCTATTTTTTGTCATTTTTGAATTATATGGAGCAAATAAAGGTGAGTTACTTCAATATTCCCTATACCTATTGTTCGCCGTTTTCGAAATATTTGAAGATTTGTTGAAATGCATGGTCTGGGTGAAATTTTATTTTTGCCCCAGTGATTGACGTTGAACGATTAAAATCATTTCTATTATTTGGTTGAAGGTTCGAACTATAGAGCCAACCATGATTTCATACAAAAAATTATACAGGGTGATAAAAAAATGCGGTAGAAAAACCCAACTTATAAAGTTGAATAACTTCGTTTTTTAAATGGCACACCCTGTATTTAGTAACCTTTTCTCAAGTAGAATCCAATTATCTTTCAGATTGTATAAGGGTTCCCTGTTCCTAATCTCAATAGTTTTCTTGTATTCGGCGATTATCATATCAGGAATAATTATTATAATCTGAAAGATAATTGGATTCTACTTGAGAAAAGGTTACTAAATACAGGGTGTGCCATTTGAAAAAACGAAGTTATTCAACTTTATAAGTTGGGTTTTTCTACCGCATTTTTTTATCACCCTGTATAATTTTTTGTATGAAATCATGGTTGGCTCTATAGTTCGAACCTTCAAGTAAATGATTAAAATGATTTTAATCGTTCAACGTCAATCACTGGGGCAGAAATAAAATTTCACCCAGACAAAAACGAATCTTTAAATATTTCGAAAACGGCAAACAATAGGTATAGGAAGTATTGAAGTAACTCACCTTTATTTGCTCCATATAATTTAAAAATGACAAAAAATACAGGGTGTTCCATTTAAAAAAAACATAAGTTTGGTCTGTAACTTTGTTATGAGACACCCTATATAAATTTAAATATTTTAAGGGCGTGCAGCTCACTATTATACACAACTTTTGTATAAAACATTTTTCGAAATTTTGAAAAATACTCATGTGATAGACCATTCCCAGAGCTCTGAAACACCCTGTATTTCTTAATGCAATTCAAAAATTAAATAATAAATATGGGTGTGCTGTTTTTTACACAATCTTTTGTTATTAGAAAACAAGTTTATTTTTTCTATTATCGTGTAAATATAGGTGCACGCATTTTAAAACATCTGAATACAAACTTTCAAGGCCAACATCAACAACAAAACCGTATGGTTGTAAACAAAAGACCAAAATCCGTTCAACAACAACTTGATCTTTAGGTCGCGACATCCGTAAAAAAAAAAAAAAATACAACAGCTGTTTGGCCATCAACAGTTTCGCACACGACGGGACGATCTTATTGGAAAATGAATTCGCCAAATCCGCCGCCGCCGATGCGATTGAACGGGGAAACCGAAATAGAAAAACGGCCGAATCTCCGGTGCACTAACCTAACTAACGCCTGACAGACGGACGCAACATAAACAAGACGCGGCCGTGCCCGCCGTGCGGATCTGGCGGGCCCGCGTACACACACACGGGATTGCGCGCAAATATTGCGATCCATCGAAACGGAAAAAGGGGGCCAAAAGTCGGACTTACGTGTTTGTATGTATCTGGCCGCGGATGCCGCATTGGAGGCGTGCGCGGCGGCCCTTGGTCCCGATTCCCCGGAATCCACCATCTTCACCCACCAAACTTCATCCACTTTGCACGATTTTTAACACAAAAACGAACACAAGAACGTTCACTTCTCGGAACATCTATGGCGGACCGTCAACTGTTTTCATCGCGATAGTGGATCGTGCCGCCATCTACACGCTGACGGTTCAAATGCAGAGCGTAAGAAACCATTGACTGTGAATACAAAAGCGACTACCGTTTATTAATTTTCTCATAACGTTAAATTATTGTAAACATTTGTGTTACTTAATCGTATTATTACATTATTTTTCACGAGATTATAATAAAAAAACGCTGATGGATCCAGCGGCCGCTGGTGTATTTCCGTAGGGGAGGCAAAGACAGACAAGATGCCACTCGTGCTGCAATACTTACTCTTATAGAGGAAGCAAATATTCCGTTGCTGTATCGGTCAAATTTTCTTCCGCTGCCTCACCGCCGAACATCCACGAGCCGCCGCTTGATGGATCAATTGCGAAGTGTAAAAAAACATTGACTTTGAATGTTTAAGTGACATCTGTTATTAATTCTCGGAGTGTAAAAAACCATTGACTATGAATACAAAAACGATGCCAGTTTATTCATTCTCGCGAAACTTTAAATGATTGTTGTTTGATAAACATTTTTGCGTGTTACTTGTTCATATTATTACATTATTATTTACGAGATTGTAATAAAAAGACGGTGATGGATCAATTGGGAAGTGTAAAAAAACATTGACTATGAATGTTTAAGTGACATCTGTTATTAATTCTCGGAGTGTAAAAAACCATTGACTATGAATGCAAAAACGACGCCAGTTTATTATTTCTCGCGAAACTTTAAATTATTGTTGTTTGATAAATATTTTTGCGTGTTACTTGTTCGTATTATTACATTATTGTTTACGAGATTATAATCAAAAGACGCTGATGGATCAATTGTGAAATGTGCTGTGTAAAAAACCATTAACAAGGAATACCTAAGTGACATCTGTTTATTACTTCTCGGAGTGTAAAAAACCATTGACTATGAATACA
The DNA here is from genome assembly GCA_910593695.2 of Ocypus olens. Classification (NCBI taxonomy): domain Eukaryota; kingdom Metazoa; phylum Arthropoda; class Insecta; order Coleoptera; family Staphylinidae; genus Ocypus; species Ocypus olens. The sequence continues at coordinate 47,648,901 of OU343062.1, forward strand.
AAAACGACGCCAGTTATTAATTCTTGCGAAATTTTAAATTATTGTTGTTTGATAAGCATTTTTGCGTGTTACTTGCTCGTATTATTACATTAGTGATTATAAGAATAACACACTGATAGATGAAGCGCGGAGTGTAAAAAATCATTGACTATGAATGGTAAAGTGACATTTGTCTATTAATTCTCAAAGTATAGAAACTATAGATTAACTCTCGCGAAGCTTTAAATAACTGTTAATTAATAATCATTTTAAAATAATAATAAATTGTTTTTATAGCGTACAAATGATACCTTGGCAAGAGTAGGTGAAGTTGCGTGTTACTTGTTCGTATTATTACATTGTTATTATTCACCAGTGACGGTTCGCAGGGTTTTTTCTGGTACGGCCGAGGAACAAGAGGTGGTAATACAGATAGTTAGCAGTGACGGTTCGCGGGATTTTTTCTGGTACGGCCGAGGAACAAGATAGGTAGGGTCAGTTGCAGAGACGCCTTGCTGCGTGACCGCACCTCTCTGTATTACCACCTCTTGTTCCTCAGCCGTACCAACAAAAAAACACGCGAACCGTCACTGTTATTCACGAGATTGTAAGAATAAGACGCTGATAGATCAAGTGCAAAGTGTATTAAAATAATTGTTATTATTGCTACAGCGACATCTGTTGATTAATTCTCGGAAACCATCAATACAAAAGCGACTCCCTTATTATTATTAGCTCTTGCGAAACTTTAAATGATTGTTAATTAATAATCATTTTTGGGTGTTACTTGTTTGTATTTTTTACATTGTTATTTACGGGATTATAAGAATAAGATGCTGAATGTAAAAGAACCATTGACTGTGAATACTAAAGCGACATCTGTTTATTAATACTCGGAGTGTAAAAAATCATTGACTATGAATACATAAGCAACCCAACCGTTTATTAATTCTAAGGAAACTTTAAATTATTGTTATTAATAATCATTTTAGCGTTACTTGTTCGTATAATTACATTATTATTTACAAGATTATAAATATAGGACACTGATAGATTAAGTGCAGAGTGTAAAAAAAACATTGACTGTGAATGCAAAAGTGACTCCCGTTTATTAATTCTCGCGAAACTTTAAATTATTGTTGATTACAGTGACGGTTCGCGGGGTTTTTTCTGGTACGGCCGAGGAACAAGAAGTGGTAATACAGATATGTAGGGTCAGTTGCAGAAACGGCTGGCTGCGTGTATTGCCACCTCTTGTTCCTCGGCCGTACCAGAAAAAACCACGCCAACCGTCACTGTTATTCACGAGATTGTAAGAATAAGACGCCGATAGATCAAGTGCAAAGTGTATTAAAATAATTGCTGTTAATGCTACAGCGACATCTGTTGATTAATTCTCGGAAACTATCAATACAAAAGCGCCGCCCTTATTATTATTAATTCTTGCAAAACTTTAAATGATTGTTAATTAATAATCATTTTTGCGTGTTTGCATTATTACATTATTGTTTACGGGATTATAAGAATAAGATGCACAATGTAAAAGAACCATTGACAATGAATACTAAAGCGACATCTGTTTATTAATTCTCGGAGTGTAAAAAATCATTGACTATGAATTCAAAAGCAACACACTCGTTTATTAATTCTAAGGAAACTTTAAATTATTGTTATTAATAATTATTTTAGCGTTACCTGTTCGTATAATTACATAATTATTTACAAGATTATAAAAATAGGACGCTGATGTGTAGAGTGTAAGAAACCATTGACTAAGAATACAAAAGGAAAGCCTGTTTATTTATTCTCTCAGGAAAGTTTAAATTATTGTTATTAATAATCATTTTCGGGTTAATTTTTCGTATAATTACATTATTATTTACAAGATTATAAAAATAGGACGCTGATAGATAAAGTATGGAGTGTAAAAACCAATGACTATGAAACCAAAAGCAACGCCCGTATATTAATTCCCAAGAAGTTTTAAATTATTGTTAATTAATAATCATTTTTGTGTGTTACTTGTTCGTGTTGTTACATTATTATTCACCAGATTATAAGAATAAAACGCTGATGGTTCAAGTGCAGTGTCAAAAACCATTGACTATGAATACTAAAGTGGCATCTGTTATTAATTCTCTCAGGAAACTTTAAATCATTGTTATTAATAATCATTTTCGCGTTACTTTTTCGTATAATTACATTATTATTTACAAGATTATAAAAATAGGAGGCTGATGGATAAAGTGTGGAGTGTAAATAACCATTGACTATGAATGCAAAAGCAACGCCCGTTTATTTATTCCCATGAAGTTTTAAATTATTGTTAATTAATAATCATTTATGTGTGTTACTTGTTCGTGTTGTTACATTATTATTCACCAAATTATAAGAATAAGACGCTGATGGTTCAAGTGCGGAGTGTCAAAAACCATTGACTACGAATACTAAAGTGGCATCTGTGTATTAATTTTCGGAATATAAAAAACGACTGACAATATACCAAAGTGACAGCCGTTTCTCACGAATTGTTAATTAATAATCATATTTGCGTGTTAATTGTTCTTATTATTACATTATTATTCTCGAGATTATAAAGGTGGATATACACTAGAGTATTTTCTCTAGCATTTCTATGTAATGTAAGGGTGGATATACACTAGAGCATTTTCTCGAGCATTTCTATGTAATGTAACGTTCTAACGAATGGTACGATACAGGAAAATGCTCAGTTTTAAAAGCTGTCGTCAAAAGACGTCTGGTTCGTAAGGGTGATACACTAGAACATATCATAGAGCGGCTCGTTGTTCTGTTACTAGTAAATGCTCTAGTCTATACTCACCCTAACGTTCTAACGAATGGAAAATGCTCAATTTCGAAAGCATGAGCGAATGCTCGGCGCTCTGTTCGGCGTAATGCTCACATAAAATGACATGGTTCCGGTATTTTTTAATAAACAATAAAGTTTTTTTCCCTGTCCTACGACATAGTTGAATTGAACGTCGTTCGTTCCTCCCCCGCGCTCGCGCTAAGGCTCGACGAAATGTTACACCAATACGCTCTTTGGTTTGTACAATTTAGTTTGTAACAAAACGGCGAGCACGTCTGGTTCGTGAGGGTGATACACGATATCGGTGGGACCGATAAAACTTTGTTCTGCTGAGCCCAAATCTCCAGTGTTAAAATCTGTCCCAAAAACATTAACATAAAACTAAAACAGTAATATATGCAACCCTATTTACATGTGTTTAAATATTAATACATAATTCTCCAGCACTTTCGCTGGGTATTGCTTTTCCGTAATTTCAACACTGAGCAAATCACGTACACTTCTAAAATAGTACCCGAGTAAAACCATTTACTTATAAATAATTTTTCTTGTGTAAAATACACGGCCGGTTGTAAATCGTAATGTGACAGAACAAAATGAAATGTCCGCCATTATGATTTCATGGCAAACCTTTGTTTTTAATTCAAAATAGTTGTGAAGTTTTTTGCAAATATCTCGGTAAATACTCTGCAGAAACTATTGAGTAAGGTACCAAATCATTCAGCTTAAAAAGCTTTAAAAATAATGTAAGACCGATACAGTCAAATAATTAGGGGAGCCAATATTAATGCATTTTAATTTTTCATGTAAATCCCTATGACCCGCTTTGCAATTCAACACCCTGTATAACTTTCAGTATGTCTTGGGGTGGATATACACTAGAGCATTTTCTCGAGCATTTCTATGCAATGTAACGTTCTAACGAATGGTACAATACAGGAAAATGCTCAGTTTCAAAAGCTGTCGTCAAAAGACGTCTGGTTCGTGAGGGTGATACACTAGAACATATCATAGAGCGGCTCGTTGTCGTGTTACTAGTAAATGCTCAAGTCTATACTCACCTTTAGAATAAGACTCTGCGTGTAAAAGACCATTGACTATGAAAGCGACACACCGGTTTATGCATACATACTCACGAAAATTTAAATTTTCCCGCCCCGAAATCCCAAACTTTCACAAGTTGGCAGCGCTAAAAACACGCGAGCTCTCGGCGAACCATCCTCTTCCATTTTGACTAGACCAGGTTAGTGGACGTCTCGGGCTTCCAGCTTTTAATTCGTAAACATCTCGTGCATCCGGCGGCGAGTTTTATCGTTGGATACGAATTAAGAACGGGAACGTCCCGATGTGCAACCCGTCTGTGATATTTTCTAGCGATAGTGTGTTTTTCTCCGGTTTTTAGGTAAAATGGTGCAGCGGCTGGTTTTCAGACGGCGCCTGTCGTACAACACGAAGTCCAACAGGAGACGCATGTAAGTAGCCCGAATAATTGTTAAAAGATCGCCCGGTGTTTTGTGAATGCGGAGTTTTCCTTAATTCAGCGTTGGAAGTTTGTGGTTTGAGGTTATGTTGATGTTTTGTTACACGTTTTTAACAATCTTCGTTTTATTGTTTCTTTGGTAACTAGAGTAAAATTATTTTTATATCTAATGAATTTTATTGAACACACAAGTTACAATGTAAAATATTCTTGGGTTTCACTTTATTTAACTTCGTATAATTATTGAGTATAGTTTGATGAATGGATCTCTGCGTGTGCCCTATTGCTGATATTTAACAGGTATATTCAGTATGTAATTTGATCAATAGATCTTTGCATATGCCTCATTGTCGTCGCCTTGGAACACACTGTGTCAAATAATTTAACTTATTGTAGAGGGAGTGAACAAATGAAAATATTGTCGGGACTGGGTTCTGCTATCTACGATATGCACGCAAAAATCTATTGATTGAAATATCAATAATTATACCTGTTGAATACGGTGAAACCCAAAAATCCATTTTCGTAATTTTCCAGTTGCTGATTCTAAACAATAAGCGTGTACGAAAATCATGCAGACGGTATGGTATGTTGTCACGTCTCCTTATTTTAATCGGGGTATTTTCAGTCCATTTCATGTACAATAATTTGCAACTATTGGTGCTTATACTTCGGTTAAGGTAAGGTCGTCCCCCTGGACCCTTGGTAGTTTTATCAGTAGTAGCCGTCACGAATGTTTAAGAAGTAGTTTCACAACCTCGCCTTCGTCGATGCTGGAGCAATAAATGAACCGCTACGGCACTTTTTTTAACGCCAAAGAGTGAAAAAATGAACCGTTGGGGCACTTTTTTTCACGCTGTTTGTAGGGTTCAGGAATCACATATTTTATGAACCCAAATTAATGAAAAAAAACTACATTTTATAACGGACGTAGAAAAAATTCAGTAGATTTAAAAATGATTTTATTCTAGTTATCAAAGAAAGTTAAAAACGTGCAACAAAACATCGACATAACCTCCAACTACAAACTTTCAGCGTTGAATTATAGAGGGACACTCCACCAAATATTTTGCCACAAGTTCATATATGACCGACGTAAAAAAAATTAATAAAATCCAGTAGATTTAAAAATGATTTTACTTAACTTACCAAAGACGCAATAAAAAGAAGGTTAAAAACGTGTAACAAAACACCAACATAACCTCAAACTACAAACTTCCAGCGTTGAATTAGAGGAAAGACTTTACCAATATTTTGCCAAGTTGTGTCGTTCTTAGATGAACTTTTATTTTGTTGCCCTAAGCACTCGTGGGTCAAATAGTAGAACTGCGTCTTGCAGTAAAGTCAATGGTAATCCCAATATAGATACCGACCCCAAAAAACTGAAATTTGTTGTACTAGTGCCTCCCAAACAGTTCTGAATTTTTTAATCTACGCACCTATGAATTTTAACACTTTGCAACGTTATGTAAATGTGGAGTTTTTCTCTGGTTTGACTTTGTAGTTTGAGGTTATGTTGATGTTTTGTTACACGTTTTTAACCTTTTTACTTTACCAGACATGAAATTGTTGATTTTAGTGCCTCCCAAACAGTTTCGAAATGTTTAACCTATGCACCAATGAATTTTAACACTGCAGTGTTATGTAAAGGTGAAGTTTTTCCACTGGTTTGAAGTTAAAGTTTGTAGTTTGAGGTTATGTTGATGTTTTGTTACACGTTTTAAACCTTTTTACTTTACCGGACGTGAAATTGGGGGTTCTAGTGCCTCCCAAACAGTTTCGAAATTTTTAACCTATGCACTTTTGAATTTTAACACTTTGCAATGTCATGTAAATGTGGAGTTTTTCTCTGCTTCGACGTTGAAGTTTGTAGTTTGAGGTTATGTTGATGTTTTGTTTCACCGTAGGTAAAATATTTCAAAAATTCATAACTCATGAAAGCAAAGTATTTTTGAAAACCAACGTTATTTCGATTGAGCAATATTTTGGGCGTAAAATTAAATTTTTTGGAATTTCCATCCCGAGTTTATTTGTTTAAAAAAAAAAATTTTGTTTAACCCTTCTGATTCTTAAAAAAATGTTTTTTTAGCAAAATTCATAACTACCAAATCTTTTTTAAATTTAAAAAAATTCATAACTCGTTTTCCAAAATTCATACCAAATCTTTTTTAAATTTAAAGAAATTCATAACTCGTTTTCCAAAATTCAAACCAAATCTTTTTTAACTTAAAAAATTCATAACTCGTATAAAATTTTTTAGAAACGAAAGTAATTTCAAAATAACAATCTTTTAGATATAAAATATATATTTTTTTAATTTCTAGCCCCAGTTTTTATATTTAAAAAAAAATTGTTCAACTATACCAAATGCAAAAAAATCCTCAAAAAAATTATAACTTGCATGAAAATTAAACTATTTTAAAAAACCATAATTATTTCGATAAAGCAATATTTTGGACATTTAATATATTTTTTAAAAATTTCTGCAGTCATTTTTATTATATTTATTATTATTATTATTTGTGTAATTACCGAATCTTGGAGTTTAATTTTCAAAAATTCATAACTCGCGTGAAAATCAAAGTATTAAAAAAAACAAAATTATTTTGGTAGAGCAATATTTTACGATTTCTGGAGACATTTTTTATGTTTTTTTTTATTATTTTCTTTTAACTCTGTCGAATCGTTGCTTTAATTTTCAAAAATTCATAACTCATTGAAAATTGATGTATTTTTAAAAACAAAAGTAATTTTAAAAGAGCAATGTTTTGGACATTAAATTGAATTTTTTAGTATCTCCACCCTCATTTTTTAATTTTTTTTTGTTGAACTCTATTACTTAAAAAAAATATATTTTTCTTTCAAAAATTCATAACTCTTGTGAAAATTAAAGTATTTTTAAAAACAAAAGTAATTTTAAAAGAGCAATGTTTTGGACATGAACTTGAATTTTTTAGTATCTCCACCCTCATTTTTTAATTTTTTTTTGTTGAACTCTACCAATTAAAAAAAAATGTTTTTCTTTCAAAAAATTCATAACTTTTGAAAATTGATGTATTTTTAAAAACAAAAGTAATTTTAAAAGAGCAATGTTTTGGACATGAACTTGAAATTTTTAGTATCTCCACCCTCATTTTTTAAGTTTTTTTTTTGAACTCTACCAATTAAAAAAAAATGTTTTCTTTTCAAAAATTCATAACTCTTGAAAATTGATGTATTTTTAAAAACAAAAGTAATTTTAAAAGAGAAATGTTTTGGACATGAACTTGAATTTTTTAGTATCTCCACCCTCATTTTTTAATTTTTTTTGTTGAACTCTACCAATTAAAAAAAAAATGTTTTTTTTTCAAAAATTCATAACTTGAAAATTAAAGTATTTTTAAAAACAAAAGTGATTTTGAAAGAGCAATGTTTTTTACATAAAATATATTTTTTTACTATTTCTATCTCCACTTTTATTTTCTTTTATTTTTTTTGTTGAACTACCAATTTAAAAAAAAACTTATGAATATATTAAATATTTTGAGCAATTTTATGATGAAAGGATTTTTTTTTCTATTGAAGTGTTCGATGAATTAAAAAGTTAATTTTCAAAAATTCATAACTCACGGAAAAATGAGACACATTTTCAAAAATTTTAATTAACTTTAAAGGTGACTATATTAAAACATTTTGAGCGTGGTGCGGTACTGTAATATGTCTCTAATGATGCAATTTTGACAGCTGTCACTTTTTCTCTAACCTAGAAATAACGTTTTTTTTTTACATGAAAACAAAATTAGATGCTCGATTTTTAATTTTATAGGAAATCTTAGCTTCTCGCATAGAAAATGTTCGAATAGAAAAGGTGCGGCACTGTAATATGTGTCTAATGATGCAATTTTGACAGCTGTCACTTTTTATCTTTAACCTGGAAATAACGATTTTTTAACGTGGAAACAAATTTAGATTCTCATTTTTAAGCAATTTTAAAGGAAATCTGAGCTTCTCACGTAGAAAATGTTCAAACGGAAAAGATGCGGTTTTGAAATACGAGTCTAATGATGTGATTTTGACAGCTGTCACTTTTTATCTAACCTAGAAGTAACGTTTTTTTTTATATGAAAACAAAATTAGATTCTCGTTTTTAAGCAATTTTAAAGAAAATCAGTGCTTCTCACATAAAAAAGGGCGGTACCGTAATATGTGTCTAACGATGTAATTTTGGCAGCTGCCACTTTTTATCTAACCTAGAAATAACGATTTTTAACATGGAAACAAAATAATTTTTTTGTTTATAAGCAATTTGAAAGAAAATCTGCATTTGTAATTTTGACAGCAGTCATTTTTTATCCAATCTAGAAATAACGATTTTTAACATGGAAATAAATTTTTTTTTTTGTTTATAAGCAATTTTAAAGAAAATCTGAGCTTCTCATGTAGAAAATGTTTGAATGGAAAAAGTGTGGTGTGAAAATGATATAATTTTGACAGTTGTCATTTTTTTAATTTAACCTAGAAATAACGATTTTTTTACATATTCTCATTTCCAAGCAATTTTAAAGAAAATTTGAGCTTCTCGTGTAGAAAATATTCAAATGGAAAAGATGCGGTATTGAAATACTTGTCTAATGGTGAGATTTTGACAGCTGTCACTTTTTATCTAACCTAGAAATAACGATTTTTAACATGGAAACAAAATTAGATTCTCGTTTTTAAGCAATTTTAAAGAACATCTGTGCTCCTCACATAAAAAATGGCGGTACCGTAATATATGTCTAATGATGTAATTTTGACAGCTGTCACTTTTTATCTAACCTTGAAATAACGATTTTTTTTACATGAAAACAAAATTAAATTCTCGTTTTTAAGCAATTTTAAAAGAAATCTGAGCTCGCTTAAAAAAGGGCGGTACCTTAATATGTGTCTAATGATGTACTTTTGACAGCTGTCACATTTTATCTAACCTAGAAATAACGATTTTTAACATGAAAAACAAAATTAGATTCTCGTTTTTAAGCAATTTTAAAGGAAATCTGAGCTTCTCATGTAGAAAATGTTCAAATGGAAAAGGTGCGGTGCGAAAATGATATAATTTTGACAGTTGTCATTTTTCAAATTTAACCTAGAAAACGATTTTTTACATATTCCCATTTCCAAGCAATTTTAAAGAAAATCGGAGCTTCTCATGTTGAAAATGTTCAAATGGAAAAGATGCGGTATTGAAATACTAGTCTAATGGTGAGATTTTGACAGCTGTCACTTTTTATTTAACCTAGATATAACGATTTTTTGCATTTTTTCATTTCCAAGCAATTTTAAAGAAAATTTGAACGCATGGAAAATGTTCAAATACAAAAGTAATACGTGTCTAATGATGTAATTTTGACAGCTGTCACTTTTTATCCAACCTAGAAATAACGATTTTCAATGTGGAGACAAAATTAGATTCTCGTTTTTAAGCAATTTTAAAGGAAATCTGAGCTTCTCCATACAAAATGTTCAAATGTAAAAGGTGTGGTGCGAAAATGATATAATTTTGACAGTTGTCATTTTTTTTTATTTAACCTAGAAATAACTATTTTTTACATATTCTCATTTCCAAGCAATTTTAAAGAAAATCCGAGCTTCTCGTGTAGAAAGTGTTCAAATGGAAAAAGTGCGGTACTGAAATACGAGTCTAATGATGTAATTTTGACAACTGTCACTTTTTATTTAACCTAGATATTACGATATTTGCATCTTCTCATTTCTAAACAATTTTAAAGAAAATCTGAGCTCGGGTAGAAAATATTCAAATGGAAAAGTTACCGTACTGTATTTATTCAACCTAGAAATAACATGATGATAACTGGCTAGAGTACTGATTATACAGTAGTATACAAAATGACGACAACACATCGTTCGTTAATTTCTGAAAACCTATCACAAATATACCCAGAAGCTGCGTAATTAAAAGGAATATTATATTGGAGTTTCTTCTTGTACTTTTTCAGTGTTCGTACTCCTGGTGGCAAATTAGTTTACCAATACCTAAAGAAGCCCAAGAAGGTCCCGAGATGCGGCCAGTGCAAGGACAAGCTGAGGGGCATCATTCCGGCCAGGCCGCAGGAGCGCTCGCGCATGTGCAGGCGTAAGAAGACGGTGAAGCGCGCCTACGGCGGCGTGCTGTGCCACAAGTGCGTCAAGGAGAAGATCGTCAGGGCCTTCCTGCTGGAAGAACAGAAGATCGTCGTGACGGTGCTCAAGGCGCAGAAGACCTCCGTCAAGGCCAAAGGCAAATAAGCTGTCTTGTTAAATAAATGTATAATTTATATATAACGTTTTTTCTAAGAGTCTGCTCGTTTCCTTTAAATTTCAAGTCCCTTTTTAGCGGAGGGGCAAAACGTTCGGAATTCATCGGTGGAGGAGAAATTAGGTTAATTGTATGAAGATGATGGTTGCGACCGTTGCTATGTGGTAGTCCGCTGTCTGGTAACTTTGAATTAAACAACTTTCGACTTTTTTACCACTATTTATAAATGGTGGGTTAATTGTTTCCTTTAACTTCAAATCCCTTTTTGATTTGAGTTCATTCGTCGTTGGAGAAGAAATTGGCAGAGCGGCTTGTGAATTTTGACAATGAGATAATAATGACATGGCATAAGCGGTTGTCATGAATTCACTTTTACTACTTTCCGCTACTAAAGTTCACGGCCACCGGAAAAGATTATTAAAACAATTTTGTTCACGTAAATGTTATAATGTGCGCATTATTTAATTGTATAGGCAACATTAATGGGGTACATTTAACACTCAAATTCATTAAACACGCACTTGTGTGTTTAATATGGCCATTAAACACGCTAATGATTCACAGAACGCGATTTATGATAATATTTTGTTTACCCTATTTAATATTGAATTTAACTTTGATTTTAAATTTTTTTCAATTGTAATTGTAATTACAACTTTAATTTTGATTCAATTGTAATTTTAAATTAAATTTTGATCTTGATTTTAATTTTCGTGAACAAAGCATAGTATGCAACTCGCATATAATGGCTATTAATCACGAGAACGATGTTTGCGGAACGAGCCTTAGGCTCGTTCTGCAAATCATTATATGCTCGTTGTACAATATACTATTATTGTTTATTATTAAACCATTAATACCTCTGTAAATTACAATTTAAATCATTAAAATCAATTCAACCATTAAAAAAATTGCTGCGGTAATATTTATTATTGCAGGATTTTTACAGCACTTTTATTTCAAAAGATTAAAGGATTATATGTTTGGCGGTGATTTAATGCTTACATTATCAAAATCATCCGTTAGAATTGCTATTTAGATAAACATTTTTCGTCCGGATTTCCGCGCCTCGTCGCCATCTATTGGACGGTGGCTGAACTGATAAGTGATGTTTTTGAACAGCGCCAAAATGCTCGAACTTTATACTTACTGTCAAAGTGTTAATATTTAGCAATGGGTTGTGCATGAAACGATAGACGATTTAATTCTGAATCGAATGGTGTATAAAATAGCTGAGGAAATTTAGCGATTTTCCTGTAATTTGCGAATGAAAATTAAGCACGACACACTTACCGACATTTACAGTTCACTGTAACATAAAAATTCAATAAAGGAGAATTTGCTAGATTCTTCAATGAAATACGGGTTACAATACTTATTCCTGATTAATCATTCAACTATTTATATTGTTAATGCATTACTATACGAGAAATCATAATCTAAGTAGAGGGCTCTACCTGTTATCGTGGGGATAAACTACTTAATAATTTGTGGATGTAATAATTGTTGTAATAATAAAAGAATATTTAAAAACTTAAAAAGAATGTTGTCTCATGATTAAATAATATTCACTTTTGGATATTTACGTACTTAAATTGCAGAAACAATATTTTATAATATACACGCCTAATCCGAAGCAACCCAATACACGCATAACTCGAATTAATTTATTATTAAAAACTTCTAATTTTATACGTAACAGGGACAAAACCATAAGTGTAATCCCGAGTAAAGCTTTAAAAATAGTGGGAATATTTACGTATTTAAATTGCGGAAACAATGGTGTTATATAAACGCCTACTTGTAGGCAACCCAATATACTATAACTAATACTATTTTTTATTAAAAACTTCTAATTTTAAATATAAATATAGGGACACAAGCATGAGTGTAATCCTTAGCAATGATTTAAAAATATTACACTTATGATTTTGTCCCGGTTACGATTTTTGAAGTTTTAAATAATAAATCATTATTAGTTATACGTGTATTAGGTTGCTTGTAAGCAGGCGTTTATATAATATAATTATTTCTGCAATTTAAATACTTTAATATTCACATTATTTTTTAAGCTTTACGGAGGATTATACTTATGGTTTTGTCTCTGTCACGTTTAAAATTGGAAGTTTTTAGTAATAAATTAGTATTATGTACGCGTGTATTGCATTGTCTGTAAGTAGGCGTTTATGTAATATAATTATTTCTGCAATTTAAATACTTAAATATTCGCACTATTTTTGAAGCTTTACTGAGGATTACACTTATGGTTTTGTCACTGTCACCTTTAAAATTGGAAGTTTTTTTATTGTATTTATGCGTTTATCGGGTTGCCTGTGATTAGGCGGATATATTATAATGTATTGTTTCTGCAATTTAAATACAAAAATATCTACAAGTAAATTTACTTTATTATAAGATAATATTCTTCTTAAGTTTTTAAATATTCTTACATTATTAAAACAATTATTAAATCCACAAAAAAAAACGTAGTTTATCCCCACGATAACAGAGGGTACCCTCCATGAAGATTAGGATTCCTCAAATATTTCTCTTATTGTAATGCATTAATAATATAAAAAGTTAATTGAATAATCAGTAATAAGTATTGGGACCAGTATTTCATTGAAGAATATAGCAAATTGTTGTGCATTTAGGTTTTAAGTTACAGTGAACTGTAAATGTCGGTAAGTGTGTCGTGCTTAATTTTCATTCGCAAGTTACTAGAAAACCGCTAAATTTCCTCAGCTATTTTATACACTATTCGATTTGGAATTAAATGGTCTATCGTGTCGTGTACAGCGCATTGCTGAATATTAACACTTTGAATATAAGGATAAAGTTCGAGCATTTTGGCGCTGTTCAAAAACATCACTTAGTAGTTCGGCCATCGTCGAATAGATGGCGACAAGACGTGAAAATGCGAACGTAATGTTTAAAAGCGTTTGTTCACGAAAATGTTATAATGTGCGCATTATTTAATTCTACGGGCAGCCCTAATGGGGTATATTTAACACTTAATTTTTTAAACACGCATTTGGGTGTTTATTATGCTTATTAAACACGCACACGCATTTGCGTGTTTAATATGGTTAATTCACAGAACGCGATTTATAATAATATTTTGTTTACCCGTTTACCGATTTTATTTTTTTTAATCGCTGCTCGAGTCGTGCTCCAATCCCACTCGTGCCACAATATACCCTCTTATTAAACTACTATAATGTACTATTGTGCCTGTAATCGAATAATGGTTTTTGTTGCAAAATATTTGTTGCCGGTTATTCTTTACTTCAACTGGATTCTGACCCTCTCCTCCAGGTCCAGGTTATGTCAATGGGAACGATGTTTACAAACGTGAGGAAATGCGTCGGAATTTTCTATCGGTGCAAGCATTCGCTTATTTGGTGGACCGTAGTTGTCAAAACTGAAAGGTTGAAATCTGGAGCCATGTTGACTTAACCACTTCGCGCCCATTCTGCTTTGAGATTACTCTGGGTTATAGCATAATCCCAGGCTTATTGCAAAATTACTTGTAACCTTTTTCTTCGAAATATTATTCCAGTGTCACTAACTTGCACATTTATGAAAAAAATATATAAGTTAATTTAGTTTTTCTCTTTTTTGCGTGTCGCTACATGTGGCGATCCGGGCGTGAAGAGGTTAACCATCATCCTAAGCTAAAAATGTTCGCCATATATTTATCGCAAAAAGAAAAGTATGATTTATTTTAACCCTTTCGGCCCTGGTGGTGGCAATTGCCACCGCAACATTTACATGTCTCTACTTACCATGACAATCCATATTTTTGCTGTTTATCACTAGATGTCACTTTAACAAAGCCTCACTAATTAATTCCTATACTAATTAATCAAATGAGTTCAAATTTGGTATTTATGGTCTTAAAAAGCTCCCCGTCAATACTAATTAACAAAAATTTTTTTTTCAAATTTAAAAATCCAGGGCTGAAAGGGTTAAGGTACTGTATACGTGGTGAAGGGAGGGAGTTCCAAAGAAAAACGGCATATTGTACAAGAATGTTTTATTATAGTTGGGAAACTCGTTCAATCAAATACATATAAAAAATTAAAATAAATTATTAACACCCACACAAGAAGAACTAGCTTTTGTTTTTATCAAATTGGCTACCATTTTCAGCTCAAGTAAGTAAGTTCATCAAAGTTTAACACATTGAGTGCCGCAATGTATTTAAAAAAAAAATCTCAGGTGGCCGTTATTTTTTTATCGCAATAATTGATCAACAAATGTATTCAACATATATTAATAAACGAAAACATAATTTTCATTTGCTCCGTGGAACATGTGAGAAAAGTGCGTGAGACCATGTTAGCACCATGCGGCACTCGACGTGTTAAATATTTTATTTATTTTGTAATCGGTTATTGTGTCCTATCCAAATTCATTAAAGCTTGTCACCAATTATGTCATTTTTTTGGAGCAGCGGCGGCTCGTGGATGTTCGGCGGAAGGGCAACGGAAGAAAATTTGACCAAGCAGCAACGAAATATGCTTCACCTATAGGAGTAAGTAGTGCAGCACGAGCGACATCTGTCTTTGCCCGCCCTACGGAAATCCACGAGCCGCCGCTGCTTCGGAGAACATTTTTCAAGTTCTAATTGAGTACAAAAGTCTTCATTCCAGTAAACGATTTTACCAACCCCTAATTACAGTTTACTGTCAAAATCTAGTTCTTTTGGCGGGGAAATGTCATTGGTGTATAACGAGTGGGAGGACTCATAGTGGGTCCAGCGAGAGTAAGTTAGGCGGAAGAACAGTGTCGTCACTGCACAGTAAACCTCGT
This sequence comes from Ocypus olens, assembly GCA_910593695.2. Classification (NCBI taxonomy): domain Eukaryota; kingdom Metazoa; phylum Arthropoda; class Insecta; order Coleoptera; family Staphylinidae; genus Ocypus; species Ocypus olens. The sequence goes on from OU343062.1 coordinate 47,664,282, forward strand.
CATTTTCTTATGTTTCCATTTGTAGTTGTTTAATTATTTTGGAAAAGTAAGAAATAAAGCTTATTATTATCAAGTAAGCTTCCCCAAATGAGTGAATCAATCGTCCCGCAACCGTCTTTACTGTCACCTCTACTACCCCGGCTCCACCATGAGTCACCGTGCGTAACGATCACAAAATTAATTTTATCTTTGACTCGTATCTCTCGGTCTATACACTATGCCCCTGCTCTTCATCTCCCTGACGATACCAGCCGGTAAACGACCCGAGACTGAAATCGCGTAGACTCCTTTACAGAAACGGTCTGAAAAAGAAAAGAAACAATTCAGAGATAATCAACGGGTATATCTAAGTATATTTGATTGCCTAAGGTAAACACGTTCGCTGTCACTAAAATTGGGATTGCACATACGCAAGTGTAAAGACGGACGCACTAGCGCGTCGGCGGCAGCAAACGTGTTAATACATGTATTTTGTTTATAAAGACAGTGACAGTAATAAAGTATACCAATTTAGGCGCTACGTTTACAAAATTGTATTTTTCTACCGCCACCCCCTATCAAAAATTGTAATAAACGTATGGTTTTGCATAAACTGTACAAATATTGCTTTTTTACATGAATCGGCAAGTCCAAATAGGTATGGTGAGTCAGCAGATGTCCGTCATAATTTCAAAGATCAGCAACGGGAAGTATATTTGGTTGCCTATGGTTAATGCATTTACAGTGTAGTCTCATAATGTTAACATCGCAAAACATTAATGTTAGTACTGTTCTTGGACTCGCCAATTCAATTATATTCCCGGTGGATTTTCATTTAAACTTACTTATTCTCTGCCATTTAGAAACCCAGCTATCGTCCGGGCTCATCGCAGCTATCATTCTGAAATAGTTTACAAATTTAACAACCTTCGTTTTAATTGTGGATAACAAAATGTTTAAACATTACCCATCGAAATTGTTGCTCGTGCAGTCGTACACGTTGTCCTTGTTGTTTTTCATCCTCAGAAACTCGTCGCAGTTATCGCAGCCTTCGTATTCAAACTGGTCGAACGTCTGCAAGTAAGGTATAAAAATGTTTCATACAGCAAATAAGTACTCTAATTTTCACACCATAATAACTAAATCTCAAAACTCTCTTGTTCTTCTTCTTACGTGGTTAACGGCCTAGGCTTGTACGCCCGTCACAAAACTGTCATAATTTGACAGTTCGCATGCTTCAAGAGTTAAACCTCTTATGGCGTTATATCGCCAACGTACTTTATGGGGTTTTTGAAAGATGGATGATATTGTCAAGTTTCTAGCCTGTTTAATTGTTCTCTATCGATCAGTTATGTGTATGGATCAGTGACGGTTCGCGGGGTTTTTTCTGGTACGGCCGAGGAACAAGAGGTGGTAATACAGATAGGTGCGGTCTCTGCAACTGACCCTACCTATCTGTATTACCACCTCTTGTTCCTCGGCCGTATCAGAAAAAACCCAGCGAACCGTCACTGGTATGGATGCTTCAACAGTTCAACCTCTTGTGATATTAGATCGCCCACATATTTTATGGGATTTTTGATAGATTAATGATGGTGGCAAATTTTTAGTTTCTTATAGTGTCGCATCAAAATGTATTTATTCTACAGCCATACTGAACAAAAAGTAAAAAATGTTCATAACATAACCTATAATCTCATTGTACTTACCTTAATTAATGAGCACACCAAACAAGCCCTTAAACCACGCAGATCCTTCGGTACGGTTTCCAAAGTCATTTTAAAACTGGAAAAACTGTGCTGGCGAAATAGTGGAAATTTTAAATTCTAAACGTGAAGGGAGGTTAACAACGGAAGATGGAAAACGTCTGCTCAAATGTGACGCATGGAATGACAGCAAATGACAGGAAGGACAAGTTGATAAATTGGATCGATAAGCGCCATCTGTGAATAGCGGCGTGAACTACCACCAACCCATGCACACCGACACGTGTGTGCGTGTGTATATATTCATTCGTACTACACTAAAATAAGTTACAATATTGGTAATCAATTGGTAATCGCATATAATGGCTATTAGTCACTCAAACGATCGTTCTCGTAATTAATAGCCATCATTATACGCTCGTACAATATACTATTTAACATTTTACGTTCGCATTCCCACGTCTTGTCGCCATCTATTCGACGATGGCCGAACTACTAAGTGATGTTTTTGAACAGCGCCAAAATGCTCGAACTTTATCCTTATAATCAAAGTGTTAATATTCAGCAATGCGCTCTACACGAAACGATAGACTATTTAATTCCAAATCGAATAGTGTATAAAATAGCTGAGAAAATTTAGCGGTTTTCTAGTAATTTGCGAATGAAAATTAAGCACGACACACTTACCGGCATTTACAGTTCACTGTAACGTAAAACTTAAATGCACAACAATTTGCTATATTCTTCAATGAAATACGGATCCCAATACTTATTACTGATTACTCAATTAACTTTTTATATTGTAAATGCATTACAATAAGAGAAATATATGAGGAATCCTAATCTTCATAGAGGGTACCCTCTGTTATCGTGGGGATAAACTACGTTTTCATTTGTGGATTTAATAATGGTTTTAATAATGAAAGAATATTTAAAAACTTAAGAAGACTGTTATCTTATAATAAAATAAATTTACTTATAGATATTTTCGTATTTAAATTGCAGAAATAATACATTATAATATATCCGCCTAATCACAGGCAACCCGATAAACGCATAACTACTATAAAAAACTTCCAATTTTAAAGGTGACAGTGACAAAACCATAAGTGTAATCCTCAGTAAAGCTTCAAAAATAGTGCGAATATTTAAGTATTTAAATTGCAGAAATAATTATATTACATAAACGCCTACTTACAGACAATGCAATACACGCATACATAATATTAATTTATTACTAAAAACTTCCAATTTTAAACGTGACAGGGACAAAACCATAAGTGTAATACTCCGTAAAGCTTAAAAATAATGTGAATATTAAAGTATTTAAATTGCAGAAATAATTATATTTTATAAACGCCTGCTTACAGGCAACCCAATATACGTATAACTAATACTGATTTAGTATTTAAAACTTCAAATTTTAATCGTAACCGGGACAAAACCATAAGTGTAATTTTTTTAAAGCATTGCTAAGGATTACATCCATGCTTGCGTCCCTATTATATTTAAAATTAGAAGTTTTTAATAAAAAATAATATTAGTTATAGTATATTGGGTTGCCTACAAGTAGGCGTTTATATAATACCATTCTTTCCGCAATTTAAATACTTAAACATTCCCGATATTTTTGAAGTTTTACTCAGAATTACACTTATAGTTTTGTCCCTGTTACGTATAAAATTAGAAGTTTTTAATAATAAATTAATTCGAGTTATGCGTATATCGGGTTGCTTGGGATTAGGCGTGTATATTATAAAATATTGTTTTTGCAATTTAAGTACGTAAATATCCACAAGTGAATTTATTTAATCATGAGACAACATTATTTTTAAGTTTTTAAATATTATTTTATTATTATAACATCCACAAATTATTAAGTAGTTTATCCCCACGATAGTAGGTGGAGCCCTCTACTTAGATTATGATTTCTCGTATATTTCTCTTATTGTAATGCATTAAAAATATAAATAGTTGAATGATTAATCAGGAATAAGTATTGTAACCCGTATTTGATTGAAGAATATAGCAAATTCTCCTTTATTCAATTTTTATGTTACAGTGAACTGTAAATGTCGGTAAGTGTGTCGTGCTTAATTTTCATTCGCAAATTACAGGAAAACCGCTAAATTTCCTCAGCTATTTTATACACCATTCGATTCGGAATTAAATCGTCTATCGTTTCATGTACAGCGCGTTGCTGAATATTAACACTTTGACAATAGGTATAAAGTTCGAGCATTTTGGCGCTGTTCAAAAACATCACTTAGCAGTTCAGCCACCGTCTAATAGATGGCGACAAGGCACGGAAATCCGAACGAAAAATGTTTAAAAGCTTCTAAATAGCAATTCTAAGGGATGATTTTGATAATGTAAGCATTAAATGACCGCCGAACATATAATCCTTTAATCTTTTGAAATAAAAGTGCTGTAAAAATCCTGCAATGATAAATATTGCCGCAGCAATTTTTTAATGGTCAAATTGATTTTAATGATTGAAATTGCACGCAAGTGCGTGTTTAATGAAATTGAGTGGTGAATGTACCCCATTAATGCTGCCCATACAATTAAATAATGCGCACATTATAACATTTTCGTGAACAAAATCTATTAATTGATGAGGATGTTATTCGTTAAAAATTCATATTACTTATCAATTGTGTGTATTTTTAACAGTTAACAATAAAACAACCTAAAATTGTAATATACACCCACCCTTGATTTAATAAACAACGATCAGCTGGAGTAGGGAATTTTGATTCCACCAACCATTTTTACTCGAGAAAATTACCCCGCAAAGTAAACGTGGCAACGGTGGAGAAAATCATCTGATTGTTTTGATAACACTTGTCACCTCTCACGTGAATTTTTTAACAATACTTCTGATCTGGTTTATCATCTGCCGATTTGCCGAAATGTTGAAGCCTAAAGCCCTATCGCAAGTTTTAGGACAGGCCAACACAGGAGGAGTGGAGAACACATTGTAAGTAGGGCTTGGAATATATGCAAACACAACAAACAATATTTTAGTAGTTTTACTAGTTATTTAAGCAACGTTACGCGTTGCTTATTAATTTTTTCCGCTATCGGAAATGTAATACTTAAAAAAGATCAGAAAATATTCTAAAATACGGCTTGTAACGTTTGGGGTTAAAATTTTTATAGTCACCTGTGCATCGTATAGCAACCCAGCAACCGAGAAAACAATGTCGAATTTTGTTTGTTTGTGTCAATGCAGTGACAGTTTTTGCGGGCATGGGTGCAAACGAAGCTGCGTATATTGTGTGTTAGAACCTGTTACCGACAAAACCGAAAAAGGTATGTGTCCTGTTACGACTCTTTTAAGCAGCGGTTATGTAAAAAGGATGCCGATGCTATAGGTATAGACGAAAATGTGTTGCTCGCCTATATGTGGGAGCGTTGCGTTTCTGTTTATTATTTTCCTAGGTCCGTAAGTAAAAAATTAAGTTCCGTCGTCGAGGACAACAAACATTACAAATGTTATCAGCCACTTACAGTACCTGTAACCATGGACACAATGCTTATTTACATTGTCGGTAGCGGAAAAAATATATTACCTCTCATAATAATAGTACCATTAATTATATTCAATTCAATAAATTCACATACAAGATAGAAATTTCAAGACCATTTTACCATAACGGTATGTCTATATATAACGGGCCTTAAAACCCTCCTTTCAATCGTATTTGTATGTTCAGGTTATTGAATCCGGAGGGTTCGCTCCTCGCCTACAGCGGCTACGGCGACAACGACGCCAGGGTGACGGCGGCCATAGCGAGCAACATATGGTGCGCCTACGAGAAGAACGGCACCACCGTGTTCCGCGAGGACAGGCCGCAGGTCATCCTGATGGAGTGCATGGAGGGCAGGATCGCGATCACCCAGGTCGCCCACCTCCTGCTCTGCCTGTACGCCAGGAACAACGTCGGCTTTGGGATGCTGAAGGAGAAGGCCAACGCCCTCGCCCTTTACCTGGAGGCGCCCCTGAAGCAGATCGTGTCCTCCTGACTAGATTATTTGGGCTGAACATTTTTTATCTCACGCGTACGTTTAACCCAGATGTGCCCATAGTTCTATAGGTAGGACGATTAATTTAAAGTTCCTCTTAAAATTATATCTAGACTATCGTCAGTGCCATCTATCATTTATTCATTCCAATAAATGAGAATGACATTGACATTTGAAGCAAAAAATAACCGTAAAATTATATCTAGAATATCGTAAGCGCCATCTATCATTTTTTTTTAATTCCAATAAGTACGTTCAGTAATTATTGACATTTGACAGGAAGCGGAAAATAACCTAAATCTTAATTACTTGATTTAGAGAAACTCAAATCATTTACTTTCCCTTAATTTAAATCCTGGGCAAATCTGGGTTAAAAGTTACTCGGGTTTTTTCCTCCCGACTGGATTATTTGCGCTGAACATTTTATATCTCTCGTTGGTTAGGTTTTTGTATTTTATATCTCGCGCACGCTAAATGGAGTACGTTTGAAAGATTAAACGCCAAAAATTAAACGTGTGTCGCCTGTAAAAATATGGCAACAAAGTGTCCGTGTTTATAAACGCATTCTTTATATTTTTGTATGTATGTGTGCCGTCGTAGATCTAAATAAAAGTTTATATCTGACGTAACGAATGCTCTGTTCACATTTTATTCCCGCCGCAGTCGGGGTGTTTTTTGTCCTTATGTTGGCACGTATTTTTGACAGTAATTATTGTTAACCTATAATTTCAATAAAACGTCAAATGAAAAGGGATTATATACCATATCCACTGATAGATTGGACTTTTTTGACATCTTTAGTGACAAACACTGGAAAGTGAAAAGTACCAACACGGCTATGAATAGAATGCCATTTTGTAGCACGTTAGGTTGGTACCGGTATACAGACCCATTATTGACTGTTATTGTTCTTGGGTTTTAATTATTTTTTGAATTTCCACCATGGACAACGTTCTAAACGACATGTGCGATTCTCGAGATAAATTACAATTACAATTTTTATATTTTCCGCAAAGTTTCTAAGTCTTTACTACTTTTTGTGGTTGGAGTTGTTTGACAACATAGTGAGAAGTCTGTCACTCAAGATGTCAAAAAAAAATCTATGGGTAGATGAAGTATATCATAAGGTTGAAAATAGTTGGCAGCCCTTAAAACTTAATATAACCAACAGAAGTTCAGTGGCGTCACCAAAAATTGGAATTTTGGCATGAAAAATCTTGGAGTTTAAATTGGGTAAATGAAGTACACCATGAGGTTGAAAATAGTTGGTAGCCCTTAAAACTTAATATAACAAAACAGTCACCCCAACACTACACATAACCAAAAAATGCAATGACAACCAAATTTTTAGTAACTTTTTTACTAGGGATTTTCAGAAAAAGTGCTGCCAACTATTTTTGACTTTCTGATCTCACTGTAAAATGCAACATTGCACTGCACATAACCAAAAAAATGTAACGACATAATCAAATTGTTGGTAACTTTTTTTACTACCAACAAAAATATCACCCTAACACTACACATAACCAAAAAATGCAATGACGTAACCTAATTTTTAGTAACTTTTTTTACTAGGGATTTTCAGAAAAAGTGCTGCCAACTATTTTCGACTTTCTGATCTCACTGTAAAATGCAACATTGCAATGCACATAACCAAAAAAATGTAATGATAACCAAATTGTTAGTAACTTTTTTACTACCAACAAAAATATCACCCTAACACTACACATAACCAAAAAATGCAATGACAACCAAATTTTTAGTAACTTTTTTACTAGGGATTTTCAGAAAAAGTGCAGCCAACTATTTTCGACTTTCTGATCTCACTGTAAAATGCAACATTGCAATGCACATAACCAAAAAAATGTAATGACATAGCAAATTGTTGGTAACTTTTTTTACTACCAACAAAAATATCACTGTAACACTACACATAACCAAAAAATGCAACGACATAACCAAATTGTTAGTAACTTTTTTTACTAGGGATTTTCAGAAAAAGTGCTGCCAACTATTTTCGACTTTTTGATCTCACTGTAAAATGCAACATTGCAATGCACATAACCAAAAAAATGTAATGACAATAAAATTGTTGGTAACTTTTCTTACTACCAACAAAAATATCACCCTAACACTACACATAACCAAAAAATGCAACGACATAACCAAATTGTTAGTAACTTTTTTACTAGGGATTTTCAGAAAAAGTGCTGCCAACTATTTTCGACTTTTTGATCTCACTGTAAAATGCAACATTGCAATGCACATAACCAAAAAAATGTAATGACAATAAAATTGTTGGTAACTTTTCTTACTACCAACAAAAATATCACCCTAACACTACACATAACCAAAAAATGCAACGACATAACCAAATTTTTAGTAACTTTTTTACTAGGGATTTTCAGAAAAAGTGCTGCCAACTATTTTCGACTTTCTGATCTCACTGTAAAATGCAACATTGCAATGCACATAACCAAAAAAATGTAATGACAATAAAATTGTTGGTAACTTTTCTTACTACCAACAAAAATATCACCCTAACACTACACATAACCAAAAAATGCAACGACATAACCAAATTGTTAGTAACTTTTTTACTAGGGATTTTCAGAAAAAGTGCTGCCAACTATTTTCGACTTTTTGATCTCACTGTAAAATGCAACATTGCACTGCACATAACCAAAAAAATGTAATGACATAATCAAATTGTTGGTAACTTTTTTACTACCAACTGCCTACTGCGGCGAGAATCTGATTTAATCCTTTATTTTTTGCGTAGCATATAAAACATTGTACAACTGCATCGTGTCCGAACGCTGTACAAAAACGAAAACACGGAATATCACCCACGAATACAATTTCGGATTTGTGTAGGTAATAAAAAAAAAACAGCGTCGGCAGAAAGACGAGAACTTTTATTAAAAAATATGGCAGTAGTTATCATTTATTCCTTCCTCATATACTATTTACAAATTATATTTCAAAGAAAGATAAATTCATATCACTTGTATCTTAGCAATCGTATCACTTACAGAGATTTAATAAGTCTTGACGTCTGTGAACATCTCAATCGAATTGAAACTCACACCAATATATATTGTTTGATTATTTCTGAACGTATGTACATTATTTTTAATATTTAAATATAGTATATACAAATATCTTCCATTCGAGTGAGTAATAATATAAAGCTGCGTTTTACAATTTTTCCGCTCGCTTATAATTAGTAAATTAAGTATCAAAAAACATTAACACGTTCAATGCGTATTCGAATGTTACATGGATGGACACGGGAGCCGTGTCTAACGCATTCAACGTGTTAATTCCTCACTTTTATGAAAAGTTCCTCTAATAACGATGCTACAGGTTTTTTTTTTATTAAATTTCAAGCCTCCCTTTAAATATTTTTGGAAAAACGAGCTGTATTCCCAAACTTGGTTTTGGGACACTCACAATTCCTCGGAAAAATATTTAACAACAATTATGGCACATTCAGATTTCATTATATCCAATTCGGGTTAAAGTTCAGCTTATCGTACACATTTTTAAAATGGCAACAAGGATGATCAAATTTAAGATTTAAACAACCAGTAATTGATGATCGATGGTGAAGGGACAGTCCGCTAAACTTTCACCCCAATTTGTTTTTCACTAGTTGGTAACGGTGAGACCTTAACGATCGGAAACCCTTCATTTTTAAGGGTTAAGTTATTTTTGGTTTAGGCGAAGTGTATATTTTACGGGGAATGATATTAACAGGTTATTCACGGTTAATGACCGGAAATAGTAATTTACGATACAAGTAACGTTATAGAGGCTTTTACATTACGAGAGAAAAAAACACGCCGTGATAAACATTCCTTCGCGATATATAGAAAATAGTTCTTTATAGAACTTTTAAAACAATCAGCGGAATCGCTCGGCCTAACCTCAAAATGCCAGGTAAACGTCAAAATTCTCAGGCGCGGAATCTCGTTATCAATCTTATGGACTATTTTACAGCAGAAAATGAAAATTCGCTGAATGAAGTTCAAGAGGTAATTTCCTTCTTTGTTGTCTAATTACTTGATTATTAATAGTACATCGTTTCATAGAGTTAGTAAATTCGCGGAACCGCCCATCATTGACCATTACTCGAGGTTACTATACCTCATTTAATAACCAGGCGGACTAAATCAAATTATAGCCGCGAAAATACGTTGTTGTGATTGGCTAAACGGGCGCCGTTTTTACACAGACGGCAATGGCCGCTGTTATGATCAGCTGATCTGTTACCGTTTACTTGTCTCCCACCGGTTCCACGTATTTCGCGTCAGTTTTTGTGTTTTTAACCAGTTATTCCTCCCGTTGAAAGTGTAAGAATCGGTTCTATCAAAAACTCATCCTGCGATCTTCTAGGAAATAATTATTTCGTTTTTAACTATGGATAGATGCCCAGCACTAGTTCGGAGTCATTTTCTACCCCAAGAAACGGAAAAGGTTGGATTTGAGAGCATTAACGCTCGTTTAAAAACAATCCAAAATTAACGTACATAAACTTTTAATACAAGAGGCTTTTAAATCTACTGTCGTCGTACACAAAATTGTCGATTCATTAGGTAAGGGTAATGCAAGTAATCAAATCATAAACATGTATAATATTTAGGACAGGCTAGCAGTACGGTGTTTCGCAAAATTAGAAAGAAAATTTGCCTAAAATTTATTTATGTATTGTTAAAATTATTGAATGAATGTTATGGGTAAACGAATTTTAAATAATTTGAATTTTACCGCCAAAACATTTCTGGTTACTTTTTATAGTGTAAATGTGACTCTCGGTTTTAGTCCGCCTGGTTATTAAATAAGGCTTCCCGGTCAATAACGTTAATATCCATCGCGACAGGTCATTAAAGTTATTCAACAGTTTAATGTTTTTCCCCGTAAAATATACACCGAAAAATATTTTTGGCCGTTTCTGTTCAGCTGCAATAGTGGGTATTTCTTCAAAAGAGCGTCTTACTGTTAATTTAACCCCAGATCGTATCGGAGGCGTACATACCACCAATATTATCGACGCTGTAACCTTTGGGGTAAATTCGATATTTTAAAAAACAATTGGTATCTCACCAAACGGATCTAGCGGTGGAGAGTAGAAAGGAAACGCACAACTGCGGTACGCTAAATCCTATTGGTTTTTTAAAATGTACACTTCTGTGCAATAAAATATGTTATAGTTTAAAGCGGACTTCCTGGTGTTACATTGTAATACAATGTTGCGAGACCTTAGCACGGCTTTTTTTGGAACAGTGACTAAGTGTCTCGTGAATATAACACAGGAACGCTCACCACAGTGCCCAGTGTTATAGTGGCTGCCGAAAACATCACCTCTTCACTCGGTCTTGGAACCCTCCAGCGGATACCGTTATCCGCCGGTTGACTCCAGTGTTCAGTGCCTCACCTTGTCGTGGTAGGAAGCGCAATGTCCAAAACTTATTAATCGACCCACTGAGTGCTAATCGACTAGCTGCGGTTGTTAATCGGTGCACCCTTGCCCCAACCCACTATCCACTCAGTGGTCCACAAAGTCCGACATGCGCTACCTACTTGCTAACGAGGTCACGGGAGCCACCTCACGCGTGCCAGTCATTAATATCTGGTTTGTTGGCAGAGCCGTACCATCTCCCATTTGCTACCCTGCTGAGCTATGCCGGTAGCAAATATGTAAATTTGTCATTTTCCTTAACCCGTTTTTTCCCGGTGTTTCAAAAATGGAACATTAGATTTATTCCCGAATTATAGGAAAACGTGCGGTCGCACGAGTTTTTTTTGCGTTGTGCACTTATTCTACACGCAGGTAAAAAAAACTAGATGTATTATTACATTATGCTTTAATCATTAGTATTTAACCAATACCAGTAAATTATAGAATAAAAGTAATTCGGGAAAAAACGGGTTAATGTCAAAATGCCACGTCATTTAGACAACAAATTCAAAAATTCGAATTATAACCAAAATAAAAGATGTTTTTTTAGTCTTAGTCTTAGTTTTGGCTTTTTAACACTTTTTGAGCGGGTCCTATGGCCAAGGTGACTTGCCAGTGTAGCGGGTGAGATTTACAACGCAACACAGTGGTTTAGAATTTTGAGTTTAGTACAACATAGTCGTGTCCAAAGGGCTCCACTGGATGCCACAAAGGAAGAATATGATTATATCTACTACAAAATGCCTCGTAATCCGCGTTTAAACTTGTTACTTTGTTAGACACGTGGGAGACGTTCGGACGAGATGAAAGTTTGGCGTCGGTTTTTTTTTTTTTTCACTATAAATACTAATCTTTATGTGTTGGGATTCTTTTCCTTGTTATTATGGATCTTCCTGAAGGTAAATAAATGTTTATTACATTTAATATGCATACAAAATTTTTGTTAGCAATTATAGGAATTTGCGTTAAAAATAGGTGGGTACATTTTAAATATTCATGGAAATATTTTTTTGCCTGTGTATGCCTGTGTTCCTATAGGAATAAAAATATTTATTTTAGTGTCTTTTAACGTGATAAACAACAATTAGCTGCATTCACTTGCATTCCTCAGTGTAGGATTATTTTTATTGCTGATGTGCAATATCGTTGAAAAATTCGGGTTTTATATTTTATTGAATATCTTGTATTTATGATGTATATTTGTATACAGGGTGTAGATGAACAAAACGGAAAGGATTTTCAATGTTAATTTTTTTTTATATTGGAATATTATCTTCCCTGATGATTGTAGAGGAAAGATCTCCTCCTACTCAAATTAGTAAAAAAAAGAAGAAATAAGATTTGAAAAAAGTTTGTACGGAGAAAGTAAAACATAAAAAAAAAACAGACAGATAGACAAAAAGGAAAACAGTCACGCAGACTTTTTTTTAACAAAAATTGTCGAAAGCGACGAAATGGATATTTCCGCATACTTTCTCGTAGTTTGCAAGATGAAAGTAAAAAATAAATATAACAGACAGGCAGACACATAGACACACATTTTTAACAAAAATTGTCGAAATCGACGGAAATGGATTTTGCCACAAATAAAGTTTAAATTTTTATTACGATCACAACAGTTTCCCGTAGTTAGTATGAAGAAAGTAAAAAATAAATATGACATATTTACAAAAATTGTCTGAATTGACGAAATGGATATTTTCCAAAAAAAAATATTTGGAAATTTTTTACGATCAGAATATTTTCCCTTAGTTTGTAAGGAGAATGTAAAAATAAATATGACAGACAGACACAAAGGCAGACACACAGACACATTTTTTCACAAAAAATGTTGGAATTGATGAAATGGCTATTTATTAACGAAATGATGTTTCCGCAAAAAATTTTTTTTGGAAATTTGTTATGATCACAATATTTTCCCTTAGTTTGTAAGGAGAAAATAAAAAATAAATATGACAGACAGACACAAAGGCGGACTGACACTCTTTTTCACAAAAATTGTCGGAATCAACGAAACGGATGATAACGCATCTCCATAACGACCAAAACAAGGAACGTACTGTCAAACTTTCATGAGCTGCGCCATGTGCTATATTTCATAAAAAACATTGTTTATCTTAAACGAACCCACTTGTATTGTGGATATTAAGATGAACTATCATGTAACTAAGTTTAATTTTTTGTAGGGGTGCACTTGCAAGACGATTACAAACGCAAGGTGTCAAGATTTCAAAAAGTGCCCGTGTTGCATGACAATGACTTCAAATTAACTGAGAGGTAATGATTTTTTGCTGTATGGCAATCTTGCTTAGGTCCGCTGCCACCTGGGAAACCTGATTGCCGTAACAATCCCGACAAAACCCGAAACTCTGAAACGTGATTCACATCAACGAAACGGCTGTTCCGCAAAAAAATGGAATTTTTATACGATCACAATATTTTCCTGTAGTTTGTACGGAGAAACTAGAAACTTAATATGACAGGCAGAGAGACACAAAGGAAGACATACATATTTTTTACAAAAATTGTCAGAATCGAAGAAATTGATATTTCCGCAAAAAAATATTTGAAATTTATTTACAATCACAATACTTTCCCTTGGTTTGTACGGAGAAAGTAAAAAATCAATTTGACAGACATTCATTTTTTTAACAAAAATTGTCGAAATCGACGAAATGAATATTTCCGCAAAAAAAAAATGTTTGTAATTTTTTTTACAATCAGAACTCTTTCCCGTTGGTTTGTACGGAGAAAGTAAAAATCAATATGACAGGCAGACAGGCACAAAGGCAGACACTCATTTTTTTTACGAAAATTGTCAGAATCGACGTAATGCATATTTCCCCAAAATTTTTTTAGGATCACAATGATTTCCCGTCAATTTATACACACCCTGTATAGTATAAGTTATGGTTATGGTTTTGGCCCGAGGATGGAGAGTGCTCACCGACTCGAAGCCGAGGGCCAATTTCTTAATAATTTTGAAAATAATCATTAAATTGTTGTTAAAGTTGCGAATTTCTTCAGTGTGGCCAAATAAATGTAAAAACAATTGTGACCAACTTGATATTTTTAAAATGTGCTCAAAATTGATTCTGCTTTATGATTTAAGAAAAATCTAACAAGTCCCTTCACTAACTTTGGAAATAATCATGTGATAGCCGATTGTTATACTGAAGTTGCCAATTTCTCCAGTGTAGCCAAATAAATGCAAACTTGAAATTTTCAGAATTTAGTAAAAATTTATTCTTCTTTATGGTTTAAAAATAATCTCAAAACACATCTTTACTAAATTTCAAAATAATCACCCGAAAACTGAATTAATCGTAATACTGAGATTGCGCATTACTTCAGTGCTGCCAAAAAAATATTAAAACAATTGCTACCGACTTACTCGAAATTTATACCATTTTATGGTATAAAAAGATCTTCTACACACCCTGACTAAATTATAAAATAATCACCGGACAGCTGGGATCATTGTTATTCTAAAATATTGGATTTCTCCAGTGCGGACAATAATAATTTTATCACTTATGTCCGCCATATTGGATCCGCCATTTATTATTTTTATATTTTGACATCAAATTCATAATCTGCGATTAGTACCCATTTATGTCAAAATTTATCAAGATTTAGACTTTTGGCCAGCTTTTTCAAATTCTGAACCACTGTGCGCAAGCAAAGATATTGCTCGCACCTCCTGTATGCAACCCATTCTGCATGTTTGCGTCTAAAAATAGACGGCCCGCCTATACCACACAGTCCGCAAAGTGTTTACAAATAGGCGCTCCCGCTCAAAGTGTGTTACTTTCAAGTTAAGGTGTTTTATCATCTATTAAAAATGTTGCAGACCCGAATTACACAACTAGAATATTGTAAAAAAATACTCACAAGACTTGTGCTTAATTTCATTGCACAGAAGTGTACACGTGCATCTGACCGAATTAACTAGAGCGCGTACATTAACACGTTCGCTGCCACTACAATTGGGATTGCGCATACGCAAGTATAAAGTGCGTCGGTGGCAGCGAATGTGTTAAGGTGTTGAATGTTGCACCTGCTAAATTCGCAAACGCACTAAGAAAAAAAAAACTCCAATCTTAAAAAAAATCATTTAGAAAGTGGTTAATCTACACGAGCACGTCATTTGCTCCGGTTCAGTTAAATTAATTTACAAAGCTAGTTATTAAAATAAAAGCGTAAGAGACTTACCTCGACGACGGAACCTTAAATTATTTATCGAATTGACTAGCGTATACAGAGATAATTCTGAGCGTATTGGAATCATTAGTGTTTTTTTTTCCGGGGGGGCGGGGGAGGGCGGCGGGCGAAAAGTATCACAAATTGTTACCGGGGCTCTCTTCAATCCGGTTAAAAAAAAAAGTCAAGTCCTTTTTCGTTTTTGGTGGAGGAGGAAGGGAAGGGGGATGTGTTTCGGGGGACATGCTGATATCGGGAGATCACTAGTGGCCGGCGCCGGCTGCTCAAGCATCGGGCCAATCGTCGATAATCAGCTGTCTTATGAATCAGGGAATGGAGATCACGCCCAGCCCGACGCCTCCCTCGTGGGCGATCATGGACCCGGCGTAGTTCCAGGTGTCCGTGTTCGGGTCGTACACCTCCACCGAGATCAGGTTCGAGATGCCGTCGTAGCCGCCGACCGCCCAGAGCTTGCCCATGTTCGCCGTCAGCGCCACCCTGCTGCGCTGTGCGTTCATCGGCGCGACAAATGCCCACCTGCAAAGACAACAAATTAAAGTCATCGAAAAAAAAAGTTGCTGTGGAAATTGGGGAGGGAAAAAGAATGTAGGAGAGAGAGCATGAGAATTATATGGATATAGTATTGTGTAAAGGTCTTTTTTTTTTTTTTCGATGTCATTGAGTTATCGAACTATAATTGTTGGGAATTTTATAAAAAACAATTTATTTGTTTATACAGAGTGCCCGTTTTTGGAGCTCAAGCATAGAGAAGAGATACAAGGTTGGTTAAATTAGGGCACAGTTGCCCAATCTGGAGTGTAACATAATGCCTTTTTTTTACTACTTCCGAAGATATCCGAAAAAATGGTGATGTGGCCATCATGTTACTTTCTCCGACTTTATATTTACGTTTTCATGGGTTTATTTTCAATTTAAATCATATTTTAAATGTACATCGAGCGTTGTGTAAACTCGGATGAAACTGACGTTTAAAACGTCAAAATCATGAAATATGGAAAAATTATACTTCAAATCCAAAAACTCGATTTACTCAAAAACTAACGAGATTTCGAAAAAAACTTACTCTTTAGAAGTTGTTCATTTTGGCATTCTCTACAATTATTATTAACATAAATTTGCTGTAACTATTATCGTTTCATAATTATAAACCAAACATTTAAAAAAATTAATAAATTTTTTTCTCGAATAGCAATGATTTTATGAAAAATATTTTCAAGGAAAAGATGTTCATTTCTTTGTTGTCTTCGATGTTTGTTTGAATGTTTTTGTGATATTTTTCATATTTAAGAAAATATTGGCAAAAAACAAAAAACAGTTAAGGTAAATACCCACTTCCGGTGTACGAAATTTTACCAAAAGCTTTTCAGTTCTTCGGATTATCAAATAAGAAGATTGTCGAAAGTTTCATATCAATTGCTCTATTAGTTTTTGAGATACAGCGCACACAGCCAGACACACACACACACACACACAGACACAAAAAAATTCCAGAAATTGTTGGAATGGCATCTGGGGACCCCAAAACGGATATTTCTGTAAAAAAAAATTTTGAAAAAAAAAATCACGATCACAATACTTTCTCGTATTTCGTAACGGAGAAAGTAAAAAATCGAAATTTTCAAAAAATGTTTTAATTTTTTTGCGAGACTATTTATAGAGATACTTCAAAACAATTGAAACTTTATCATTGCCACTTTGTACGCTCTACAATGTGGTGATGTAATAATAAAAATTCAACGTTTCCATTCTCGGGAAACATCATCAACTTTGTTTTTTCTTACGGGCGCCATCTTGTATTTTTACATTTTCAAATACAGATTTTTTTTCCGATTACGGTGATGTATCATGTGTCGGGGTTAGGTCTAGCAGTTTAATGGATATGCCAAAAATCCCGTTTTTGCAAAGAGTGCCTTGGAAATGACAGCCACACTTTTGTTTAATAAAGTAATTTATTATAGATAAACCGATTAAATGTGAAATAAAAAGAACTTAGATTGAAATAAAACACTTTAACTTTTTTATACCACTATATTTTATTTATGTGACTAGTTTCGACCATTCACTGGTCATTTTGAAGTGTTTTATTCCAATCTACAATCAAGATGTACCACGAAGTAAACGCCGACAGCAATAAACATTTAAAAGGAACTTACTTGTTTGTGTTTGGATCGTACATTTCGACAGTTTGTAGAAATGAACTTCCGTCATATCCGCCGCAAGCGTACAACTTTCCGCCTAGCATAGCGACACCAAGACGACACCTGCAAATTAAGGCCAAGTATTAAAAGGGTGTTATTTACTTTTTGAAAAATAGCAAAAGAGTACTCGTCAGTTTGAAAATTTAAAAAAAAAAAATGAATTAATAACCACGAAGTCGGCATGCCGAGTATAGTTCGAAATTACTCCACAGTTCCACGACCTTATAAGAAAATGAAATGTTTTTATTTATTTATTTATTTAAAATATATACGGGAAACCCCTTTTTACAAAGAAATGTTACCTTTTTGTAAGCATTGGTGTTGACTCGGTCCACGTGTTCGTATTGGGATCGTACCGCTCGACAGAATCAAAAATTGAGAGCCCGTCGTGACCTCCCAATGCGTACACATAACCTAGAAAAGTAAATAAAGTCTAACTTAAAGTCCGAATCAATTGACAGGCCGCTGTGTGTATAAGTAAGACCAGGGGGGGTTAATTGAATAGGGAGAATTGGAAACGCGACTTCCACGCCATCTCACAGTCATCTGGCCCAACTAACGCAATGCAACGCTGCCAAATCTATGTACAAATCTTTGTAACCAAGCAATATGGTCATATTTTTGTTGGTTAAATTTATTTTAGGTATTTAAGAACATCCAAATATCTGGTAATATTCAAAGTCCACTAGTGTTAATTGTTTGTTTAAGTCTATTTGATAAATTTTAAAGCAAAATAGATTTTTGAATAATTTCACAAATGAGATATGACAACATCTATTTCCCATCAAATTTCCGGCCTTTTTATACATAACCTCATTAACGTCACGAGTTGAATTGCTATTCGGCCAGGTATTTATAATTCAAATTTAAGTTAATATTCTTAAACCTAAAAGAGTGTGCAATGGGTAAAGTAAGTACTCTTAAGGCACCTTATTGCAGTAACGTTTATACCCACGATTCAAATATTAAAAATAAAGCTTTCTTTACATTTCCGAAATGTCCTAATCGCAGAGATGAATAGGTTAATTCCATTGAATGTATTACTCCAAAAAAATTCCACTTTCAAAAGTTATGCACATTTGTGAGGACCACTTTTTAAGTATTTATTAATTCCTGTAGAAAATATTTAAATTGGAATGCAATTCCGAAAATTTTTAATATACCTTCTTGTAGTACTTCTTCCTGTACAGTTCCTGCAAAATCTTTTTTAAAACGGCCCCTTCAAGAATGTAGTTCACTACATGATTTAACATCTGTCCTAAAAAGAATTCGTTTGGAAAAAATTTCAAGCGAATCCCCTTCAACATCATTTAGAGCTTTACTTTTTGCGTTTGATTAAATCTAAGCTCTTTATAAAGCAAGTGTCTGCGATTTCCACTTTTATTTGGATGCGTCGCACTGATGAGAACCAAAAAGTTCGAAACACTTGCAAAAATTAATTGTAAAGTCGCAATTTTAAATTTCCCGCTGGCTCGATGTGTTTGGCCAGATGACTCGCAGACGGCGCTGATGGCGTTTCCAAAAGTTAATATTGAACTGTCCCTCTTTATCCTTAATGCTCTGTGAGTAAGACCGATGTGTCGAAAATAAAGGACAGTTCTCACAGTGCCGGTCAATTGTCTGTTGAGGTCATTTGTTAAAGTGTCTCAATAAATGTATTGTCTCTCTCTCTCTATATCAATATGTGCAACTATTAGTCGACAAGAAGAATATTTTTTTTTTAAATTTGAAAAACCCTACAATTCCAACACATTCTCCAGCTTTCTAACAAACTTCTTGCAAAAGCTGAACTTATTTTTGAGCATACGAAACGTCACTGTGACGACCGAACTTTATTTTCGGCCCATCAATTGATTTAGACTGTACGTGGCAAAATTGACCATCGAAACTTATAGCAGTTTTGAGGACCAAAATACATTCCGTACTTAATTTTATATTTATGTATTTTCAATATTTTCAATAATGGTATAATTTACCTTGACAAGCAACGACGGCTCCCGCACTTCTGCTTTTATTCATCGGGGCTAGCGAGCACCACGTGTTGGTGTGCGGGTGGTACCTTTCCACGGAACTAAGCGAAGTCACTCCGTCGTACCCACCGCACACGTAAATTATATCACCCAAAGACGTTGCACCTAGAGCACTGATAAGATATTTATTTTTATTAGATAGTAACAATACAAAATCGCACTTTATAATTTGTCATCTTCAACACCAAATAAAGGGAAAAAGAGCGTTTAACACGTTCGCTGTCGCCGCAATTGGGATTGCATTTACGCAAGTTTTGGTGGGTTTATACGGCGTTTAAATTGTAAGGGAAAGATGCCATCCACACGAAAATTAAGAATTAAGCATTTTAGATAATGCGCTTGCGCGTCGATGTTGCCAGATATTTTATCACAAATTTTAGGAATATACTGTTTTGCAACTAATTCTTCCAATGAATATAAAAAGCAATAACAGTATTGTTAACAATATTCAATTCTTTATTTTTATCGCTAACAATTCCGTCAAATTACTTAAATCGCATGTTTTAACAAATGATTTGGGATGAATATGTAAATCTGGCATCATTGTACTTATCAGCTGTGTTTGTGGAAACGATTAATTTACAACAATTTATGTACACTGATTGAATGCTTCAATATGGATAGATGCCACAAAGTCGTCAAAACTGTCCATTTTTCATCTTTGGTAGTTTACAAACTCAAGCCGTGAACATAACCTGCTACAATTTACCGCGTGCCAAAGATTCGTTGTGATTCGTGAAAAGCTGTCAGCGCTAAAAGTATGCGCACATCGATTTATGTTTAACGATTTTAAGGGAAAGTAGAAAGTAGCCTATCCTTAAACATAAACGTTAAAATCCTTAAAACTTCGTATGGACGCATAAGCACTAATACGTTAGTTCTACTTTGCTTAAACACTAATCCTTAAACGTTAAACGTCGTATAAACCCAGCATATAAAGCAGTGACGGTTCGCGGTTAAAACCCAATCGTGCCTCATTTTAATGAATTATTTTCAAATGAAACGCAATCGTAATGGCAATACAAGATATTCACAACGCACACGGCGGTAAATTTGAGCCGTGCAACAAATGATAGTGTGGTAAGTGTACCTTCTCTTGCACTGCATGGAACTAACCATCGACCACTCCTTTTTAATCGCGTCGTACACTTCGACGCTGGACAGCCTGTCCTTTCCGTTGTACCCCCCGAAAGCGTACAGTTTCCCGCGCAGGACGGCGACGCCCAGGCGCGACCTGAGCGTGGACATCGGCGGGGCTATGTGCCAGGAGTTCGTTTTAGGGTCGTAGTACTCCACGGTACTCAAAGAGTCTCCTAAAATATCAGTATACAGTCATTTCTGGGCCTCTAAGACAAAACACATTCGATTATTATAACCTGAATTCCTACGGGATAAGAGAACACATTGATCAATATTAACCCCTTAACGCACACTATTTTAACGTTTAGCGCGCTTTAATTAATTCGAGCGTGTACGTAAAGGGGTTAAGGGCCAGTTGTTCAATAGCAGCTTAAACCGAGTTTAACCTTAAACCCTTTATAAATTACTTACGGCGTTGTTCAATCACAGTTTAAGGGTAATACAAGTGCAAAAAGGCAGATTATAACCTTAAAATAATTTATACTGAGTTTAACCCATTTTTTCCCCAATTATTTCTGATTTAATTTAACTGACATTGGTTAGATACAAATGATTAAAGTATAATATGTAAGTGTATTATTACATTTCGTTTTATAATGCATCTGTGTGTAGAATAAGTGCATAATGCAAACAAAGTCGTGCGACTACACGTTTTTTTATAATTCGGAAATAAACCTAGTGTTCCATTTTTGGGACACTGGGAAAAAACGGGTTAAGGTAAGCTCAGTTTAAGCTGCTATTGAACAACTGACCCCAAGGGTATTAAAAGAATCCGCTCTGGTTAAAATACCATTTGCCGGTGTATAATAATCAACGTATAGCCAACTTCTGAAAATTTGTACTAAATTGTGTTTGCGTTTAATACAGATGAATACAATTCTCCACCTTTAATTTTTCTTTACTAAAGCGCCATCTCTTGCCCACCGCAATAAAAGTGACCGGGGTTTGCCTAGCCGCTTTGTATCGTGAGGCCACAAAATTTTATTTCAGAGTTGCATATTATTACGTCACGAGATTTAAAAAAATGAATTAATCTCAGACATGACTGCTATGTTTCTCTCTATCTCTCAGGCATGGCCAACTCGGAAACAAAATTCTGTGGCTCACACCTTATATGTATGAACAGGCACAATTTAGTACAAAAAACTGAGTACGATTATAAAATTGCGTAAAAACCGTTTTATAGATTGTTTGTTTCCATTTTTACACAATTTTACAATCCGACTCAACTTTTGGGACAATTTACTGTATGAAATTAGACAATTTGAATTGTTTACAGTTTGGTCGAAATGTACAAGAATGGTATTGAAACATGAACGACTTCAAATTTGATTATTTTGCAGCTTTCGGCGGAGCCGTGCGATGAATGACTTTTAAGGGTTAAATAGGAGTAATAAAGTAGTTACCGTGTCTATTCAATCCACCCACAACATAAATTTGCCCCCGCACTTCGCAGGCCCTCTGTTTTGTGCGAAAACTCTGCAGAAGAGGCCTCCTCTCCGGTATCAGGTGAAAAACCCGGGCCTCGTCTAGTAAATCCCTAAAAATGAGGAGAGTGTCAATAGCGCAACAAGGACTCGGACTTTTAATTTTCACAGTTAACGTTATTCTAATACAGTGTTTCCCAAACGTATGTGTATTTTTTTTGACGAGAACAAAGGATTTGTACCGCTGTCATTTAAACTTTCAATTTACACACGTTTGACCTTGAACATTTTAGGTGGGAGCGAGGGGTACTCAGTGTTACGAAAATTACAGAAGGGGTACATAGATGCCGAAAGTTTGAGAAACACTGTTCTAATGAATCAAATCGACAAACTAACATAACCTAACCTCAAAAAAATCAAATCAACAAACTAACCTAACCTCAAAAAAATCAAATCAACAAACTAACCTAACCTCAAAAAAACAACACAAATCTTACTGATTTTAGGTGGATTGAATCCAATCCTATTAACAGTGTAACTAGGACTTGGACTTTAATTTTCACAGTTAACGTTATTATACTGGATCGAATCAACAAACTAAACTAACCTAACCTCAAAAAATCAAGACAAAATCAACATAATTTTACCAATTTTAGGTGGATTGAAACCGATATAATAAGAATAGACAACTGACACGAATATTTAAAGAGAGTTCAGACAGTTCTGAAGGAATTACACGAATCTGAAGGCGAGGATTTTTACAGCCGTATATTTAAAAATACCCAAATAAAATGTATCCGCGAGTGACCTAACCTACATGATTATTACCTGCACTGATGCGAAATACATCTGACAACACGTGTGATGAGTTGCCTAAATTACAAGATTATCACCTGCACTGGTGCGAGGTCCGTATGAGCTCCTCCGTGGCGACCCTGTCGGTCAGGTACAGCGGCGACAGCAGCGGCAGCCGGACCTGCGACAGCAGCTCGGGCAGGTGGGCGGACCGCCCCTCGTGGTGCTTCACCCAGCGCATGCACGCCTCGAAGACCTGCTCCTCGCTCTCGACGCGCAGCTCGTTCCGCTGCAGCAGGCTCTTCACCTCGATCAGCGACAGATTGAGGTACTCGTCGGAGAGGGAGACCTCGTGAAAACACTGCTCGATGTACTTGTCGGCCGACTCCACCAGGGAGGTGCAGCCGAGGGTGTCGGCGAACTGCCGGATCCCGAGGGCGTTCTGCGGGTGCAATCTGTAACAATAATAATAATAATAATTTTATTCATGCTACTAGTGATGTTATAATAATAATAATAATAATGGTTTGTTGGTGCATATTCTGAACACAAGTTATTTAATGGAGATATACTAAATATAATTTTCAGGTTATTTTTCGCTCCATGTCAAATGTCAATGAATAATCACTGCAAAAAATGATAGATGGCGCTGACGATATTCCAGATATAATTTTGAGGTTATTCTTGACTTCATGTCAAATGTCAATGAATAATCACTGCAAAAAAACGATAGATGGCGCTGACGATATTCCAGATATAATTTTGAGGTTTTCTTCACTTCATGTAAAATGTCAATTAATAATCACTGCAAAAAATGATAGATAGCGCTGACGATATTCCAGATATAATTTTGAGCTTATTTTTCACTTCATGTCAAATGTCAATTAATAATCACTGCAAAAAATGATAGATGGCGCTGACGATATTCCAGATATAATTTTGAGGTTATTTTTCACTTCATGTCAAATGTCAATTAATAATCACTGCAAAAAATGATAGATGGCGCTGATGATATTCCAGATATAATTTTGAGGTTATTATCACTTCATGTCAAATGTCAATTAATAATCACTGCAAAAAATGATAGATGGCGCTGACGATATTCCAGATGTAATTTTAAGGTTATTTTTCACTTCATGTCAAATGTCAATAATCACTGCAAAAAATGATAGATGGCGCTGACGATATTCCAGATATAATTTTGAGGTTATTTTTCACTTCATGTCAAATGCCAATTAATAATCACTGCAAAAAATGATGGATGGCGCTGACGATATTCCAGATATAATTTTGAGGTTATTTTTCGCTCCATGTCAAATGTCAATTAATAATCACTGCAAAAATTGATAGATGGCGCTGACGATATTCTAGATATAATTTTGATGTTATTATCACTTCACGTCAAATGTCAATTAATAATCACTGCAAAAATTGATAGATGGCGCTGACGATATTCTAGATATAAGTTTGAGGTTATTATCACTTCATGTCAAATGTCAATTAATAATCACTGCAAAAAATGATAGATGGCGCTGACGATATTCCAGATATAATTTTGAGGTTATTTTTCACTTCATATCAAATGTCAATTAATAATCACTGCAAAAATTGATAGATGGCGCTGACGATATTCTAGATATAATTTTGATGTTATTATCACTTCACGTCAAATGTCAATTAATAATCACTGCAAAAATTGATAGATGGCGCTGACGATATTCTAGATATAAGTTTGAGGTTATTATCACTTCATGTCAAATGTCAATTAATAATCACTGCAAAAAATGATAGATGGCGCTGACGATATTCCAGATATAATTTTGAGGTTATTTTTCACTTCATATCAAATGTCAATTAATAATCACTGCAAAAAATGATAGATGGCGCTGACGATATTCTAGATATAATTTTGAGGTTATTATCACTTCACGTCAAATGTCAATTAATAATCACTGCAAAAATTGATAGATGGCGCTGACGATATTCTAGATATAAGTTTGAGGTTATTATCACTTCATGTCAAATGTCAATTAATAATCACTGCAAAAATTGATAGATGGCGCTGACGATATTCTAGATATAATTTTGAGGTTATTATCACTTCACGTCAAATGTCAATTAATAATCACTGCAAAAAATGATAGATGGCGCTGACAATATTCCAGATATAATTTTGAGATTATTCTTCACTTCATGTCAAATGTCAATGAATAATCACTGCAAAAAATGATGGATGGCGGTGACGATATTCCAGATATAATTTTGAGGTTATTTTTCACTTCATGTCAAATGTCAATTAATAATCACTGTAAAAAATGATAGATGGCGCTGACGATATTCTAGATATAATTTTGAGGTTATTTTTCGCTCCATGTCAAATGTCAATGAATAATCACTGCAAAAAAATGATAGATGGCGCTGACGATATTCCAGATATAATTTTGAGGTTATTTTTCACTTTATGTCAAATGTCAATAAATAATCACTGCAAAAAAATGATAGATGGCGCTGACGATATTCCAGATATAATTTTGAGGTTATTCTTCACTTCATGTCAAATGTCAATTAATAATCACTGCAAAAAATGATAGATGGCGCTGACGATATTCCAGATATAATTTTGAGGTTATTCTTCACTTCATGTCAAATGTCAATTAATAATCACTGCAAAAAATGATAGATGCCGCTGATGATATTCCAGATGTAATTTTGAGGTTATTTTTCTCTTCATGTCAAATGTCAATTCATAATCACTGCAAAAATTGATAGATGGCGCTGACGATACTCCAGATATAATTTTGAGGTTATTCTTCACTTCATGTCAAATGTCAATGAATAATCACTGCAAAAAAAATAATAGATGGCGCTGACGATATTCCAGATATAATTTTGAGGTTATTTTTCATTTCATGTCAAATGTCAATTAATAATCACTGCAAAAAATGATAGATGGCGCTGATGTTATTCCAGATATAATTTTGAGGTTATTATCACTTCATGTCAAATGTCAATTAATAATCACTGCAAAAAATGATAGATGTCGCTGACGATATTCCAGATGTAATTTTAAGGTTATTTTTCACTTCATGTCAAATGTCAATTAATAATCACTGCAAAAATTGATAGATGGCGCTGACGATATTCCAGATATAATTTTGAGGTTATTATCACTTCATGTCAAATGTCAATTAATAATCACTGCAAAAAATGATAGATGGCGCTGACGATATTCCAGATATAATTTTGAGGTTATTCTTCACTTCATGTCAAATGTCAATTAATAATCACTGCAAAAATTGATAGATGGCGCTGACGATATTCCAGATATAATTTTGAGGTTATTATTCACTTCATGTCAAATGTCAATTAATAATCAGTGCAAAAAATACATGAGATATAATTTTGAGGTTATTTTTCGCTCCATGTCAAATGTCAATGAATAGTCACTGAAATAAATGATAGATGGCGCTGACGATATTCCAGATATAATTTTGAGGTTATTATTCACTTCATGTCAAATGTCAATTAATAATCAGTGCAAAAAATACATGAGATATAATTTTGAGGTTATTTTTCGCTCCATGTCAAATGTCAATGAATAGTCACTGAAAGAAATGATAGATGGCGCTGACGATATTCCAGATATAATTTTAGGAGGAACTTTAACATATAGAACTTTAGGCATATCTGGATTAGACGGTAAAGCACGTGACGTCAGATTAGTACCGTCTTCTGTCGAACAATCGCTAGAAAAATGATAATACATCACATCAACACGCAGCCAAGACTCGCTAGAAAGGTACCGAAAACTGCAGGCCACTGGATAATAAAGGTTTGCGAGACGCCGGAGGTATAAATAATGCCGGCGTAAACTTCAAGACAATCGGGCATTTTGAGGTTGGAAAAATAAAGCGGCGACTAACCTCTGAAGCAGATAATTGGCGCAGGCGTCCCTGACTTTGTTCAGCTGGAGAAACGACGCTCCGATCATGATGTTCTGAACGTTGTTCTTGTCCAGGATGACCCTTCCGGAATAGGCGAAGTTTATTAAAGCCTCGAGCGCGCTGAAATAAAATAATTGTTACTCGTACGCGGTCACGCTTAACCTAACAAATACAATCGGTGCCATCGGTTCAATAATTATTGCTCGCGCATAAAAACACGGTCGCGCTTAACCTAACGAAAACAATCACTGACATTGGTGTAAAAAATTAGTAAATTGTCGAAGAAAAAAAAAAAACAAAAGGCACTCATTGCAACAAAAGAATGCAGCGGCTAAAAATAAGGCGAGGTCGTTTTAAAATAACACGAAGCAATAAAATCCCAAGGCGGATACTCTGAAGTAACAAGTTTAGATAAACACAGGAAAATTATTTACCAACACGGGAGGACCGCGCGGACGGTAACCGAGTAAATGCAATCATTACCATAACCGCAAATACAAAATTTCAAACCTTTTTTTTACATCACCACAAAATTTTGCGCTGAAATAAAATATTAATTATGATAAAATTATACAGCGGGATCAAAAAGTTGGCAACAGATTTTCTGAAAATAGAGATATTACGTTGGTTGCCTGGAATTCTCATTTTTCTCATTTTGTCTGTTTTGACATCTTGTGGTTTTTTGAGTTTACTTTTAAAAATAGTTTTGTGTTTATATCTGCCGATTTTGTCTATTTTTAAGCCAAATAATCAATAATAAACAAAACGTGCACTGCAGGCATAATAATTCAAGAAATATTATGTTAGTTGTCTGGAATTCTACATTTTGTTCAGCTTGACATATTGTGGTTTTTTGAGGTTACTTCTTTTAAAAATAGTTTTGTGTTTATTTATATCTGCCGATTTTGACTATTTTTAAGCCATGTAACCTCAAAAAACCACAATATGTCATAACAAACAAAATGGAGAATTCCAGACAGCCAGCATATTACTTGAATTATTATCCCTATTTTAAAAAATGAGCTGCCAACTATTTTCAACTTTCCGATCTCACGGTATATATTTCAATTCAGACCAATTAATTTCACACTGTTAACTAAACATTTTTGATAACAACTGCAAATATTTATTTCAATCCATAGCCGACTGCGATTAAATTAATTTTACTGTTAACTCAACATTTTTGATAACAAGAGCGAATGTTTTATAGCCGACTGCGATTAAATTAATTTTTTGTTTTATATATAATTTTACATACCACGCCTCGATCCCGTGCATCTTGATCTCCTGCTGCCGGCTCTCGACCATGTCGTTGGTGAACATCGCGTGGAAGTAGGGTATCGTGGAGGCCAGGACGATCTTGTGCGCGCTGAACGACTGGTCGTCGATCTGCAAGCAAAAACGATCGCGGTGACACTGTTTTCGGCGGTGTTGCTCAGGGGTGGGTCACCTTCAGGATCACGTCGCAGAGTTTCCCCTGCCGTCGGATCTCCTCCATCGAGGGAAACGCCGACGGGAAGAGGTCGTTCTGCTGGAAGACCAGGCACTCGTTGTTCATCTCGTAAACGTTGCGGGTGAGGTCTATGTTGAAGTCGTCGTCGATCTCCAGCGGGCGGAGGGTGTTCATGGGAACGAGGGACTTGTTCTCGTTCAGACGGTCCATTTTCCGCTTTTCTTCAATTTCGGATGGTAAACCGGAGGAGACGCAGACAACCTTTCGGTTATTTTGATTTTATTCTGACAGTTGGTTCTGCGCAGAAAGTTCGCTGTGACGAACATAACGCGGCGTTTCTGGAATGGGTCAAATATAATTCTTATTACAAAAATTCATGGTAAATCAATTATTAGAGACAGATAAACGTGATAAGTTATGATACATTAATACTAAATTGGGAAATATAATAAAGCGGTACAGTGATGCCATCTGTTGCAATTAATAGATAATACAATTATTCGCACATTGCAGCGTTTGTGGAATGGGCACGTTGGGTCAAATGTGATTTTTATTACAAAAATTTACGGTAAATCAATTATTAGGCACAGATAAACGTGATAGTTATGCTACAATAATACTAAATTAGGAATTATAATAAAGTAGTACAGTGGTGCCATCTGGTATAATTAATCGGTAACAACTAACTTAACTTATTTACGCACTTTTTGAATTTACAAATAAAGAACTTTTTGAAAAACAGTGTTTTATCCAATATCCAACAGTTTTTACTTTCTTCGATCTACGGCACAAGGAAATATAGCATTCGTGTTTTTTTTCAAATTTGAAATTTAAGCGATTCCGACCATTTTTATGTGTTGTGTGTCTGGATATGGTGCATTACTAATATCGAGTGCAAAGTGGAAAGTTGCACATTAAACATTAGTAGAATATGGTAGAAAAACAAAAGTGGCGCAATCTATTGCCTAATTGCTGCAGTATACTCAATCGAAGTTGCATAATTAGAACATGTATATTCTAATAGTAATTTCCGTTTCCCCTGCGCTGATGAGACCTCTAAAGTGCAAAGTGTAAAGTTGATGCAAAATTACTCGTATTATTGTAAAAACTAAGAAACTTCACGGAAGAATAAGAGGAAACGCCAAAGTGGCGCAATCTATTTCCTGATTGCTGCACTAAACCATAGGCGTAACTAGACTCTAAGTAAGGGGGGGTGGTTAGCGACTGATTCATCCAAGGGCAAACAAGGCGCGCAAATGGGACCTCAGCTACGAAAGAATATAATTGGCCGCAGTTTCAAGTAATTATACTTACTTGAAAATGCGCTGTAAACGGTAGTATTTGTACTTTCCATTATTTAATCAACTAACCTCACTGGTTACGCCACTGCACCTAACTCAATTTGAGTGACATAATTGGCATATTTATATTCTAATAGTGAATTCCGCTTTCCCTGTGCTGATGAGACCCGAGAGATTGAAATCGGTCCGTAGGGGAAAATATAATGTTAACATTAGTAGGATATTAAACAGAATCAAATTACTTTCCGATGCGTTCGTAGATTTACAAGTCGTCAATGAGAAAGTCCCTGAATGCTAATTTGCGGAATAATTGGAAAAATGGGATTACATAACGGGGCACGCGGAGTTCCCTCTGTGGAACGATAGCCCAGTTACGGGATCACATGACGGCACGTGAATTCAATACGAGCGCAGTTGCTGAAATCCGTCAGGCTGCAGTAGACGTGTGTCAAAATGTCCAATCAGGGTAGTTTAAATGCGAAATCCGCGGCCAGGGAGCACGTCCTGGCCGTTTCCAGGGACTTCATATCCCAGCCGAGGCTCAGTAAGTAGAATTCCGCCCTGAACGCGCCGCGAATCCCCCGCGAAACCGCCGCTCGCTGGGTGGGTCAATGGTGCCTTTGAAATGGGTCATATGATCGAGATTCGATCACTCTACCATCGCCCTTTTCGGGGTGAATAAGTGCACCTTTGATATCGCCGTGTGTTTATTACTTTGGATTACGTTTTCGTGCCGTAAATTACGCATAAATTACTGCAATCAGCTGTTTGGATAATCATGTGATCACTCAAGACAGCCACTCCTACGAATGAAATATTATTTTAAAGTTAATAATTATTGCTTTTAACTGGTAATACTAGCAGTTTGAACGTGATGAAATTAAATTGACTTTATTCTTTCATTCATATGTAATACAACAAATACCACCCCCTAAAAGTACTAATTAAAATTTTCTGCTTCAGCAGCAATACCAACTTCTGGATTAACAGTTTCCTATACAATTTTGATAAAAACGAATTAACTTCATTCAATAGACCAGAGATGGGGTAACTTTTTCAGCCAAATTGAAAGCATGAAAATTTGTAACGAGATATAATTAAATAATTAGCTTATATCTCGCTGGGCACGTGCACTTGCGAGGCAAGGATGGACAAAATAAATCTTTTTTTTTTGTGTTTTTAATAATTGCAAGTGTTTTTATTGAGAAACAAATGTAGCCAAAGCGAAATAATATTTGAAAATCAAAATTACGTTATTATTATTATTATTACATTAATCTGGATTTTCAGCTCAGTGCCTCATCAAGCAATTAAATATTTCCCACACTCTTGTTCATAACTAGCTGCTGCCAACCAAAAGCACATTAACCCAGATATGCCCGACATTAAATTTAAAGAAAAATAAATTATGTGCTGCTAAATCAAGTACTTTGGATATAAGAAACAAAGAAATACAATTTTTTATTTTTATATAAAATATCAATTAATCTTCACCAAATGCATTTGTTCAGAGAAAAAACTGTAGATGGCTCTGACTAATAATTTTAGGATGGAATTTAAAATTGCCGTCCTACATATAGGACTATGGGCTAATTTGGGTTAAAGCGCAAAACCTAGTAGATTGTAATTGATGGTTTTTCTCATATTTTTTTCCCTATGTAGCTTATAGAACCGTGTCCGGTGTGAACGGTCCCCTCGTCATCTTGGACGATGTCAAGTTTCCCAAGTACGCGGAAATCGTACAGCTCAGGCTGGCGGACGGCACGCTGCGCTCCGGCCAGGTCCTGGAGGTCAGCGGCAGCAAGGCCGTCGTTCAGGTGTTCGAGGGCACCTCGGGCATCGACGCGAAGAACACCCTCTGCGAGTTCACCGGCGACATCCTGAGGACCCCGGTGTCCGAGGACATGCTTGGAAGGGTGTTCAACGGCTCGGGAAAGCCCATCGATAAAGGTAAGACTCGTTATTCGGCATTAAAAAATAATGATTTTTTCGGTTTTGTTCGAATATCTCAGAAAGTGGTCGGAATATTTTAAATATCTTTATAAAAAATTACTCAGCATTAAAATGCGCAACTTTGCCTTCATTTAACCAACCCTCCATCTCTTATAGTTACCGAGATGGCCGTAAAAAATAATGATTTTTTTGTTTTTTTTCGAATATCTTCGGAATTTGTTGGAATATTTTAAATTTCTTTTCAACAAATTATCCAGCATTAAAACGCGCAACTTTGCCTTCATTCAACCAACTCTCCATCTCTTATAGTTACCGAGATAGCCGTAAAAAATAATTATTTTTTCGGTTTTTTTCGAATATCTCCGGAATTCGTTGGAATATTGTAAATGTCATTTTAACAAATTTTCCAGCATTAAAATTCGCAACTTTGCCTTCATTCAACCAACTCTCCATCTCTAATAGTTACCGAGATAGCCTTACAAAAATAATTATTTTTTCGGTTTTTTTCGAATATCTCCTGAATTCGTCGGAATATTTTAAATTTCTTTTTAACAAATTTTCCAGCATTAAAATGCGCAACTTTGCCTTCATTCAACCAACTCTCCATCTCTTATAGTTATCGAGTTAACCGTAAAAAAATAATTCTTTTTTCGGTTTTTTTCGAATATCTCCGGAATTCGTCGAAATATTTTAAATGTCTTTTTAACAAATTTTCCAGCATTAAAATGCGCAACTTTGCCTTGATTTAACCAACCCTCCATCTCTTATAGTTGCCGCGATAGCCGTAAAAAAAATAATTCTTTTTTCGGTTTTTTTCGAATATCTCCGGAATTCGTCGGAATATTTTAAATGTCTTTTTAACAAATTATTCAGCATTAAAACGCGCAACTTTGCCTTCATTCAACCAACTCTCCATCTCTTATAGTTATCGAGTTAGCCGTAAAAAAATTATGATTATTTCGGTTTTTTTTTAATATCTCCGGAATTAATCGGAATATTTTAAATTTTCTTTTAACAAATTATTCAGCACTAACATGCGCAACTTTTTCTCCATTTAACCAACGCTCTGCCTCTTATAGTTACCGAGATAGCAACGCTAATGCATCGAATTGGTAACACCCTGTATATTTGCTGAATAAACTCTCTTCGCCAGGTCCACCAATTCTGGCCGAGGACTTCTTGGACATCCAGGGCCAGCCCATCAACCCGTGGTCGCGTATCTACCCGGAGGAAATGATCCAGACCGGCATCAGCGCCATCGATGTGATGAACTCCATCGCCCGCGGGCAAAAAATTCCGATCTTCTCTGCGGCCGGTCTGCCCCACAACGAAATCGCCGCCCAGATCTGCAGGCAGGCCGGTCTCGTCAAGGTGCCCGGTAAATCCGTCCTCGACGACCACGAGGACAATTTCGCCATCGTGTTCGCCGCCATGGGTGTCAACATGGAAACAGCCAGGTGCCATTTTTTTTCTTTTATTGATCCTTCGGTACAAAATGTTGGTTTCGGGAAAATTAAAAAAAAAATTTCAAATGTGTGAACTATTTTTTACAGATTCTTCAAGCAGGACTTCGAAGAGAACGGCTCCATGGAGAACGTGTGCCTCTTCTTGAACCTGGCCAACGATCCGACCATCGAACGTATCATCACGCCGCGTCTGGCCCTCACCGCGGCCGAATTCCTGGCCTACCAGTGCGAGAAGCACGTGCTCGTCATCCTGACCGACATGTCTTCGTACGCCGAGGCCCTGCGTGAGGTGTCGGCCGCCCGCGAGGAAGTGCCCGGCCGTCGTGGTTTCCCGGGTAAGGGATTTATTATTATCATAAAACCGCATGACTCTTTCACTGATAAATATATCGCAGCTAACATTAAACCATGAAGTACCCTAAATGGCTATCGATTCGTTCAGCTGTTAAATAAGTTAGATTGTTCAAACACGCAGTTGTCATTTTCTAACTGTCAAAAGTTGCACGTTTTAACTTAAAAAAATGATATTTTCAACAATTGACTTTTTGTGGTTATTTGATGACACTTTCTAGCTGCTCTCAAAAATAATTGTTCAACTGTTAAGTAAGCTATATTGTCAGAAAACACAGCTGTCATTTTCTAATTGTCAAAAGCCACATTTTCAACAATCGATATTGTTGTTTCCTAATTGCCTAATAGCATTCTCTAGCCGCCTTAAAAATATCTGCTCGACTGTCTGTCAACTGTTGTCAAAAATTTCAATGATAACACTCGTTTGTTGCGTCTTTCAGGTTACATGTACACGGATTTGGCCACGATTTATGAACGCGCCGGACGCGTAGAGGGCAGGAACGGATCGATCACGCAGATTCCGATTTTGACCATGCCCAACGACGATATCACCCATCCCATTCCCGATTTGACCGGTTACATCACAGAGGGTCAGATCTACGTGGACCGTCAGCTGCACAACAGGCAGATCTATCCGCCGGTGAACGTGCTGCCGTCGCTGTCCCGTCTGATGAAGTCCGCCATCGGCGAGGGAATGACGAGGAAGGATCACTCCGACGTGTCCAATCAGTTGGTAAGATTTTCGGAAATTTTAAATCTTTATTTCACGTGTGTTTTAATTGGGGTAACTGCCGAATTTGTTTTATATGTCAAAGAGATGTTACGTGAAGATTAACGTAATTACCTTCGTTCTCCCTGATAAAATCTGGTGTACTCTGTTCACATTTTATTCTCGCTGCAGTCAGGGTGTTTTTTGTCCTTATGTTGGCATGTTGTATTTTTGATGGTTATGATTGTTAACCTATAAATTCAATAAAATTTTACATGTGAACGAGGGATATATATTATAAAAAGCAACATTGCACTAAACCTTTTCAAAAAAAATGCAATGACGTAACCAAATTGTTAGCAACTTTTTTACTACCAACAAAAATGTCACTACACATAACCAAAAGAATTTAATGACATAACCAAATTCTTAGTAACTTTTTTACCATCAACAAAAGTGTCATCCTAACAAAGCCTACTGTGGCGAGAATAAAATGTAAACAGTCCAGATAACTTGAATTATTAGTGAAACAATTTAATTCCATTATAAAAACAGTAACAATTCCATTATTACACGTGATATATCTCCACCATTTCAGTACGCTTGTTACGCCATTGGCAAAGACGTGCAGGCCATGAAGGCGGTGGTGGGCGAGGAGGCCCTGACGCCCGACGACCTGCTCTACCTCGAGTTCCTCACCAAGTTCGAGAAGAACTTCATCACGCAGGGCAACTACGAGAACCGCACGGTCTTCGAGTCGCTCGACATCGGCTGGCAGCTGCTCCGTATCTTCCCCAAGGAGATGCTCAAGCGCATCCCCGCCTCCATACTGGCCGAGTTCTACCCGAGAGACTCCCGTCACTAAACGACACCCTTCACTTAACGTTTTATTTTAAACCCGTAAATGTAATAATATTGTAAGTAATGTAATTACTCAAAAGTAACTTTTGTGCAATTATTTTTAAAGTAACATCGTACTCTCCCGTTGTACAAAAATCGGTTGTTTGATTTTAATTTAAAATTTTACGTCCATTCTACTTTATTTATTAGTTATAGCGATGAAAAACAGACGATGTGTATATTTTAGAGAAACCAATTAAAGGACAATATTGTACTGTATATAGTACGTACGTACGTAGGTAGGTTTGTTCTTTACACAATTTATTTTTCGAAACCATGAGGCATATTTTATCTTGTACAGTTCCCAGCAGTATTTACATTTATCATTTTGTTTCGAGGAAAATATATTTAGGAAGCAGTTTTATCGAGAGTTGTCCGACATTCCATTAAAAAAGTAATTGGACTGCAGCGCGCTGTCGTTGAATAGTGAATTTGGTGGGCGGATTTTTTTGTTTTTTTTTTGGTGTAACTCAACTATTGCTAGATCATCTGTAGTGTAGAAAAAATATGTGAATAAATAATGTATGTTACAAAAAATTCGTGTTTAATTTGTGCATAAATTCTGATACAGTATTGAATATTTCGAAATCCAGCAAAAGGATTTTTCGGATTATTTCTAAATTATGAAGAACAATCGATATTAAGTCGATTTGTAAAGTTTTTGTATTTTTTTCATCGATCGGAAGAATGCGTGTCTTGGGAATGCAATTCGCCATCTCTCCCGCAAATAATTTGAAATCCAGCGAACGGATTTTTCGGATTATTTCTAAATTATGAAGAACAATCGATTTTAAGTCGATTTGCAAAGTTTCAAGTTTCTAGCAATTGTTTTTGTATTTTTTTTCCATCGATCAGGAGAATGAGTCTTGAAAATGCAATTCGCAGTCTCTCCTGTGAATATTTCGAAATCCAGCAAAAGGATTTTTCGGATTATTTCTAAATTATGAAGAACAATCGATTTTAAGTCGATTTGTAAAGTTTCAAGTTTTTGGCAATTGTTTTCGTATTTTTTTCATCAATCGGAAGAATTCGTGTCTTGGAAATGCAATTCGCCATCTCTCCCGCAAATAATTTGAAATCCAACGAACGGAATTTTCCGATTATTTCTAAATTATGAAGAACAATCGATTTTAAGTCGATTTGTAAAGTTTCAAGTTTCTGTCTATTGTTTTCGTATTTTTTTTCATCAATCGGAAGAATTCTTGTCTTGGAAATGCAATTCGCCGTCTCTCCTGTGAATATTTCGAAATCCAGCAAACAGATTTTTCGGATTATTAATAAATTATAAAGAACAATTAATTTTAAGTTGATTCGTAAAGTTTCAAGTTTGTAGTAATTGTTTTTATATTTTTTTTTATCGATTGAAAAAAGGCGAGTCTTGGAAATGCAATCCGCCGTCTCTCTTGTGAATATTTCGAAATCCAGCAAATGGATTTTTCGGATTATCCTTCAATTATGAAGAACAATCGATTTTAAGTTGATTTGTAAAGTTTCAAGTTTTTGGCAATTGTTTTCGTATTTTTTTTCATCAATCGGAAGAATTCGTGTCTTGGAAATGCAATTCGCCATCTCTCCCGCAAATAATTTGAAATCCAGCGAACGGATTTTTCGGATTATTTCTAAATTATGAAGAACAATCAATTTTAAGTCGATTTGTAAAATTTCAAGTTTCCGACAATTGTTTTTGTATTTTTTTTTCAGATTCCGTTGATACGATAAACGTATGCTCAAACGTCTGGAAAACTGAAATGAATTGATTTACATGTTAAAATTGAAAACCCTCACTTGTCGCAGAAGCATTCCTCGTAGAGATGAACTAATGAGTCGGTTAAAAGAGTCGACTATTGGAAATTAATGTCCTGAAAGAATCTTGAAAATTGAGTTTCAAGACTTCAGGGAAATGTCCTTATAAAAGTCCTGAAAATTTAGTTTCAGAAGTTCTGACAAAAAGTTCTAAAAAAATTTTATGCAGTGAAAAAATTTGACTTTTTTTTCCAGAATAAAAAAAAAGTCCTAAAAATATCCCGAAAAAATCCTGAAAGTTATTCAATTAATCATTATTCTAGTTTAGAGGTAATTTTCAGTGATTTCTGATGAATTTATAATAAATTCAAGTTTGTCTTGAAAAAATTGATTTTTTTTCCCGATCAAAAAAAATCGCGAAAAAGTCCTGAAAGTTATTCCATTAATTATTATTCTAGTTTTGAGGCAAGTTTACAGTGATTTCTGGTGAATTAAAGTTTGTCCTGAAAAAAATTATTTTTTTTTCCAGATCAAAAAAAAACCTGAAAGTTGGTCAATTATTCAATTAATAATTTTTCTTATTTTTGAGGTAAAACTACAGTGATTTCAGTTGGGTCCATAATCACGAATTCAAGTTCGTCAAATTTCGCCAGCGACTCCTCCGATGAAGAAATATTATATTAAGTACAAGCTGAAGTAATAGCGAGTACGTAAAACAATGACATAACGATTCGCAAATAACAGAAGACGTCCAAAAAATATAAAAACACGTCGAAACCACACCGAAGAAATAATTTTTATTTTGTGGTAAAATTGATGTTTAATGTCGGTCTAACAAAAACAGAAACAAATTTTGTTTCTTCATCATTTTGATTGGTGGAATAGTTTGCTCGAAAATTTTCAAAATCCAGTCGTCCGATCAGAAAATTGGAAAACAATCGAGTCCTAAACAAATTTTATTTTTTCATCATTTTGATTATTGGAACAGTTTGAAATATTTCAAAATGTAGTCATCCGGTCAGAAAACAAGAAAACAATTCAAAGTATTTTTTTTTTTATTTTATCTAAATCTATTCGGTGAAGACAGTTCGCTCGAAATATTTTATCTTATCTGTACGAAGTACGAGAAAGTATTGTGATCGTGATTTTCTTTTCAAATTTTTTTTTTACGGAAATATCCGTTTTGGGGTCCCTAGATGCCATTTCAACAATTTCTGGAATTTTTTTTTTGTGTCTGTGTGTGCGCTGTATCTCAAAAACTAATAGAGCGATTGATATGAAACTTTGAACATACGTCTTATATGATAATCCGAAGAATTTAAAAGCTTTTGGTAAAATTTCGTACACCGGAAGTGGGTGTTTACCTTAACTGTTTTTTGTTTTTTACCAATATTGTCTTAAATATGAAAAATATCAGAAAAACATTTAAACAAACTTTAAAGACAACAAAGAAATAAACATCTTTTGCTTGAAAATATTTTTCATAAAATCATTGCTATTCGAGAAAAAAAAAATTATTTTTTTTAAATTTTTGGTTTATAATTATGAAACGATAATAGTTACAGCAAATTTATGTTAATAGTAATTGTAGAGAATGCTAAAATGAACAACTTATAAAGAATACGTTTTTTTCGAAATCCCTTTATTTTTTGAGAAAACTGAGTTTTTGAATTTGAAGTATAATTTTTCCATCTTTCATAATTTTGACGTTTTAAACGACAGTTTCATCCGATGTACATTTAAAATATGATTGGGATTGAAACTATACCATGAAAACGTAAATATAAATGATACCATCAAGTCGGAGAAAGTAACATGATGGCCACATCATAATTTTTAAATTCGCTCTGATAAAAAAGAAAACGACAAACAGTACACTCACCTGAATACACCATAATTAGATTTTTGATAAGTTCTTACCTTCAGAATTTTTTTTTTTTATAACTTATAATAATAAATTTCAGATTAATCCATCGACAGCAAACGGATCACAGCTTGCTTTGATAAAAAATAACAAAACAGTGTATTGTTTTATAAGGTTTTCATAAAGGCCAAGACAGAGATGGCGCTAGCACTGCACTACTTACTCTTATAGAGGAAGCAAATATTCCGCTGTTGTTTTATTCAAATTTTCTCCCGAAGCTTCCAGTGACGGCTCTCGACAGGGTGACTCGTGGTACAGCCGAGGTGGTAATGCAGATCTCTGCAACCGACCCTAACTATCTGTATCGCTACCTCTGCCGTACCATAAGTCACCCATGTGACAGTGATGGCACGTGGTACAGCCGAGTTAGCAGAGGTGGTAATACAGATATCTGCCGTACCATGAATTAGTTAATTGAATTGGTAGCCTCCAACTCGCCACAAAAAGTGTAATTTTCACTCCTAATAAAACAATAAAATGGATAAAGTAAATGAAGCGACAGTTGTTTTCATGGCCCGCTCTAAAGGCATTTCCAAGGTTTATTAAAATGTTGTTGAACGAAATACATGTGTGGTAGCGCGCATTCGGAGAGAACCCTCCTGGAAAATTTGGGGCCAAAAGACTAATATACAAATACATATTTTGAATTACTATTGGATTATATGATAATACACACATAAATTTATAAGAAATAATATACATTTCGTTTGAATTAAACGGTACCCAACCAGAACAACTAATTAATTACAGATTATTCTGAACATAGAAAAAAAAATCGATAACATTAGGTACAGAAAATAATATATATCCATCGTACGTTTTGACATTTACAATAATTATACACTACCGATAGAAATGAAACAAACTCTAGAAATTCGTGGATTAATAAAGCTAAACATTACGTTTTTTTTTTTCCATTTTAGTGAAGTACAATATCTATTTTGGATAATTATATGTGGAAACTTTTTCATCGTTTTTGCATGCAATTCTAAAGTACAATATTTTTTTTATTTGAAAATGACTTGTGAATATTTCATCATTTCTCCGACAAACAATAAAATTTGTGCATGCAATATATAATTATGAGAAAGCAAAGGCTTGAGTTTTTTTTAAACTTACATGTTAACACATTTATATATTTCAATCTTCGATTATCGAATTGTATTGAATTGAGAATTGATTTTTTTTTGTCCTGTGTATATCGCCGGCTAGGTTTACGAGTTTGAATTTTTTTTTATTAACATTTCCCCGTGCTACTGGTTAATTATTTTAAGCAACCGCCACATTACTGATTTTCAAATAAGAAGAAACGACCTGTTTTCACTTAATACACGTCTTTTACTGTAATATGTATAAGTATATATATATATATATATATATAGTTTCAAATTCTAGTAGTCATACATTATCGGAGGTTCGTGTTTCTCCTGTTTTTTTTTTTTTTTTGGTTACATTGTATTAGCTTTGTCCGAGATTCAAAATTAATGAACCTTTCGTTTTTAAATATTAGCGTTCACTTGGTTGTGCAAGTGAAACTCGTTAATTATACATAGTCTTGACAAACTAAAACATACCTTGTTTAATATTGAATATAATCGATCGGGAGGTAAAAATGATCCATTTTCAACTGTTTAAAATAAAATCAAGAGGTGACATTTAATACGATTAGGAATGTTAAAAATGAACATTTGATATATATATATGTATAGAAATGTATAAAAA
This sequence comes from Ocypus olens, assembly GCA_910593695.2. NCBI lineage: Eukaryota > Metazoa > Arthropoda > Insecta > Coleoptera > Staphylinidae > Ocypus > Ocypus olens. The sequence goes on from OU343062.1 coordinate 47,704,743, forward strand.
GGTGAATGAATTAGTTTGTTAAGGCAATAAACCGATGTTATATGTATATAAATATCATAAATATAAATCACAGCAGCGACTGATGTGATATCTCAGTCAATATATAATTATTAACACTTGTAACAAATATAGAAAAATATACATTTGCTCTCCAACCTTTTATAGTAACCGTTTGAACACATAACTCAGTGCAGGCAGCCGAATCAACGCCCAGAGTCCCTTATGCACAACACCGTATGTTTGTATAGTTGTTGTTGAGCCACATATATCGAATACTCTTAATAAAAATAAGTCAATTGGTCAAATCGCACTTCGTTTTAGTCTCTTATGCATCGAGAAGCACCATCCGTGTCCAAATAAACGAAAAACCTACATACGAAAACAAGTCTTCATTCTGTCAAAAATTAAAGCCAATAAATAATACAATAATAATAAAAATAATATTGTAAACACTTCCTTAAAAAATGGTCCTTTGATGTTTTAACGAAAAAAATAAATCGGTGGAAAGTGGAAAAATTAAACACTTATCAACGAAGAATACAACATTACCAACAGTTATTTCACTAGCACAGTTGAAATCAAGGCCTCACGTTTAACACGCCGCCTCGACGTTGGGCCCGTCCCCTTGCCCCTGGTGCTCGCATCCCTTGCAGTCTTCAATGGTCGGCGCGTCGTCCTCCGACGACTGCTCCTTCAGTATATCACTCGCCAAAACCTCCCTGCGAACAATTTTTAACGTGATCAACGAGAAGCAGACCGGAGCGTGGAAGTCACTAACCCATTATCAGTTTTGACACTGAAGGAATTTGAACGACCTCCACGATTAACACTGACTATATTTTTTTGCTTGTTATTTTTCTTCTTGTTTGGCTAGAAAAAAATAGTACAGTACAGCTTTTTTTTTTAAATCGCTACCAATCTTTAATCGCTACTATTTCCTTCAAATACAAGAAGAAATTCTACGATTTCAAAAAAAGTGCGTGTGCTCACATTGTTTTTCTTGTTGACGGGGAAACTCGGCGGTCCGGGCTTCCTCTGCCTGCCGCCGCCCCTCTGATTGTATTGCTGTGAAATGTAGTTATTACCATTACCACGCGGTGAGTTCGCCCCGCCGCCGCGCATCCCGCCCGATCCCTGCTGCCGCTGGATGTTCTGGTAGCCGTAGTTGGCCCCCCACGATCCGACGACGACCCCGGCTATCTGGAGCTGGCCTCCTCTGGATGGAATGGGACGGTGTCGTAGGTTCGAGGCTCCACGGGAAGACGGCAGTGGAACGGCTGGTAGACAATTTGGTGGCGGCATGCCGGGTCTTAAGTGGCCTTATAAAAAAAAATAACGAATTTTTTAAATTAATTAATGGTAGGAAGTGATTTGAAACTTCACAAGTCAATTTAGAATTGATTGTTCTTCATAATTTAGAAATAATCCAAAAAATCCTTTCGCGGGATTTTGAAATATTCACGGGAGAGACGGCGAATTGCGATCGGTGAAAAAAATACAAAAACAATTGTCAGAAACTTTAAACTTTACAAAACAACTTAAAATCGATTGTTCTTCATAATTTAGAAATAACCCAAAAAATCGTTTTGCTGGATTTTGAAATATTCACGGGAGAGACAGCGAATTGCATTTCCAAAACACGCATTCTTCTAATTGATGAAAAAAAATACAAAATCAATTGCCAAAAACTTAAAACTTTACAAAACAACTTAAAATCGATTGTTCTTAATGATTTAGAAATAATCCGAAAAATAATTTTGCTAGATTTCGAAATATCCACGGGAGAGACACCGAATTGCATTTTAAAAACACGTATTCTTCCGATCGATGAAAAAAATACAAAAACAATTGCAGGAAATTCGAAACTTTACAAAACAACTTAAAATCGATTGTTCTTCATAATTTGGAAATAATCCGAAAAATCGATATGCTGGATTTCAAAATATTCACGGGAGAGACGGCGAATTTCATTTCCAAGACACGCATTCTTCCAATTGATGAAAAAAAATATAAAAACAATTGCCAGAAACTTGAAACTTTACCAAACGACTTAAAATCGATTGTTCTTCATTTTTTAGAAATAACCCAAAAAATCCTTCTGCTGGATTTTGAAACAGTCGCAGGAGAGACACCGAATCGCATTACTCACCTCCATAGTGCGGCATTGGAATTTTGGCAAACTTAACGTCCAACCCCTCGAGAATGGCCTTCCTCATCCTCTCCACCTTAACCACCCTCTCGATGTAGTTCTCGCACAGGTCCAGCAGGCTTTTGGCGTGCGTCGACCTCGTCAACGTGTGGTGGAACAATTTCCCGTCGAAATACAACCACGGGCAGCACATCAGCCAGGGCAGGGGGGCGCCGCAGGCGTCGTTGGCCAGCAGCGCCATCTCCACGCCTTGCATGAAAACCGCGGCTAGTTGAACACCTCGACTCGTGACAACGTTAAGCTAGAATTAAAAAAATAAGGGCATTATTTTCACCGTTGTTAAACGTTAAACCACATGTATCCGATTCTTCCCTTTGTACTCCTTTATTTTTTTAGAATTTCATGTACCGAGACTTTAAATAATTAGATGCGTTATGAAGTCATGTTATACAATATGGCTAGGAAAACCCCGCCCACTTTTCCGACCAGGTGTTGATGTTTTTTTTATGATGTTCTGATCAGTATACTAAATCTTTTGGCTGCCGCAAGAAAAATGGCCGGAGTTTTCCTAGCCACTCTGTATATAGTTAAAACTGCCAGCGAAACAGATAAAAATATAAATCTCCTCTTTAATTGTTCTTTACTGAAGCGCCATCTTTTGACTGCCACAAGAAAAATGGCTGGAGTTTTCCTAGCCACTCTGTAGATGGTTAAAACTGCCAGCGAAACAGATAAAAATACAAATCTCCTCTTTAATTGTTCTTTACTGAAGCGCCATCTTTTGACTGCCACAAGAAAAATGGCTGGAGTTTTCCTAGCCACTCTGTATATAGTTAAAACTGCCAGCTAAACAGATAAAAATACAAATCTCCTCTTTAATTGTTCTTTACTGAAGCGCCATCTTTTGACTGCCACAAGAAAAATGGCTGGAGTTTTCCTAGCCACTCTGTATATAGTTAAAACTGCCAGCGAAACAGATAATAATACAAATCTCCACTTTAATTTTTCTTTACTGAAGCGCCATCTTTTGACTGCCACAAGAAAAATGGCTGGAGTTTTCCTAGCCACTCTGTATATAGTTAAAATTACCAGCGAAACAGATAATAATACAAATCTCCACTTTAATTTTTCTTTACTGAAGCGCCATCTTTTGACTGCCACAAGAAAAATGGCTGGAGTTTTCCTAGCCACTCTGTAGATGGTTAAAACTGCCAGCGAAACAGATAAAAATACAAATCTCCTCTTTAATTGTTCTTTACTGAAGCGCCATCTTTTGACTGCCACAAGAAAAATGGCTGGAGTTTTCCTAGCCACTCTGTAGATGGTTAAAACTGCCAGCGAAACAGATAAAAATACAAATCTCCTCTTTAATTGTTCTTTACTGAAGCGCCATCTTTTGACTGCCACAAGAAAAATGGCTGGAGTTTTCCTAGCCACTCTGTATATAGTTAAAACTGCCAGCTAAACAGATAAAAATACAAATCTCCTCTTTAATTGTTCTTTACTGAAGCGCCATCTTTTGACTGCCACAAGAAAAATGGCTGGAGTTTTCCTAGCCACTCTGTATATAGTTAAAACTGCCAGCGAAACAGATAATAATACAAATCTCCACTTTAATTTTTCTTTACTGAAGCGCCATCTTTTGACTGCCACAAGAAAAATGGCTGGAGTTTTCCTAGCCACTCTGTATATAGTTAAAATTACCAGCGAAACAGATAATAATACAAATCTCCACTTTAATTTTTCTTTACTGAAGCGCCATCTTTTGACTGCCACAAAAAAATGGCCAAAGTTTTCTTAGCCACTCCGTATATAATTGGCAAAATGGACAGGACTCTTTTGCCACAAAAAAATATGAGAAAACATTTGGCTGGTCGCATTATTATAATTAATTACCGTTAGTTCTTGAAGATACTGCGTGTTCATGAGCTCGGGATTGAACGCCTGGCAGAGGAACACGTCGAGCTCGCTCCTGCGCAGGATGGGCTTGTCCTGGGACATGACGTAGCGGAGGACGCAGGCCATGACGAGCATGTGTTGAGGCACGTACGAAATGTTGAGGATGAGGGGCGTGTCGGAGTTAAGGCAGGAGAGGAGGGCGCGCATCCGCCTCCTTTTGTCGTCGACGGAGGGCCCGAACCACAATCTCTGCAGGGTGGGAACCGCCCACGGGAGCGGGACGGCCTTCACCTCCTCGGGGGCCTGGTAGGGGTTGCTGCGGCTGTACACCCACTCTTTTATTATGACGTCGGGCAGCGGGGAATTTTCGGGGATTTCTTTACTTTCTGTAAAACACCGAAATTTCAATTATCACAACGAGATTTTTCCGTCGTGAATGGATTCTTTTATTTTTATGACCTTTACGCGTTGGGAACAGTGTAGTAGCACTGTTTCTGAACACTTATATTGGAAAAAAAAATTGTTCTTTTTATTGAATATTGGCCATATTGAAAAAAAATCAGGCATCAATTAAAGCATACCTTTCTTTTTGGCGTGAACAAAACGATGATGGTGAAGATTAAAAAGCACCGCGTAAATCCTTTGACGCAGCGGCAGATAGATCTCGTGTATCGGAGGAAACTCGCGGTTGCCCTCGTCCTCCATCACGCAGGGCAAACGCACTTCTTTGGTGCTGAGGACGTGCAGTATCCACGGGCACATCAAGCCCTTCTGATGTCTCAGGGAAGATGTCCGTAAAACATCGGCGGATACTGTCGGGTTAATAATGTTGGTGGTGGATGCTGAAATAGCAGATTACACATCAAGGTACAGAAACGCGCAACTTTTCTCGAGGTGCAAATATATATAATATCTTTTCACAAACAGGAGTAAAACGTTCGTTTCTAAAACCTAACCTAGAAAAAAAAACGCTGTCAGCCGTGACAGTTAAAATAAATAATGGAGCGTCGTAGGGAGACAAATGATTACTTCCCTCCCTACGGCGAGAAATGTTATCTCACGATTTCGACAGCCGAGAACTATCTCTCCCGTTTGTGAAAAAAAGTAATTATTTAAAATTCGTAAAAGTGGGAGGGGGTAACGCACCGGCTGTTAAAAGATTGGGTTGGTTTTTCGGTGACTGCGGACTACTGCCTGAGTTCGAACTAGATGAACTGACTAGCAAGTTGAGCCGCGTGCCGTTTGAACTGGTGCTAGAGTTGGCTACGTTGTTGGAGCTGCAGGAACCGTTGGCGTGGCCGTTGAACCTGGATGTATCTGACGTCGGTGGAGATTCTTCTGCAATGTTAACTAACTTAAGCGAGTATTACAAACATCATTATTAACGTTATTTAATTTAGAGAATGTCACTGTGTCACAAAATGGATATTCAGCAGTGATTCTATTCTGTTTTATCGAACCGAGTTTTAAAGACATTTTGGAATTTTAAATTCTTCTGAACGCCAAATTATGCTCGTTATTTCATTTTAATCGTCACAGGAGGTAACTATCTCTTAGTTGGAACTATAGTGACAGCCTAAACAAACACAAGTCAATAGTACCGAGCTTAACCTCAAATAAAGTATAAAATACTTTTTGTGCAAGTCATCTGCAAAAACTTCATGTGGTTCTTGATGCGAATTGGATGAAGTTATCTGCAAAAGCTTCATGAGATTCCCAGTGTGATCTGCATGAAGTTATTTGTAGATAACTTCATGAGGTTAACAGTATGAACCGCATGAAGTTATCAGCAGGAACTTCATGTGGTTCCTAGTGTGATACACATGAAGTTATCTGCAAAAATTTCATGAGGTTAACAGTATGAACCGCATGAAGTTATCTGCGGAAACTTCATGTGGTTCTATATGTAAATCGCATGAAGTTATCTGCAGATAACTTCATGTGGTTCTATATGTAAATCGCATGAAGTTATCTGCAGATAACTTCATGAGGTTAACAGTATGAACCGCATGAAGTTATCAGCAGGAACTTCATGTGGTTCCTAGTGTGATACACATGAAGTTATCTGCAAAAACTTTATGAGGTTAACAGTATGAACCGCATGAAGTTATCTGCAGAAACTTCATGTGGTTCTATATGTGAATCGCATCTGCGGAAACTTCATGCGGTTGATAGTTCTGCCGCAAACATCTAATCTCACAGCTTTGAAAAATAAGCGATGCCACAGTTCGATTAAACTTACGTTTTTCTTTATTAACCATATTATATGGTACGCCGTTCATTAACATTAAAATATACCGGGTGTTCTGTTTAATAAATGTAATTTTGTGTCACAACTCTGAAATTAAAGGTTGAAATAAAAAAAATAAGCACACCTCTGAATTCTGTGACATTAAAATATACAGGGTGTTCGGTTTAAAAAATGTAATTTAGTGTCAAAACACTGAAATTAAAGGTTGAAATAAAAAAATAAGAACACATCTGAATTCCGCGACATTAAAATATACAGGGTGCTCCGTTTAAAAAATGTAATTTTGTGTCTTAACTCTGAAATTAAAGGTTGAAATTAAAAAATAAGCATGCCTCTGAATTCCGTGACATTAAAATATACAGGGTGGTCTATTTAAACAATGTAATTTTGTGTCATAACACTGAAATTAAAGATTGAAATTAAAAAATAAGCATGCCTCTGAATTCCGCGACATTAAAATATACAGGGTGCTCTATTTACAAAATGTAATTTTGTGTCATAACACTGAAATTAAAGGTTGAAATTAAAAAAATAAGAACACCTCTGAATTCCGCGACATTAAAATATACCGGGTGCTCCGTTTAAAAAATGTAATTTTGTGTCACAACTCTGAAATTAAAGGTTGAAATTAAAAAAATAAGCACACCTCTGAATTCTGAGACATTAAAATATACCGGGTGCTCTGCTTAAAAAATGTCATTTAGTGTCATAACTCTGAAATTAAAGGTTGAAATAAAAAAATAAGCACACATCTGAATTCCGCGACATTAAAATATACAGGGTGCTCTGTTTAAAAAATGTAATTTTGTGTCATAACATTGAAATTAAAGGTTGAAATTAAAAAATAAGCACACTTCTGAATTCTGAGACATTAAAATATACCGGGTGCTCTGTTTAAAAAATGTAATTTAGTGTCATAACACTGAAATTAAAGGTTGAAATTAAAAAATAAGCATGCCTCTGAATTCCGCGATATTAAAATATACAGGGTGCTCTGTTTAAAAAATGTAATTTTGTGTCATAACATTGAAATTAAAGGTTGAAATTAAAAAATAAGCACACTTCTGAATTCTGAGACATTAAAATATACCGGGTGCTCTGTTTAAAAAATGTAATTTAGTGTCATAACACTGAAATTAAAGGTTGAAATTAAAGAATAAGCATGCCTCTGAATTCCGCGACTTTAAAATATACAGGGTGCTCTGTTTAAAAAATGTAATTTAGTGTCATAACACTGAAATTAAAGGTTGAAATTAAAAAATAAGCATGCCTCTGTATTCTGTGACATTAAAATATACAGGGTGATCAATTTAAAAAATGTAATTTTGTTTCATAACACTGAAATTAAAAAATAAGCATGCCTCTGAATTCCCCGACATTAAAATATACAGGGTGCTCTGTTTAAAAAATATAATTTTGTGTCACAACTCTGAAATTAAAGGTTGAAATAAAAAAATAAGCATGCCTCTGAATTCCGCGACACTAAAATATACAGAGTGCTCTGTTTAAAAAATGTAATTTTGTGTCATAATACTGAAATTAAAGGTTGAAATTAAAAAATAAGCACACCTCTGAATTCGGCGACATCAAAATATACCGGGTGCTCTGTTTAAAAAATGTAATTTAGTGTCATAACTCTCTAATTTAAGGTTGAAATTCAAAAATAAGCACACCTCTGAATTCTGCGACATTAAAATATACCGGGTGCTCTGTTTAAAAAATGTAATTTAGTGTCACAACTCTGAATTTAAAGGTTGAAATTAAAAAATAAGCACATCTCTGAATTCTGTGACATTAAAATATACCGGGTGCTCTGTTCAAAAAATGTAATTTTGTGTCATAACTCTGAAATTAAAGGTTAAAATTAAAAAATAAGCACATCTCTGAATTCTGTGACATTAAAATATACCGGGTGCTCTGTTTAAAAAATGTAATTTTGTGTCATAACACTGAAATTAAAGGTTGAAATAAAAAAATAAGCACACCTCAGAATTCTGCGACATTAAAATATACCGGGTGCTCCGTTTAAAAAATGTAATTTAGTGTCATAACTCTGAAATTTAAGGTTGAAATTCAAAAATAAGCACACCTCTGAATTCTGCGACATTAGAATATACCGGGTGCTCTGTTTACAAAATGTAATTTTGTGTCATAACTCTGTTGCAATAAAAAAAATATATATTGTGCAACATTAAAATATACAGTGCTCTATTTAAAAAATATAATTTTGTGACAATTCTAAAATTAAAGGTTAAAATAAAAAAAAAACAAAAACACCCCATTGACTTCTGTGACATTAAGATATACTGGGTGTTCTATTTAAAAAATGTAATTTAGTGTCATAACACTGAAATTAAAGGTTGAAATAAAAAAATATTCTGTGACATTAAAATATACAGGGTGCTTTCATTCAACACGAGTACTTACCATGAGGACTACTTTTGGAAGAAGATTCAGTGTCGATACTAATTATATTCGAGGACAGGACTTGATTGACCGTTGCCAGTTTGTAGTTTTGCAGACTCTCTTGCTGCAATTACAAAAAATACAATAAATCCAACTCTCGTTACCAGAGAGTCTACTTTTGAATCGCTTTTCTTTGTCTTTTGGCCGGTGGACGAAAATGCGAACCTTTTCACAGGTGCGTGCAGTTCGCCCCCTAACCAAACATTGTAAAGTAGATACGCGTAGGATGGGTAGCTTGTCGACGTGGATTCCTACACTAATGCACGAGCAGGTTGTCAAAAGATGGCGCTTTTTGTTTTTGGCGTCGACTGCTGGGCCATCTGCCACCACCGTTTGTTTAATTGAACACAACACATGCAAAAGTTGAATTACATCAATCACTTACTAATTCCATCATTTAGTATTTGTTATACTATATTGTCTAAATGTTTATATTGTTTTTTTTTTAAATAGTTTACTATTTCAACAGTGACGGTTCGCGGGTTTTTTTGTGATACGGCCGAGGTAACAAGGATGGCAATACAGATAGGTTGGGTCAATTGCAGAGACTGCACCTATCTGTATTACCACTTCTTGTTCCTCGGCCGTACCAGAAGAAACCCCGCGAACTGTCACTGTATTTCAAGGTTAATTCTTAAATCATTGCGTGCCAGCAGATGGCGCTTTAGTACAGGAAAATTAAATCCACTTCAACATCAGTTTGGCAGCAAAATTTAATTTAATCTGCAGTAACCAACCAGAACATCGTAAAAAAAAAAAACAGCGACACCTGGTGTTAACAGTTGGAAAAGTCGAGCATTACAGTACCGCATAATCGATCGCGAAACACAAGCTGAAGCCGAACTTAGCCAACCGGCTGGCCTGACGAAACTAATTAACAAGTAGACCCTCCGCCCTTTAATTCAGTTACCTCTTGTTCGGTGGTCTCCGAGGCGAAACCGGACGTGTCGAGCTCGACCTCCTCGGACTTGATTGTCAAATTGTTATTGTTCTGCAAGCTCCTCTTCATTTCTTTTTTGCTCCCTGACAACAAAAGTTAAAACACGATGTCACTCCCGGTTAACCGTACACGCTTCGGCGGGCTCTTACCTTTGGGGGCGCAATACTTTAAAAATCCGTTCGCCGTGCCGTTCAAATAATACTGAACGGACTGCTCGAAGGTGCGGCAACGTTTGTCTTTAATCGATCCGAATATCTCGGTGACGAGGGCGTCCATGTTCGACGGCGAGGGCAGAGTACGGACGTAATCGGCCATGTTCTTAACGGCCGTTTCGCCTTGCATCTAAACAATTTGCAAGTTTTAATATTGGAAGTTACTGAGGGGAGGAAAGGAGGCGCTAAAAGTGATGAGGGAAATTGAGGTGAAGAAATCGCAAAGGTGCACGTGACAGAAAGGGAAAAAATAAAATATAAGAATTGTAAATAAATAGATTATACGCCAATAAAAAGAATTAACAATAATAATAATATTGGAGATTACTCTTAAAATTATATCTAGAATATCGCCAGCGCCATCTATCATTTTTCTATTCCACTAAGTACGTTCAGTCATTATTCATTCGACATTTGACAGGAAGCGAAAAATGACCTCTTAATTACTTGATTTAGAGAAACATATCATTTAATTTTTTTTTTTTGGCAACTATCCATCAGATAAAAAAACTATATATGCCGTTTGAAAGACAATTTAATATGCTTTAATATGAGTTAAACTTTATGCTTATCGTTCATAATAGTTATTAAAAAAAAATTGTTTATAGTGGGCCAATAATAAATAATGTAGAGGGCAATGCAAGTGACACATTTAGCAGTTTTGTTTTATAATTATGTACGTTTGTCATTTACCTTAGCGTCTTTATTGCCGAACGTAGACTGAATTTTGCGGTACACGTCCTGCAATTCATTCTCCGGCAGCAGGAAATTGCCCAGCAGCGACGACAGGACGCACATCTGTTCCTGGGTGAGTTGCAGGTATTTGCTCAACTCTGCGACCATGTACTCCTTGGTCTCTAAAGATCCCTAAAATAAGAGAATGCATTTGTTAGAGACTCCTTGTTATCCGGGAATTAAAAATGTTTTTATATACCTGTATATAAATTTATTTAGGAAAGAAGATAAAAAAATTAATCACCTTGTATGTTAATTTAATGTGTTCAGATGAGAAGTATCGTGGTGGATCAAAGGCTGCGTATTCTGCGTCATCCGCTAACAGGCCGTGAAAACCGTATTCCCGGCAATAAGCGATGACCTCCTGATGATGGTCATCCATCGTGCACATCTGCAAGATTAAAGGCTTGTTTCAATATTATGCAAGTAATCGGAAAAGTAATTCCCGGATGAATACGGAAATTGCATCTACATGAATCGGAGAAAATTTTGAATTTATAACCTAAAAAATTCTGCAAACATGGAGTTGAACTGTTTATTGTCACCTTTGACAATTAAAAGTTGATGTAAACTTTAATAATGCAACGGGAAATACTTACCACACTAATACCTAAATGTCTCAGAGCCATACGAAGTGCAGTCTTAAGGCAGATCGGTGCGGTCCACCAAATTTTCGGAGGCGGAGTAGCCTTTGTGTTCACATGTTTCAAAACCTAAATTCATCATAAACATTAACATTTCTCGCCATTATTTCACTGCAAGGTGTTGATTGGTGGCACGAGATCATACAAACTAGAGATGAAACGGATATCCGGTATCCGGCGCAAGTGTACTATTCGGCTGAATACCGGATGGTTACCCGACATCCGACCGGATACCGAATATTCAAAAACTACGACAATTTTCTAAAATCAACTTTAAAACATACACTTATGTTTTATTTTTTTTACCCTCTTCAGTACTGCCGATGAAGATGACCTGTTTAGGCAACATGGCAGCTATTAGGAGGTATGGATTGAGCAAATTGATCGTCCCAACAATCCTCCTTGAGGCCTTCACAAAGCAAACAAATTCGTAAAGCCTTTGCTGCACATCCTGGATGATTTGAAACAACTTTGTCCTCTTCCTTGAAGACAGCTCTATAACATTTATTCTTTGAATTTTTTCGATTTTTCTGTTCGCGAGTTATGAATTTTTTTGTGTGTCAAGCCACCATATTTTTCATTTTTCATGAAAATCGCATGACATGGAATCGACTGAAATTTTCACCAACGATACCTCTTACCGGAAGGGTTGAAAAGTGGCAACTATTTTATCTCTGGGGGCCCCGGCCTTCAAAGTGAGCGATTCAAGATTATTTTTCGGGAATCTTTATGCTTTCAGTTTTGACTTAGAAGAGTTAGTCAAAGCTCCATGATATTCACAAAGCATTCCCGTATAATATTTATATCGGAACATTTTTTATTTGTTGCTCCCTTAAGAAGTAATGATTTTTTTTTTAATTTGACCAAAATAATTACACCAATTTTGATGTTTATTTCAGGGACCTATTTTTGCATTTAAAAAGGAACAAATGATTAAGGTCAGTGGAGGGTACGACTTGCTTTCATCAATAATTTTTTCAAATTTTTTGGAACAATCGAAATCAAAATTTTGAAAACCTCGAAAACGGGACTGTAAAGTGTATACATTTCTCAGACGCTCACCAAACAATTTTCAAATTATCAAAATTAATGAAAGAAAATAAGCCGTTTGCTGTTAACGTCCGAGTGCTTTGTAAACAGCAAATTAAAAAAATACATTGATAGTGCGTCACGTTTAACAGATTATGAGAGATTCACAAAGTGAGGTTACCAATGCATGTAGAATTCTTGCATGTGAATATAACATAAAAGCGGAACCCGTTCGTCACCAGTAACTGTCTTAAATTTTTATGGGCCACGTACGTCCGCTGCGCTGCGCCATCGTTCGTCACCAGTTACTTTCGTCAATTTTAATGGGATGCGCACGGACGACGGCTCAGCGCAGCGGAGCCGTCGTTCGACACCAGTTACCCTAGTCAATTTCAATGGGACATGTACAGACGACGGCGCAGAGCAGCAGAGCCGTCATTCGTCTCGGGTTTCTTTGCTCAATTTTACCATGCTACGAACGGTTTTTTTTAAATTAAATATTAAAGGACATTATTTTGCCTATTGTCAACTTAAGCCCAGGAAAACTAGTTTTCGCTATACAACTAAACACTCACTTACGCTACCGCCCACGATCACTCACGATGACACCCGAAACCGCCCGGCTGCGGCGCTAAACTTGTCACAGCATGTAACGAGAACACTGGCCGTATATTCGGCTGCCGGATACCCGGCCATCCGGCTTCGAAGCTAGCCGGATATTCGTAATCCGGTATCCGGCCAAACAACTATCCGTTTCATCTCTAATACAAACCAACCAATTGATTAAATGTAATTAAAAATAATAATCTTTTTCCAAAGCAAAAAATAAAAGATCCTTAAATAATCAAAATATCAAAAACGTTTTATACAAAATTGACTAAACGTAATCTATTTGAAATGTTCATATGCACCAATATGTTAATTGGAGCCAACACTGTTGAGACATGTCTAACATGTCTCATGGCTATTTAAGGATTAAATGAAACAAAAATATTGAGATAGTACTTTAAGAACTTTACTTATCGTTACCGCAACTTACCATTCCAACCCTCTGTCTGACGTTGGCCTGCTGGGCGATCCACTCGTTTATTCGACAGCTCTCGATGGTACCATTAAAAACGACGGCCAACTCAATATTGCCGCGTTCGACGGCTTGAGTTAACAGAGATAGGAACTGTACCATGCGATTCCATTGGCCACCACACGCCCAATCTGTTACAAGAAATTGTATTTAAGTTTAAGTTGCGTGATGAAATAAAACTTTATAATTAAACGAATGCGACAGATTTTTTTCGAGTATCAAACAAGTTTTACCCCAAAAAAGTATTACGCACACTGCCACACCCGCGTATTCAGTTGCGGATGGCCGGTGCTTTCTCCGAGTTTTCACGGTCCACTCGTACCTTATTTTAACCACTCAGCCACAGTATGACTAGTACTACTAAAGAGTGGTTAACCCATATTTGCCCGAGATGTAATTAAAGGAAAGTAAATGATATATTTTGCAGAGAGGTTATTTTTCGGTTCCTGTCAAATGTCAACGAATGTACTTATTTGAATAAAAAAAATGATAGATGGCGCTGACGATATTCTAGATATAATTTTAAGAGGAACTTTAACCTCTTCACGCCCAGGTCGCCACATGTGGCAACAAGCAAAAAAAGAACATAAAAACATTGTACAAAAAAATTACTCCTTTAGCGCCATCTATGGAATATTTTTTTTCATATTTTTGGCATAAATGGGTAAGTTTGTGACAGTGAAATAATATTTCGTAGAAAAAGGTAACAACAACAAAGAAGTAATTTTTCATCAACTCTGGGATTAACCCATTTTTGCCCACTGTTCGAAGAATTGCACGTGCACCAGCGTTCTGCGTCGTTTGTTTATGATGAATTTATGATTGGTAAGACCACTGTGCACTAAAGGAAAACGCACGATTGCCATTTGAATCTTTTGTGTTAAGAAACTACAGAGAATTCAAAAAAAAAATCGTTGAGCAAAAACGGGTTAAATCAAAGCAGCATGAGGGCAAAGTGGTTAAAATAACCATCCTATATATAGAATTGTAGACATATCTGGGTTAAAACGAGGTGCCGGTGCGGGAAAGGCACTGGCCATCTGCGACCGAGCTCGTGTAAACGCAGGAGTGGCGACGAGCGTGTTAACCTAACTTGCAACTGAAAATATGCAAAAGATGTATTTCCGGTGGTTTTAAACTCTGAAGGTTAGGATTTTTAGGTTCGAAAACGCACCTGAGAAGTAACCTCCGTACAGCCGATCGAAACAATTCTCGGCGTCGACGATGAGCTTCAGCTTATTCCCGATCGGCCTGATTTTACGGTTAGAATTGTGAGGCTGCTGGCGCTGGGTGACATTCCGCGCTATTTTCAACAAGTCCACAGAAACGGCTCCCCCCTCCAAACTCGTGCTCTCCAGAAACGCCTGCAGGTCCTGAATACCCATCTCGGCACCACGAATCCTTTCGACTTTTGTCTGTTTTGACTATCCCAAACACCGGACGACTACTTAAAACCTGACGACTTCAATTATGCTCATCCTAGAATAAAATAAGAAAAAGTTACTATTCGAGAGCCTGGAATCGCATTAAATTTGATTGCCACCGATCTTTTTGACATGATCGACGATGCCATCTGTTAAAATTTTCCCTGACTTTCAATATATTTTATTAACTAAATAACAATATTAATACCGCTGCCACACACTCGTCGAGTGGCATGAGAAGTAGCGAGGAAAGGTGGCAGGGACGTAGTGTGGCAACAATACTCGTCATGCCGCACATCATGATCCTCGTCATTCCCACTGCTCCCTGTTTTGTCGGTTTATTGGACGCGAGTCAAAGGACTGGCAAAGCATGATATGCGGCATGACGAATAATGTTGCCACACTACGTCTCTGCCTCCTTTCCTCGCTACTTCCTCGCCATTCGACGAGTGTGTGGCAGGGGTACAATGCGGAGTGCTGCGATTAATTGCGCGAGTAGAGCAGTGTACAGGCAGAGAGGGCAACATCGCGGCAGCTCGAGGAGTAGAGCGATGAGCATAGTGTGGCCGAGGCATCCAAAATTGTTAATCGCCAGCCAAAATCATGCAGCACTTATAACCCATATATGCATTGTTGGGTGCCCTCAAAACAATAGACCCTTTGATAAGTTATCACATGCTGACTTCAGCATAATCATATGAAAGGACTGACCGTCTCCTATTTTATTTAGTATTAATATAGACGAACACCCGTGCACATGTATTCTCGAATTAAATAAAAGTATTGTTTGTTACCTGGATTTCCAGTTTGTTCAATTAAACCCTCAAAGTGAATAAATTAAATTACCTAAAAAAAGTGCTGCAGAAATAAAGTGACAAAATACAAGAATCATCTAAAGAGATTAACCACATCACCGTCGGCTGGGATCCAACTCACCCTGGTGTCAAAAGAAACTCTGCCCTTAATCCGAGCAACCCCTGGGGACGCAACAGTATACATGAATTAAAATTTAAGCTAGCCAACATCATACATAACCTATATATGTATACACGAACTAAATTTCTCCTCGGTGAAGCAACGTTGTGAACTGCTTGGGCGATCGCGGCAGAAAGCAGCGAAAATTATAGCACTAATCGCTTAAATTGTTAGGTCACAAATTTTACAATTTCAATCAAATAAAGAATCTTACCTTACTGTCAGCTGGCTTTTAAAGCAACCGAGAAATGAATTAAAATGAGCAGTTATTGATTTCAATGGTCTTTCGAATGACTGTAGGTGTATCAGATGTTTTGATTGCGCCACGAACCAGCTGACGCTTCCGTGACATACTGAAGCCCCCCGGGGTTATTGTTGGTGGGCGATTGTGAGGAATTGTAGGTGGAAAACGGACCTGTTGTCAGACGTGAAAAAAAAAACAAGTGGACGTATAAAATGTCCGCCATTACGGTGGAACGAATCAATTTAAAAATAATTAATCGAACAAGAAGCGGTGTCGGGGCGATGGGACGCGTAAATCCCGAGCGAGGGGCGCGAGGGACAACCGGTGACAGTTTTCCCGGCGCGGTTCAACCCCGCAAAGGCGTAGGTGGGCTATTATTGTGACAAGTCGGCGGACTTATTCGCCGGTAGATCCCGGGGGGGCGACTGCGTTTCGGGGACGCAGTGTCAGACCGCGGGAAGGGCGTGCGTGTCACGGGAGGATGTCGTGATGTCTTTGTAACACTCGCAAAGCGAAAATACTCACGGGAAAACCATCGGATCACATATTATTTTGTCGAACACATGAACGTAATGTTTACCGGATGCCGTACACAAAACAACAGCGCGCATGCCGGATGTTGATGTTGTTTTGTTCCGTTTTGAAAAGGCGCGCGAAAATTGATTGAAATAATTATTACCCGAATGATCCCGTTGTTAAAAAAAAAAACGCCGGAATCTTCCGTACACTGTGTCGGTGTGATTTTGAGTTCAATCTGTAATCGAGCTTTGATCATATGGATGGTGATATAAGGCCATTTCACAACAACCCAGGAACGGTAACGGGAACGGGTACAAAACAGTGACGGTTTGCGGGGTTTTTTCTGGTACGGCCGAGGAACAAGAGGTGGTAATACAGATAGGTGCGGTCACGCAGCTAGCCGTTTCTGCAACTGTATTACCACCTCTTGTTCCTCGGCCGTACCAGAAAAAAACCCCGCGAACCGTCACTGGTACGAAAATATATGACGGTTCTCGTTCTCGTTAGAGGAAATTACTTATTAGTTGTGTAAACATGCGAATCATATCATTTAACGTTTGTTCCAGTTCTCGTTACCGTTCCCGGGTTGTAGTGAAGCTGCCTTTTATTTAATTTTCGGTAACGGGAAGGTTCGTATATTTGGGCTGTTGTGAAGCCGCCTTTAGTCTGCTTAAACTTGCCGAAAGATAAATGAGTTAATTTCTTGTGAAATTCAAATTGTTTAGTTCCATGCACTAATTTTGCTCAATTTTTGGGACAATTTACTGCGTGAAACTAAGCATTTATTAACTCACTTTTAACTTTGTTTTGTATAACTTATATATTTATTTTTGTGACTTAAGTTTCGGTAATACAATTACCATTTTCAAACAAGAAGTGTTTTAAAAACCGATTTACAAAGGTACTTCTTGTTTGAAAATGGTAATTGTATTACCGAAACTTAAGTCACAAAAATAAATATATAAGTTATACAAAACAAAGTTAAAACTGTTTTATTATAATATTTAAAATGTATAACGAAGTAGAAGCCTCCAGCATAAACAATATTTATTAACTCATTTCTTGCTTAATAAATTGTGTAGTGTAAAACGGCTTTTAAACAGGTTGACAATTAAATTAGACAGTACAGGATCGGGCAAAGATTTGGTGTTTCTCCAGAGGGGTATTCAGAACTTTTTTGTTGGGGTGCAATGATAATATAGGGCTCCAGGTGCATTGCTTTTTCGATTCGAGATGCAAATTTGTAAGGCATAAGAAATTGAGCTTTCCGCCGCTGATGTTAGATGTCGCCACAATAGAAATTCGATGGATTTCTGTAAATTGTGTTTGTTGCTAACACCACAGACGGCGCTTTTCCGTTTCAATTTACCCACATGCCGAGTAATTTCCCGTGTTACTTGAAACCAGCGGCGGCTCGTGGATTTTCGCTGGTGAGGCAAAGACAAAAATGCTGCTCGTGCTGCACTACTTACTCTAATAGAGGAAGCAAATATTCCGTTGCTTTTTCCACAGAACACATACCTTTTTACTTTCTCCGTTACAAAGTACGAGAAAGTATTGTGATCGTGATATTTTTTCTCAAAATTTTTTTTTACGGAAATATCCCTTTTGGGGACCCTAGATACCATTTTAACAATTTCTGGAAAAAAAAAATGGTGATGTGGCCATCATGTTACTTTCTCCGACTTGATGGAATAATTTATATTTACGCTTTCATAGTTTATTTTCAATTTAAATCATATTTTAAATGTACATCGAGCGTTGCGTAAACTCGGATGAAACTGACGTTTAAAACGTCATAATGATTAAACATGGAAAAATTATACTTCAAATTCAAAAACTCGGTTTACTCAAAAACTAACGAGATTTCGAAAAAAACTTATTCTTTAGAAGTTGTTCATTTTGGCATTCTCTACAATTATTATTCATATAAATTTGCTGTAACTATTATAGTTTCATAATTATAAACCAAAAATTAAAAAAATATTAATTAATTTTTTTTTCGAATAGCAATGATTTTATGAAAAATATTTTCAAGCAAAAGATGTTCATTTCTTTGTCGTCTTCAAAGTTTGTTTAAATGTTTTTGTGATATTTTTCATATTTAAGAAAATATTGGCAAAAAATAAAAAACTGTTAAGGTAAACGCCCACTTCCGGTGTACGAAATTTTACCAAAAGCTTTTCAGTTCTTCAGATTATCAAACAAAATGGATGTTCAAAGTTTCATATCAATTGCTCTATTAGTTTTTGAGATACAACGCACACAGACAGACACACACAAAAACATTTAAACAAACTTTGAAGACAATAAAGAAGTGAACATCTTTTGCTTGAAAACATTTTTCATAAAATCATTTTTATACGAGAAAAAAAATATTTTTTTTTTTTTTAATTTTTTGTTTATAATTATAAAACGATAATAGTTACAGCAAATTAATGTTAATAATAATTGTCTAGAATACTAAAATAAACAACTTATAAAGAATAAGTTTTTTTCGAAATGCCTTTAGTTTTTGAGTAAACTGAGTTTTTGAATTTGAAGTATAATTTTTCCATCTTTCGTAATTTTGACGTTTTAAACGTCAGTTTCATCCGCACGACGTACATTTAAAATACGATTTAAATTGAAAATAAACCATGAAGGAGTAAATATAAATACCATCAAGTCGGAGAAAGTAACATGATGGCCACATCACCATTTTTTCTGTCAAATTTTCTTCTGTTGCCTCACATGGAACATCCACGAGCCGCCGCTGCTTGAAACGTAGAATGTTAAACGCTTAAAGTAATCGAGGATGAATAAAACAATAATGTCTTGCGTTGGCAGGGCCGGAGTATGACTTTTTCGCCCACGGGCAACTATATTATAGCGCCCCCTCCCACTGTAAAACTTATGCTATTATTTATACTTTAAAATAATATAATATAAAAAGCAATTTAAACAAACAACAAAAAACATCAGGAAAAGTTGGCAACATTTACATTTCCTTTTTTTTTGTTTCTTCCTGGCGAATTTATAACATCAGCAAAATCAAGCAATTTACCAACTTTCTAGTGTTGTTTCATCCGTTTGCAATTTTTGTTGCTGGCTTTTTGCACTTCCTCTGTTAATTGACCGATAGGCATCGTATAATTTCACTACCATGCGCAAGAATTTTGTGTACGGTAACAAGCTCGAGTGCTTCAAATATAATTTAAATGCGTCTGCGTAGTACTTTTCAAAACCAAGTACCCACCCCCCTCGTTTCCACTTAAACCTAACCAAGAAAAAACCCATTGATTAAAGAAACTTCCGAGTCAAATCACTGAAGTTACAAAAGTTGCAAAACCACCAGTAAAGAGATTCTGGGTTAAGTTAAAGTGGAAACGAAGGGCGATGGGTGGGCCCTATCCCACTTTCCAACTAGTTAAACACCCCTCGGGGTTTCTACGAAGAAATTCTTTTGTCGAAGCAACAATAAACCGTTCGAATCTTCTCTTATCAATTAATTAACAATTGTAAAACCCTCTTTTGTGATCCAAGGATTGGAGGGTAGGATAGGGATCACCCACCGCCCTCGTTTGCACTTAAACCCAACCAGGAAAATACTGTTTGATTAACCTACCGTCCTTCACTTCCATTTTAACGTAACCAAGAAAATACTTGTTTTGAGGTTATAAAAAAAATTGCCATCTCAATAAAAATATACTTTTTAATCATAATAAAATACATTATAATGGTATACATTTATACTTATACATACATTTTTGAATAAGTAAGGTATCACTTTAGTTTATACTCGAGTGCGGACTAATTACCGCACCCGCATAGGGCCTAGATAATTATAAAACACATTTTTACATGCTTATAAAAATAAATCGTCAATCTACGTTATACATAAATAAAAGCATGCTTGCGTGAATCAACACGCAACCCGAAATAACCTAACGCTCACCCGGAGAGACTAGTTAATTAAGATACAATTGTTTATCTCGAATGTTTTGGTCGTTTGAAAAAAATATAAGCGGTAATTTAGGCGGTGTGGATGTGCGCGAATTTCTCACGAACAGTAAACGGTTATATATTTAATTTAACAGTTTCTAAACGCCATTTAAAAATACTGTTTAATTGGTTTAGAAAGGTTCACCCAGTGTCAGAGAGTAATGAAATGTCCACAATTGCCCGATCATGAAATTAACAATTCGTAATTACTTAACGCCAAACGAGGTTTGATAATTGCAAACGCAAGAGTTTAACACTTATTTAACTCTTGCACAAGCGACACGTTTACATCACAGTTGTCATGAGTTGTAATCACAGCAGCGGTGTCTCGTGAAAGTTCAGCAGAGGAGGCTGTGAAGTGTACCCCAAGTGTTCTCTACAAAAGTTCACGAACCAGCGACATCTTGTGAGAGGTTATGGAAGTAAAATCTTTCGCTTAGCCTTTTCTATGAAAGTTCACGAACAACCGCCATCTCGTGAAAGGTTATAGAAGTCAAATCTTTCTCTCAGCCTTCTCTACTAAAGTTCACGAACCAGCGGCATCTTGTGAAAGGCTACGGAAGTTGTTAAAATCTTTCTCCAAGGCTTCTCTACAAAAGTTCACCGAATCACAGGGAGTAACAATAAAAACGAAAAGGGAAACCAGCGCCATCTCATGAAAGGTTACAGAAGCAAAATCTTTCTCTTGGCCTTCTCTACGAAAGTTCACGAACCGCCACCGAATCACAGTAGGAGTGCAATAATAAAAACAGAAAGGGAGTCGAGGGGCTAAAATCTGCGGGTGCATTAAATATATAACCTTTTATCTTACGCGCGTAAGTGTTGGTTATGTACAATTGACCTAGTTGCAATCGTCGACCGACAGTGCCAGATAGACGACCTGTCAGTTGAGGTTGTTTAGCCGTTGCGATCGTGACCACGGTTGCTCCCTGGCGCTCGCAAACGCCACGTAAAACAGGTTCGTGCCTATGTTGATGCCGGCCGCCAGGTAAAAGACCACCCTCCATTGTCCCAATGTTTCCTGAAAGATAATCGGATGTACCAACGTTTTTATAAAATAATTAAGATTACGTCGGTGGAACCTGAGCGATCCGCAAATGTCTCGTCAGATGCTCGGATTTATGATCCATAAATTTTATTCAAACAATAAGGTTATGTCTGATATCTGACAGATGCACAGACTTATGGTTCACAAATTTTATTCAAACAATAATTAAGGTTATGTCTGATATCTGACAGAATCTGAGTTTTGTCAGATGCACAGACTTATGGTTTACAAATTTTATTCAAACAATAATTGAGGTTACGTCTGACATCTGACGGATCATAAGTAATCCGCATATAAGCGGCGGCTCATGGATTTCCGTATGGGAGGCAAAGACAAAGATGCTGCTCGTGCTGCACTACTTACTCTTATAGAGGAAGCAAATATTTCGTTACTGTTTCGGTCAAATTTTCTTTCGCCGAATATCCACGAGCCGCCGCTGCCACATGTTTTCTCACTCTCGTACATATGGTTCACAGATTTTATTCAAGCAATAACTGTAACGTCAACAGACTACTCAAGTTGTCAGCATTGTATGTACCGACATTTTTACTCAAGATTAATTAAGGTTATGTCGGCAGGTCCTGACAACTGACAGAATCTGAGTAATCCACAAATGTTCGGACTTATGATTCACAAATTTGTTGAAAAATGTGCAAAACAAATTTAAAAAAAAACGAATTCAGCCGATATTTGCTGCCCTAGATTAAAACTCTTGAAACGTCAGTTCATACTTTAGAAAACAAACATTTTTCCAAAGTCAGCTTCGATTTTTCCAGGTTAAACAGTATAAAATAGTTGGCAGGCCTTGAAAAATGTGGAAAACAATATTGAAAAAAAAAAATGAATTAAGCCGATATTTGTTGCCCTCGACTATTATAGCCTTCTTAGCCTATCGGTAAATCCTGCACTTGCGAATAGCTTCGAAAGACTTGTCCTGAAATTTTTCTTCCCACATTTGGCCGTTCCCTTAGGTCTTGAGCCAATATTTTTATATACGCTACGCCACTATCTCACATCAACCAACTTTTTCGCTGGAAAAACGGGCCTGTACTCTGTTCAGATTTTATTCTCGCTGTCGCAGTCTTTGTCAGGGCGACAGTAAAAAAGTTACCAACAATTTGGTTATGTCATTGAATTTTTTTGTTTATGTGTAGTGACATTTTTGTTGGTAGTAAAAACGTTACCAACAATTTGGTTATGTCGTTGAATTTTTTTGTTTATGTGTAGTGACATTTTTGTTGGTAGTAAAAAGTTACCAACAATTTGGTTATGTCGTTGAATTTTTTTGTTTATGTGTAGTGACATTTTTGTTGGTAGTAAAAAGTTACCAACAATTTGGTTATGTCATTGAATTTTTTTGTTTATGTGTAGTGACATTTTTGCTAGTAGTAAAAACGTTACCAACAATTTGGTTATGTCATTGAATTTTTTTGTTTATGTGTAGTGACATTTTTGTTGGTAGTAAAAACGTTACCAACGTTATTGAATTTTTTTATGTGTAGTGACATTTTTGTTGGTAGTAAAAACGTTACCAACAATTTGGTTATGTCGTTGAATTTTTTTGTTTATGTGTAGTGACATTTTTGTTGGTAGTAAAAAGTTACCAACAATTTGGTTATGTCGTTGAATTTTTTTGTTTATGTGTAGTGACATTTTTGTTGGTAGTAAAAAGTTACCAACAATTTGGTTGTCATTGAATTTTTTTTTGTTTATGTGTAGTGACATTTTTGTTGGTAGTAAAAACGTTATTGAATTTTTTTTTTTATGTGCAGTGACATTTTTGTTGGTAGTAAAAAGTTACCAACAATTTGGTTATGTTATTGATTTTTTTGTTTATGTGTAGTGACATTTTTGTTGGTAGTAAAAAGTTACCAACAATTTGGTTGTCATTGAATTTTTTTGTTGATGTGTAATGACATTTTTGTTGGTAGTAAAAAGTTACCAACAATTTGAATGTCATTGAATTTTTTTGTTTATGTGTAGTGACATTTTTGTTGGTAGTAAAAACGTTATTGAATTTTTTTGTTTATGTGCAGTGACATTTTTGTTGGTAGTAAAAAGTTACCAACAATTTGGTTATGTCATTGAATTTTTTTGTTTATGTGTAGTGACATTTTTGTTGGTAGTAAAAACGTTACCAACAATTTGGTTATGTCATTGAATTTTTTTGTTTATGTATAATGACATTTTTGTTGGTGGTAAAAAGTAACCTCAATATGTGTTACCAACTTAAATTATAAAAAATAATAAATCATGGCGCACTTGAGATTTTTTTAATATAAAACGCGCAGACAAAATTCTGTAAAAAATTATCCTCAAAGGCCGAAGTATCGCTTATTCAAAATCAATTTGGGTTTTGAAAATTTGCCAATTTTCAATAGAGATATGGATTTTTGAAATTTTCGTTTTAATTTTTTGAGCACCTGAACGAGGAGCATTTGGAGATTTTCACTGTTTGGTAAATTGTTTTTCTTTTTTTTTTCAGTTTAAGAAACTGCAATTTGAAAATTGGTTTTGCGGTATTATTTTAATTTTGATTTCGAAGATTTTAACGTAATAATAATAATTTATTCGTGCTAAGACCTTAGAGGTTATGTAATAATATGATATTATTTTTTCATTACTTGTTTTAGTTTTGTTATTTTGATTTCGAATATTTCGAATTTTAAATTTGGCGCCATTTTATTTATTTGCACACCCTGTATATCGGTAAAATTAGGCAACTTCATATACGCTCAATTTCAAGGTAGTCCAAGCCGATACAACAAACGGACAAAAAAACACCCCGACTGTGGTGAGAATAAAATGTGAACAGAGTACACGTTCCCAACTCTCGGGAAGACCTGCGGCAAGACTTTGCCACAAAAGAAAATTCATACGCCTCGCTACCCAAGCTTGCGTCTCGATAGCGTTAAACTGCTGTAAGATTAATACAACAAATTACTGTACTTACTCTTCCCTCGATAATTAGTCCTATAACGTACGGGGCCAGGAAACCGCACATATTTGCGGCGGCGTTCGTGATGCCGTACATGGTTCCGGCGTATTTGGGGCTTAAGGCGATGTGGTTCATCTGGTTGCCGGCGTACACGGCTCCGGCGAACGCCCCCGGAAGCGCGAGCATCACTTGCACCCCGAGCCGGTCGCAGCCGAGCCAGGCGACTCCTAGTAAGCCCAGCGAAGGAATGATTGAGCCTGAACAAAAGACAAATCAGTTGTTTGGATTGTAGGTTAGGGTCCACCAACGTAAATTACATCTGGATTTTTAATTTAATTAATTTTGCAGTCGATACTAATTTTTCGCGAACGCGTATTGTTTAGTACCATAAACAGCAAAATTACCAATTTTTATTGTAGATTTTCACCGCTGAGAGCCCATGACTCATCGCTTAAAATCGCATGAATCAAGATTTAAGTAAACGTATGTCCGTAAGAAAATTTGGTGCCGCGCTGATTTTCATTGGCGGGATATTTAAAAATTCTCGCGCAAACTTTTTACGGTTATGCTATTTGACGCAGCGCTCGCGTGTTTCGTGTGTTTATATGAAGCGTGCCAGTGCGATGCAAGAGTCATGCGTGAGCGATATTCAAATTGATAAAAACTTACCCAGCGAGTTGAATAACTTATAAGAAGTGGACAGCGATAGATATCCCTTGCTGAGCAACCAATCGGCGAAAATACTGGCCACTATGCCCAGCCACCAGCTGGTGAGGTACGGCACGGCCGATAAAAGAGAGTTCTGCAAAGCGACAACATTAAAGTTTCCCTTTCGCTGCCACCGGAACGTATAAAATACGCACCTGCTGTATGTCAAAATGTAAAATTTGCGCCATGTACGTGGGCAACTCGGTGAGCTGGGTGTAGAAGGCCCACGATTGTCCGCACTGCGTCACCAGGATCGCCCAGAGCGGCAGACACGTGGCCATCTTCAGCCAGGGGATCGATGCCTTGTCGTCGTCGTCCTGCAAAATAAATCTTATAAAATATACACATGTCAGGAGGATTATCTCTGCGAGATGTTTACTCCGTACGATTATTTGGTGCCATATCTAAGTACCGCGATCTAACACACGGTGGCGCTGTCTTCAGTTCCTAACTGAATAAATAATAATAATATATTTACGGGATTCACCCTGTACATTAAAGTATTAATTAGAATATTAAACAAAATATATAAATGGGAATTTTTTTCTAATTACAATATAAACTCCGCAAAAAAATTATCTTCCTGTTAGGACATTTGTTTATTGTGATGACATATCTGTTTCTATGAATAATAAACAAAACAATACAACACAACGAATATTCCTTCGATTTTATTGAATTTGTGGTGAGAGTAATTTTATATATTTTTTTTAAAACATTTAAACGGTTATTTATATGAAATTTTTAGTATTTTTGATTTCAAAATGAACGTTGAAGCTACTGCTCGTAATTCTAGAAATTTAACAAGAGACGAAATCGTTCGTGCCCTGTCCTTAGTTGACGATGGTCGAGATCAAAGATTTGCTGCTGCACATTGCGAATTCAACATTCCACGGTTTCAAGAATAATAAGAAGATTCAGTTATGACTTAATACTTGATTGGCTGTAGACAAGATTCTTATGCCAGACTCAAATGGGCCAAAAAAAAAAAAGAAGATTCAGAGAATACACTCGAAGAGCAGGACAAGGTCGTAAGATGGCAACAACAGCAAGAGTTGCCCGATTTACATGTTTAAATGTACTGCGTATCAGACATTGCACCTCAAGCCAGTTACAAGCTGAACTGTACAATAATATTAGTGATGCGATCATTTTTTTGCGGAGTGTATATGTCGGGTATTGTTGTATGTAAATTTTGAAAAATATTTTGCGTTAGAATTAGTAACAAAAGTTATGTTTTCAAATAATATTTAGCCGAGAGATAACCTGCGCTCACCTGCCGTCCTATACTGGCCTCGATGAAGGCCCGTTCCTGCCGACAGATCCTGGGATGAACGGAGGGCGTGTCGTAGATGAGGAACAGCCAGAACACGAACCACACCAGGCCCAGAACGCCGAAGATGTAAAACGCCAGCGGCCATCCGCCCATGAAGTCCAGCGAGCACAGGTAGCCGGAGACCGGCAGCGAGACGACGGTCCCGAAATTCGCCCCTGCAAAGCAAAACTTGGATTCAGACGAGGGTTCGTGCGGTAAGACGTGGCCACCGACCTGCGTACACATAAGCGGCGAATTTACTCCGTTCGAGTGGTGGGACCCATCTGGCCAGCATTGCGTGCATCGCCGGAAACGTCACCCCCTGCAGTTAGAGGAAAATAAATTATCGAGTTGCGGTGGTCGAAGCTCCATGGATTTTTTTGCGATACCTAATTACATTTTTTACAAAAAGCACAGCAATGTTGTAACACTTGTATATTTTTCATATTTTATGGTCTTATTCTGAACGTTAATAACAGCGATGTTATTTGCTAAAATCGACAGATGTTATTAATATGCAATTCTGTCCACAAACATCGATGTATATTAACATTTTCGATGTTAAGCAACACTTGTCAAAACGGTCGACGTTATAAAATTGTGATATATTTTGAGGTTATTTCGTGTTTGTATTTTTCATCAACTCAAATGGATAATAATATTATTCGAATTTTCATATACATGCTTTGTGAAACGATGATTTTATTTCTAAAAATATCCTCAAAAACTTGTAATAACATCTATTATAATATACATAAAGTTGGTAGCGCTGTAGACATTGCACTGTTGCCAATTTGTGTACATCGGGTTTTCAACAGCGCTGTTCAATTTCACATAACATTACAATGTTAACAACATCGCTGTTGATAACAGTTGTTCAAAATTACACCATATGTTTAACCCTTTCGCTGCTGCAGACGCATATTTACGTTCCGCTTTTCGCCCATTCCACGTCAAACCGGACACTGAATTTTAATCGATGATTCCGATTTTGTGAATTTTTGAAAATTTTAGTTTTCGAATTGTGTAATACTCGAGCAAAAAATAAAAAAAAAAAATAAAACGTGTCGACTAAATTCTACAAAAATTAAACTAGATGTGCAAATCATTGTTTTATCAAATCAAGTGCAGTTTTTGAAAATCCACCAATTATTTCGCGAGTTGTGAATTTTTGAAAATTTTAGTTTTCGAATTGTGTAATACTCGAGCAAAAAATTAAAAAAAAATATAAAACGTGTCGACTAAATTCCACAAAAATTAAACTAGATTTGCAAATCATTGTTTTATCAAATCAAGTGCAGTTTTTGAAAATCCGCCAATTATTTCGCGAGTTGTGAATTTTTGAAAATTTTAGTTTTCGAATTGTGTAATACTCGAGCAAAAAATTAAAAAAAAATATAAAACGTGTCGACTAAATTCCACAAAAATTAAACTAGATGTGCAAATCATTGTTTTATCAAATCAAGTGCAGTTTTTGAAAATCCACCAATTATTTCGCGAGTTGTGAATTTTTGAAAATTTTAGTTTTCGAATTGTGTAATACTCGAGCAAAAAATTTTAAAAAAATATAAAACGTGTCGACTAAATTCCAAAAAATTAAACTAGATTTGCAAATCATTGTTTTATCAAATCAAGTGCAGTTTTTGAAAATCCACCAATTATTTCGCGAGTTGTGAATTTTTGAAAATTTTAGATTTTGAATTGTGTAATACTCGAGCAAAAAATTTTAAAAAAATATAAAACGTGTCGACTAAATTCCACAAAAATTAAACTAGATTTGCAAATCGGTGTTTTATCAAATCAAGTGCAGTTTTTGAAAATCCACCAATTATTTCGCGAGTTGTGAATTTTTGAAAATTTTAGTTTTCGAATTGTGTAATATTCGAGCAAAAAATTAAAACAAAAATATAAAACGTGTCGACTAAATTCTACAAAAATTAAACTAAATTTGCAAATCGTTGTTTTATCAAATCAAGTGCAGTTTTTGAAAATCCACCAATTATTTCGCGAGTTGTGAATTTTTGAAAATTTTAGATTTTGAATTGTGTAATACTCGAGCAAAAAATTCAAAAAAAAAATATAAAACGTGTCGACTAAATTCTACAAAAAATAAACTAGATTTGCAAATCATTGTTTTATCAAATCAAGTGCAGTTTTTGAAAATCCACCAATTATTTCGCGAGTTGTGAATTTTTGAAAATTTTAGATTTTGAATTGTGTAATACTCGAGCAAAAAACTTTAAAAAAATATAAAACGTGTCGACTAAATTCTACAAAAATTAAACTAGATTTGCAAATCATTGTTTTATCAAATCAAGTGCAGTTTTTGAAAATCCGCCAATTATTTCGCGAGTTGTGAATTTTTGAAAATTTTAGTTTTCGAATTGTGTAATACTCGAGCAAAAAATTAAAAAAAAATATAAAACGTGTCGACTAAATTCCACAAAAATTAAACTAGATGTGCAAATCATTGTTTTATCAAATCAAGTGCAGTTTTTGAAAATCCACCAATTATTTCGCGAGTTGTGAATTTTTGAAAATTTTAGTTTTCGAATTGTGTAATACTCGAGCAAAAAATTTAAAAAAAATATAAAACGTGTCGACTAAATTCCACAAAAATTAAACTAGATTTGCAAATCATTGTTTTATCAAATCAAGTGCAGTTTTTGAAAATCCGCCAATTATTTCGCGAGTTGTGAATTTTTGAAAATTTCAGTTTTCGAATTGTGTAATACACGAGAAAAAAATTTAAAAAAAAAATATAAAACGTGTCGACTAAATTCTACATCCCCTCGGGATGTAACTAGCCAACCTTGGGAAATATACTATTCATATTTCCCTAGTTGTAATAATAACTATATTTGAAGTATAATAGAGATTTTCAGAAAATGTGCCACCAACTATTTTCGACTTTCTGATCTCACGGTATTCGATGGCAAATATTGCTAAATATAGATAATTATTGTTGGTTGTGATGTTTTTAGTTGTTATCAAATATGCCATTAGATTTAACTTGCCTCTCCCATCCCTTCCAAAATCCTCACGGCGATGAACAGCGGGAAATTTATCTGGGCGGCTATGGGAGTCAGCAGGGTGAACAGCGCGGTCATGAGCACCCCGATCCCGAACACCTTTTTCCCCCCGAAGAGCTCGGCGAAGCGGCCTCCGGGTATCTGCGTCAGCACGTAGCCGTAGAAGAAGGAACCGAGCACGATGCCCTGCGTGGCTTCGTCCCACGCGAACTCCCCGTCTTTCTATGGAAACAACAAACACGAAGCATCGCCGGATGAATAAATTTGAGACGACCTCAATCGTTGCGGATGCATTAAATAAATTTAATATAGACTGAATATGTAAATATTCACATATTCAGGCAATATTTTGTCTTAATACTCCATCTACTCGTAGATTAGGCTTTTTTGACATCCTTAGGGCCGCTTTTACAATCGTCGGATAAATGATGGTTAACTTATACTCTCTTTAACTAATCCCATCGTTTATCTCTCAGTTAACGCACGCTGCCTTTTACAAACGGTTAGATAGATTTTCTCCCGAAATGCCAACGTTGGCAGCATTGCGGATACATGCGGTTGCGCAGTTTATAGAATTGGCATTTATCATTTTGCTTGCGGAAAGGTTGTAAAGTTGTGTTTGTAATCATTGTTGCGATCCTTGACCCCCTCGAGCTTCCTTTCAATATTCCACCTAGAAATATGCCAGAATGCATGTTTCTTAGAAACTAGTTTGTCGCCCTCTAACGGCCCCTCTATGTAATACCGATTGCAGATCGCTATAATGCCGATATGGTGCGTGTGCTTGCTGTGCGCTCGAGATTTATCTGCTGCTCCAAGCACCGGATAAGATAACTGCGAATTATCTGCTTCTTAAACCTAACCCTGCTTTATCTAGGCATTGTAAAAGCGTATTTTCGCATTTAGTCCGGAGATAGTGTTAACCTTAATTTAACCGACTATTGTAAAAGCGGCCCTTAGTAACAAACACTAGAAAATGAAAAGTACCAACACGGCTGTGAGAATAATGTAATTTTGCAGCAAGTTAGGTTGGTACCGGTATATAGTACAATCGCGCAGAGTTGCTCCATGTTGCCTGAATTAAGTTTCTAGTAAACGTATGTCCGTAAAATAATTCGATCCAGTCTGGGCGGGAAATTTAAAAATTCTCGAGCGTGACGAAACTTTGCGAGTGCATTTTTCGGCAATCGGTAAAGACAACTGGAAATTGGTCATTAAATTTAACCTTTTTATTAATGAAATGGATACAATCAATTCTGCTCTTAACTAAATCGAAATCGGAGACGGTCAAAACCAGATACAAGCACGTGAATTTTGAGGTTAGAATAGATAGAATGAAAAAAGACATACGTTGCACTTAGCCCTTGAATTTACATATCGACATACGTTTCGTATTTCATTTCGTTTTTCCTAAGCATGCGAACGAGTATAGATATTTATCCAGACGCGATGATTAGATCGAAAAAGCATGAGTCACTGTCACCTCTGCGCACGGTGCAAAGATTACATGGTGTGCCTAGACGGCCGCGTTCTCTCTCTAAAATCTTCCCCTCTCTCATTTGGCCGATGCTCAGTGATGCAACCTTGTAAAACTACTTGCTAAACTAAAAAAAGTCGATATAACTAAATACAAGAAAACGAAATGTAGCCTGAATATATGAATATTCAACCTGTTCGTTAATGTTAATCTGCAGATTAACGAACAGGTTGAATATTCATATATTCAGGCTACATTTCGTTTTCTTGTATTTATCTAATGCTTTCTGCAACAAGTAAAGTTGTTTCTAATTCGATATAACTAATTTAAATGTCTGTCGCACGTACTTTATTTACATTTTATCATATTTTTTCGTATTGTTTAGTGTGCAAATAGCAAATTAA
Source organism: Ocypus olens (assembly GCA_910593695.2). Classification (NCBI taxonomy): domain Eukaryota; kingdom Metazoa; phylum Arthropoda; class Insecta; order Coleoptera; family Staphylinidae; genus Ocypus; species Ocypus olens. Next base: position 47,736,217 of record OU343062.1, read on the forward strand.
ACATCTAAAACCACATTTATTAATTTTCTTACCAACCTAACTGCTTTAAATAAAAAAAAAACTTTAATGCTCGTGATATTTTAATATATCATTGTGTAATAAACTAAATGTTTTATCGTGTTTTTATGTCAAAATCGAATTTTAACGTGTTTTGCAATTTATTTTCGTTAGTGTTGATTTTTATAGTTTCATTTCTCATGGTTGGTAATTGCAGCATCGAAAATATTCAAAAGGCGCGTGGTACGGGAGTTATAGGCACACCATGTAATCTTTGCACCATGCCTCTGCGCCATTGTATTATACGTTCCAATGTACGAAATTGCCAGTAGACATATTAACTATATTTCGTTTTTTGAATTTATTTAATACTCTCTGCAACAAGTAAGGTTGTTTCTATTTTATTTAATATTAACAATAGTTTGTTATTGTTCTTGATTTCCGCCATGGAGAACGTTCTGAATGATGTGACGATTTTCATAATAAAGTTTCGTAAGTACTACTTTTTGCAACGAGAGTTGTTCGGCAACCCAGTGGGATTTCTGTCACTCAAGATGTCAAAAAAGTCTAATCTATGAGTAGATGGAGTATATTAAATTAATTGTCAGATTGATACTGTTTTGTACATAATTAGAGGTTATAAAAAAGAAAACAGAAGAAACTTACTTGTGGGTTCGTGTTGTTTGCATCATTCGAAGCCGGACAGTGGTCGTACGTGTTGTTGATTACCGGCTGGGGGAACGCAGTGTTGTTGACCATGGCGACGATGGCCACGGACAGGTTGACCCGCATGGCGTAAACGTTGGCGAATCCGAGGAACCCAAGGATGCCGAGCACGTGCCTCGCCTTGAGACATTGCCTGGTGTCGTCAACTGTAGCAAATTAATTTGCTGTGATTAATCTTACAGTGGCATTGTTCAAACAAATTTATCGCCACCATTGTAAAGTGAATATACCGCAAAGTTTTCAGTGGGAAACTTCTCAACATGACTATCATCAAACGGAATACTTATTTTTACTACTCGTGTTTATAGATCAAATTTTTGCGCTAATAATCCTGTGAATCGTTTCATGTTATCAGCAAATAAGCTTAATAATATGTCCTGGTTTGATTTATTTAATTCATCAATGTCAAATTTTAAATTTAAGGTTAAAAGTAATATTGTCACTATACCTCATTTAATAACCAGGCGGACTAAATCAAATTATTGCCGCCAAAATACGTTGTTGTGATTGGCCAATCGGGCGCCGTTTTTACACAGGCCCAAATTGCTTAAAACAGTAATGGCCGTTGTTATGATCAGCTGATCTCGAACCGATCCTTGTGTCCCACCGTTTCCACGCGTTTCGCCTCAGTTTTTTGTATTTTTAGCCAGTTATTTCCACTGTTGGTAGTGGAAGAATCGATTCCTCTCATCCCGCGATTTTTGTGGAAATAGTTATTTTATTTTTAACTACGGATAAATACCCAGCACAAGTTTGGTGTTATTTTCGGCCCCCAAGAAACTGAAATGGTTGGATTTTAGAGCATTAACGCTCGAGGAAAAGCAATCCAAAATTATCTTATACAACGCTTTAAAACCTACTGCCGTCGTATACAAAATTGTGATTTATGAGGTAAGTGTGGCGCAAGTTATTGCAATATGGAATCAAATCATAAACATACATTATATTTAGGATTGTGGAGTTTCACATAATTAGGGGATGAAAGGAGATTGGGGCAGTAACAAGTCCTAAACGTCTTGAAGGACGTCCAGCGACCGAAGATATCTACAAACTCTGCGTGTGGAAAATTGTACATAGATTTTTCTTTAAAAATGAAATCGCTACATTGGAATAAATTTTGATTGAATTAAAGGATAGAGATGACCTATTATTGAGTATATGATTAAGAAAGTATGCCTAGAATTAATTTATGTGTTGGTATAAATGTTGAATGAATGTTATGGATAAAAGAAATTGAAATAATTTTATTTTTACCGCCAAAACATGTCTGGTTACTTTTCTGGTTACTTTTTATAGTATAAACGTGGCTTTCACGTTTAGTCCGCCTGGTTATTAAATGAGGTATAGTAACTAATAATGTTCGTGTATATATTTTAGTTGTAATAGGTTAAATTTTATTATATGTGCCAGTTAAAATGTATTCAATTGTGTTTTATGTAAAGTTTGAAATGGAGAAAAGTTATTTATTTATTTATTTATTGCCTCCTTGACAGATTGTATAAAAAAGTGCGGTTAACACTTCGGTGGCTGACGTTGGACTTTCCGTTTAGGCCGCGTCAACCAGCTGACACTGAAATTACATTCAGGCCGCGTTAACCACCATTGGCTGACACTGAAATTACATTTAGGCTGCGTCTGCCACCGCTGGCTGACACTGACCTTTCCCATAGGCCGCGACAACCACCGCTGGCTGACAGCGTATAACATGATATAGAATTATAAAATTTACACTGTTTTATGAAATTGCAGAAAATGTATTCAAAATTTACTTAATTTTGACACACTACAGGATTACATTAAGTGTCGAATGAATGAATGCCTATAGGCGTCTCGTTCTAAACGTAAACACTCTTCTACTGCGATAAGAGACATTGGCCTACAATACCAGCGCTTCTAACTGGCACGCGTGCCTTCAAAATCGGCTTGGCGCTCAACGTGTTAACAAGAAAAAAAAATTGAATAATAATTGAAGGAAAAACGAAGAACTAAGCAGCAGCTTCTTCTTACAAGAATCATTTCATAATTCAGTGTAGTATATCCATTTGAAGAGAAGCAGAATGCGATTATAAATTATTATAGTGCAGTAAGATGAGAAAGTCGAAAATAGTTGGCGGCACATTTTCTGAAAATCCCTAAAATTATATTGGCTGTCTGGAATTCTCCAAAGTAGTGCAGTGTATATTTTCTTAATTTTGACACTTTGCCATTTTTTAAGGTTAAAAATAGTTTTGTGTGTTTTATCTGCCAATTTTGCCTATTTTAAACATAAGCAATTATTTCTAGAGCAGATCATACATTTACGACCGTACTAATAGACAATGTTCAATCCTCGGATTAATCACGGATTGTAAAATCCTGGATTAGTCGATATTGATAATCGTATCCAATAGTCACGGATTCGGGTAGGATCGGCAAATTCGAGAATGAAACCAGGATTTGGTAATATTTTTAGTAACATTACAATTTTACTAAATGTGTGTTGGTACTATATTCATAATGAGTAGTAACCTAACCTGATAGTTAAAATGGACAGAAATAAATATTACACGGAGATGGAAAAGATTCTCTTAACAATTCAAGTTAATGGATATTCATCCCGAAATGCGGCTTCATCCATCGTATGTTAGTATCAAATAAATATTATAAAGTTTATAATATAGATTGTTATATTAAATCAGCTGTTCTGGTGACATGAATAAATTGACAGATCGCAAATAATCTGGGCTTAATCGCGGCCGACGGAAGATTATTTGAAGGAGGATTATTTTCAGATTAATCCTGGATTATATTGACTATTGGATGCGTTCCAACCTGATCCGAGATTTAATCCCCAATTCCGGATCAATCCGCGACTATTAGTAAGGCCGTTAGGATTCAAATCAAACTGTTTTATTTAAATTTCAGGATTTTCCCCGCCAAAATTCCCATTCTTAGTGACACCGCTGAACTTCCGTTAGTTAGGTTATGTTTTAGGGCTGCCAACTATTTTCGACTTTTGGATCTTAGGGTACGGTCCGAAACCAGTCCGTTGTTTAGCATTATTATTATTATTTTCTAAACAGCTGGTGTCTCACCTGTCGAATCGGACAACAGATGGTGCCATGAAAATGAAACGAAACGTCAGTAATCCGCTTAATCAACAAATTATCAATATAAATTTTCTTAATCCAAATGCCATTATTAGTCAATCGGTTTTTAAGTTTGCCGCCGCTGTTGTCACAGTATGCTAATTACCCGAATAAATAATACATGACACACGAAAGTACCAGAACGCCCACACAATACGTGAATTACACCTCACCGTAAGATCCGTAAACCACCGTCTGATCGTCGCTCTCGGGAAACTTGGCCTTAATCCCGTTCGCGCAAATATTGGTCGCCTTGATCTTCATGATAACGGCCCGACGGACAGTCAACACATCTTGGCCAGCGCGAAAACTCACACCTACTGAATTGAATGTACGAGTGAAAGCGTTCAAGGCCGTCCCATATCACTACATCCGTGCATACCACACGCCGGAACAATAACAACACAAAAATAAATGCACTGATATGGCGCGGCGTAGAAATTAATCCAAAACCAACGAACACTAATTGCAGTTCGGCCGACGGACAGGACTGTTATCCGGCGTTATGTTAATTCGTGCTCCGACGCAAGCACCTGCTCGTTATCAAGCCTTTGGTTTCATAAATAGATTACTTTAAAAATGGCTGCTTTTAATTTCAAATGTGTCTAAATAAACAATTACGGGAATTAATGGATTACAAAAATTTGTAAACTGTTAAACGATGAGATTTATTATTCAACAGTTTTTTTGCTCATTATTGAAGGTTTTTTGGTAAACGGTTGGCAGTACTTGGAACATGACAGGTGTCGACATCGAAGAAAATGTTTCTCCACTTACTCAGCGATTTAAAGAATTTTTTTCCACTCTGGTTTAACAATCGACTTATTGTTGCGTTAAAAACTGTCAAACAATGAGATTTATTATTCAACAGTTTTTGCTCTGTTTTTAACGTTTCTTTGGTAAAATTTCAGTTGTCGTGGTTGGCAGTACTTGGAACATGACAGGCGTCGACATCGAAGAAAATGTTTCTCCACTTACTCAGCGATTTAAAGAATTTTTTTCCACTCTGGTTTAACAATCGACTTATTGTTGCATTAAAAACTGTCAAACAATGAGATTTATTATTCAACAGTTTTTGCTCTGTTTTTAACGTTTCTTTGGTAAAATTTCAGTTGTCGTGGTTGGCAGTACTTGGAACATGACAGGCGTCGACATGGAAGAAAATGTTTCTCCACTTACTCAGCGATTTAAAGATTTTTTTCGACTTTGGTTTAACAATCGACTTATTGTTGCGTTAAAAACTCTTAAACAATGAGATTTATTATTCAACAGTTTTTGCTCGGTATTTAACGTTTTTTTGGTAAAATTTCAGTTGCCGTGGTTGGCAGTACTTGGAACATGACAGGCGTCGACATCGAAGAAAATGTTTCTCCACTTACTCAGCGATTTAAAGATTTTTTTCGACTTTGGTTTAACAATCGACTTATTGTTGCGTTAAAAACTCTTAAACAATGAGATTTATTATTCAACAGTTTTTGCTCGGTATTTAACGTTTTTTTGGTAAAATTTCAGTTGCCGTGGTTGGCAGTACTTGGAACATGACAGGCGTCGACATGGAAGAAAATGTTTCTCCACTTACTCAGCGATTTAAAGATTTTTTTCGACTTTGGTTTAACAATCGACTTATTGTTGCGTTAAAAACTCTTAAACGATGAGATTTATTATTCAACAGTTTTTGCTCGGTATTTAACGTTTTTTTGGTAAAATTTAAGTTGTCGTGGTTGGCAGTACTTGGAACATGACAGGTGTCAACATCAAAGAAAATGTTTCTCCATTTACTACTCGGTGATTTAAATGTTGTAAATAATAATTTTTAAGCATCGTGGGGCAATCGTGCTATAAACTTGTACCGTGAGATCAAAGAGTCGAAAATGGTTGGCAGCCCTTCAAACATAACCTAACTAACAGAAGTTTAGTGGCGTCACTAAGAATGGGAATTTCGGCATGGAAAACCCTGAAATTTAAATAAAACATCCTGAATGTGTTATTAAAAGTGATGATGTGATAAATGCTAATGTTTAAAATAGGCAAAATGGGCCTATTTTTAAAAAATTACAAAATGTCAAAATCAGCATTGGAGAATTCCAGATGCCCAAGGGCTAAGACTATGTGTGTATATGTTAATATTTATATACAATTTCTCGTTTAATTACAAACATGTCGTGACTGAATGGCATACACCTAAGTCAAAAAAAAAAAAGAATTCCAGACAGCCAATATAATTTTAGGGATTTTCAGAAAATGTGCTGCCAACTATTTTCGACTTTCTGATCTCGCTGTATATTCCGTTTTAAAAATAAATCCTTGGCTAAAGCCAAAGTGGAAAAAACTTGCGGGGGCACTCGTTCCATTAGATCACTAGTGCCACAATAGACCCTCTTATTAAACTTGTATAATAGTTAACTATTGTTTATAAATTTATCCATAACATGGCATTATTTTCGCTAAAATACTTTTTTCCACTACCGACAACGTAAACAAGCATTGCATCCATGGTTACAGGTACCGTAAGTGGCTGATAACATTCGTGCTGTTTGTTGTCCTTGGCGACAGAACTTAATTTTTACTTACGGACCTAGGAAAACAATAAACAGAAACGTAACGCTCCAACGTATAGGCGAGCAACACATCTTCGTCTATACCTATAGCATCGGCATCCTTTTTACATAACCACTGCTTAAAAGAGTCGTAACAGGGCACATACCTTTCTCGATTTTGTCGGTAACGGGTTCTAACACGTTTCGTTTGCATCCATGCCCGCAAAAACTGTCACTGGATTGACACAAACCAACAAACAAAATTCGACATTGTTACCTCGGTTGCTGGGTTGCCATAGGATGCATAGGTGACTATAAACATTTGAATTCCAAACGTTACAAGCCGTATTTTAGAATATTTTCCGATCTTTTTTAAGTATTATATTTACGGTAGCGGAAAAAAATTAATAAGCAACACAATTTACATTTTCGGCAGGCGACGAGCCTTGGCTCGTATTCGCCTACCTCAAATGATAATACGTCCTTACGTTTCTTGTTGTTTAAATTACTATTTATTTCTTTTTTGCAGCTATTACTTACAACTTATTTATCTCCATAAATATTGTATATTATCTGTCATTATTATTATCCTGTTACTGGACAACTATGTCTAGTAATAAAGACCATTATTATTATTATTATTCCTTCCTTTGTTGCAACATCGACACATGATAATACAACAACCTCTTTTACCCACGTGTGGAACGACTCAAAAAAAAATAAACGACAAGAGATTAAAAGCATAAACAAACACAACGCCTTGACAGATGCTAACTTTAACTCATTCATTTCGTCACTCGTATATTTACATACCGGCAAGCCTGATAGGATAAGGAGTCAATTGCGACACTTAAACGGTGGACGTTTGGTCGCAAATACAAGCCAACTGGTGCAATGCATTTTCACGCCGCAGTACAAGTTTAGATTGTTGTTGTTTTGTTGACGTTTAGAACAAAGCAGTTCATCTTCATTCTTTTGTTTACTAAAACAAGCCTGATAGGATAAGGAGTGGAAGTTTGGTCACGAATACAAAACGTACAATCGATGACATCAGGTGCACCGGGTGGAATGATCTCTCTAAGTTCACCCTCATCCTTTCGTCACTCGTATATTTACTCTGTATTATTAATGTAAAATGCGTTTGCCGTAAATAAATTATTATTATTATTTACTGAAGCAATCCCGATAGGATAAGGAGCGGACGTTCGGTCACGAATACAAAACATACAATCGATGGCAACAGGTGCATCGCGTTTACATACCTTCGGGTGGAATGATCTTGGTGAGTTCATCTTCGTCCTCCTCCTCCTCTTCATCGTCGTAATTGTCCTCCTCGATGTAGTCGGCGGGGGCCGTGTTTATGTCGTAATCATCCTCATTTCGCGGCATTATAACGAAACGGTCTTAAAATATTAAGCGAATTTGTTGAGATTACAACAAAGGAGTTTCTAATGACTCATAACCTCGCGCGCACCACAAGCCGATTGATGGGGTTATGCGCGATGCGGAAGCTGACACACTGCTCCCGTTTTATTATTAAATAATTCTGTGTAAACAAGGACGAGATTATCGGCCGTGCTGTGATAAGCGGTCAGGGTACAGTAAAAAAAAAACAGCTGACCGTGCTTTGACAGCACCAAAACAATCGCTTAGCTGTCAAAAAGTATTTTGACAAACGTTACTGTAGTAAGGAAGTAATCTTGACTTGTTTAGTATACAAATAGAATTCATTTCATGTGGTTAGTTATCTTCATTAGAGATGCAACATGGAAAATTAAATAAAATTATTAATGAAGATTCCAACAGAGGATTTTATAAAGGTGGTCGTGAATATAACTCTGGCTTAAATTGACATAACACTGGTATTATATTAAATTATTAAGCGTAAGCGTTAAACTTGTTATATTACCTGTGAAAATATAATTTAAATATATATTATATATAATATAATTTAAATATATATTATATATAATATAATTTAAATATATATTATATATATATATATATAATGTATAAAATATAATAATAAAATATATGTAAATTCGGTTGCCTATACAGGGTGTTTCAGAGCTCTGGGAACGGTCAATCACGTGCAGTGACGGTTCGCGGGGTTTTTTCTGGTACGGCCGAGGAACAAGAGGTGGTAATACAGATAGGTAGGGTCAGTTGCAGAGACGGCTGGCTGCGTGACCGCACCTATCTGTATTACCACCTCTTGTTCCTCGGCCGTACCAGAAAAAACCCCGCGAACCGTCACTGATCACGTGCTTATTTTTCAAAATTTCGAAAAATGTTTTATACAAAAGTTGTGTATAATAGTGAGCTGCACGCCCTAAAAATATTTAAATGTATACAAGGTGTCTCATAACAAAGTTACAGACCAAACTTATGTTTTTTTAAATTGAACACCCTGTATTTTTTGTCATTTTTGAATTATATGGAGCGAATAAAGGTGAGTTACTTCAATACTCCCTATACCTATTGTTTGCCGTTTTCGAAATATTTGAAGATTTGTTGAAATGCATGGTCTGGGTGAAATTTTATTTTTGCCCCAGTGATTGACGTTGAACGATTAAAATCATTTCAATTATTTGCTTGAAGGTTCGAACTATACAGCCAACCATGATTTCATACAAAAAATGATACAGGGTGATAAAAAAAATGCGGTAGAAAAACCCAACTTATAAAGTTAAATAACTTCGTTTTTTTCAAATGGCACACCCTGTATTTAGTAACGTATTTTCAAATAAAATCCAATTATCTTTCAGATCTTTCAGATTATAATTATCATATCCCCGATATGATAATCGCCGAATACAAGAAAACTATTGAAATTAGGAACAGGGAACCCTTACACAATCTGAAAGATAATTGGATTCTACTTAAGAATACGTTACTAAATACAGGGTGTGCCATTTGAAAAAACTTTCCAACTTTGATTGGCCGTAGCGGCTGAACGAAAACTCCAAATTGAACGCGGTTTACAAATCTGTGATCCTCGTGTGCTAATTAGTCGGATTCAATTAAAATTGGTGATTTTTAATTTTAGACGAAAAAAAAATAAGTGAATGTACGGCCCTTCAATCTCCACATCCCTCTCACGATGCCATCAGCGGCGGCTCGTGGGTGTTCGGCGGTGGGGCAACGGAAGAAAATCTGACCGAAAAAGCAACGGAATATTTGCTTCCTCTATTGGATTAAGTAGTACAGCACAAGCGGCATCTTTATCTTCGACTCACCTATGGAAATCTACGAGCCGCCGCTGGATGCCACAATTTTGCACATAAATGTAATCAGAATTCCGATTGGCAATGTAAAATGGTGACAAATTCTTGGTATTTAGGCCTGTTGGTAAATAGGACTTCGTTCTAATTTTGTGATTATGGTTTTTTATTAAATAGAAAATTGTAAATTTTCGTAAAAAATAAATTCCAAAGAAAATTTACTCAATAATTTAGGTTATAATGCCAAAGTAAAAGGTTAACTTTGATTTAGAATTTGTTTTGACATTTAACTGTCGCTTTTGATATTTACGGACGGATGTGTACTCACAATGAAAACATAATTTCACAGAATTCTCAGCTATAAAATTTTTGTTTTTCAAAATCGGTGGGGGGTACTTGGTTCTGTGTCAACTGGATCCGCCACTGATCATACCAAATAAAACAAACTATTAAAGGAAATTCGATAAGACGAAAGTAGCCTGAAAATATTAATATTCTCAACCTGTTCATAACTCTGCAAAGCAAAACTAAGTCTCATTAGGACTACTAACAAATAACATTATTTAATCTTTAAAGGAACCAGTTAAATGCAAATGTTTTTTTTTTTTTTAAACAAAGCGTTTGGATTCTTATTTGAATCTACTTTATTACAAACTCAAGAAATAATTCACAGCCTGGGTATGTAAATGTGTATATAATACAAACGGATTAGAAACAAAATTTTATTATCCAATACACGTGAAACATACTGGACAAGCAAGCTTTTGCCTTAATCTTCTTCCTCTTCGACTGCACCAGCGCCGGTTCCCTTGCGGAGGTTCTTCCTCTTAACGCGGCCAGGACGGCCGCCGCCGAAGGGCGACTTCAGCGAGAAGTCGATGTGTTTCTGCGAGTCCAACCTCACGATGAAAGAGGGGATGTTCACCACCTGCTTACGGACACTATGGAATAAAAAAAAAAAAAATTAAAATGCAATCATACTTGTGACTGTTAATACACGTTAATCAATTCGTATATGCGATTAAACAGGAAAATGATTAATACTCAAGTGTTGCTAAGACTGTGTACTTCCAGTTAACAATCACTTTATTCACTATACTGGTTTCGGTGACAACCATCATCAGCAGTAAAACATCAAAAAAAAAAAAAAAATACTAATGGTTTCTTTTCTGACATTTTACTGCTGGTAGTTGTCATATCGGTTATATGAACAACCATCATCAGCAGTAAAACGTCAGAAAAAAAAACTTCCATAGTTTTTTCCGACATTTTACTGCAGATGGTAATGTCATATCACCGAAACCAACAGTTAATAATTTCACTATTTTTTGACAATAAGAAAGCAAGTAAAATTTTTAAGAGATGATTAATCGACCACTATGTGTATCTCTTAAGATAGCAGAGATCTCCACAGTGCGACCAAAAAAAAAAATGGGCACTCTGTATACAGGGTGTTACAAATTCGATGCATTAGCATTGCTATCTCGGTAACTATAAGTGAGAGTTGATTAAATAAAAGCAAAGTTGCGCTTTAATGCTGAATAATTTGTTATTATAGTTACCGAGATAGGAATGCTACTGCATTGAATTTGTAACATCTGTATATACACAATTACATTAAAAAATAATGGCTTTCATTATTTTATTTCCAAATTGCATATAATAAATAAGTTGTAAAAGTTGATTATAGCGGAAAACCGAACAAACATGAAACTATAACAGATTTTTCATAATTTTAACCCTTTCACTACGGGAGTCGTCAATAAGCGACTTGGTAATTCCATCTTGTACTCCGGCAATCGTCGATAGACGATTTAGAGTTTTAATTCCAAGAGAAAAAAAATCATTACTGTTTTTACCAATTTGAAAAATATGACCCCTGTGTTGGCGAAACGGGGGTTTTAAGATAATATTTTAATAAGTTTTATTTTGACAAAAAGCTGGCGTTGTAATCATGTATAATTTTGCCCGTAGTTAAAGGGTTAAGTAAAGACTAATTATTTGGATTTGTTTAATACATTACACGAGAGTCGGAACGTAAAACTGTTGCCTTGCAAGGTACCCAGTTACATTATTGGATAATGAAACCGGGGCATAAGAGCTGGAATCTTTTCTCTACGAGTACCTTTCAGTACCAGTTAAGCTTCGATGGGCTTAGCCAGCAACTCTTGGCTCGACATATAATACAAACATTCAAATTATATTACAAAAATAAAAAAAATAAAAAATGTGGTTTTAAATAATACATAACTTATGCACAACTTCATATTTCAATAATTAAAAATGACATGGCATTACAGCTGTTTTACACTAAAAATTATTGAACAAGTAAGTTAATTTCTTGCGCAATTTAAATTGTCTACTTTTGTAAAGTAAATTGTCTCAAAAATTGAGCCAATCCGACTCAATTTACTGTATGAAACTAGAGAATTTAAATGAACTCATTTCTTGTTTAATAAATTGTGTAGCATAGAACAGCTTCTAGTCAGGAAAGTAGTTTTAGAAAGTTATTTGTTTTTAGTCTTTTTACCCACATTTGCCAGAGTTTTAAATGAAAGGGAAGTAAATGATATGTTCCTTGAAATTAAGTAGATTAAAAAACAAAGAAAGGTTATTTTTCGCTGCCTGTCAAATGTCAATAAATAAACACTGAACATACTTATTGGAATTAAAAAAAGACAGATGGCGATATTTAGCGTTTTCTTTTCAAAATTTTTATTAATAAATTGCACTGACGATAATCTAGATATGATTTTAAGAGGAACGTTTAACAATCGTCCTACATATAGTACTGTGGGCATATCTGGGTTAACTTACTTGTTCAATAATTTGTAGTGTAAAACAGCTGTAATGCCGTCATTTTTAATTATGCAGAAATAGGTATAGATTGAATATTTATTATTTCCATGTTTCAATTCATACAAGTGAAAGAAAGTATAGATGAAATTGGGAAGATAATGATTAAACATAAGTAACGTTTCTTAATCCTTCTACACTACACAAAACTGTTAACAAAAAAAAATCAGTAAGTACCTGCATAATTCAATCAGGTATTAAAGGCGTTAGATTGACATCTAAGTGCCAAACTGAGCACATCTCGAGGCGTTCAAATTACCCCCCTTGGGGAATAACGAAGTGGCCTAACTGAGCACATCTCATAGGATAATCCGAGGCGTTCAAATTACCCCCCTCGAGGGAGTAACGAAGTGGCCTTTAAGAATTCAATCCAAAGTTCAATTAGAAAGTCATTTACCGGATGTGCCTTTGGCGGATAAGGACGCGGGCGTGGTGAATGGACTTGGCCAATCCCAGTTTGAACACCTGCGTCTGGAGGCGGCGCTCCAAGAAGTCCTCGATCTTCAGGCCCAACACGTAATCGAGCTTCATCCTGCTCTCGTCCAGCACTCCAATTCGCACCAAACGACGGAGAAGTGCGTTACCTGTAATTAGACAAAATACAAAATTAATCAGGTTAATCTTTAATTTGTTTCAATAAATGAGTAATTTTTTTTTATTGAGTAAATAATTAATTTTTATGAGATTCAACAGATTCACATATCTAAATTTTGTATACTTTTTGATTGAATTGTTGTTGAAACCATTAAACAATAAAAAAATTTGGTCGTTTCTGTTGATATTTTATTCTCACTGTAGAATAGGGGTATTTTTTTCTTTATATTGGCAATTTGTATTTTTGATAGAAGTTTGTTGTTACGCTATAATTTCTATAAAATGTTGCAAAATGCCAAATTGATTTATATTAAATAACAAAACATCGATTTGGCATTTTGCCGCAATGTTTGGCAACGTTTTATCGAAATTATAGGTTAACAACATACTCCTATCTATCAAAAATACAAAATACCAATACAAAAAAAAAAAATTATAGGCCATTCTTCACCCATCATCGCAGTTATTGCATGTGAATAAGGGATATTATAAAATGCACCGTTGTACTGCACATAACCAAAAAAATATGACAATCAAATTGTTATTAACTTTGCAAAATTCATTGACAACCAAATTGCTAGTAACTTTTTTACTACCAATAAAAATGTTACCCCAACAAAGCCTAAAACAGTGAGAATAATATGCGAAGAGACTATAGACAATATTTAACAAATATCATTCTCAAAGGAATATAATTAATTACTCAATAGTCAATATAACAGTTTAAATGTACCCATACTTTCGGCACAGGATTATTCAGAATCGAACTAACACTGTTTCCTAGCTGGGTTTTGTTTTACTCTGCCCTCTATAGTATAAAACTGGCACTCGTTTTCAAGCGGTGACTTGAAAGAGCGTGGCGTAAGGGCACAACACAGAAACTACAAATTTTGTGAATCTCTTGTGATGCTGGAATTGATTACTTTTTGTTTTCAGAAAAAAATTAAAAATCCTAGTTCACCAATTTCAGCATTAAGAATTAATAAAGTTGGTAAAAAAAATTGAAACTACGTTACTTGAGTGAAAATATTTCTAAATCAAGTGAACTTACCCTCGAACAATCTCTTGGGCTCTTTTTCTTCCAACGTGAGCAGCTCACGGGCAGCTTTACGGATCTTGGCGAGGGTGTACTTCACACGCCACACCTCCCTCTTGTTACGGAGACCATACTCTCCAATTATCTTCAATTCAAGGTCCAAACGTGCCTTTTCATAAGGACGACGTGGAGTGACGTAAGTCTTGGAAAATACTGACGGTACCCGACCGTTCACCATTTTGGCGAGATTTTACTGGAATAAACACAAACAATTATAATACTGCAAATAAACCACCCATTAACATGTTAATTAAAATGTTAACTTCCGCATTAACAGGACTACAGTAAAAAAAAAAAACACAATTAGATTTAGGGCCGGTATATTCACCTTTTAGTAAAGTGTTCAGTAGCGTTACAGATGAGATAAACATATTATTCATCTTCCTGTAACATTAACCTTTCAGTAAATCTAGTTTACTGAACAGATAAACTTACAGATGGCTTTGAGTGTCAAGTAGGAGCTTACAGAGAGGATTATAACCTCAAAATATCCCGACGTGTGTAGAAAGATTTTTATTATAAAAGTGAAATAGACATTATAGATGACATAAAGATTGGTGATATATAAATCGGCGACCTTATAACAGCCAGAATAGTTTCTAACAATTTAAAAAGGCGATTTCACAGCAACGGGGATGAAAATGTACCAACCTCTTTGTTCCAGTTACCGGAAATTAGTTATTAGTTGTGTATACTAATATGCGAATCATATCATTTAACTTTTGGTACTCGTTACCATTCCCGGGTTGTTGTGAAGCGTCCTTAAATTGTTACAATGACACAGAATTGTTTTCATCGATATCACACGGAGGCAAGTTCGGGGTACGATGCCGAAGGCAGACAGACAAGCATCAAACAATAATGAAACAGTGTTCTCAACCGTATTACTGAAAATGCATATCTCTTTCTCCCTTATAGAAATATATATACCTTATCTTGTCTTCTCAACTGTACTACGCGAATTAAAACGTCGTGTCCCGTAGATACACGACATATAAATTTGGATGAATATACCCAAATACCTTACAGGTGATCTATAAATTTACTGAACTAACAGACACTTTACTGAACAGATGAATATACCGGCCCTTTATTACATAAAATTGTTGAAAACTGCAATTATTGTAATAATCAAAGTTAAAGTTTTTGAAACAAACATTCTTTAACTTTTTTAACAATAAATTTTTTATGCCAAACATATTTTTTATCTTTTACAATTCTCAGTCATCGGTACATCATGTAGAGTGTGTATTTGTTGTAATTATCGATTACTATTCACAAGCAAACCAAAGCCGCCATTTGCAAGTACGTAAATTAAGGTTATGAGGACACGTGGAGCGGTATTATCTCCGACAAAACGAATACTATAATTACACTGTGGTCTTGCACCCGTGAAACGGTGTAATTTCAAACGAAAGGAAAACTATAATTATAATTACTTTGGTCTTGTACACGTGGAGCGGTATTATAATTTCGGACAAATCGGTATTTTACTAATTGCACTGTAGTCTTGCCATGAATCGAGTACGTAATAATTACGTAGCCGGGATTAAACAAGACATACGCTATCGCCTTGCATGATTAGGAGCACTCTGAAAATGGACAGAATCCCCTTGCCACAGTTGCAAGGCTTGCATCCGTTAAAATCGCGACGATCCGCACAAAATTCGCCCGCAAACTTAACGTTCACACACTCGTACGCAAGAAAGACGCACTCGTAAGAATATTTTTCGAATTTACAACACCAAACATAAAGAAATCGACTTACGTGTCTCGCTCGATGCAACTATCGAAAGAAGAAGCCGGAAGCGACGCCTTTCTTATATACCCCGGTGCGAGAGAGAGGGCGCACCGCGCTAGTCAATTATTTTGCGCATTTTAACATTTTACGAGAAAAATCGTAAGCGGATTTGTTTACAAACACGCTAAAAATACCGCTTGTGTTTAGACTAATTTTCGGGCCAAATAATATTATTTAAAATGTTAATTGTTACATTACATAATCGGTTTTGTTATTGGCGTT
Source organism: Ocypus olens (assembly GCA_910593695.2). NCBI lineage: Eukaryota > Metazoa > Arthropoda > Insecta > Coleoptera > Staphylinidae > Ocypus > Ocypus olens. Next base: position 47,752,398 of record OU343062.1, read on the forward strand.
TCCGCTGACTCCACCTAGTGCTGCCAACCTGTTTCAAATCGCGTTTCGGGAAGTCCGTTTCCGCTTGTAATTTAAACATTTTCAAGTGCGTGAGTTAATCCGCGTGTTTCCACCCCAATTACGCGGTTTGTGGATGAACTGTTGCTTTATACCGGTCGGGAGTTGTTGTTGTGTTGCGTTATGTTGGTCGGAATGAGTGATCGCCCGAAAATTCAACCTCGACACCGTCGCGTCAGAAATCGCAGTTTTGAATTAAGACATTCCTTAATCCGAGGATTTACAAGATGCAGGCGAGCTCCCAGTGATGTTCGGCGCCGTCAAGCAGTCGCCCCTCCTGCAGTTGCACTTACGAAGACAGTTCATTTCCGTGGCGAAGATCGGCGGCGCAATACCGCCCAGCTGCGCCCATCACCCGGATTGCGTAAAAACGAAAGACGGCCGCACGCCATCGCCTAGGTAAGGTTGGCCCGTTTGCGGGGGTGTCAGTGTCACCGGTTGATTATTGTGTGTCGCAGACACAGGTCCTTGTACAGTGCTCCTTTTGATGCGAGCAAGCGGGACATGGCAACCGCTGCTGTTCCCTCGAAGGGGAAGAAGAACAAGCTGGAGCTGGAGCGGTCCCCGTACCTGCTTCAGCACGCCACCAACCCCGTCGAGTGGTACCCGTGGGGAGACGAGGCTTTCGAGCGGTCCAGGAAGGAGGACAAGCTGATTTTCTTGTCGGTGGGGTACTCCACTTGTCACTGGTAAGGATTGTTCGGATCAATGTTTATTAATTAAAAGCACCCCCGACCAAAATAATAATATTGAATCGGAAATTCTTTTGCACCGAATATTTTGAATATGAAACGTTGTTTACTATATGTAATGTTCGTAGAAATGCTGAATACAGAGTTGAGGTTATCGGTGGAGTATTGCACTTGTCACTGGTGAATGTTAAAACTACAGCAACAACTCCCGACTTTTGCACCGAATATTTTGAATATGAAACGTTGTTTACAATATGTATGTTAAACTAAATACAGAGTTGAGGTTGTCGGTGCGGAGTATTGCACTTGTCACTGGTGAATGTTAAAACCATGGCCTGCCATAAATATTTGTCGTAATAATAATAATGCCGAATCGTAAATTCATTTTAAACTTTTGCACTAAATATTTTGTAGTAGTTAGTCTGTAAAAATGGTAAATACAGAGTTGAGGTGGACGTTTCCTGGTTGAAAAGGGGGCGAGTGATGGGAACAACCTTAACTATTTCGTAGGTTAGTTTACGATTTAACCACTTATCACTTGTGTGCGGTCTGATTTTCTGTATCTTTTTAATAGCACCCCTCTGCATCCGATTATTCATTCACCTTAACGCACCGCCAAAGTGTCGGTGGGTATTTTTTAATCGGTGTGTGTACACGTGTGTTTTAACCTCAATTTTTGACATTGACATTTGTGGTTTATTTAAACAAAATCCATTAACACGTTCACTGCCACCGACGCGCTAGTCCGTCCGACTTTCAATCCAAATTGCGGTGGCAGCGAACGTGTTAATCTGAATTATTCCGATGAGAGGGCAGAGAGCTCCGCTGCCCAGACTATGCATTATTAACCCTTAACTGAGGGCAGAGACTCCTGCGTGAATGTTTTGCGTTCCATCCGTGGCTGTATTTTCAATTCAAGTCACATCGGTGCTCTTTAACAAACATGGTGTATTGAGTAATCATTTCTAAATAACAATTAATTCATTTGGAGCCGTGTCCTAAAATGCACTCAAATCTGGTTAATGAGAAATACGTGATTCCATTCGTGAAAATAGCTTACACCAGGATTGAGTGATATTCTGATGGGGTCAAGCGTGTACCCGGGAGGGTGACTATCAGGCTTGAGCCCCCAAGGTGTGAGCCACAGAATTTTGTTTCCGAGTTGGCCATGCTTGAGAGAGAGAGAGAAACATAGCAGTCGTGTCTGAGATTAATTCATTTTTTTTAAATCTAATTTAATTGACATACCTCATTTATCTCACAGCCAACTCTGAGGCCCGGTTGCACCGTTTTAAGTTAAGGGACCCATAAGATAAGGGAGCGCTAAGTTAAGGAAGTGTTTAGTGCCGATTCGCTTGCACCGTGACCATCCATATCATGGAAATTTGTTCTGTTATATATTTTACGTGGAATTCCGGGCTCAATGATTTCTAGAATATCACGATCGTAGTCAAAATAATCATTTTTAACTCTTTATAAAACGTGAGGTTACGTTGAATAACGTGTGTGAAATTGCCTATTTTATAATGTTGTGTAATTCGTACGTTTCTTAGCACGTACTTAAAATTTAAGCCGCCACCACCACCCGACAGCTTAAATTTAAGGAATCCTTAACCTCCAAATTGCTACTTAAAGTACCGGTGCAAACCAAACCGCCATTTTTAAGAATTCCTTAGTATTTAAGGATTCCTTAACTTACGGTGCAACCGTGGCTGACACGATATATTGCACATTTATTTATGACAAATTCACGGATTTTCAGTCTACCCACATATTTGTGTTGGAGTTATTATATGCGTGAGCAAACCCACCCCCCTAAGCCAAATTTCTGGGTGCGTGCATGGCAGGGGGTTGCTGTCCGTCACCGTTATGGACCTTCTTGTTCCAACATCCCGACAACTACTTGAGCTTGGCTCAAGTACTGAAGTAACGCCATCTGTTAGCGCAACATGTAAATGCAGCCTCAGTTAGTTTTATTTATGTCGACAAGTTTATAATCATAATAATCTTTATTCACGTTACAGAAATCATTGTTTTGTTATTATATAGATATAAAAAGATGTTTACAAAAAAAAAACAATCATAAATGGGGGAAAAATTAAAATAAAAGAAATGATTTCACGTAAATATATATATTGACAAGTTTGTCTCACAGATGGCGTTGCATGTCACATATCCTGTACAGGACGGCAAACGTAACTTGCCGTTGCGCAGTGGCAAAACCTTCGAAGGGCGCTCTCGATAGATTTCGTGAACAGTTCGCGCGCCTGGTACATTCAATTATGTGGAGGAGAGCGCCCGATAGAGTTGTAAATAAATAGCGCACGCGAAGAATTTGTGCTTGCTTATTACGGAGACTGTACTCGGCGGGCTGTAGAGAGAGAGAGAGCTTTCGCGTGCTCTCTGCGCGTCTGGCCATCTTAAATTTGCCGTCCTGTATCTTGCGCTGAAAACGGTGAAACTTCAAAAAATAGAAATAAATAATAATTACTTCTGCCGCAACAAGTTTCATGTCATTGTGGTTTTGAATTTTAAATCTTCAGTGATTTCACTAAGAAACTTCTTTAATGTTACAGTGTTTTCTGGGTCAAGTTAAAATAGAAATTAAGGGTGGTGGGCAGGCCCTATTCCATCCTCCAATCCTAAGGGTGGTGGGTGGACCCTGAGGGTGGTGGGTGGTCCCCAGCCCACCCTCCAATTCATAGAACATGAACGAGGGTTGTGCAAGTGTAAATTAATCAATTAACCTTCGACAAACATTTTTATTTATAGGAACTCTGGTGTGTGTTCACAGGGCTGGAGGGTAGGATAGGGCCCACCCACCACCCTCCGTATCGACTTTAATATAATCTGTAAACCCTCCTTCTCGGTGGTTTTAAATTTTAAAACTTCGGTGATTCGACCGAGAAACATCCGTAAACTTACAGTATTTTCTAGGTCAAGTAAAAGTGGAAATTAAGGATGGTGGGTGGGTCCTATCCCACCCTCGGTGGTGGGTGGGCCCTATCCCACCCTCCAATTCATAGAACATGAACAAGGGTTGTGCAAGTGTAAATTAATCAATTAACCTTCGACAAACATTTTTATTTATAGAAACTCTGGTGTGTGTATTCAAAGGGCTGGAGGGTAGGATAGGGCCCACCCACCACCCTCCGTATCAACTTTAATATAACCTGTAAACCCTCCTTCTTGGCGGTTTTAAATTTTGAAACTTCTGTGATTCGACTAAGAAACATCTTTAATGTTACAGTGTTTTCTGGATCAAGTAAAAGTGGAAATTAAGGATGGTGGGTGGGTCCTATCCCACCCTCGGTGGTGGGTGGGCCCTATCCCACCCTCCAATTCTTAGAACTTGAACGAGGGTTGTGCAAGTGTGAATTACTGGTTTCTATTTAAAATTAACAAGTTGATCTTGAAGTGACCTTGAAAACCCGCTTAGAATTAATAATCAATAGGCCTGCTGTATCAGCCCTTTCATACCAAATACTCTTATAATTTATTTGAAACATTTTTTTCTCCGCATCGTCGTTTCCATCAGTGACATCTCATGGTAAGGGTGGGATGGCAGAGATGGTAATACAGATATCTGCAACCGATCCTACCTATACAGGACGGCAAATGTAAGTTGGCCAGACGCGCAGAGATCAAACGAAAGCTCTCTCTCTACAGCCGGCAGAGTACAGTCCATAGATAAACGATTAATTAAGATTGCCAACTCAAGCAATAGAATTGGGGAAAAGTGTTAGTACCAAATTTAGCGCCACCTACTATTTGATCGTGGATTTTATTGGTTGGGATAAAATGGCGCTAATTTTAAAATATTTTTATGACACTATTATTTTGTAAAAGTTTGAAATTTTGATTTTCATTTTCATGACTATAGTTTCGGCAGCTTTGTAATTTTAATTTACTATTTCTTCGATAAAGCCAAGTTAAAATTGCCCAAAGTATAGTCACGAAAATAAAAATTTTAAGTTTTACAAAGTAAAGGTATTTTATTTAAACTGTACTGAAACTATGTTCAAACCTCAACTAACCTTATTTATTATATAAAATGTATAACGAAGTAGAAGCTTCCAATACAAACAACATACAAGTATTATACTTGATGTGTCCTATAAATGGCTTTGTGACGTTTTAATTTTAACTTTGGATTTGAAATATTAGTGACCCATAACTTAAATCTTTCTTTATCTTGAAGCAAAACTCCATTTTGCACAACATCCTATCGTCACATCCAGGAACACAACAACAATTCCATTTTATGAGTGACAGTAATGTGCCTACAATAAGTTGATATGAAAATTTATATAAATTTAAAAATATCTGCTTTTACTTACCAATTAAATAATACAATCACTAAATTCAACATAATAAATATTGTCTTTAATTAAACACGAAACTGCACAGAACAGTAGAACGAACGAAACACGTGTACTGAATAATTATGTTGTTATGTTTATAAAACAAAGCCAATATGCAAACCATAAAATGTAGGCACGGTTTTTAGGAAAACTGTTAAAAACTGAAGACAGCGCCACCATACGTTTGATCGTAGTACTGAGATATGGTACCAAAAAATCCTATGGAGTGAACACCCCCTGGTACAGTCTCTGTAATAATTCTTCGCGTGCGCTATTCATTTACAACTCTATCGGGCGCTCTCCTCCACATAATTAAATGTACCAGGCGCGCGAACTCTTCACGAAATCTATCGAGAGCGCCCTTCGAAGGTTCCGCCCACTATTTTGCCACTGCGCAACGGCAAGTTACGTTTGCCGTCCTGTATGCGCCGTGCCATGAGTCCGGTTTTCATAATATTTCAGGTGTCCGGGATAAATGCCGCACTCTGTATTATAGTTCATCCGTTGAGAGCTGGCGGTGACTCATGCATTTTCGTACTAAGAATTCCTTTGCATTTTATATCTATCTCTTTCTATCATGTACGAAACAGTATGAAATAAAAGACGAAACGTGTGTCTGCGTGTTAAAGAATAGGGCAGCGTAAACGTAGGTCTAAGCTCACGCATGACTCTTGGCACGCTTCATATAAACACACAAAACACGCGAGCGCTACGTCAAATAACATAACTGTCAAAAGTTTGCGCGAGAATTTTTAAATATCCCGCCAATGAAAATCAAAGGACATACGTTTACTTAAATCTTGATTCATGCGATTTTAAGCGATGAGTCACAGGCAGCTCTCAGCAGCTCGACTATACCTACCATTTTTTCAGGTGTCACGTAATGGAAAGAGAGTCGTTCGAGTCGGAGGAGATCGCCGAAGTCCTCAACAAGAACTACATCAGCATAAAGGTCGACAGGGAAGAACGTCCCGACGTCGACCGCCTCTACATGTCGTTCGTGCAACGCACCACTGGCAGCGGAGGGTGGCCCATGTCCGTCTTCCTCACCCCGGAACTCGAACCCCTGTTCGGCGGCACCTACTTCCCCCCCAAAGACCAGTTCGGGAGGATCGGCTTCAAGAGCCTCCTCGAGATGATCGCGAAACAGTGGAAGGAAAAGAGCAAGGTCCTCAAGCAGGAGGCCAAGAAGTCCACCGAGCAGCTGAAACGGCTGGTCTCCACGAAACTGGTGCGCGACGCCACCGTTCCCGGCGAGGACTGCTGGGGCAAGTGCTTCCAGCAGATACTGAGCTCGTACGATTCGGAGCACGGGGGGTTCTCCGACGCGCCCAAGTTCCCGCAGCCCATCATGTTCAACTTCCTCTTCAACATGTACACCAGGAACAGGAAGACGCTGGACGGGGCCAAGGCGCTGGAGATGTGCCTGCACACGCTCAAGAAGATGGCCTACGGGGGGATACACGATCACGTGAACACGGGGTTCGCCAGGTACTCGGTGGACGACCTGTGGCACCTGCCGCACTTCGAGAAGATGCTGTACGACCAGGGGCAGCTCGCCGTCAGCTATACGGACGCTTACGTTATATCCGGAGATGTGTTCTTCGCTGAGACGGTGGACGATATCCTGAGTTACGTCGGTCGGGATTTGGGCCATCAAATGGGGGGTTTCTACGGGGCGGAGGACGCTGATTCTTATCCCACGGCGGGATCTACCAGTAAGAAAGAAGGTGGGTCTGCTAAAGTTTTTATTCAAGTTACAAACAAACAACTACAGACGGAGTTGTAAAGACGGTTACAATTTTGCGCAAAAGTCTGATTTATTAATAATAATTGTTTTTATTGGTCAGAACAATACAGAACAAAGGGCGAAGTTTAGCCATTAAGGCTACTCTTTAAAATTAAACAAATATTCATGAAAATATACAAAACAAAATTATATAACATCAAATAAAAAAATGGGCGCGTTCATCAGACAAAACAGTTGGACTTTACTGCCAACCGTTGGGGTATTTTCTGATGAACACACTGTTGATCATGAATAAGTTCGTCCAGCGGTCGCCATTTTCCCAAACGTACAAATTAGACCGATTGGTGTTGGAATTAAGCATTGGGGTTGTCGAAGTCATGGAGATTACCAAAGTCTTACGATAAAAATATAATTTATCATGTAACTGAAATTGGGAAAATGCACGAATTGCAGATAGATAAGAAAGAAAATGTGTAAATAGCTTAATTTAAATTATATTAAAAGTACACAAACAAAGCACTGTAATCAGAATGGCCGAGTAGCGTTCATCAAACACCAATATTCAGCGTAAATGAAAATAAACATGTTGACAGTTGAAAATTCTGACAAACGCGCCCACTATGTAAATTTATTTAAACGCAAAAGGTGGCGCCATCTGTAATTAAAAAAAGTCCAAACTGTAAAAGTTTAGTTTTTTAAACGTTAAAGGTGGCGCCATCTGTTATTCAAAAAATTCCAAACTGTAAAAGTTTAGTTTTTTAAACGCAAAAGGTGGCTCCATCTGTTATTCAAAAAAGTCCAAACTGTAAAAGTTTAGTTTTTTAAACGCAAAAGGTGGCGCCATCTGTTATTCAAAAAAGTCCAAACTGTAAAAGTTTAAAAGTTTAGTTTTTTAAACGGTAAAGGTGGCGCCATCTGTTATTAAAAAAAAGTCCAAACTGTAAAAGTTTAGTTTTTTAAACGTTAAAGGTGGCGCCATCTGTTATTCAAAAAAGTCCAAACTGTAAAAGTTTAGTTTTTTAAACGCAAAAGGTGGCTCCATCTGTTATTAAAAAAAGTCCAAACTGTAAAAGTTTAGTTTTTTAAACGCAAAAGGTGGCACCATCTGTTATTCAAGAAAGTCCAAACTAAAAATTTAGTTTTTGAAACGCAAAAGGTGGCGCCATCTGTTATTCAAAAAAGTCCAAACTGTAAAAGTTTAGTTTTTAAACGGTAAAGGTGACTCCATCTGTTATTCAAAAAAGTCCAAACTGTAAAAGTTTAGTTTTTTAAACGCAAAAGGTGGCGCCATCTGTTATTCAAAAAAGTCCAAACTGTAAAAGTTTAGTTTTTTAAACGCAAAAGGTGGCGCTATCTGTTATTCAAGAAAGTCCAAACTAAAAATTTAGTTTTTTAAACGCAAAAGAGGGCGCCATCTGTTATTCAAAAAAGTCCAAACTGTAAAAGTTTAGTTTTTAATTGTTACAGGAATCGAACAGTAGTTAATTAGACCATTTTAAATTCAATTGGCTCTGGAGATTAAATCTCCAGAGCCAAATTTTGTTATCACGTTCTCTCCGAATACTTTCTCACTCTGCGCAAACTTTACTCCCGCACATCTCCAGTGCTCGGTAATACTGTACTCTTCTTAAAGTTTATTTTTTTTTGTCGAGCTAAATTATTTTAACCGATTTCAGGAGCTTTCTGCGTGTGGGAACACGCCGAAATAAAATCCCTCCTCACCGACAAGACCGGCGAGGTTCCAGACTTCGAGGTTTACGCCCGGCACTTCAACGTGCGCTTGAAGGGCAACGTGCCCGCACGGTACGACCAGCACCAGGAGCTAGTCAGGAAGAACGTGCTCGGCTGCACGGGGACCTACGAGGACACGGCGGAGCACTTCAAGCTTCCGGCGGAGACCGTGAAGGGCATCCTCGCCAGGTGCCACAGGATTCTCTACGACGAGAGGCAGAAGAGGCCGAGGCCTCACGTCGATACGAAAATCGTGACGGCGTGGAACGGATTGATGATCAGCGGATTCGCCAGGGCTGGGTTCGCGCTGAACAATGGAACGTATGTGCGGAGGGCCGTCGAAGCCGCCAATTTTATCAGGAGCCACTTGTATAGGGACAAGAGGCTGGTGCGGTGCTGTTACGGGGAGACAAATGGTGATATTAGATTTACGTAAGCTATGAACATTATTTATTAGTGTATATGCTTTGAAGACTCGCTAGTTGGCGTGTATAGTTTTTTTTTTGTGGCCGTCTTTTCTGCAAAGATTGCCAATATGTTCCAATTTCCTATTGTCGTTCTAGGTAATGGAATAAAGAAAATCTGACATGTTCTCATTAACCGTCAAGCAAAATGTCAATTGTACGTACAAACTTGATCACTTTTTTACTCATGCTCCAGTCGCAGAAAAAATCGTTTACCTTAATCACCATGAAAGAGCTTGAATTTCTTAAATTATTTTTAAGTCTTTCTAAATCTCTGAGACTTCGAAAAACTGTCAATGTACAGGAGCACTGCTTTCAATTATAATCTATTTTGAATTCTGGTAAATAATTTTATAGATAGTAGAGTTTTCCGACACCAACAATATAAAAATTCATGAATTATATTATTGAAATTGGAGAATTGTATGATTTGTTTTATTTTACAGGGAGCAATTAATTTACGGTTTCCTTGACGACTACGCGTTCCTAATCCGCGGTCTTGTCGATTTGTACGAGGCGACTTTCGACGGTGGCTGGTTGGAATTTGCCGAGGTGCTTCAGGACAGGCAGGACAAGGAGTTTTGGGATTCCCAGGGCACGGGCTACTTCACCAGCTATTCGAGCTCGAACGTGATCATCCGTGACAAGGAAGGTAAGTGATTGTCGTTGTTTTCGCCGGACTGGAGCTTGCTGGAGCAAATTCGATGGTTCAGACGGGCAGGGCCGGGTTATAATAAATTTGTAGAAAGCTTTTTGCACCTTCGGGGGAGAGTCTAGCGTAGGACCTATTAAATTCTGAATGATATTATTTATACAGGGTGTTACAAATTGGATGCATCAGCATTGCTATCTTGAATAAATTTGATGCATTAAATAAATTATTATTTTTGGAAGTTGAAAATGGTAATTTTTTGGCATGGAAAGATCATTTTTGACAGTTGAAAATTTTAATGATTGAATGTTGAAAATTGTCATTTTTGACAGTTGAAAAATGTTATTTTTGACAGTTGAAAATGATCATTTTTGGCAGCTAAAAACAGTAGTTCTTGGCAGTTACAAATTCACATTTTTAGGTAAATGTAAATTATTATTTTTGGCACTTGAAAATGTTGTTTTTGGTTGTTGAAAATTATTATTTTTGGCAGTTAAAAATTCTCATTTTTAGGTAACTGTAAATTATTATTTTTGGAAGTTGTAAATGGTCTTTTTTTGGCGTTGAAAGATCATTTTTGACAGTTGTAAATTTTAATGTTTGGCTGTTGAAAATTGTCATTTTTGACAGTTGAAAAATGTTATTTTTGACAGTTGAAAATTATCATTTTTGGCAGCTAAAAACGGTAGTTTTTGGCAGTTACAAATTCACATTTTTAGGTAAATGTAAATTATTATTTTTGGCAGTTGCAAATTTTAGTTTTCAGCTGTTAAATCACAAAAATCGATTGTTCTTCATAATTTAAAAATAATCTAAAAATCCATTTGCCGGATTTCGAAATATTCACAGGAGAGACGGTGAATTGTATTTTCAAGACAGGTATTCTTCCGATCGATGAAAAAAAAATACAAAAACAATTGCCAGAAACTTGAAACTTTACGAATTGACTTAAAATCGATTGTTCTTCATAATTTAGAAATAATGTGAATAATCCGTTCGCTGGATTTCGAAATATTTAGGGGAGAGACGGCCAATTGCAGAATTTATGAACAAATTAAACACGATTTTTTTGTAACATACATTATTTATTCACATATTTTTTCTACACTACAGATGATCTAGCAATAGTTGAGTTACACCAAAAAAATCTGCCCACCAAATTCACCGTTCAACGACAGCACGCTGCAGTCCAATTACTTTTTTAATGGAATGTCGGACAGAACTCTCGATAAAATATTTTCCTCGAAACAAAATGACAAATAATAAATACATATAATATATAATAAAGGGCCGTGTTATAATAAATATGTGGGAAGCTTTTTGCACCTTCGGGGGAGAGTCTAGCGTAGGACCTATTAAATTCTGAATGATATTATTTATACAGGGTGTTACAAATTGGATGCATTAGCATTGCTATCTTGAATAAATTTGATGCAATAAATAAATTATTGCTATCTTGGTAACTAATTGAGATAGAGAGTTGGTTAAATGAAGGCAAAGTTGCGCTTTTGAATGCCGAATAATGAATCTCAGTACATTATCGAAAACATTAAACAGTGTACCAAATAATTCGGCTTGATATGTTTTAAAAATGTAAGTAGACCGATCCTATAAAATAATTAAGGGGGGCAATGTACAGGGTGCATAGGAAAGTCCCTAAGTATCCAAAAACGTCCGAAAGTATTGCACTCCATTTTGTGTAAACGTCTGAAAGAAATAGCCATTTTTCAAATCTCCGAATGTATTTTTCATCTTTTCACTTCAAGTTTAGATTGTTGCCATTTTGTTTCTACTCGCGATTTAGCAATTGTTTTAATGGAAAATCAAAGATGCATCGTTTGTCAATGAATCTTGAGCTTTTTAAGAAATTTCCTTAATTATTTCTATTTTTTACAATTTTTCAAATCTCCGAATGTATTTTTCACCTTCTCATTTCAAGTTTACATTGTTGCTGTTTTGTTTCTACTCATGATATGGCAATTGTTTTAATGGAAAATCAAAGTTGTATTGTTTGTTAATGAATCTTGAGCTTTTTAAGAATCTTCCTTAATTATTTCTATTTTTTACAATTTTTCAAATCTCCGAATGTATTTTCCATCTTCTCATTTCAAGTTTGGATTGTTGCCGTTTTGTTTCCACTAATGATACGGCAATTGTTTTAATGGAAAACCAAAGATGTATTCTTTGTTAATGAATCTTGAGCGTTTTAAGAAATTTCTTTAATTATTTCTATTTTTTACAATTTTTCAAATCTCCGAATGTATTTTTCATCTTCTCATTTTAAGTTTGGATTGTTGCCGTTTTGTTTCTACTCACGGTATGGCAATTGTTTTAATGGAAAATCGAAGTTGTATTGTTTGTTAATGAATCTTGAGCTTTTTAAGAAATTTCCTTAATTATTTCTATTTTTTACAATTTTTCAAATCTCCGAATGTATTTTCCATCTTCTCATTTCAAGTTTGGATTGTTGCCGTTTTGTTTCTACTCACGATATGGCAATTGTTTTATTGGAGAATCAAAGATGTATTGTTTGTTAATGAATCTTGAGCTTTTGAAGAAATTTCCTTAATTATTTCTATTTTTTACAATTTTTCAAATCTCCGAATGTATTTTTCATCTTCTCATTTCAAGTTTGGATTGTTGCCGTTTTGTTTCCACTCACGATATGGCAATTGTTTTAATGGAAAATCAAAGATGCATCGTTTGTCAATGAATCTTGAGCTTTTTAAGAAATTTCCTTAATTATTTCTATTTTTTACAATTTTTCAAATCTCCGAATGTATTTTTCACCTTCTCATTTCAAGTTTACATTGTTGCTGTTTTGTTTCTACTCATGATATGGCAATTGTTTTAATGGAAAATCAAAGTTGTATTGTTTGTTAATGAATCTTGAGCTTTTTAAGAATCTTCCTTAATTATTTCTATTTTTTACAATTTTTCAAATCTCCGAATGTATTTTCCATCTTCTCATTTCAAGTTTGGATTGTTGCCGTTTTGTTTCCACTAATGATACGGCAATTGTTTTAATGGAAAACCAAAGATGCATTGTTTGTTAATGAATCTTGAGCTTACCAAGAAATTTCTTTAATTATTTCTATTTTTTACAATTTTTCAAATCTTCGAGTGTATTTTTCATCTTCTTATTTCAAGTTTAGATTGTTGCCGTTTTGTTTTCACTGACGATATGGCAATTGTTTTAATGGAAAATCAAAGTTGTATTGTTTGTTAATGAATCTTGAGCTTTTTAAGAAATTTCCTTAATTATTTCTATTTTTTACAATTTTTCAAATCTCCGAATGTATTTTTCATCTTCTCATTCCAAGTTTGGATTGTTGCCGTTTTGTTTCTACTCACGATATGGTAATTGTTTTATTGGAGAATCAAAGATGTATTGTTTGTTAATGAATCTTGAGCTTTTGAAGAAATTTCTTAAATTATTTCTATTTTTTACAATTTTTCAAATCTCCGAATGTATTTTTCATCTTCGGATTGTTGCCGTTTTGTTTCTACTCACGATATGGCAATTGTTTTATTGGAAAATCAAAGATGCATCGTTTGTTAATGAATCTTGAGCTTTTTAAGAAATTTCCTTAATTATTTCTATTTTTTACAATTTTTCAAATCTCCGAATGTATTTTTCACCTTCTCATTTCAAGTTTACATTGTTGCTGTTTTGTTTCTACTCATGATATGGCAATTGTTTTAATGGAAAATCAAAGTTGTATTGTTTGTTAATGAATCTTGAGCTTTTTAAGAAATTTCCTTAATTATTTCTATTTTTTACAATTTTTCAAATCTCCGAATGTATTTTTCATCTTCTTATTTCAAGTTTGCATTGTTGCCCGTTGTTTCTACTCACGATATGGCAATTGTTTTAATGGAAAATCAAAGTTGTATTCTTTGTTAGTGAATCTTGAGCTTTTTAAGAAATTTCTTTAATTATTTCTATTTTTTACAATTTTCCAAATCTCCGAATGTATTTTTCATCTTCTCATTTCAAGTTTAGATTGTTGCCGTTTTGTTTCTACTCATGATATGGCAATTGTTTTAATGGAAAATCAAAGTTGTATTCTTTGTTAATGAATCTTGAGCTTTTTAACAAATTTCCTTAATTATTCCTATTTTTTACAATTTTTCAAATCTCCGAATGTATTTTTCATCTTCTCATTTCAAGTTTGGATTGTTGCCGTTTTGTTTCTACTCACGATATGGCAATTGTTTTAATGGAAAATCAAAGTTGTATTGTTTGTTAATGAATCTTGAGCTTTTTAAGAAATTTCTTTAATTATTTCTATTTTTTACAATTTTTCAAATCTCTGAATGTATTTTTCATCTTCGGATTGTTGCCGTTTTGTTTCTACTCACGATATGGCAATTGTTTTAATGGAAAATCAAAGTTGTATTGTTTGTTAATGAATCTTGAGCTTTTTAAGAAATTTCCTTAATTATTTCTATTTTTTACAATTTTTCAAATCTCTGAATGTATTTTTCATCTTCGGATTGTTGCCGTTTTGTTTCTACTCACGATATGGCAATTGTTTTAATGGAAAATCAAAGTTGTATTGTTTGTTAATGAATCTTGAGCTTTTTAAGAAATTTCCTTAATTATTTCTATTTTTTACAATTTTTCAAATCTCTGAATGTATTTTTCATCTTCGGATTGTTGCCGTTTTGTTTCTACTCACGATATGGCAATTGTTTTAATGGAAAATCAAAGTTGTATTGTTTGTTAATGAATCTTGAGCTTTTGAAGAAATTTCTTTAATTATTTCTATTTTTTACAATTTTTCAAATCTCTGAATGTATTTTTCATCTTCGGATTGTTGCCGTTTTGTTTCTACTCACGACATGGCAATTGTTTTAATGGAAAATCAAAGTTGTATTGTTTGTTAATGAATCTTGAGCTTTTGAAGAAATTTCTTTAATTATTTCTATTTTTTACAATTTTTCAAATCTCTGAATGTATTTTTCATCTTCGGATTGTTGCCGTTTTGTTTCTACTCACGACATGGCAATTGTTTTAATGGAAAATCAAAGTTGTATTGTTTGTTAATGAATCTTGAGCTTTTGAAGAAATTTCCTTAATTATTTCTATTTTTTACAATTTTTCAAATCTCCGAATGAATTTTTCACCTTCGCATTTCAAGTTTAGATTGTTGCCATTTTGTTTCTACTCACGATATGGCAATTGTTTTACTGGGAAATCAAAGATGCATCGTTTGTTAATGAATCTTGAGCGTTTTAAGAAATTTCCTTAATTATTTCTATTTTTTACAATTTTTCAAATCTCCGAATGTATTTTTCATCTTCTCATTTCAAGTTTGGATTGTTGCCGTTTTGTTTCTACTCACGATATGGCAATTGTTTTAATGGAAAATTAAAGTTGTATTGTTTGTTAACAAATCTTGAGCTTTTGAAGAAATTTCCTTAATTATTTCTATTTTTTACAATTTTTCAAATCTCCGAATTTATTTTTCATCTTCGGATTGTTGCCGTTTTGTTTGTCGATCACGCGCGTTTACAAACAAGATTAAGTTTCAATATGTCTTTGGTTTAAGCGAATACATGTAAGGTCGTAGGTAAAGTATAGTATACAATGGGACGTGTAACGCAATAACGCTTGTTTAAAAACAAGATGCAGTTTCAACGTGTCTTTAGCTTAGGCGGATAAATGTAAGGTCGTAGGTAAAGTATAGTACGTATCGCGAGGTGTAACGCAATTACGCGCGCGTAATTTGCTATTTACAACTCTAGTTATGTAATGTACTATTGGATCGTAACGTTTTTCTGTGATTATTAAAAACGGTTACTTTATAATTTTGCGTGGTATACATCATCACGTCCAATTATCGAGGTGTACGCCGGCTCAGAATTCCGACCCTGAACCGTAACGGCGGGCAGGAAACGAGCGCAAATATTATGACAGCACCCGTCCAACCAATCTATCCTTCAGCCTCATAAGCCCCACGTTGCCCCCGCACTGTTTGTTTTCCCGTGCGTGCCCGGAATGCTTTCGCGTTGCTGCGCTTTCCCCATTCCGCCCCCGGTCACAAATTAATATTAATTTTTATGTATATTAATAATGCAATAATATTACAGTTACGAACACGTTGCATATTCAGGCCATTTTTCGACTGTATTTAATTTATTCGATGCTCCCGCGTCGAGTAAGGGTTTCCAATTTTTAAGCAAGTTTAGTCAAATTTACGTGAACCCAAAATAACCTTCAAATTTGACATTAGCTTAGAAATAAATAACATCTTAATACAATAATAATTCCATTTTTAAAAACAAAGATAGATCAGAGCGTTATAGTAATTAAGGTATCAGGGCGTTATGGGTACAATAACGCTCCAGGTCGACGGTGTACAGCCCGAGGGCCCCCGGCCTGACCGTGGGCGTTTTGCTCATAACGCTCGTGGTGCCTTCAACGTTTTATGTCATACCCGTAGTTTAAATTTATCAAATATTTTCTTATACTATTTTCTGACAGAAAGCCGCGCCCGCAAATGTTTACGGCGTTCGCACGCTTGATTTGCGTTTGGCGAATTGTTGACAGTCGATCTGTTGATAATTACTATAAGCGGGCGTTATGGAAATAACGCCCTAGAGCGTTATTTGTCATTTAATATACGTTGTTTCCATGCCATTATGATTCAATAATAAACAAGTATGACAAAAAAAAATGTGCGGTAGGGTTTTCATGTTGGGCAATCTGGGCGGAAATCTCAAACTGTTCAATGAGCATTTACCATCTCCGCGTCTTCTTAATCGACCAGAAAAATCAACACCTCAAAGATGAGAAACATTATTTTGGAGTAGATGCGCTTTCGGTCGTGCATTTTGCCGGTAAAGGTCGTAAAATGGATTTACCGGAATCGTTAGAGATTCATAAAGCCAGATTAAGCTCTAATCAGTGACGTAGATCGATTGACCTCATCTATACCTCTATTTTTAAAGCGGCTGTGTAAATTTCACCGATATACAGGGTGTCCATGTGGCCAGCTCTAATTGAATTGAACGTATTGACTTTGAAATGTCTAGTCAAGGGCGTTTCCTGCCAACTAGTCTAGGGGGGGGGGTAATTAAAAAAAAAGAAATATATATATTTTTTATGAAATATTTGAGGAAAATAAAAAAAAAATAAATATATATTTTTTTTATGAAATATTTGAGGAAAATTAAAAAAAAATAAATATATATTTTTTTTATGAAATATTTGAGGAAAATTAAAAAAAATATATATTTATTTTTTTTATGAAATATTTGAGGAAAATTAAAAAAAAATAAATATATATTTTTTTTATGAAATATTTGAGGAAAATTAAAAAAAAAATATATATATATTTTTTTTATGAAATATTTGAGGAAAATTAAAAAAAATATATATTTATTTTTTTTATGAAATATTTGAGGAAAATTAAAAAAAAAAAAATATATATTTTTTTTATGAAATATTTGAGGAAAATTAAAAAAAAATAAATATATATTTTTTTTATGAAATATTTGAGGAAAATTAAAAAAAAAATATATTTTTTTTTTTTAATTTTCCTCAAATATTTCATAAAAAAAATATATATTTTTTTTAAATTTTCCTCAAATATTTCATAAAAAAAATATATATTTTTTTAAATTTTCCTCAAATATTTCATAAAAAAAATATATATATATTTTTTTTAAATTTTCCTCAAATATTTCATAAAAAAAATAAATATATATTTTTTTTAATTTTCCTCAAATATTTCATAAAAAAAATATATATTTATTTTTTTTAAATTTTCCTCAAATATTTCATAAAAGAAATAAATATATATTTTTTTTATTAAATATTTGAGGAAAATTAAAAAAAATATATATTTTTTTTTTATGAAATATTTGAGGAAAATTAAAAAAAAAAATATATATATTTTTTTTATGAAATATTTGAGGAAAATTTAAAAAAAAATATATATATATATTTTTTTTATGAAATATTTGAGGAAAATTAAAAAAATATATATTTATTTTTTTTATGAAATATTTGAGGAAAATTAAAAAAAAAAAATATATATTTTTTTTATGAAATATTTGAGGAAAATTTAAAAAAAATAAATATATATTTTTTTTATGAAATATTTGAGGAAAATTAAAAAAAATATATATTTTTTTTTTTTTAATTTTCCTCAAATATTTCATAAAAAAAATATATATTTATTTATTTTATGAAATATTTGAGGAAAATTTAAAAAAAATAAATATATATTTTTTTTATGAAATATTTGAGGAAAATTTAAAAAAAATAAATATATATTTTTTTTATGAAATATTTGAGGAAAATTAAAAAAAATATATATTTATTTTTTTTATGAAATATTTGAGGAAAATAAAAAAAAAATATATATATATATTTTTTTTATGAAATATTTGAGGAAAATTAAAAAAACATATATATTTTTTTTATGAAATATTTGAGGAAAATTAAAAATTACTCCTAGCAACACTACCACCACGACACTCCCGTCTCCAGTGCAGGAGATGGAATCTATCCTTTTCCAACGTTTTAAAGCGTTGGAAAAATTTACCGGTTATACAAGGTGTCTAAAAAAGACACCACCAAAATGATATGGTGTATTCCTGAGACAAAAAACAAGCAAATTAACTAAATTTATCTATATGAAAAACTACATACTTCCAAAATACAGCAAGTCAAAGTTTTAGATTTTTAAAATGTTTTAATCTATATCTCGAAAATGGCAAATGAGAATGATTTGTTTATTTTTTTCTGACAACTACATTAGGTGTACTACATTGTTTAAAAATTTCAAGAAATTTCTTCAAGCACAAAGGTGCTCCAGAGGACATGCTGTTTACATTATTACATAGAACTTTTTTGTTATTCACATTTTTTACGATTCAATATTTTTTTCAATGCAACTCGTCATTTTTAAGGAATTTATTACTCTTAAAGTTTTTTTGTTTACGCCTTATTTTTAGCAAAAAAAAAATAAAAAATTACTTATTGTTTTTGGAAAATTTCGTGTTAAAAAATGAAATAATCTAAGTAGGCGGGTGTCAATTCGTTGAAAACGTGTATCAGTACAATTAAAACTTTCAATTTAAGTAAAACTGATTAACACGTTGAGTGGTGGTGACCGAAGTATCGCCGGTGGCTGAAGCGCATCGACGCGACGCGCGCACGCGCATACAATGTGTACTGTGATTTTTTTATGAGGGTCATTTTGAACAATTTTTGTAATTTGTTAAATAATTTAATATGTTAAAATAAAAGCAGTTTTTGGATTATAGTTATTTTTAAGACTTTTCTTGCAGAACGAGCGCAATTAAACAATGAACAATAAGTTCTTTTTTATTTTTTTTTGTTAAAAATAAGGCGCAAACAAAAAAACTTTAAGAGTTATAAATTCTTTAAAAGTGATGAGTTGCTTGAAAAAAATATTAAATCGCAAAAAATATGAAGAACAAAAAAGTTCTATGTAATAATGTAAACAGCATGTCCTCTGGAGCACCTTTGTACTTGAAGAAATTTCTTGAAATTTTTAAACAATGTAGTACACCTAATTTAGTTGTCAGAAAAAAATAAACAAATCATTCTCATCTGCCATTTTCGAGATATAGATTAAAATATTTTAAAAATCTTAAACTTTGACTTGCTGTATCTTGGAAGGTATGTAATTTTTCATATAGATAAATTTAGTTAATTTGCTCTTTTTTTGTCTCAGGAATACACCATATCATTTTGGTGGTGTCTTTTTTAGACACCTTGTATTATTTGTTTGGAATATGGAATATCGGTAATTTTGAACAATGAAAATTGATAAGCGAAAAATTCTTAGGGGATTAGCGATTACCCCCCCTTTGAAACCGCCACTGTGTCTAGTGAATAATTCAAGCAAACAGTAAATTTCCCCGACGTTTGTTCATCTTAATAGTAAGTCAAGAATTAATCGCGCAACTTAAAATTGAATTTACGCTACAGACTGTAATATGCAGTTGATACACAGAACGTGCGGAATATTACAGCAGCGTAAAATCTCATTGTTAGCTTTCCACTGTATTGCCGCTGAAGTTGTGTTTGTTCAGTTCGTGTGTATATATCTCTAGAGCAAACAGTACACGCCGAGGGATATCTGTAGTTAAACAAATCCAATTAAATGAATCAATAAATACAATTACATTTATTGTGTAATATATACTGTAAGGAAGATCGGGAAATTGTAAAAAGGAAAAACGCGTAAAAAGCCTGCGGGAAGATAAGACCACGACACTGACGGCTCTCATGGTACGGCAGAGGTGGCAATACAGATATCTGTATTACCATCTCTGTCGTACCATGAGTCACCCCGTCGAGAGCCGTCAGTGTCGTGGTCTGCGGGAAGATAAGACCACGACACTGACGGCTCTCGACGGGGTGACTCATGGTACGGCCGAGATGGCAGTACAGATATCTGTATTACCACCTCTGCTGCCTCGGCCGTACCCGCAGATTAGTACAGATAGGCAACTTAATGTACATTTTTGGATATTGGATCGATGAGGCTGTTACTTGTTGAAATTCCATGGTATCATTTAATAAAACACTAACACAGTGTATGGTTTCAAATTAATTTTATTGTTCTACAATTTTTGGATTCATATAATAGTCAATGCCGGTAGAGGTCGCGATGGACGGAAGCCCGCGAAATTTGAACGCTACGTTGAAATTTCGCGGGGCGCAAGGATTTTATTGAATCGAAATTTGTAAAAAAAAAAATGCATAAGGCAAAGAAGCGTGAATAGGGTTCGTTAAATAAAGCAATGTTTAAGCTAAATTATTAATAGTTCATTTGGTAAATTATTGAGATCCTGGCATCTACCTTGATTGCGATGAGAAATGTTTATTTATTGGATTGATAAGGCTGTTACTTAGTGAAATTCCATAATATATGCGGTAAGTTAAACATGTGTGTCGAGAATTTTCACAATTTTTTTTAATGTCGAAACACCGCGACATATGTTTCTCCACACGGTGGCTTCATCATGCAGATGATTAATATTTAAAAAGAAATTGTGAAAATGTTTATTTTTTAATTACATGAAAGACTTTGATATTGGTAAATAATACACGAGAATACTTTCAAATGTTTATTGTCGGAGTTCGCGACAGTTGTTTCCCTTTATTCTAATCTGTGGCCGTACCAGTGACTCATGGTATGGCCGGGTTAGCGGAGGTGGCAATACAGATATCTGCATTACCACCTCTGCTGCCTCGGCCGTGCCACGAACCGCAGGGCGAAATACTCCATAAAATGCTCACAATGTGACATTTTCAGTTGTAATACAACGAGTATTGCCGGCACTATTCCCAATGAATTTGATCATTTTTTTTTTTGTTGTTGTTGTGTGTGCGCAATATCGCTAATGGAAATGAAAAGCGAATTTTCCACGGCATTATTTATCTCCTGGGATTTATCGGGAAAATCCCGGGGTTGAACCTTTTATAACTTGGTCGTTAGCACATTTGGCCTCTGTATGCAGGCTGGAATCGATCGGGCGTGTGCCCGTGCAGGTCTACTAAAAATAAACCGCCATAAATTAAGGTCTGGTAGTCTGGCTTAATTCGGGAATTAAATGAACAAACATTTTTTTTTATTAATATCACAATTCATTTCCAATTGTAATAAAAGTTTTTTGTTTATCACTTAATAATAATTGCTGGTCCAAATTTTCCGTTCAATGTTAAAAACAAAAAAAAAACAAAATGGTGATGTGGCCATCATGTTACTTTCTCCGACTTGATAGTATCATTTATATTTACGCGAAGGGGGGACTTATTACTTTTCTCAAAAATTGGCTTTGAAATAATTTCCTGAAGAAACCACTGGTTCGATTCGGGGTTTCTATACATCATCGGAAAGATCCTCTCAAGACGCTTCAGAAAATGTACTTTCGCAAGAACAAATATCCATTTGAAGCCCGTGACGCGTCAGCAAAGAAAACTCGAAAATGGAAAAAAAATGAAAACATCAACTTTTTTAATTTTTATCGTAGACCATTGAAGTATACCTTATTTTTCATCAGAAAATTGATTGGCATTAAAAAATTTTAGTTATCTTCAATAGCAAAAAAAATAGCCGGTCACCATGAACATGTTTGAAAATTTAAAAAAAAATCGATTTTTTAGACTTTCAACGGCCGTAGCGGCTAAACGAAAACTCCAAATTGAACGCGATTTGCAAATCTGAGCTCCTCGTACGTCAATTAGTCGGATTAGGGATTTTTAATTTTTGACGAAAACGTGAAAAAAAAGACATGAGTAAACCCCTCGGAAATTTGTTAAAAAATGCAACTTTCTTAATAATCATCGTAGACTATTGAATTTAACTTTATTTTCATCAGAAAAACGAGAGGAATTGATTGCCGTTAAAAAATTTGAGCTAACTTCAATAGCAAAAAAATTAGTCAGTCACAGTGAACATTTTTGAAAATTTACGAAAATAATTGATTTTTCAGAATTTGATCGGCCGTAGCGGCCAAACGAAAACTCCAAATTGAACGCGGTTTGCAAATCTGAGCTTCTCGTACGTTAATTAGTCGGATTAGAGATTTTCAATTTTTGATGAAATCGTGAAAAAAGACATGACTAACCCCCTTGGAAATTTTGTTAAAAAATGCAACTTTCTTAGAAATCATCGTAGACTATTGAATTTAACTTTATTTTCATCAGAAAGACGAGAGAAATTGATTGCCGTTAAAAAATTTCAGCTAACTTCAACAGCAAAAAAATTAGTCAGCTGTCTTTAATAGCAAAGAAATTAGCTAGTCACCATGAACATTTTAGAAAATTAAAAAAAAAAAATTGATTTTTCAGACTTTGATCGGCCATAGCGGCTAAACGAAAACTCCAAATCGAACGCGGTTTTCAAATCCGCGCTCCTCGTGTGCAAATTAGTCGGATCCAATTAAAATTGGCGATTTAAAATTTTTGACGAAAACCTGAAAAACTACCCAAGGGCCCCCCCTTCTTACTTTTTCTCAAAAATTGGCTTTGAAATAATTTCCTGAAGAAACCACCGGTTAGATTCTGGGTTTCTATACATCATCGGAAAGATCATCTCAAGACGCTTCAGAAAATGTAATTTCGCAAGAACAAATGTCAATTTGAAGCCCCTGACGCGCTCGCAAAGAAAACTCGAAAATGGAAAAAATCGAAAAAATCAACTTTTTTAATATTTATCGTAGACCATTGAAGTATACCTTCTTTTTCATCAGAAAAACGAGAAAAATTGATTGGCGTTAAAAATTTTTAGTTATCTTCAATAGCAAAAAAAATAGCCGGTCACCATGAACATGTTTGAAAATTTTCAAAAAAATCGATTTTTCAGACTTTGAACGGCCGTAGCGGCCAAACGAAAACTCCAAATTGAACGCGGTTTGCAAATCTGAGCTCCTCGTACGTCAATTAGTCGGATAAGAGATTTTTAATTTTTGATGAAAACGTGAAAAAAAGACATGAGCAAAACCCTTGGAAATTTGTTAAAAAATGCAACTTTCTTTAAAATCATCGTAGACTATTGAAGTATACCTTCTTTTTCATCAGAAAAACGAGAGAAATTGATTGCCGTTAAAAAATTTCAGCTGTCTTTAATAGCAATGAAATTAGCTAGTCACCATGAACATTTTAGAAAATTAAAAAAAAATAATTGATTTTTCAGATTTTGATCGGCCGTAGCGGCCAAACGAAAACTCCAAATTGAACGCGGTTTTCAAATCCGTGCTCCTCGTGTGCAAATTAGTCGGATCCAATTAAAATTGGCGATTTAAAATTTTTGACGAAAACCTGAAAAACTACCCAAGGGTCCCCCCTTCTTACTTTTTCTCAAAAATTAGCTTTAAAATAATTTCCTGAAGAAACCACCGGTTCGATTCTGGGTTTCTATACATCATCAGAAAGATCCTCTCAAGACGCTTCAGAAAATGTACTTTCGCAAGAATAAATGTCAATTTGAAGCCCGTCACGCGTCAGCAAAGAAAACTCGAAAATGGAAAAAATCGAAAAAATCAACTTTTTTAATACTTATCGTAGACCATTGAAGTACACCTTCTTTTTCATCAGAAAAACTGACAGGCGTTAAAAAATTTCAGCTATCTTCAATAGCAGAAAAATTGAAACATTAAACATTAGCAATCATCCAAAACTGGTTTTTGGAGGTTAAGTTAAGGTGACACCTGCCGGAAGTGGGTAGGCACTATCCCACAATATAACCAAATAAATTGAAACAAGCCTTTTACAGGTGAAAATTTATACATAATAGAAAAAAGGCTCAAAAGTTTTGATATATAAACAAAATTCTTGGTGTGAGTTTAACTGGTTGGGTGGTAAGATAGGGCACACCCACCACCTTCCGTATCACCTTTAACTCATAATATACGGCCTTGTTTCGTCGCATAAAATTCTTTGCCCATTCTTTTGTAAAATTATTCAAAACTAGATTTTGGAGGTTAAGTTACGATAGCATCGGGAGGAGGTGGGTGGGCCTCATAATCCAACAAATTTAAATATAAAAAAGGGAAGGATATCACTGGTGAAAATGATCCATTTTGAGTTTCCGATAATTTTTGGAATTTTTTTTTCTAGATTTGTGAATAGAAAAGTATGTGATCTCATGGTAAGATTAAGAAAATTTGCACCGGTAGGCGGTGGGTGGGGCATATTCCTCAATACAACCAATTTAAATATAAACAAGGATTTCACTGGTGAAAATAAAACATTTTGAGGTTCCGACAATTTTTGTTTTTTTATTATTTTGGATAGAAAAAAAAAGTAATCTTATGGTAAGATTAAGAAAATGTTGCTCCGGTAGTAGGTGGGTGGGGCCTATCCCATAATACAACCAATTTAAATATAAACAAGGATTTCACAGGTGAAAATGGTCCATTTTGAGGTTCCGATAAATTTTGGTATTTTTTTAATTTCTTAATTTTTGTATAGAAAAATAAGTGATCTCATGGTAAGATTACGAAAATGTTCCACCAGTAGCCGGTGGGTGAGGCCCATTCCACAATAAAATCAATATAAATATAAAAAAGGATTTCACGAGTGAAGGTTCTGACAATTTTTTACTTTCTCCGTTACGAAGTACGAGAAAGTATTGTGATCGTGATTTTTTTTTCAAAATTTTTTTTTACGGAAATATCCGTTTTGGGGTCCCTAGATACCATTTCAACAATTTCTGAAAAAAAAAAATTGTGTCTGTGTGTGTGTGTGTCTGTCTGTCTGTCTGTGTGTGTGTGTGTGTGTGTCTGTGCGCGCTGTATCTCAAAAACTAATAGACCAATTGATATGAAACTTTGAACATAAGTTTTATTTGATAATCCGAAGAACTGAAAAGCTTTTGGTAAAATTTCGTACACCGGAAGTGGGTGTTTACCTTAACTGTTTTTTGTTTTTTGCCAATATTTTCTTAAATATGAAAAATATCACAAAAACATTTAAACAAATATTGAAGACAATAAAGAAATGCGATTATTTTGTTTGAAAACATTTTTCATAAAATCATTGTTATTCGAGAAAAAAATTTATTTATTTTTTTCATTTTTGTTATACAATTATGAAACGCAAATAGTTACAGCAAATTTATGTTAATAATAATTGTAGAGAATGCCAAAATGAACAATTTATGAAGAATAAGTTTTTTCGAAATCTCTTTAGTTTTTGAGTAAACTGAGTTTTTGAATTTGAAGTACATTTTTACATCTTTCATATTTTTGACGTTTTAAACGTCAGTTTTATCCGAGTCTACGAAACGTTCGATGCACACTTAAAATATGATTTAAATTGAAAATAAACCCATGAAAACGTAAATATAAAGTCGGAGAAAGTAACATGATGGCCACATCACCATTTTTTTTTATTTTTGCATGGAAAAAAAGAGTGATCTCATGGTAAGATTAAGAAAATGTTGCATCGGTAGCAGGTGGGTGGGACCCATTGGTGAACATGATCCATTTTGAGGTTCCGACAATTTTTGGAATTTTTTTTTTTTAGATTTTTGTTTGAAAAAAAAACGTGATCTAATGGTAAGATTAAGAAAATATTGTAAGCAAAGTCTAGAACTCATTAAATAGATCTTAATAAGATGAAAAACAGACATTTGAACTTTTGTTTTTGTTTCGTTCAGGATAAATGATGATCGAATGGTCGGATTTGAAATTTTTTGGAAGCAAAGTGTTCTCCTCATCAAATATACACAAATAAGATGAAAAACAAAAATTCGGCATTCAGTTGCTCTTAGGTAGAATAATTTGAAATTTTTTTGAAGCAAAAAATGCCAAATAGACATAAATAAGTTGCAAAATAGAAATTGTTTTTTGGCTGAATAACTTTTGATCGGTGAATCGGATTTGTAAAATTTTGCAAAGGTACTCAGCAAATAGATATAAATAAGATGAAAAACAGAAATTTTAACTGTTTTTGGTTTTTTGAGGATAACCATTAATCGGAGAATTGGATTTGAAAATTTTTACAAGCAAAGTAGTAGTACTCATTAAATGCGTATAAATAAGATAAAAAAAACAGAAATTCCAAAAAATTTTAAATATTCTTGCAGGAAGGCGTTGCAAAAATAAAATTAATTTTTTATTACGCCCGTTTTGGGTTGAGATTTTTTAAGTGCCATCCACGGATAAAAAAATATATTGATTAATTTTACAGATTGCATTTGCTAAATTACAATAAAATGAAAGCATGGTGAATGCGCCGGGAAATCGAAGGCTGTAGATTTATGTCTAACTTCTCGTACCTACGTAAAAGTAGGTTTACTCTTTTCCTCATTAATTTCTTCCCATTAATTAAAATTATATTACGATATCCCCATTGTCGTGATTTTAATCGATTTATAATTATAACCAATTTTCCTGGAAGTAATTCATTTTACGGCTTAATTACTCGCCTAATTACCTCGACTTCCCATTCAAATCGCAATCTTATATACAACCCGCAACGATTGAATTTAGTGTGATTTTAACTTTATCAAGGGGTTTGTCAAATTCATATTCCGTTTTAACTGTTGTTCTTTTTAAAGTATGAAGAAAATATTGAAAATTAAAAATAGCGTTTCTACGGAACGGTTGACGTAAATTGCTATTTGTGTATTAAGAGCGCAAAGTTCGTGTTTGCCGATTGAGATAGATAGTTGCCGCGCGACGCTCATTCTGTCGAATCAGAATGTTTTTCTCTGCAAAAACGTTATCTACACCTTTTACATAAAGTATGTTCATTTAAAAAAAAACCTCAAGTGTGCCATGATTTTTTAATTTTAAAAACTCAAGCTGGTAACACATTGTGAGGTTATGTTACATGTGACATGTTCCTACCGATAAATTCATTTTCCGTGACAAATGACAAAAAGAAGTCGTAGGGAATAAAAAAGAAATTACTTTCAACTAGAAACGTTTTTTGCTGTTTGCTGTTAACCATTGTGACTAGGGAATAATTGTGACTTTTAGAAAGATCTGACGTTTTGTCTGTCAATTCCTAACATACGTGCCAACTTAAATTTTTAAAAATATAAAATCATAGGTTTTTTTTAATGAACATACGATATAATAATTATGGAAGCAAATAATCGAAGATTAAGATTTTTACATTGAAATCCGTATGGTGGATCGTCCAATTTTACATCCTGTATTTATATTTTTTGCTCTCCTTTTTCAGGAAAAAAATTGTCTGTGGAATCAAAATGTTTTTCTCTACAAAAAACGTTATGTACACTTTTTTATCTATGATAATTATGGAAGCAAATAATCGAAAATTAAGATTTTTACATTGCGTCGTCTAATTTTACACCCTGTATGTATTTATTTTTCTCTTTTTTTTTTCAGTTTCTAATTAAATTTGTGATTTATTTCTTTGCAGATCACGACGGGGCCGAACCCTGCGGCAATTCCGTGTCCGTGCACAACCTGTTGCGGCTCGGTTCCTATTTGAACAGAAAGGAATTCAAGAAGAGGGCGTCCGACATCCTGTCCGCTTATTCCGAGCGGCTGCTGAAGGTCCCGATGGCCCTTCCCGAAATGACCTCCGCTCTGATGATCTACCACACCGAGCCGACACAGGTATTTGATCTTAAACTATTTTTAATCGTTACTTTTCATTGGTTACACTTTAAATTAATCTTCAATCCACATGATTGGTTTGTGGTAAGACAGTTGGCACCGTTTGTCATTCATCATTTTTCTTATAAAATAGTGTTCTTCAACGAGCGGTAAATAAGGCGCGCTTTTGCGTATTCATTTGATAGCGCAAAGTACTTTCCCGCACGTTACCCATAGCAACGTACTTCCCCGCACATTACCTATAGCAACGTACTTTCCCGCACGCTTAAATTAAATGTAGGTGTTTTCTGTGTAATTTTTGTTTTTTGCATGTTTCATATTGCTTTTAATACTTTATCTCATTTTTATTGTTTTCACTCAAAATTATTTGTTGAAATAAAATTTTTATCAGTAAACTGACATTTACTATCATAAGCGTCAGTTCTGTTCCTATTTTTCCGCCCCCCCTAGGTACGAGAGCGTCCAAGGTTCTCCACCACATAACAAATCGAAAGTAATGGTACATGGTTGATATGTATATTAGTTACACATACTTACGAATTGTGGTTTTTTCTGCAAAACGATCGTAATTTTTTTTTTGTGTAACTTCGAGCTTAAAGCCTGTTTGCCGATTACGATCTCAATCGGCAAGCACGTACCTTGTGCTCTTAATGTCTAAATGTTATTCGTTGAAAATGACATGTTTCCACATGTGATTTTCGGAAGCCATATGCGTTACGTCTTAAGTACCGCAAGGAACACATTTAGGTCCGATTTTATTTAATATATTGAGGGCGTCCGGATTTCGTAGGGACAACATGTGCAACTTCTGCATTTGAAGAGATAGAGAGAGATGGTCAAATTACCAAAAAGAGCTCATTAACCCGTTTTTTCCCGGTGTTCCAAAAATGGAACACTAGGTTTGTTCTTGAATTATAAGAAAACGTGTGGCCGCACGAGTGTTTGCGTTATGGACTTATTCTACACACATGTGCACAAAAATCAAATTTATTATTATTTTATACTGTAGTCATTTGTATTTAACCAAAATCAGTTAAATGTTATCAGAAATTAAAAGAAAATAATTCGAGAAAAAACGGGTTAAGAATCCAACCCCAAATCTCACTTGTCATGGCCCACTTGTTCAAAATAAAAATATAAGCAAAGTCTCGTTATTTGTTTGATTGTGTTTTTATTTTTATTTTGAACAAGTGGGCCATGACAAGTAGATTTTAGGGGAGAAGATTCTGAATGAGCTCTCGAACCTGCACTTTTTTGCTTTCGATCTCTTCAAATGCAGAAGTTGCCCTTGTTGTCTAAAAGAAATCCGGGTACCCTGTATAGTTAATGTCATTCGACATTCTCAAGTGTTGTATGCGGACGGTTTAAATTTGTTTCGGGTTATTAGCTGTTCTGCCGATGAATTGCTTCTTCAAGAAGATTTAAATAATTTATTTACATGGTCTACCCGCAATTTAATTATGGTACAAATTTCATGACTACCGGCACCATTAAATAATACCAAAAAGAGGTCTACTTTTAAATATTAGTAAATGTGAATAAATGAATTTTTCCCGATTGCTTGGTAGAAATGCTTTATAAAATATAGATGGCGTTGAATTGGATAAAGTAATTGAAATAAAGGATGGCGTGGTGTTTCATTGTAAACTAAATTTTCAGTCTATAAAAATCATAACAAATAAAAGTTTAAAGGTGTCGGGTTTCATTTCTACATTTGGTAAAGATTTCGGTGTTGATACTTTAAAAACTTTATATGTTTCTCTTGTTCGTCCTTTGGTGGAATCTGCAATAATGATATGGAACCTGCATTCAAAATACCTAACCTAATCTAACCTAACCTAATCTAACCTAACCTAATCTAACCTAACCTAATCTAACCTAACCTAATCTAACCTAACCTAATCTAACCTAACCTAACATTCAAAATACCTAACCTAATCTAACCTAACCTAATCTAACCTAACCTAATCTAACCTAACCTAACCTAACATTCAAAATACCTAACCTAATCTAACCTAACCTAATCTAACCTAACCTAATCCAACCTAACCTAATCTAACCTAACCTAATCTAACCTAACCTAACCTAATCCAACCTAACCTAATCTAACCTAACCTAATCTAACCTAACCTAATCTAACCTAACCTAATCTAACCTAACCTAACCTAACCTAACCTAACCCAACATAACCTAACCTAACCTAACCTAACCTAACCTAACCTAACCTAACCTAACCTAACCTAACCTAACCTAACCTAACCTAACCTAACCTAACCCAACCTAACCTAACCTAACCCAACCTAACCCAACCTAACCTAACCCAACCTAACCCAACCGAACCCAACCAAACCTAACCTAACCTAACCTAACCTAACCTAACCTAACCTAACCTAACCTAACCCAACCTAACCTAACCCAACCTAACCTAACCTAACCTAACCTAACCCAACCCAACCCAACCTAACCTAACCCAACCTAACCCAACCCAACCTAACCTAACCTAACCCAACCCAACCTAACCTAACCTAACCCAACCTAACCCAACCTAACCTAACCTAACCCAACCTAACCTAACCCAACCTAACCTAACCTAACCTAACCTAACCTAACCCAACCTAACCTAACCTAACCTAACCTAACCCAACCTAACCAAACCTAACTTAACCTAACCAAACCTAACTTAACCTAACTTAACCTAACCCAACCTAACTTAACCTAACTTAACCCAACCTAACCTAACCCAACTCGATTATAAGAGTTAACGTACTACCGTACTAAGTGAATCGCAATTAGAAAGGTTACTGTTACGCAGAAGTGATTCGTCATTGGATCGTTTTCCTCTTATAAAATAACTTTTGAGGAAAATCACCGTTAGCAGCTAGCGAAAATAACGCTTGATGGCAACTGTTACAGTTTTCTAACAAATAGTTAAATAGGGGGCACCAGTAATTTTTTCATAACAATATTTTTTCTAACATTTCTACATCAAGGTCATCAAATCACCACATTTGCATTTGTCAGTTTTCGGTTAAGAGCATTTCCGCCACTGATGGTAACGCTGATCGTGCAGTTCCATCGATAGATACATTTTGTCCCGTCGTAATTATAATATGAAAAATGGCAGCTGTCAACGCCAACATTTTCTGTATCACCCACGCCCTCTACCAAATACCCACGAGTCATAAAAAGTTACTTTTCTACCCCTAATAAAACGTGCTGCTTCTTCTTCGAACGCCGAAACTAGTACTAATTTTCACCGCTTCACTTCAAGTCGCTGCTTGAAACTGGGGGTCCTAATAATTCGAAGCGCCGCAACTTCGATGAAACGAATATCGAAGTTGCGAAGATTGAAGTTTCGAAGTTTTCGAAGAATCGTAGTAGTGAACTTTCGAAGTTTTCGAATTTTGTAAGAATCGAAGTCATGGAGGTTAGAAGTATTCGAATTTTTTGAAGAATCGAAGTCGTGAATTTTCGAAGTTTTCAAAGAGTCGAAGTTGTGAAATTTCGAAGTTTTCGATTTTTTCGAAGAATCGAAGATGTGAAGCTTCGAAGTTTTCAAAGAGCCGAAGTTGTGAAATTTCGAAGTTTTCGATTTTTTCGAAGAATCGAAGTTGTGAAGCTTCGAGGTTTTCGAAGAGTCGAAGTTTTTGAATTTTCTAAAAATTTCGAAATTGGAAATCTTCGAAGAAAAATTCCAGCCCTACTTGAAGCAGTATACATAACGCCAGTAACTCCGACGATGTGCTATGTTTAGAGTCATGTTGCCGTTTTAAATTCCGACAGGATTCCAACAACTTGTCACCGCTAGTTTGTTTTTTATCATCAGTTTGATTGGACACGGTCCCAGTGTTTTCCCTGCATCCCATTGGCTGAAATACTTTTGATGCTTCTGTACCTGACCTTAAAAGTACTTTTACTGCGACCCTTAGTACTTTTAGTGCCGTCCGATATCCCATCAATAAAGCTCAACTCTAACATGTATTTAGTGATCCGTTTTTTATCATCAGTTTAATTGGACATCCTTTCCTTGCATATCATTGGCTGAAATACTTTTAATGCCGCTATTCCTGACCCTAAAAGTACGTTTACTGCCGCCCTTAGTACTTTTAGTGCCGTTCGCGATCCCGGCAATGAAGCTAAACTCAAACGTCATGTATTAATCAGTGATAAGTTTTTTTATCATCAGTTTGATTGGACATCCTTTCCTTGTATCTCATTGGCTGAAAACTTTAAATGCCGCTGTTCCTGACCCTAAAACTACTTTTACTGCCGCCCGTTGTACTTTTAGTGCCTCCCAAGATCCCAGAAAATAAAGCTCAACTCTAACGTTCAGCGATAAAATATTAAACTATACAGACGTTTGAAGAAAACAAAATTTTTGTTTAAAGATATTCATTGTTGGAGACGCTGGCGACGAGCACACCCGACTCCTCGTGGACGAAGTACGCAAATCGTTCATCCCCGGCCGACAGATAGCGCTCCTGGACAGTCCCGACGGCAGATCGTCGATTTTGTACAAAAGGCACGAAATTTTAACAAAGCTGAACCGGGTGCACGGTAAATCCGCCGCTTACCTCTGCAGAAATCTGGCGTGCGTTTTACCGATCACCGACCCCGAACTGTTGCGAAAGTCCCTCAAGTCCGGCGGCCTTCAGTCGTCGACCTCGGATTCGTCCAGTTCCGATTAATTAAAACCAACATAAGGTACAGTAGGGTGTAGTTGTTCCGCGAGATTCATTAGATGAACATGATCTGAAAACAGCTTTGTCTTAAATATATTTTAAATAAGAGCGAATGGTACTGTTAAATATGGACAGATCGGAGTAACTTGAGGTGGGGATGAGGTTGAGTGGAATATATCGTGTGAGCCAGAAAATTTTGTTTCAGAGTTGGCTGTGAAAAAAATGAGGTATGTCGCATATTATTACGTCATGAGACTTGATTAGTTCAACTGAATTAGTTAATTGTTTGCAGCAGTGAAACAAAACTAAGTGTTTTAATTAATCAAATTATATAATTATGTTTCACCACGGGTTAAGTGAGAAATTAATTAATCATACAATTGAATTAGATTTTAAAAAAAGAACTAATCTCAGACATGACTGCTATGTTTCTTTCTCTCAGGCATGGCCAACTCAAAAACAAAATTATGTTGCTCACACTTTATAAAAATTACGATTAATGACTTAATTACGATTAATATTTTATTATTGTTAAATACGTAAGTGGATAAGATTGAATGTGATAGCCTCAAAGGTTGTTTTGTCGGTAAGGAAACATTTATTTATTTGTTGGACACGTATTTATTCGACGGTTTGTTGAAATATTTATATTTTATATACGAAAGTTGAATTTGCCGATGTAATCGATATTTTAATAAAATTCGTGCAGTTTAAATTGACTTCCTGCTATTTTGTTACAGCTCCCTACCCGCAGAAATGATCCGATCCCTTTTCCCAAATTCCGTGCAGCCAAGTTACAGGTAAGTTTAGATCACTATTTTTTTTCTGATCGGCCGCCGTAAATAAATAATACGCAATTTAAAAACCAAATTTGAACTAGAAAAAGGAAAAATGCGTTCTAATAGGCTGTAGTAAGCCTTGAAAATTTAAACGTCACTTTGACAAGATTGTGTTTCAATTTGTCTTCACTTCAAGCGAATAAATTTGTGTGTAGTTTGCTATTTACAACTCTTGTTATGTAATATGCTATAACTTGTAACTTGTATTATTAGTATTATTAACTTAAAATTTTTGCCAGTCGCACGAATAATCGGAATCATTCAATCCACTAACCTTCAGTTGCCCTATCCATATTAAATACGCCTCCGCTTTTTGCTCCTTAACACTTCACCATCCGTTTATTTGCACTAAATACACCACACCGAGGGTTATTAATTGATCACATAAAACGTTAACAGTATCGAAAATTATTTGTACTTTACACTATTTAAATTAATTAACTAATTGAAGTGTGCGCGCTTCATTAAATGGATGCTGATGTAGTTACACACACCCGCCACGCACGCGTTCTCGTCGTTGTTTACAATTCTCGGCGTTCTTTTGCTTTTGTAACGAGAGCGCGTGCGTCGGTGACGTCGCCGCCGCCATTGATGCAAGGCCCGTACACGTTGAATCATGTCGGGTTTTTAAAACTGTGAAAGTGCAGTTAAATTAGGGTTTGTTAATGTTTTATTTGAAACGGTTAGTGTAGTGAATAACCAGGGCAGTGTTACTAGTGAAAATGAACGGGTCAAGAGCGGAACAAGATGCAGGATCGTAATTAACATGGAGAGGGCAACTAAAGGTTAGTGCATTTTACAATGGTGATTGCTTACGGCTTTGGTAGACATTTTGTATTAACTCATTGCACTCGTAAATCGCCTTATAATCGTCACAATACCATTTACCATTGTGCTTTCAAATATAAATACGAGTGCAAAGGGTTAAATACGTAACAATGTTGCGATGTTTCCGTTCAGGTGCTCCAAAAATGAAAACAAACATTTTCAAAAATCCATATCTCTATTGAAAATTGTTGATTTTTCAAAAACCAACTTAATTTTGAATAAGCGATACTTCGGCCATTGAGGATGATTTTTATGGAATTTTGTCTGCACGTTTTATATTTTTTCTGCGATGTTTTCGTTAAGGTGCTCAAAAAATTAAAACAAAAAATTTCAAAAATCGAGATCTCTATTGAAAATTGTTGATTTTTCAAAAACCAAATTAATTTTGAATAAGCGATACTTCGGCCATTGAGGATGATTTTTTATGGAATTTTGTCTGCACGTTTTATATTTTTTTCTGCGGCATTTTCGTTCAGGTACTCAGAAAATTGAAACAAACATTTTCAAAAATCCATATCTCTATTGAAAATTGTTGATTTTTCAAAAACCAAATTAATTTTGAATAAGCGATACTTCGGCCATTGAGGATGATTTTTATGGAATTTTGTCTGCACGTTTTATATTTTTTCTGCGATGTTTTCGTTAAGGTGCTCAAAAAATTAAAACAAAAAATTTCAAAAATCGAGATCTCTATTGAAAATTGTTGATTTTGCAAAAACCAAATTATTTTTGAATAAGCGATACTTCGGCCATTGAGGATGATTTTTTATGGAATTTTGTCTGCACATTTTATATTTTTTTCTGCGGCATTTTCGTTCAGGTACTCAGAAAATTGAAACAAACATTTTCAAAAATCCATATCTCTATTGAAAATTGTTGATTTTTCAAAAACCAAATTAATTTTGAATAAGCGATACTTCGGCCATTGAGGATGATTTTTATGGAATTTTGTCTGCACGTTTTATATTTTTTCTGCGATGTTTTCGTTAAGGTGCTCAAAAAATTAAAACAAAAAATTTCAAAAATCCATATCTCTATTGAAAATTGTTGATTTTTCAAAAACCAAATTAATTTTGAATAAGCGATACTTCGGCCATTGAGGATGATTTTTTATGAAATTTTGTCTGCACGTTTTATATTTTTTTCTGCGATGTTTTCGTTCAGGTGCTCAGGAAATTAAAACAAACATTTTCAAAAATCCATATATCTATTGAAAATTGTTGATTTTTCAAAAACCAAATTAATTTTGAATAAGCGATACTTCGGCCATTGAGGATGATTTTTTATGGAATATTGTCTCCACGTTTTGTATTTTTTTCTGCGATGTTTTCGTTCAGTTGCTCAAAAAATTAAAACAAACATTTTCAAAAATCGAGATCTCTATTGAAAATTGTTGATTTTTCAAAAACCAAATTAATTTTGAATAAGCGATACTTCGGCCATTGAGGATGATTTTTTATGAAATTTTGTCTGCACGTTTTATATTTTTTTCTGCGATGTTTTCGTTCAGGTGCTAAAAAAATTAAAATTAAAATTTTCAAAAATCGAGATCTCTATTGAAAATTGTTGAATTTTCAAAAACCAAATTAATTTTGAATAAGCGATACTTCGGCCATTGAGGATGATTTTTATGGAATTTTGTCTGCACGTTTTATATTTTTTCCTGCGATGTTTT
This sequence comes from Ocypus olens, assembly GCA_910593695.2. Classification (NCBI taxonomy): domain Eukaryota; kingdom Metazoa; phylum Arthropoda; class Insecta; order Coleoptera; family Staphylinidae; genus Ocypus; species Ocypus olens. The sequence continues at coordinate 47,788,225 of OU343062.1, forward strand.
CGTTCAGGTGCTCAGGAAATTAAAACAAACATTTTCAAAAATCCATATATCTATTGAAAATTGTTGATTTTTCAAAAACCAAATTAATTTTGAATAGGCGATACTTCGGCCATTGAGGATGATTTTTATGGAATTTTGTCTGCACGTTTTATATTTTCTCTGCGATGTTTTCGTTCAGATGCTCAAAAAATCAAAACAAAAATTTTCAAAAATCGAGATCTCTATTGAAAATTGTTGAATTTTCAAAAACCAAATTAATTTTGAATAAGCGATACTTCGGCCATTGAGGATGATTTTTTATGGAATTTTGTCTGCACGTTTTGTATTTTTTTCTGCGATGTTTTCCTTCAGGTGCTCAAAAAATTAAAACAAACATTTTCAAAAATCGAGATCTCTATTGAAACTTATTGATTTTGCAAAAACCAAATTAATTTTGAATAAGCGATACTTCGGCCATTGAGGATGATTTTTTATGGAATTTTGTCTGCAAGTTTTGTATTTTTTTTCTGCGATGTTTTCCTTCAGGTGCTCAAAAAATTAAAACAAACATTTTCAAAAATCCATATATCTATTGAAAATTGTTGATTTTTCAAAAACCAAATTAATTTTGAATAGGCGATACTTCGGCCATTGAGGATGATTTTTATGGAATTTTGTCTGCACGTTTTATATTTTCTCTGCGATGTTTTCGTTCAGATGCTCAAAAAATCAAAACAAAAATTTTCAAAAATCGAGATCTCTATTGAAAATTGTTGAATTTTCAAAAACCAAATTAATTTTGAATAAGCGATACTTCGGCCATTGAGGATGATTTTTTATGGAATTTTGTCTGCACGTTTTGTATTTTTTTCTGCGATGTTTTCCTTCAGGTGCTCAAAAAATTAAAACAAACATTTTCAAAAATCGAGATCTCTATTGAAACTTATTGATTTTGCAAAAACCAAATTAATTTTGAATAAGCGATACTTCGGCCATTGAGGATGATTTTTTATGGAATTTTGTCTGCACGTTTTGTATTTTTTTCTGCGATGTTTTCGTTAAGGTGCTCAAAAAATTTCAAAAATCCATATCTTTATTGAAAATTTTAGATTTTGCAAAAACCAAATTAATTTTGAATAAGCGATACTTCGGCCATTGAGGATGATTTTTTATGGAATTTTGTCTGCACGTTTTGTATTTTTTTCTGCGATGTTTTCGTTAAGGTGCTCAAAAAATTTCAAAAATCCATATCTTTATTGAAAATTTTAGATTTTGCAAAAACCAAATTAATTTTGAATAAGCGATACTTCGGCCAATGAGGATGATTTTTTATGGAATTTTGTCTGCACGTTTTGTATTTTTTTCTGCGATGTTTTCGTTAAGGTGCTCAAAAAATTTCAAAAATCCATATCTTTATTGAAAATTATTGATTTTGCAAAAACCAAATTAATTTTGAATAAGCGATACTTCGGCCATTGAGGATGATTTTTATGGAATTTTGCCCGCACGTTTTATATTTTTTTCTGCGATGTTTTCGTACAGGTGCTCAAAAAATTAAAACAAACATTTTCAAAAGTCCATATCTTTATTGAAAATTGTTGATTTTTCAAAAACCAAAGTAATTTTGAATAAGCGATACTTCGGCCATTAAGGATGATTTTTATGGAATTTTGTCTGCACGTATTGTATTTTTTTCTGTGATGTTTTCGTTCAGATGCTCACAAAATCAAAACAAAATTTTTCAAAAATCGAGATCTCTATTGAAAATTGTTGATTTTTCAAAAACCAAATTAATTTTGAATAAGCGATATTTCGGCCATTGAGGATAATTTTTTATGGAATTTTGTCTGCACGTTTTATATTTTTTTCTGCGATGTTTTCGTTCACGTGCTCAAAAAATTAAAACAAACATTTTCAAAAATCAAGATCTCTATTGAAAATTGTTGATTTTTCAAAAACCAAAATAATTTTGAATAAGCGATACTTCGGCCATTGATGATGATTTTTTATGGAATTTTGTCTGCACGTTTTGTATTTTTTTCTGCGATGTTTTCGTCCAGGTGCTCAAAAAATCAAAACAAAAATTTTCAAAAATCGAGATCTCTATTGAAAATTGTTGAATTTCCAAAAACCAAATTAATTTTGAATAAGCGATACTTCGGCCATTGAGGATGATTTTTATGGAATTTTATCTGCACGTTTTATATTTTTTTCTGCGATGTTTTCCTTCAGGTGCTCAAAAAATTAAAACAAAAAATTTCAAAAATCGAGATCTCTATTGAAAATTGTTGAATTTTCAAAAACCAAATTAATTTTGAATAAGCGATACTTCGGCCATTGAGGATGATTTTTTATGGAATTTTGTCTGCACGTTTTGTATTTTTTTCTGCGATGTTTTCCTTCGGGTGCTCGAAAAATTAAAACAAACATTTTCAAAAATCCATATATCTATTGAAAATTGTTGATTTTTCAAAAACCAAATTAATTTTGAATAAGCGATACTTCGGCCATTGAGGATGATTTTTTATGGAATTTTGTCTGCACGTTTTGTATTTTTTTCTGCGATGTTTTCGTTAAGGTGCTCAAAAAAATTTCAAAAATCCATATCTTTATTGAAAATTTTAGATTTTGCAAAAACCAAATTAATTTTGAATAAGCGATACTTCGGCCATTGAGGATGATTTTTTATGGAATTTTGTCTGCACGTTTTGTATTTTTTTCTGCGATGTTTTCCTTCAGGTGCTCAAAAAATTAAAACAAACATTTTCAAAAATCCATATATCTATTGAAAATTGTTGATTTTTCAAAAACCAAATTAATTTTGAATAGGCGATACTTCGGCCATTGAGGATGATTTTTATGGAATTTTGTCTGCACGTTTTATATTTTCTCTGCGATGTTTTCGTTCAGATGCTCAAAAAATTAAAACAAACATTTTCAAAAATCCATATATCTATTGAAAATTGTTGATTTTTCAAAAACCAAATTAATTTTGAATAGGCGATACTTCGGCCATTGAGGATGATTTTTTATGGAATTTTGTCTGCACGTTTTGTATTTTTTTCTGCGATGTTTTCGTTAAGGTGCTCAAAAAATTTCAAAAATCCATATCTTTATTGAAAATTTTAGATTTTGCAAAAACCAAATTAATTTTGAATAAGCGATACTTCGGCCATTGAGGATGATTTTTATGGAATTTTGTCTGCACGTTTTATATTTTTTTCTGCGATGTGTTCGTTCAGGTGCTCAAAAAAATTTCAAAAATCCATATCTTTATTGAAAATTTTAGATTTTGCAAAAACCAAATTAATTTTGAATAAGCGATACTTCGGCCATTGAGGATGATTTTTATGGAATTTTGTCTGCACGTTTTGTATTTTTTTCTGCGATGTTTTCGTTAAGGTGCTCAAAAAATTTCAAAAATCCATATCTTTATTGAAAATTTTAGATTTTGCAAAAACCAAATTAATTTTGAATAAGCGATACTTCGGCCATTGAGGATGATTTTTATGGAATTTTGTCTGCACGTTTTGTATTTTTTTCTGCGATGTTTTCGTTAAGGTGCTCAAAAAATTTCAAAAATCCATATCTTTATTGAAAATTTTAGATTTTGCAAAAACCAAATTAATTTTGAATAAGCGATACTTCGGCCATTGAGGATGATTTTTATGGAATTTTGTCTGCACGTTTTGTATTTTTTTCTGCGATGTTTTCGTTAAGGTGCTCAAAAAATTTCAAAAATCCATATCTTTATTGAAAATTTTAGATTTTGCAAAAACCAAATTAATTTTGAATAAGCGATACTTCGGCCATTGAGGATGATTTTTATGGAATTTTGTCTGCACGTTTTGTATTTTTTTCTGCGATGTTTTCGTTAAGGTGCTCAAAAAATTTCAAAAATCCATATCTTTATTGAAAATTTTAGATTTTGCAAAAACCAAATTAATTTTGAATAAGCGATACTTCGGCCATTGAGGATGATTTTTATGGAATTTTGTCTGCACGTTTTGTATTTTTTTCTGCGATGTTTTCGTTAAGGTGCTCAAAAAAATTTCAAAAATCCATATCTTTATTGAAAATTTTAGATTTTGCAAAAACCAAATTAATTTTGAATAAGCGATACTTCGGCCATTGAGGATGATTTTTTATGGAATTTTGTCTGCACGTTTTGTATTTTTTTCTGCGATGTTTTCCTTCAGGTGCTCAAAAAATTAAAACAAACATTTTCAAAAATCGAGATCTCTATTGAAAATTGTTGATTTTTCAAAAACCAAATTAATTTTGAATAAGCGATACTTCGGCCATTGAGGATGATTTTTTATGGAATTTTGTCTGCACGTTTTGTATTTTTTTCTGCGATGTTTTCCTTCAGGTGCTCAAAAAATTAAAACAAACATTTTCAAAAATTGAGATCTCTATTGAAAATTATTGATTTTGCAAAAACCAAATTAATTTTGAATAAGCGATACTTCGGCCATTGAGGATGATTTTTTATGGAATTTTGTCTGCACGTTTTATATTTTTTTCTGCGGCATTTTCGTTCAGGTACTCAGAAAATTAAAACAAACATTTTCAAAAATCCATATCTCTATTGAAAATTGTTGATTTTTCAAAAACCAAATTAATTTTGAATAAGCGATACTTCGGCCATTGAGGATGATTTTTTATGAAATTTTGTCTGCACGTTTTATATTTTTTTCTGCGATGTTTTCGTTCAGGTGCTAAAAAAAATAAAATTAAAATTTTCAAAAATCGAGATCTCTATTGAAAATTGTTGAATTTTCAAAAACCAAATTAATTTTGAATAAGCGATACTTCGGCCATTGAGGATGATTTTTATGGAATTTTGTCTGCACGTTTTGTATTTTTTTCTGCGATGTTTTCGTTCAGGTGCTCAAAAAATGAAAACAAAAATTTTCAAAAATCCATATCTCTATTGAAAATTGTTGATTTTTCAAAAATAACCATACACACACACATACACAAACACCCCAAGCAGCATTCCATTACGTTAATGCAGTATCACGTCTCGAAAAGTTTCGCCAACTCATTATCATCGTGTGACAAAACAAGTTAAGCAACTTAAGCTGAAACGTTGATTAACGAAAGCGACTTCCTTCACACACACACATACACACCTCGACTTCCACCCCCCAAACCGGGGCGCCGATGTCGTTGACTCGCGAATTCGTACTCTCACAAATAAAACGATAATTCCTGGAGACAAAGGGCCCCATTTAATTAATTGCGCGGAAGAGGGGGGGGGGCGCTTAAAAACTAATGGGCGACTTAATTGCGGTGTCCGATAATGGCGACTCTTCCTGTTCGCGTTTTGGGGCGTTAATCAGGCGGGAAAATGAGCACGGAAGGGCTTTGTGTTTGTGTGCGTGTGCGTGGGAAAGCGTAAAGTTGGCTATATGCGCGAGAGGGTGATTCATTGTGACAGCGAGCGTATTGTCTTTGGAGGGAGAGGATCCGGAGGTTTTTCAGGGACGCCGTCTCCTAATTACTGTCGGGCGAAAATGATACGTGTCGCTTGGAGTTTGCAGTGTTTAACATTATACCTGCGTTAGGTGTACAATTTGTAACGTATTGAACGAAGGTGTACACGTTTTAGACTTCGGTCCTTAATTGGGCGCCAAATGTATGTAAAAAAACGTTTGGTGCCCAGGATTCAAAAGAGCGTCTTTGGTCCTTAATTGGGCGCCAAATGTATGTAATACGAAAACGTACACGTTTTGTGCCTATAATTCAAAAGAACGTCTTTGGTCCTTATTTGGGCGCCAAATGTAACTAATACGAAAATGTACACTATTGGTGCCCGTGATTCAAAAGAGCATCTTTGGTCCTTATTTGGGCGCCAAATGTATATAATACGAGAACGTACACGTTTGGTGCGTATAATTCAAAAGAGCGTCTTTGGTCCTTAATTGGGCGCCAAATGTATATTTGGTGCTCATAATTCAAAAGAGCATCTTTGGTCCTTAATTGGGCGCCAAATGTATAAAAAAAATCTCGTACCATAGAAAGGAATATTTCGATTCTGATAAACTGATAAGTTCTCGGGGATCGACCAAAGTGGATTTCGGGTGATTGATTCTTTGTTTCATCTTGCTTGACTTTAACTATCTGAGCGTTACTCAACCCGCAGGTTAAAACGATAAAATTTACCATCTCGTTGAAATTTATTACAATACAGAATTATACCACCGCATGTACTTTATTCCTCTCTCTCTCTACATATCTATGTGGACCATCGGATTGAATACAAATCTATTTTTAGTCGACGAAAAGGCGGTCGGTCATCTCTCTTCCAGCGCCGTGCATACCGAATACACATTTCGGAAAAATCTCCGGCTATACATAACACAAATACCTTGGAGGGAGACTGTTTTCGTTTTTTTTTTCTTTTACATCGACCTCTCGCGGTTCGAATGTTTATAAATATTTGACGGTGTGTAAAATTTCAGATACATCTGCTAAATTTTCATCGGCGCCGCCATATTTCAATATTTACGAGGGGGCCGTTAAGGTCGCGCGCGCCACTGATGAAATATAGAGCGGCGAAAATGATGGGAATTTTAATAATTCTCGAGCGATTATTTCGAAAACTGGTGAAGGGATGTTATGATATTTTATTTGGGATGTAAACTAGAATCAATTTTGAGTAAATTTGGAAATTTTCCAATTTGTGGCATTTGTTTTTATATTTTTTTAAACGTCCGGAAAATTGTGTGAGTTCTGAATGCCATCAACACAATTCTTGAGCGATTATTTTGAAAACTGGTGAAGGGATGTTATGAGATTTCATCTGGGATGTAAACTAGAATCAATTTTGAGTAAATTTGGAAATTTTCCAATTTGTGGCATTTGTTTTTATATTTTTTATAACGTTCGGAAAATTGTGCGAGTTCTGAATGACTTCAACACAATTCTCGAGCAATTATTTTGAAAACTGGTGAAGAGATGTTATGAGATTTTACCTGGGATGTAAACTAGAATCAATTTTGAGTAAATTTGGAAATTTTCCAATTTGTGGCATTTGTTTTTATATTTTTTATAACGTTCGGAAAATTGTGCGAGTTCTGAATGACTTCAACACAATTCTCGAGCAATTATTTTGAAAACTGGTGAAGAGATGTTATGAGATTTTACCTGGGATGTAAACTAGAATCAATTTTGAGTAAATTTGGAAATTTTCCAATTTGTGGCATTTGTTTTTATATTTTTTTTAAACGTCCGGAAAATTGTGTGAGTTCTGAATGACTTCAACGCAATTCTCATATTATGAGATTTTATTTGGGATGTAAACTAGAATCAATTTTGAGTAAATTTGGAAATTTTCCACTCTGTGGCATTTGTTTTTATATTTTTTTAAACGTTCGGAAAATTGTGCGAGTTCTGAATGCCATCAACACAATTCTCGAGCGATTATTTTGAAAACTGGTGAAGGGATATTATGAGATTTTATCTGGGATGTAAACTAGAATCAATTTTGAGTAAATTTGGAAATTTTCCACTTTGTGGCATTTGTTTTTATATGTTTTTAAACGTCCGGAAAATTGTGCGAGTTCTCAATGACTTCAACGCAATTCTCGAGCGATTATTTTGAAAACTGGTGAAGGGATGTTATGAGATTTCATCTGGGATGTAAACTAGAATCAATTTTGAGTAAATTTGGAAATTTTCCAATTTGTGGCATTTGTTTTTATATTTTTTATAACGTTCGGAAAATTGTGCGAGTTCTGAATGACTTCAACACAATTCTCGAGCAATTATTTTGAAAACTGGTGAAGAGATGTTATGAGATTTTACCTGGGATGTAAACTAGAATCAATTTTGAGTAAATTTGGAAATTTTCCAATTTGTGGCATTTGTTTTTATATTTTTTATAACGTTCGGAAAATTTTGCGAGTTCTGAATGACTTCAACACAATTCTCATATTATGAGATTTTATTTGGGATGTAAACTAGAATCAATGTTGAGTAAATTTGGAAATTTTCCACTCTGTGGCATTTGTTTTTATATTTTTTTAAACGTTCGGAAAATTGTGCGAGTTCTGAATGCCATCAACACAATTCTTGAGCGATTATTTTGAAAACTGGTGAAGGGATGTTATGAGATTTTATCTGGGATGTAAACTAGAATCAATTTTGAGGAAATTTGGAAAATTTCCAATTTGTGGCATTTGTTTTTATATTTTTTTAAACGTTCGGAAAATTGTGCGAATTCTGAATGACATCAACACAATTCTTGAGCAAATATTTTGAAAACTGATGAAGGGATGTTATGAGATTTTATCTGGGATGTAAACTAGAATCAATTTTGAGTAAATTTGGAAATTTTCCAATTTGCGGCATTTGTTTTTATATTTTTTTTTACGTTCGGAAAATTGTGCGATTTCTGAATGACTTCAACACAATTCTGGAGCGATTATTTTGAAAACTGGTGAAGGGATGTTATGAGATTTTATCTGGGATGTAAACTAGAATCAATTTTGAGTAAATTTGGAAATTTTCCAATTTGCGGCATTTGTTTTTATATTTTTTTAAACGTCCGGAAAATTGTGCGAGTTCCGAATGACATCAACGCAATTCTTGAGCGATTATTTTGAAAACTGGTGAAGGGATGTTATGAGATTTCATCTGGGATGTAAACTAGAATCAATTTTGAGTAAATTTGGAAATTTTCCAATTTGTGGCATTTGTTTTTATATTTTTTATAACGTTCGGAAAATTGTGCGAGTTCTGAATGACTTCAACACAATTCTCGAGCAATTATTTTGAAAACTGGTGAAGAGATGTTATGAGATTTTACCTGGGATGTAAACTAGAATCAATTTTGAGTAAATTTGGAAATTTTCCAATTTGTGGCATTTGTTTTTATATTTTTTTAAACGTCGGGAAAATTGTGCGTGTTCTGAATGACATCAACACAATTCTTGAGCGATTATTTTGAAAACAGGTGAAGGGATGTTATGAGATTTTATCTGGGATGTAAACTAGAATCAATTTTGAGTAAATTTGGAAATTTTCCACTCTGTGGCATTTGTTTTTATATTTTTTTAAACGTTCGAAAAATTGCGCGAGTTCTGAATTACTTCAACACAATTCTTGAGCGATTATTTTGAAAACTGGTGAAGGGATGTTATGAGATTTTATCAGGGATGTAAACTAGAATCAATTTTGAGTAAATTTGGAAATTTTCCAATTTGTGGCATTTGTTTTTATATTTTTTTTAACGTCCGGAAAATTGTGCTTGTTTTGAATGACATCAACACAATTCTTGAGCGATTATTTTGAAAACTGGTGAAGGGATGTTATGAGATTTTATCTGGGATGTAAACTAGAATCAATTTTGAGTAAATTTGGAAATTTTCCAATCTATGGCATTTGTTTTTATATTTTTTTAAACGTTCGGAAATTACTTAGGCTTGGGAAGCTTTCTCTTTCAATAGAAAAAAATGTAATTTAAACGACAAACCGCTACATCACCATGATTCAAAAAGAGAAAATATCAAATAAAACACATTTTATTCAATTTAGAATTGTGTTATAACCCATAAAATATTATTTTAATTTAGACACGTATTTTGTACTTCCATCTACCACAGCCACTGTTCCCATAATTTTGAAGGCTGTGCTGGCCATGACTGCGGTGGCAGCCAATTTATTGGTTTTCCAATTACTGGAAATAAACATGTTGCATTATGAATAATAACATTTACAAAAAAAATCAAACTTACCACGAGCGATTGATAGGAAAAGAAGACCCATCAGGATCAAATTTTTTAAAACAGACATCCTCACGAAATGTAATGCCCTACTACAACTGCTCTATACAATTTGATATTTCCTCGAAATAATTGCAGGAGTAATAACTCCCAAATGCGATGACGTTTCTCTCAATATTACTAGAATATTCACCCGTCATTTTTGACGGAAAGCATTTTGATTTTTCATACCGTGTCGTCGACGATGAGATGCGGCATCTGATTTTTTGCTTGGTTTCATTGGCGACTCGTTGTCGGTCAGATGCATCATTTGTTTCTTGTAGCCTTGTTTTACTCTTGAGGCTTCGTTGGATTGGCATCAATTTTTTACTTTACTAATTGCTATTATTTTAAACTGCTGGAATAAAGTGTATTTATAAACTGTTTCTTACTTTATGTCCAGTGAACTGGACTGAACTCATATTTTATTCTCGCTGCAGTAGGGGTATTTTTTCCTTATATTGGCGTGTTGTATTTTTTTGGCGGAAACACTCTGGGAAGGGTCAATCACGTGCCTGCCTATCAAACTATTTTTAACAAATGTTTTTTGGAAGTAAATTCTTCAAAATGCACACTTTCGCGATGGAAATTCTTAGAAATGGAGTTTTTCGAATGTGCATTTTTGGAAGTAAATTCTGCGAAATGCAGCATTTCGAAAACACAATTTTGAAAGTCAAGAGTTTTTGGAAAGTAAATTTTTCAAAATGCAGCATTTCGAATAAACATCTTGCAAAGTAAATTCTTCGAAATAGACTTTTTCGAAAGTAAATACTTCAAAATTAAGCTCATTGTTTGTTAAAAAAGACAAAATGTCTGCACTAGGTATTTTGAATTTCGTTTTGAAACACTTGTCAGAGAAAAGTCTCATACATATCATGAGACTTTTCTCTGACAAGAGTTTCAAAACGAAACTGAAAATACCTAGCGCAGACATTTTGTATTCATATAAGAGAAATGTGTAACTTAACCCTTTGAGTGCCAAGCAGAGATTTCTTGCCGTAATCGATTGCGCTGTTTGGCGTTTTTCGACCGTGTGCTCTCAGCGACACCTGGGACCGAAATAATTAAACAATAAACCGCGATGTCATCATGAGTTAAGAAGAGGAAATAATAATTATAATAAAACAATAGTTTATTGCGTGCCACTAACAATATTAAATAACATACATTTTATTCAATTTAGAGTTGTATCGCAATTTAAACAGACTCCTATTTCCTTATATGAATGATGGACGATGCGCCTTTCGCCACCATCTTTCCACCCATGATTCTATATAGTCTATTATGGTCGGTTGTTCGAGTGGATTTCCAATGACTGAAAACAAATACGTTGTATTGTAAATTATCGCAGTCAAAGGAAAAAAATGGTGATGTGGCCATCATGTTACTTTCTCCGACTTGATGGTACCATAGCCATTTATATTTACGTTTTCATGGTTTATTTTCAATTTAAATCATATTTTAAATGTACATCGAGAGGATGACACGTCAAAATTATAAAACATGAAAAATTATACTTAAAATCAAAAACTTAGTTTACTCAAAAACTAAAGGGATTTCGAAAAAACTTATTCTTTATAAGTTGTTCATTTTAGCATTCTCTACAATTATTATTAACATAAATTTTCTGTAACTATTATCGTTTTATAATTATAAACCAAAAATTAAAAAAAATAATAGTAAATTTTTTTCTCGAATAAAAATGATTTTATGAAAAATGTTTTCAAGCAAAAGATTTTGATTTCTTCGTTGTCTTCAAAGTTTGTTTAAATGTTTTTGTGATATTTTTCATATTTAAGAAAATATTGGCAAAAAACAAAAAACAGTTAAGGCAAACGCCCACTTCCGGCGTACAGAATTTTACTAAAAGCTTTTCAGTTCTTTGGATTATCAAATAAGGCTTATGTTCAAAGTTTGATGTTAATTGATGTAGTAGTTTTTGCGCATTTTAATTTATATCGCTCGTCTGCGACATAACCTAAAATTGTGGCACGTACGTTGAGTTTAATAGTCAGTTTACTCAGAGACCAAAGAGATTTCGAAAAAACTTATTCTTTATAAGTTGTTCAATTTGGCATTCTTTACAATTATTAATCATGTAAATTTGCTGTAACTATTATCGTTTCATAAATATAAACCAAAAATGAAAAAAAAAAATAATTTTTTTCTCCAATAAAAATGATTTTTAAACAAAACATGTTCATTTTTTCGTTGTCTTCAAAATTTATTTGAATGTTTTCGTAAAATTTTCCATATTTAAAAAAATATTGGAAAAAAACAAAAAACGGTTAAGGTAAACACCCACTTCCGGCGTGCAGAATTTTACCAAAACCTTTTCGGTTCTTCGAATTGTTAAATAAAGCTTATGTTCAAAGTTTCATGTTAATTGTTCTATTAGTTTTTGAGATACAGCGCGCACACATACACACACACACACACACAGACACAACATTTTTTTTTCCAGAAATTGTTGAAATGGCATCAAGGGACCCCAAAACGGATATTTCCGTAAAAAAAAAATTTTTGAAAAAAAAATCACGATCACAATACTTTCTCGTACTTCGTAACGGAGAAAGTAAAAATAACTTACCATAAGTCACTGATAAAAGAACAAACAAGAGACACAAAGCTTGTAAAACGGACATGTTCATGAAATTGAATGACCACGTATTGCAAAAATTTTTATTTATAGGCATGATTTGCATAAATTACAAAGTTTGATAATATTTCCTTGGAATACTTAAACGAATGAATGAATATTCACCGGAGTAACCAATATTATGCCGATTTTACTGAATTAATTGATTTTAACAAGCTCTTAAAAATAATTTAAGTTTTAACGTTCACTTGCGTAAACAAACGCTACGCCACTGTTTTTCTATCCTCCAACCTCTTGTACACGTCCCAGAGTTTCTGTAAATGAAATGTAGATTACTTTCTCATCAATTAATTTACACTTGCAAAACCCTCGTTTGTGTTCTGGGAATTGGAGGGTGGTACAGGGTCCACCCACCGCCCTTCATTTCCACTTAAACCTAACCAAGAAAACTGTTTTATGAACGTAATTTCTTCACCAAATCTCGAGAGATGTAATAGTTTCAAAAGCATGAAAAAAGAACGTTTCCGGGAGGGTGGTGGGTGGTCCCTATACCACCCTGCAACCCTTTAAACTCTACCCAGAGTTTCCATAAATGAGAAAGTTTATCAAAAGTCAAAAAACCGTTATTATTATTTTTTTTACCAAATAATTTACTCCTGCAAAATCCTCGTGTGTGTTCTAAGAATTGGAGAGTGGGATTGCGCCCACCCACCGCCTTTTGTTTCCACTTAAATCTAACCTAGAAAATATTGTTAATTTAAACCAAATTCTTAGATCACAACATGTAATAGTTTCAAGAGCATAAGGAAAGGGTGTTTGTGGGATAAATTTAAATGAAACAGAGGGTGGTGGGTGGTTCCTATCCTACCCTCCAGTCCTGTGAACACGCCCCAGAGTTTCCATAAATGAGAAAGTTTGTCAACGGTCCAAAAAAAGTTAGATTATTCTCTTACCGAAAAAACATTACACTTGCAAAACCCTCGTTTGTATTCTAAGGATTGGAGGGTGGGATACGGCCCACCCACCGCCCCCCGTTTTTTTTTAACTTAACCAACAAAACACTGTTTGATTAATGAAATTTTATAATCAAATCACTGGAGTTTTAAAAGTGTCAAAACCACCAATAAAGTGGGTCTCTAAAGTGGAAATGAAGGGTGGTGGGCGGGCCCTATCCTACCCTCCAATCGGTTAAACACACCCCAGAGTCTCCATAAATACATTCATTTCTCCAGGCAAGAGAAAATCGCTTGATTTCTTTTTTTATCGATTAATTTGTCTGTTAGATTAAAGTTAAAACAGAGAGTGGTGGGTGGGCCCTGAGTGATTTATTTTATTTCTACTTAAACCTAACCTACAATAAACTAATTTCTTAGTCAGATCACTAGATATGTAATAATTTCAAAAGCACAAGGAAAGAGTGTTTGTGGGAAAAAATTCAGATGAAACAGAGGTTGGTGGGTGGGCCCTATCCTACCCTCCAGCTTCTTGAACATGCCCCAGAGTTTCCATGTAGGTTAAGTGGAAGAGTAGTAAGAGGTTACTACCTCACTGAACTTCGCCTACTCTGCCATGTTAGTTCTTGTACTTTTATTTTCTTTTTCTCGCAATAAAGACAATTTATTATTATTATTATTATAAATGAAAACGTTTGTTTTAGGACCAAAGAATCGTTCGATTATTTTGTTTGTCATCAATTAATTTACACTCGCAAAACTTTCGTTTGTGTTAGGACAGGGCCCACCCACCGCCCTTAGTTTCCACTTAAACCTAACCTAGAAAACACTGTTTGATTGAAGAAACTTTTTAGTCAAATAACTGGACTTTTATAAGTTTGAAAAAACAGCAATGAAGCGAGTTTTTAGGTTAATTTAAAGTAGTGGGTGGGCCTCATCCAGCCCTCCAACCCTTTAAACACACCTCAGAGTCTCCATAAATAAATATTTTTTTTTAATAATGTAAACGTTTGTCTTAGAACCAGAGAATCGTTCGATTATTTTCTCATCAATTAATTTACACTCGCAAAACCCTCGTTTGTGTTCTAATGATTGCAGAGTAGGATAGGGCCCACCCACCGCCCTTAATGTCCACTTAAACCCAACCTAGAAAACACTGTTTAATTGAAGAAAATTTTTAGTCAAATCACTGGACTTTTATAAGTTTGAAAAACCAGCAATGAATCGAGTTTCTAGGTTAATTTAAAGTAGTGGGTGGGCCTCATCCAGCCCTCCAACCCTTTAAACACATCCCAGAGTCTCCATAAATAAATTAATTTGTCGAGGCAAGAGAAAACCGTTTGATTCCTCTTTTATCAATTAATTTACAACTGCAAAACCCCCGTGTGTGTTCTCTACAAATTGGAGGGTGGGATAGGGCCCACCCACCGCCCTTGATTTCCACTTAAACCTAACCTAGAAAACACTGTTTGATTGAAGAAACTTTTTAGTCAAATCACTGGGCTTTTATAAGTTTGAAAAACCAACAATGAAGCGAGTTTCTAGGTTAATTTAAAGTAGTGGGTGGTCTTCACCCTGCGTTCCAACCCTTTAAACACATCCAAGAGTCCCTTATCAATTAATTTACAGCTGTAAAACCCCTGTGTGTGTTCTTTACAAATTGGAGGGTGGGATAGGGACCACCCACCGCCCTTCATTTTCACTTAAACCTAACCTAGAAAACTTTGTTTTGTGAAACTAATTTCTTGATCAGTTCAGGAGAGATGTAGTAGTTTCAAGAGTGTTTGTAGGAAATTTCAATGAAACGGGGGGCGGTGGGTGGGCCCTATCCTACCCTCCAGTCCCATGAACATGCCCCAGATTTTCTATAAATAAAAACGTTTGTTAAAGGTCCAAAAAACCGTTACATTATTTTCTTACCAAATAATTTACACTTGAAAAAACTCTCGGTTATGTTCCAAGGATTGGAGGGTGGTACAGGGCCCACCCACCGCCCTTCGATTCCACTGAAACCTAACCTAGAAAACACTGTTTTATTTGAACTAATAGTCAGGTCACGAAATATGTAATAGTTTCTAAAGCATAAGGAAAGAGTGTTTGTGTGAATAATTAAAATGAAAGGAGGGGTGGTGGGTGGGCCCTATCCTACCCACCAATCTGTAGAATACACCCAAGAATTTTTATAACCGAAAACGTTTGTCTACAACGAAAAAAATTGAAATAATTATAAATCGTGCGGGAAAAATTCTACAAAAATTTAATTTAGTTTAGGAAACATCTATTCTTCAAAATAATTTTGTTTTTTGAAAATCCAACAATTATCCTGAGACTTGCGAATTTTTTAAAATTTCATATTTTGAATGATCGCATCTGGAACGAAAAAAATTGAAATAAATATAAATCGTGCGGGTAAAATTCTATAAAATTTTTATTTAGTTAAGGAAACATCATTATTACAAAATTATTTTGTTTTTTTTAAATCCAACAATTATCCTGAGAGTTGCGAATTTTTTAAAATTTTATATTTTGAATTATCGCATCTGGAACGAAAAAAATTGAAATAAATATAAATCGCGCGGGTAAAATTCTATAAAAATTTTATTTAGTTTAGGAAACATCATTCTTACAAAATAATTTTGTTTTTTTTTAATCCAACAATTTTCGTGAGAGTTGCGAATTTTTTAAAATTTTATATTTTGAATTATCGCATCTGGAACAAAAAAAAAATTGAAATAAATATAAATCGTGCGGGTAAAATTCTATAAAAAATTTATTTAGTTTAGGAAACATCATTCTTACAAAATAATTTTGTTTTTTTTTAATCCAATAATTTTCGTGAGAGTTGCGAATTTTTTAAAATTTTATATTTTGAATTATCGCATCTGGAAGGAAAAAAATTGAAATAAATATAAATCGTGCGGGTAAAATTCTACAAAAAATTTATTTAGTTTAGGAAACATCATTATTTCAAAATAATTTTGTTTTTTGAAAATCCAACAATTTTCCTGCAAGTTGCGAATGTTTTAAAATTTTATTTTTTGAATTATCGTATCTGGAACTAAAAAAAAATTGAAATAAATATAAATCGTGCGGGTAAAATTCTATAAAAATTTTATTTAGTTTAGGAAACATCATTCTTACAAAATAATTTTGTTTTTTTTAAATCCAACAATTTTCGTGAGAGTTGCGAATTTTTTAAAATTTTATATTTTGAATTATCGCATCTGGAAGGAAAAAAATTGAAATAAATATAAATCGTGCGGGTAAAATTCTACAAAAAATTTATTTAGTTTAGGAAACATCATTATTTCAAAATAATTTTGTTTTTTGAAAATCCAACAATTTTCCTGCAAGTTGCGAATGTTTTAAAATTTTATTTTTTGAATTATCGTATCTGGAACAAAAAAAAATTGAAATAAATATAAATCGTGCGGGTAAAATTCTATAAAAATTTTATTTAGTTTAGGAAACATTATTCTTACAAAATAATTTTGTTTTTTTTAAATCCAACAATTTTCGTGAGAGTTGCGAATTTTTTAAAATTTTATATTTTGAATTATCGCATCTGGAACAAAAAAAATTGAAATAAATATAAATCGTGCGGGTAAAATTCTATAAAAATTTTATTTAGTTTAGGAAACATCATTCTTACAAAATAATTTTGTTTTTTTTTAAATCCAACAATTTTCGTGAGAGTTGCGAATTTTTTAAAATTTTATATTTTGAATTATCGCATCTGGAAGGAAAAAAATTGAAATAAATATAAATCGTGCGGGTAAAATTCTATAAAAATTTTATTTAGTTTAGGAAACATCATTCTTACAAAATAATTTTGTTTTTTGAAAATCCAACAATTTTCCCGCGAATTGCGAATTTTTTAAAATTCTATATTTTGAATTATCGAATTTAGAACGAAAAAAATTGAAATAAATATAAATCGTACGAGTAAAATTCTACAAAAACTTTATTTAGTTTAGGAAACATCATTCTTACAAAATAATTTTGTTTTTTGAAAATCCAACAATTTTCCTGCGAGTTGCAAATTTTTAAAAATTTTATATTTTGAATTATCGCATCTGGAACGAAAAAATTGAAATAAATATAAATCGTGCGGGTAAAATTCTACAAAATTTTTATTTAGTTTAGGAAACATCATTCTTTCGAAATAATTTTGTTTTTTGAAAATCCAACAATTTTCCTGCGAGTTGCGAATTTTCTAAAATTTTATATTTTGAATTATCGAATTTACTGTAAAAAAGTGAATACGTCAAAAATTGGCGTTTATTCCCTTCAATTGCGAATTAGTTTCCACTCGCATGGAAAACCGTTAAAACCGCCGGATTCGTTGATTAGGAACGAAACGAACGTTTGTTCCGGGACTCGGGTAGATATCTTAATTCCGGGTGAATAATTCAAATGTTTAGGTCTGGAGGAGAGGGAGTCTTGCCGCTAAGCCGCCCCATCCCCCCATGCATCTTTGATATCTTCCGGGGGGATGTGTTTCGGGTGTTGGTTTAGCCGAATGTGTGCACCTATCTGTATCTGTGTGTGTGTGTGTGTGTGTACACAATGAAAATTATGTTTAGCCACCGAAAAGATTACCATCTTTGTTGCACGCAGTCTGCCCTTTAGTGCGCCGTTCAAATATTTAAACGCCACTCGGGGGGCAGAGAGATATATTCGTACCGGAAACGGGGGGACGGACCTTGAAAGTCGGCCAGGCGAGCAACTAACGATCAGCGTTAGTTTCCGGTTATAATTTCAGATAATGTTGAGCTTAATGCTTGAGCAAAAATCCATAAACACCCATCACTAGATTTCGAAATAATCACACGAGATCAGAACTTGTGTCTCGTTAAAGTTAAATAATTTCCAGGACGATTAAAAAAATATAAAAACAATTGCCAGAAAGGTGAAACTTTACAAATTTACTCCAAATTAATCGTGCTTTCTGCCCGAGCAAAAATCCATAAACACCCATCACTAGATTTCGAAATAATCACATGAGATCGGAACTTGTGTCTCGATAAAGTTGAATATTTTTCAGGGCGATTAAAAAAATATAAAAACAATTGCCAGAAAGGTGAAACTTTACAAATTTACTCCAAATTAATCGTGCTTTATGCCCGAGCAAAAATCCATAAACACCCATCACTAGATTTCGAAATAATCACACGAGATCGGAACTTGTGTCTCGTTAAAGTTGAATATTTTTCAGGACGATTAAAAAAATATAAAAACAATTGCCAGAAAGGTGAAACTTTACAAATTTACTCCAAATCAATTGTGCTTTATGCCCGAGCAAAAATCCATAAACACCCATCACTAGATTTCGAAATAATCACATGAGATCGGAACTTGTGTCTCGATAAAGTTGAATATTTTTCAGGGCGATTAAAAAAATATAAAAACAATTGCCACAAAGGTGAAACTTTACAAATTTACTGCAAATCAAACGTGCTTTATGCCCGAGCAAAAATCCATAAACACCCATCACTAGATTTCGCAATAATCACACGAGATCGGAACTTGTGTTTCGTTAAAGTTGAATATTTTTCAGGGCGATTAAAAAAATATAAAAACAATTGCCACAAAGGTGAAACTTTACAAATTTACTCCAAATCAATTGTGCTTAATGCCCGAGCAAAAATCCATAAACACCCATCACTAGATTTTGAAATAATCACACGAGAGCAGAACTTGTGTCTCGTTAAAGTTGAATATTTTCCAGGTCGATGAAAAAAATATAAAAATAATTGCCACAAGGGTGAAACTTTACAAATTTACTCTAAATCAATCGTGCTTTATGCCCGAGCAAAAATCCATAAACACCCATCACTAGATTTCGAAATAATCACACGAGATCGGAACTTGTGTCTCGATAAAGTTGAATATTTTTCAGGGCGATTAAAAAAATATAAAAACAATTGCCACAAAGGTGAAACTTTACAAATTTACTGCAAATCAAACGTGCTTTATGCCCGAGCAAAAATCCATAAACACCCATCACTAGATTTCGCAATAATCACACGAGATCGGAACTTGTGTTTCGTTAAAGTTGAATATTTTTCAGGGCGATTAAAAAAATATAAAAACAATTGCCACAAAGGTGAAACTTTACAAATTTACTGCAAATCAATTGTGCTTTATGCCCGAGCAAAAATCCATAAACACCCATCACTAGATTTCGAAATAATCACACGAGATCGGAACTTGTGTCTCGTTAAAGTTGAATATTTTTCAGGGCGATTAAAAAAATATAAAAACAATTGCCACAAAGGTGAAACTTTACAAATTTACTGCAAATCAATTGTGCTTTATGCCCGAGCAAAAATCCATAAACACCCATCACTAGATTTCGAAATAATCACATGAGATCGGAACTTGTGTCTCGATAAAGTTGAATATTTTTCAGGGCGATTAAAAAAATATAAAAACAATTGCCACAAAGGTGAAACTTTACAAATTTACTGCAAATCAATTGTGCTTTATGCCCGAGCAAAAATCCATAAACACCCATCACTAGATTTCGAAATAATCACACGAGATCGGAACTTGTGTCTCGATAAAGTTGAATATTTTTCAGGGCGATTAAAAAAATATAAAAACAATTGCCACAAAGGTGAAACTTTACAAATTTACTGCAAATCAATTGTGCTTTATGCCCGAGCAAAAATCCATAAACACCCATCACTAGATTTCGAAATAATCACACGAGATCGGAACTTGTGTCTCGTTAAAGTTGAATATTTTTCAGGGCGATTAAAAAAATATAAAAACAATTGCCACAAAGGTGAAACTTTACAAATTTACTGCAAATCAATTGTGCTTTATGCCCGAGCAAAAATCCATAAACACCCATCACTAGATTTCGCAATAATCACACGAGATCGGAACTTGTGTTTCGTTAAAGTTGAATATTTTTCAGGGCGATTAAAAAAATATAAAAACAATTGCCACAAAGGTGAAACTTTACAAATTTACTGCAAATCAATTGTGCTTTATGCCCGAGCAAAAATCCATAAACACCCATCACTAGATTTCGAAATAATCACATGAGATCGGAACTTGTGTCTCGATAAAGTTGAATATTTTTCAGGGCGATTAAAAAAATATAAAAACAATTGCCACAAAGGTGAAACTTTACAAATTTACTTCAAATCAATTGGGCTTTACGCCCGAGCAAAAATCCATAAATACCCATCACTAGATTTCGAAATAATCACACGAGATCGGAACTTGTGTCTCGTTAAAGTTGAATATTTTTCAGGGCGATTAAAAAAATATAAAAACAATTGCCACAAAGGTGAAACTTTACAAATTTACTTCAAATCAATTGTGCTTTATGCCCGAGCAAAAATCCATAAACACCCATCACTAGATTTCGCAATAATCACACGAGATCGGAACTTGTGTTTCGTTAAAGTTGAATATTTTTCAGGGCGATTAAAAAAATATAAAAACAATTGCCACAAAGGTGAAACTTTACAAATTTACTGCAAATCAATTGTGCTTTATGCCCGAGCAAAAATCCATAAACACCCATCACTAGATTTCGAAATAATCACATGAGATCGGAACTTGTGTCTCGATAAAGTTGAATATTTTTCAGGGCGATTAAAAAAATATAAAAACAATTGCCACAAAGGTGAAACTTTACAAATTTACTGCAAATCAATTGTGCTTTATGCCCGAGCAAAAATCCATAAACACCCATCACTAGATTTCGAAATAATCACACGAGATCGGAACTTGTGTCTCGATAAAGTTGAATATTTTTCAGGGCGATTAAAAAAATATAAAAACAATTGCCACAAAGGTGAAACTTTACAAATTTACTGCAAATCAATTGTGCTTTATGCCCGAGCAAAAATCCATAAACACCCATCACTAGATTTCGAAATAATCACACGAGATCGGAACTTGTGTCTCGTTAAAGTTGAATATTTTTCAGGACGATTAAAAAAATATAAAAACAATTGCCACAAAGGTGAAACTTTACAAATTTACTCCAAATCAATTGTGCTTAATGCCCGAGCAAAAATCCATAAACACCCATCACTAGATTTTGAAATAATCACACGAGAGCAGAACTTGTGTCTCGTTAAAGTTGAATATTTTCCAGGTCGATGAAAAAAATATAAAAATAATTGCCACAAGGGTGAAACTTTACAAATTTACTCTAAATCAATCGTGCTTTATGCCCGAGCAAAAATCCATAAACACCCATCACTAGATTTCGAAATAATCACACGAGATCGGAACTTGTGTCTCGATAAAGTTGAATATTTTCCAGGACGATTAAAAAAATATAAAAACAATTGCCAGAAAGGTGAAACTTTACAAATTTACTCCAAATCAATCGTGCTTTATGCCCGAGCAAAAATCCATAAACACCCATCACTAGATTTCGAAATAATTACACGAGAGCAGAACTTGTGTCTCGTTAAAGTTGAATATTTTCCACGACGATTAAAAAAATATAAAAACAATTGCCAGAAAGGTGAAACTTTACAAATTTACTCCAAATCAATTGTGCTTTATGCCCGAGCAAAAATCCATAAACACCCATCACTAGATTTCGAAATAATCACACGAGATCGGAACTTGTGTCTCGTTAAAGTTGAATATTTTCCAGGGCGATTAAAAAAATATAAAAACAATTGCCACAAGGGTGAAACTCTACAAATTTACTTCAAATCAATTGGGCTTTACGCCCGAGCAAAAATCCATAAACACCCATCACTAGATTTCGAAATAATCACACGAGATTGGAACTTGTGTCTCGTTAAAGTTGAATATTTTCCAGGACGATTAAAAAAATATAAAAACAATTGCCGCAAAGGTGAAACTTTACAAATTCACTCTTAATCAATTGTGCTTTATGCCTGAGCAAAAATCCATAAACACCCATCACTAGATTTCGAAATAATCACACGAGATCAGAACTTGTGTCTCGTTAAAGTTAAATAATTTCCAGGACCATTAAAAAAATATAAAAACAATTGCCACAAGGGTGAAACTTTACAAATTTACTCCAAATCAATTGTGCTTTATACCTGAGCAAAAATCCATAAACACCCATCACTAGATTTCGAAATAATCACACGAGATCGGAACTTGTGTCTCGTTAAAGTTGAATATTTTTCAGGACGATTAAAAAAATATAAAAACAATTGCCAGAAAGGTGAAACTTTACAAATTTACTCCAAATTAATCGTGCTTTATGCCCGAGCAAAAATCCATAAACACCCATCACTAGATTTCGAAATAATCACACGAGATCGGAACTTGTGTCTCGTTAAAGTTGAATATTTTCCAGGACGATTAAAAAAATATAAAAACAATTGCCGCAAAGGTGAAACTTTACAAATTTACTCCAAATCAATTGTGCTTTATGCCTGAGCAAAAATCCATAAACACCCATCACTAGATTTCGAAATAATCACACGAGATCGGAACTTGTGTCTCGTTAAAGTTGAATATTTTCCAGGGCGATTAAAAAAATATAAAAACAATTGCCACAAGGGTGAAACTTTACAAATTTACTCCAAATCAATCGTGCTTTATGCCCGAGCAAAAATCCATAACCACCCATCACTAGATTTCGAAATAATCACACGAGATCGGAACTTGTGTCTCGTTAAAGTTGAATATTTTCCAGGGCGATTAAAAAAATATAAAAACAATTGCCACAAGGGTGAAACTTTACAAATTTACTCCAAATCAATTGTGCTTTACGCCCGAGGAAAAAACCATAACCACCCATCACTAGATTTCGAAATAATCACACGAGATCGGAACTTGTGTCTCGTTAAAGTTGAATATTTTTCAGGACGATTAAAAAAATATAAAAACAATTGCCACAAAGGTGAAACTTTACAAATTTACTCCAAATCAATTGTGCTTTATGCCCGAGCAAAAATCCATAAACACCCATCACTGGATTACGAAGTAATCACACGAGATATAATATTTTTTTTTTTTTTAATAAATTTTCGCTGTAAATTTTCGTGCCCTACTGGTTTTGCCCGCTCGTCCCGGTTTTTGCGTGATCGTGATCTCTACAGGTAGGCCCCGTCGCGACGCCTGCGCCCACATTCGAAGCACACGCCGCGCCGGGACGCTGTTGCTTCTTCTCCAGTGCTCCAGTGTAGTCCAGCGAGCGTCGCGACGCTATCCCGTGTGCATGCAGGACGCGCGCTTCCCGTGCAAATTGCAACCGGCGAGAAAAAAACGCGAACGACGCCCCGGGGGGCCAGAAGGGGGGCGCCGCCACGACCCCGACGACAGTGCGCGAGTGCTTCGACGGTGACTCGTTAAGAAAAGTGCAACAAAAAAAATATAATAATCAAAATTATCACGCAACAAAGGTAAAACCGCAAAATCAATCGCTGGGAAATGAAAATCTGGTTCTAACAAGAAGTTGCAATTGTATTGAAAATGTTGCGAATCCTCCACCGCGCGACCTCTTAACTGTAACGAAGGGCGCTGTCCGTCGACCCGATTTTTTTTTAAATTAATTCAAGTGTATTCATTGGATTTATCAAATTTGTAAAAAGAAAACGGTACTGATTTTTCAATTTTGATTTAATTATCGAGAGCGAGATCAGTGCACCCGCTTGCGTGAACTAAAGCTACGATTCCCGGGTTAGTATCCTCGCGTAGGCGTGGATATTTATGTAAAAATTAATTTAAAAAAAATATAGGCTGTAAACTAAAACAGTTGCAACAAAGTGAAGTTAAACAATTTCAAGGTTTCCATTTTAATTACAAAAAAAAAACTTTAAATTTTTTATAATTCGAACGAAATAATAGTTTTGATTAAATATTTAACAAAACTGCAACAAGTGAAGTTATCCAATTTTAATTAATAGTACGAAGAGGATGGTCATAATCGTGGTAATCCATTATGAACTCAGTTGTTTCCAATAAATCCATTTATTGTGGCATTAGCCGGTAAAGTAGTTTCGATTTTAATAAGTGCACGTTTTATGGTCGTTGTTTCCGTTTTTCCATACCTTGAAATGTTATATTGAATTCGTTTCCATTCCTTGTAATGACTAAATTATTTTTTTCTACAAATCCATTGTCTGCACTTTGTTCCCTCGTTGAGTGAAAACTATACTTAACAAGGTCGAATTTGGAAAAATTATAAAAAGTAGTAATTAACGTCGACCATTGAAGTATACCTTCTTTTTCATTAGAAAGACGAGAGAAATTGATTGCCGTTAAAAAATTTCAGCTGTCTTCAATAGCAAAAAAATTAGTCAGTCACCATGAACATTTTGGAAAATTTAAGAAAATAATTGATTTTTCAGACTTTGATCGGCCGTAGCGGCTAAACGAAAACTCCAAATTGAACGCGGTTTGCAAATCTGAGCTCCTCGTACGTCAATTAGTCGGATTAGAGATTTTTAATTTTTGATGAAAACACGAAAAAAGACATGACTAACCCCCTTGGAAATTTTGTTAAAAAATGCAACTTTCTTAAAAATCATCGTAGACTATTGAATTTAACTTTATTTTCATCAGAAAGATGAGAGAAATTGATTGCCGTTAAAAAAATTCAGCTATCTTCAATAGCAAAAAAATTAGTCAGTCACCATGAACATTTTGGAAAATTTTAGAAAAATTTTGATTTTTCAGACTTTGATCGGCCGTAGCGGCTAAACGAAAACTCCAAATTGAACGCGGTTTGCAAATCTGAGCTCCTCGTACGTCAATTAGTCGGATTAGAGATTTTTATTTTTTGATGAAATCGTGAAAAAAGACATGACTAACCCCCTTGAAAATTTTGTTAAAAAATGCAACTTTCTTAAAAATCATCGTAGACAATTGAATTTAACTTTATTTTCATCAGAAAGATGAGAGAAATTGATTGCCGTTAAAAAAATTCAGCTATCTTCAATAGCAAAAAAATTAGTCAGTCACCATGAACATTTTGGAAAATTTTAGAAAAATTTTGATTTTTCAGACTTTGATCGGCCGTAGCGGCTAAACGAAAACTCCAAATTGAACGCGGTTTGCAAATCTGAGCTCCTCGTACGTCAATTAGTCGGATTAGAGATTTTTAATTTTTGATGAAAACACGAAAAAAGACATGACTAACCCCCTTGGAAATTTTGTTAAAAAATGCAACTTTCTTAAAAATCATCGTAGACTATTGAATTTAACTTTATTTTCATCAGAAAGATGAGAGAAATTGATTGCCGTTAAAAAAATTCAGCTAACTTCAATAGCAAAAAAAATAGTCAGTCACAGTGAACATTTTAGAAAATTTAAAGAAATAATTGATTTTTCAGACTTTGATCGGCCGTAGCGGCTAAACGAAAACTCCAAATTGAACGCGGTTTGCAAATCTGAGTTCCTCGTACGTCAATTAGTCGGATTAGAGATTTTTATTTTTTGATGAAATCGTGAAAAAAGACATGACTAACCCCCTTGAAAATTTTGTTAAAAAATGCAACTTTCTTAAAAATCATCGTAGACAATTGAATTTAACTTTATTTTCATCAGAAAGATGAGAGAAATTGATTGCCGTTAAAAAAATTCAGCTAACTTCAATAGCAAAAAAAATAGTCAGTCACCATGAACATTTTGGAAAATTTTAGAAAAATTTTGATTTTTCAGACTTTGATCGGCCGTAGCGGCTAAACGAAAACTCCAAATTGAACGCGGTTTGCAAATCTGAGCTCCTCGTACGTCAATTAGTCGGATTAGAGATTTTTATTTTTTGATGAAATCGTGAAAAAAGACATGACTAACCCCCTTGAAAATTTTGTTAAAAAATGCAACTTTCTTAAAAATCATCGTAGACAATTGAATTTAACTTTATTTTCATCAGAAAGATGAGAGAAATTGATTGCCGTTAAAAAAATTCAGCTAACTTCAATAGCAAAAAAAATAGTCAGTCACAGTGAACATTTTAGAAAATTTAAAGAAATAATTGATTTTTCAGACTTTGATCGGCCGTAGCGGCTAAACGAAAACTCCAAATTGAACGCGGTTTGCAAATCTGAGTTCCTCGTACGTTAATTAGTCGGATTAGAGATTTTTAATTTTTGATGAAAACACGAAAAAAAGACATGAGTAAACCCCTTGGAAATTTGTTAAAAAATGCAACTTTCTTAAAAATCATCGTAGACTATGAATTATACCTTTTTTTTCATCAGAAAGACGAGAGAAATTGATTGCCGTTAAAAAATTTCAGCCATCTTCTATAGCAAAAAAATTAGTCAGTCACCATGAACATTTTGAAAAATTTTAAAAAATAATTGATTTTTCAGACTTTGATCGGCTGTAGCGGCTAAACGAAAACTCCAAATTGAACGCGGTTTGCAAATCTGAGCTCCTCGTACGTCAATTAGTCGGATTAGAGATTTTTAATTTTTGATGAAATCTTGAAAAAAGACATGACTAACCCCCTTGGAAATTTTGTTAAAAAATGCAACTTTCTTAAAAATCATCGTAGACTATTGAATTTAACTTTATTTTCATCAGAAAGACGAGAGAAATTGATTGCCGTTAAAAAATTTCAGCTATCTTCAATAGCAAAAAAATTAGTCAGTCACCATGAACATTTTGAAAAATTTTAAAAAATAATTGATTTTTCAGACTTTGATCGGCTGTAGCGGCTAAACGAAAACTCCAAATTGAACGCGGTTTGCAAATCTGAGCTCCTCGTACGTCAATTAGTCGGATTAGAGATTTTTAATTTTTGATGAAATCGTGAAAAAAGACATGATTAACCCCCTTGGAAATTTGTTAAAAAATGCAACTTTCTTAAAAATCATCGTAGACTATGAATTATACCTTTTTTTTCATCAGAAAGACGAGAGAAATTGATTGCCGTTAAAAAATTTCAGCTAACTTCAATGGCAAAAAAATTAGTCAGTCACCATGAACATTTTGAAAAATTTTAGAAAATAATTGATTTTTCAGACTTTGATCGGCTGTAGCGGCTAAACGAAAACTCCAAATTGAACGCGGTTTGCAAATCTGAGCTCCTCGTACGTCAATTAGTCGGATTAGAGATTTTTAATTTTTGATGAAAACACGAAAAAAAGACATGAGTAAACCCCTCGGAAATTTGTTAAAAAATGCAACTTTCTTAATAATCATCGTAGACTATTGAAGTATACCTTCTTTTTCATCAGAAAAACGAGAGAAATTGACTGCCGTTAAAAAATTTCAGCTATCTTCAATAGCAAAAAAATTAGTCAGTCACAGTGAACGTTTTGGAAAATTTAAGAAAATAATTGATTTTTCAGACTTTGATCGGCCGTAGCGGCTAAACGAAAACTCCAAATTGAACGCGGTTTTCAAATCTGTGTTCCTCGTGTGCTAATTAGTCGGATTTAATTAAAATTGGCGATTTTTAATTTTTGACGAAAACTTAAAAATCTACCCAAGGGTACCCCCTTCTTACTTTTGCTCAAAAATTGGTTTTGAAATGATTTCCCAAAGAAACCACTGGTTCGATTCGTGATTTCTATACATCATCGAAAAGATCTTCACAAGACGCTTCAGAAAATGTACTTTCGCAAGAACAAATGTCAATTTGAAGCCCGTGAAGCGTCAGCAAAGAAAACTCGAAAATGAAAAAAATCGAAAAAAATTACCTTTTTTAATAATTATCGTAGACCGTTGAAGTAGACCTTCTTTTTCATCAGAAAAACGAGAGAAATTGATTCGCGGTAAAACATTTCAGCCATCTTTAATAGCAAAAAAATTAGTCACCGTGAACATTTTAGAAAATTTTAGAAAAAATTAGATTTTTCAGACTTTGATCGGCCGTAGCGGCTAAACGAAAACTCCAAATTGAACGCGGTTTGCAAATCTGTGCTCCTCGTGTGCTAATTAGTCGGATTCAATAGAAATTGGTTATTTTTAATTTTTGACGAAAACCTGAAAATCTACCCAAGGGTACCCCCTTCTTACTTTCTCTCAAAAATTGGCTTTCAATTAATTTTCTGAAGAAACCACTGGTTCGATTCCGGGTTTCTATACATCACTGGAAAGATCTCTTCAAGGCGCTTCAGAAAATGTACTTTCGCAAGAACAAATGTCAATTTGAAGCCCGTGACGCGTCAGCAAAGAAAACTCGAAAATAGAAAAAATCGAAAAAATCAACTTTTTTAATAATTATCGTGGACCTTTGAACTGCCAGCTTAAAAGATATTTCAAAGTGTAAATATGTATAAACAATTGTCTTGTTTTCACAGGCGCCAAAAATTGGGCTAAAATTTTGTTTCAAAATAGACATAGCTCTCAACTCTTTATTCTGACCTTTCTGGCGCCACTTTCATGAAAACTGTTCCGCATGCCATTCCGCAGGCACGTACCTACTCTCCTGCAGCTGCAGTTTATTAATAAGTTTTCAAGATTCTCTTGAAAATGCCCCGATAGAGCGAAACTAGTCGCGGTATTCAGACAGCCAGACATTTTTCTAATCCGGCGGTATTCGTATTTGTTTTTACTTATCTCGTCTCAATAATATGAAGTAGCAATACGTAAATATTAAAACAATTAAGTATTAAAATGTTGTTTCAAAATTACAACCGTGTTAAGCAATTTTATCTGATGCGTGGCGTCCGTCCGATTCCGACAAGTGTGCGCGTGGCTTTAGTGTGCAACCGAGCCTATTGTTTCTTGTTACTGGGTGTCGATGGCTGTGCCTAAAATAATTTTATTTCAAGAATAAAATGACTGTATTATACGTGTGGGTTATGCCGGATGATTCAGTTGTAACGAGCAACTTTTAACAGCTTTCTTGAAACACTATTAATAACCACGTTTTACCTATCGCTGAGTCTTAGAAGTGTTTCAACGTTCCATAACGTAAAAATTAAATTTACAAATAAACTTCATTACAAAAAAAAAACATAATAAACAAATTTTGAAACTTTCAGATCGATAGCAATTATTGTTACTTATATTTTTCTAAGTTCAAGTCTTATGACAAATACCTCTCATTGCTGGATTTTTTGACGGTATGTTTTGAGTTGAATGTAAAGTTCAAAAGCTGTATTATTACAGCTCAATTCAAACCGTCCAAAAATCCAGCAATGAGAGGTATTTGTCGGTTTCAAAAAATCGATATTTCGATTGCGCAAATTGAGCAAAAATTGAGAAGTTTCAAGCTTTGCAAACAGTCGATATTTGGATTACGTCATGAGTAAATTTGTGAAAATTTCAAGTCGTCGAGTTTCTATTCTTCTTCTTCTCTCTGTGGTTGCGTGAGGAGCATTACTTATTTATTACTTATATTTATTGGTAATTGCTTTTTTTTTCTACTGTGGATACGAAGTAATTGGCTTGAATATACGATTTGACTTTATACTATTGATTATTCACGAGTCGCAAGAGGCCCATTGAAGGCGCATTGTTGAGAAAACACGCAGAACTTGCATAAATAATATAACGCTTGTGAATAATACGCTAAGAAACATAACTGGGAGTAACGGAACGTTTTAATAAGTTAGGCAGGTAAAATTTTGACGAAACATCAGTCATATTAATATTAATAATAATAATAATAATAATAATAATATTAAATTTCTACTTTCTCTGTTACGAAATACGGGAAAGTGTCGTGATCGTAAAATTTTTTCCAATTTTTTTTTTTACTGGATATATCCGTTTCGCGATCACTAAAGGCGATTTCAATGATTTCTGGAAAAACTTTTGTGTGTGCGGCTGTGTGTGTGTCTGTGTTTGTAAATTTTGACAATTTTTTTTAACGGAAATATCCGTTTCGAAGTCCCTAGAGGCGATTTCAACGATTTCTGGAAAACTTTTTTATATCTTTTTTGTGTCTGTGTTGCTGTATTGCTATGTTGCTGTGTGTCTGTGTGTCTGTGTGTCTGTGCTTGTAAATTTTTCTATTTTTTTTAACGGAAATATCCGTTTCGAGATCCCTAGAGGCGATTTCAACGATTTCTGGAAAACTTTTTTATGTCTTTTTTGTGTCTGTGTTGCTGTATTGCTATGTTGCTGTGTGTCTGTGTGTCTGTGTGTCTGTGCTTGTAAATTTTTCCATTTTTTTTAACGGAAATATCCGTTTCGAGATTCCTAGAGGCGATTTCAACGATTTCTGGAAAACTTTTTTATGTATTTTTTGTGTCTGTGTGTCTGTATGTCTGTGTGTCTGTGTTTGTAAATTTTTCCAATTTTTTTTTAACGGAAATGTCCGTTTCGAGGTCCCTAGAGGCGATTTCAATGATTTCTGGAAAACTTTTTTATGTCTTTTTTGTGTCTGTGTTGCTGTATTGCTATGTTGCTGTGTGTCTGTGTGTCTGTGTGTCTGTGCTTGTAAATTTTTCCATTTTTTTTAACGGAAATATCCGTTTCGAGATTCCTAGAGGCGATTTCAACGATTTCTGGAAAACTTTTTTATGTCTTTTTTGTGTCTGTGTGTCTGTATGTCTGTGTGTCTGTGTTTGTAAATTTTTCCAATTTTTTTTTAACGGAAATGTCCGTTTCGAGGTCCCTAGAGGCGATTTCAATGATTTCTGGAAAAACTTTTCTGTGTGTGTGTCTGTGCTTGTAAATTTTTCCAATTTTTTTTTAACGGAAATATCCGTTTCGAGGTCCCTAGAGGCTATTTCAACGATTTCTGGAAAACTTTTTTATGTCTTTTTTGTGTCTGTGTTGCTGTATTGCTATGTTGCTGTGTGTCTGTGTGTCTGTGTGTCTGTGCTTGTAAATTTTTCCATTTTTTTTAACGGAAATATCCGTTTCGAGATTCCTAGAGGCTATTTCAACGATTTCTGGAAAACTTTTTTATGTCTTTTTTGTGTCTGTGTTGCTGTATTGCTATGTTGCTGTGTGTCTGTGTGTCTGTGCTTGTAAATTTTTCCATTTTGTTTAACGGAAATATCCGTTTCGAGATTCCTAGAGGCGATTTCAACGATTTCTGGAAAACTTTTTTATGTCTTTTTTGTGTCTGTGTTGCTGTATTGCTATGTTGCTGTGTGTCTGTGTGTCTGTGTGTCTGTGCTTGTAAATTATTCCATTTTTTTTAACGGAAATATCCGTTTCGAGGTCTCTAGAGGCGATTTCAATGATTTCTGGAAAACTTTTTTATGTCTTTTTTGTGTCTGTGTTGCTGTATTGCTGTGTTGCTGTGTGTCTGTGTGTCTGTGTGTCTGTGCTTGTAAATTTTTCCATTTTTTTTAACGGAAATATCCGTTTCGAGATTCCTAGAGGCGATTTCAACGATTTCTGGAAAACTTTTTTATGTCTTTTTTGTGTCTGTGTGTCTGTATGTCTGTGTGTCTGTGTTTGTAAATTTTTCCAATTTTTTTTTAACGGAAATGTCCGTTTCGAGGTCCCTAGAGGCGATTTCAATGATTTCTGGAAAAACTTTTCTGTGTGTGTGTCTGTGCTTGTAAATTTTTCCAAATTTTTTTTAACGGAAATATCCGTTTCGAGGTCCCTAGAGGCGATTTCAACGATTTCTGGAAAACTTTTTTATGTCTTTTTTGTGTCTGTGTGTCTGTGCTTGTAAATGTTTCCAATTTTTTTTAACAGAAATATCCGTTTCGAGGTCACTAGAGGCGATTTCAACGATTTCTGGAAAATATTTTTTTTGTGTTTTTTGTGTCTGTGTGTCTGTGCTTGTAAATTTTTCCAATTTTTTTTAACGGAAATATCCGTTTCGAGGACCCTAGAGGCGATTTCAACGATTTCCTGAAAAAAAAAAAAATTTGTGTGTGTGTGTCTGTGTTTGTAAATTTTTCCAATTTTTTTAAACGGAAATATCCGTTTCGAGGTCTCTAAAGGCAATTTCAAGGATTTCCAGAAAAAAAATTTTTTGTGTGTGCGTGTGTCTGCGCTTGTAAATTTTTCCATTTTTTTTTAACGGAAATATCCGTTTTGAGGTCCCTAAAAACAATTTCAAAAATTTCCGGAAAAACTTTTTTTTTTGTGTGCGTGTGTGCCTGCGCTTGTAAATTTTTCCAATTTTTTTAACGGAAATATCCGTTTCGAGGTCCCTAGAGGCGATTTCAACGATTTCTGGAAAACTTTTTTATGTCTTTTTTGTGTCTGTGTGTCTGTGCTTGTAAATGTTTCCAATTTTTTTTAACAGAAATATCCGTTTCGAGGTCCCTAGAGGCGATTTCAACGATTTCTGGAAAATATTTTTTTTGTGTTTTTTGTGTCTGTGTGTCTGTGCTTGTAAATTTTTCCAATTTTTTTTAACGGAAATATCCGTTTCGAGGACCCTAGAGGCGATTTCAACGATTTCCTGAAAAAAAAAATTTTGTGTGTGTGTGTCTGTGTTTGTAAATTTTTCCAATTTTTTTAAACGGAAATATCCGTTTCGAAGTCCCTAAAGGCAATTTCAAGAATTTCTGGAAAAACATTTTGTGTGTGTAGTGTGTCTGGGTTTGTAAATTTTTCAAATTTTTTTTTAACGGATTTATCCGTTTCGAGGTCCCTAGAGGCGATTTCAACGATTTCTGTAAAAACTTTTTTGTGTCTGTGCTGTGTGTCTGTTTTGCTGTTTTTCTGTGTTGCTGTGTGTCTGTGTGTCTGTGTGTCTGTGTGTCTGTGTGTCTGTGTGTCTGTGTGTCTGTGTGTCTGTGTGTTTGTGTGTCCGTGTGTCTGTGTGTCTGTGTGTCTGTGTGTTTGTGTGTCCGTGTGTCTGTGTGTCTGTGTGTCTGTGTGTCTATGTGTCTGTGTGTCTGTGTCTGTGTGTTAAAAACTAATACAACGGTTATTTTTTAACGGAAAAATCCGTTTCGAAGTCTCCAAAGACAATTTCAAAAATTTCCGGAAAAACTTTTTTTTGTGTATGCGTGTGTGCCTGGTCTTGTAAATTTTTCCAATTTTTTTTAACGGAAATATCCGTTTCGAGGACCCTAGAGGCGATTTCAACGATTTCCTGAAAAAAAAAAAAATTTGTGTGTGTGTGTCTGTGTTTGTAAATTTTTCCAATTTTTTTAAACGGAAATATCCGTTTCGAGGTCTCTAAAGGCAATTTCAAGGATTTCCAGAAAAAAAATTTTTTGTGTGTGCGTGTGTCTGCGCTTGTAAATTTTTCCATTTTTTTTTAACGGAAATATCCGTTTTGAGGTCCCTAAAAACAATTTCAAAAATTTCCGGAAAAACTTTTTTTTTTGTGTGCGTGTGTGCCTGCGCTTGTAAATTTTTCCAATTTTTTTAACGGAAATATCCGTTTCGAGGTCCCTAGAGGCGATTTCAACGATTTCTGGAAAACTTTTTTATGTCTTTTTTGTGTCTGTGTGTCTGTGCTTGTAAATGTTTCCAATTTTTTTTAACAGAAATATCCGTTTCGAGGTCCCTAGAGGCGATTTCAACGATTTCTGGAAAATATTTTTTTTGTGTTTTTTGTGTCTGTGTGTCTGTGCTTGTAAATTTTTCCAATTTTTTTTAACGGAAATATCCGTTTCGAGGACCCTAGAGGCGATTTCAACGATTTCCTGAAAAAAAAAATTTTGTGTGTGTGTGTCTGTGTTTGTAAATTTTTCCAATTTTTTTAAACGGAAATATCCGTTTCGAAGTCCCTAAAGGCAATTTCAAGAATTTCTGGAAAAACATTTTGTGTGTGTAGTGTGTCTGGGTTTGTAAATTTTTCAAATTTTTTTTTAACGGATTTATCCGTTTCGAGGTCCCTAGAGGCGATTTCAACGATTTCTGTAAAAACTTTTTTGTGTCTGTGCTGTGTGTCTGTTTTGCTGTTTTTCTGTGTTGCTGTGTGTCTGTGTGTCTGTGTGTCTGTGTGTCTGTGTGTCTGTGTGTCTGTGTGTCTGTGTGTCTGTGTGTTTGTGTGTCCGTGTGTCTGTGTGTCTGTGTGTCTGTGTGTTTGTGTGTCCGTGTGTCTGTGTGTCTGTGTGTCTGTGTGTCTATGTGTCTGTGTGTCTGTGTCTGTGTGTTAAAAACTAATACAACGGTTATTTTTTAACGGAAAAATCCGTTTCGAAGTCTCCAAAGACAATTTCAAAAATTTCCGGAAAAACTTTTTTTTGTGTATGCGTGTGTGCCTGGTCTTGTAAATTTTTCCAATTTTTTTTAACGGAAACATCCGTTTCGAGGTCTCTAAAGGCAATTTCAAGGATTTCCGGATAAACTTTTTTTTGTGTGTCTGTGTGTCTGTGCTTGTAAATTTTTCCAATTTCTTTTTTAACGGAAAAATCCGTTTCGAAGTCTCCAAAGACAACTTCACAAATTTCCGGAATTTTTTTTTTGTGTGTGCGTGTGTGCCTGGTCTTGTAAATTTTTCCAATTTTTTTTTTAACGGAAAAATCCGTTTAGAAGTCTCCAAAGACAATTTCAAAAATTTCCGGAAAAACTTTTTTTTGTGTGTGCGTGTGTGTCTGGTCTTGTAATTCTTTTCAATTTTTTTTAAACTTTGAAGTTCTATTTGACAATCTAAAGAACTTTCGGTAAAATTCCGTTAACTGTCTGTGTGTCTGTGTGTCAAAAATTAATACAAGAATTAACCCGAAACTTTGAAGCTCTATTTGACAATCTAAAGAACTTTTTGTAAAATTCCGTTAACTGCAAGTGGAAGTTTACCTTAACCATTTTTTGTTTTATTCCGATATTTTTTTTTTCAAATAAAAAAAATATTACAAAAACATTTAAACAAACATCGAATGTAACAAATAAATGAACACATTTTTGACCTCTGAAGTCATTTTATAACTTCAAACTAGAAATACACACCTCGAAAAATGATTGCTTCTTCCTAAATTTAGAACGGATCGGTAATTGATTTCTAAATAAACCGAAACGATTAATTTCTCATTCGTTCGCATATTTATTTCATCGCGAAAATTATTTCCAGAATAATCGATCGCCGCGAAAACATAGATCAAAACAGCGGGCGTGTATACAAGGGAAAAAAAAGTATTCTTTGTTATTCATTTCGTGTTTACTAATTGATCGCGCGTTAGAATAGAATAATGAAATTTCTGTTTTTTTCTTGGAGCCACTCCAAAAGATTCAAGGAAATAACATGGTAATGTGTCATGTCTGATTGATTTTTTTTTACCATCTTCGTATGGAGATTATAATAATAATAATACGGTTATTAACGGGATTTACCTTTTTTTTACAATATTATAATAAAACACTTTTAACTTTGTTTTGTATAACTTTTTTTACAATGTAATAAATACATACATATAATGAGTACAAAAAAATTAATACATAATAATGGTTTGAGCAATTGTGTACGATGTACGATGAAGTGCATTTTATTGAAAGAAAAACTCTTTATTATATTTCTCCATTCATATTTTTTATCAATACTTTGCCACGTTAATTTCATGTGGCTGCAATATCACATATTATGGTGAAATATTACAGCAAACAAGTCAAAGGCGCCTTTATCTTGCTGGTGGTCACCGGTGACCACGGCGGCGCTGCCATTAATAACTTTTTTCCGGAAGATTTATTAAGAAAAAATAATGCAATATCTAAAAAGTAAAGTTGCAATTTGAAAAAATCGCCACAGCAACAAATCTATAAAAATTAAAAGATATATAATAATAATAATAATAATCCTTATTTGCGTGCCATACATAGAATATACATAAAGTAAAGTATGTAAAATTAGTGGATGCAAGCGTCAATTATATTGATGAGTATTCAATGCATTTTTTAATAGCAAACAATTTTAATACACACACCTTTAGATCCGGTTTATAATAAATAGTGCGTTCCTTTGGGATTCTAAATTTTAAACTTTAAGATAATTCTCGAAACCATCCTTTTTAAAGGATTTCAATTTTCTGGAAATAAATAAATAAAAAAGCTGAAAATAGAACCGGCGCAGTCGGTAGGATTAATTATTCATTATTATTTTGTCAAAAATTGTACAATGATTGCCATAAAAAATGTTCATATTTTCTACATAGCATTCTACACACCATTTTGAAATTGATA
This sequence comes from Ocypus olens, assembly GCA_910593695.2. Lineage (NCBI taxonomy): Eukaryota > Metazoa > Arthropoda > Insecta > Coleoptera > Staphylinidae > Ocypus > Ocypus olens. Next base: position 47,824,452 of record OU343062.1, read on the forward strand.
TTTAAAAAATATATTAATTACGATTTATGTGTTAATCTTGGCTCCGATGGTCACCGGTGGCCCCCGTGTCATGTGTTAGTATTTAAAAAAATTACTAATTACGATTTAAGTGTTAATCTTGGCTCCGGCGATCACCGGTGACCCCCACGGCGCGTGTTAATATTTTAAAAAATTATTAATTACGATTTAATTATTAATCTTGGCTCCGGCGGTCACCGGTGACCCCCGCGGCCCCTGTTAATATCACCGCATTTTTCTCTAAGTCGGATTAAAACGTTAACTATGTCAAGCGCGTGGAGATTTTCGTTTAATATTTTCCGTCAATAAGTCTTCGGAAGTGCGGAAACGCGAGCACAGAGGGATAGACCTTGAGGATTGTAAATTTTCTTCTCTTTTTGTGAAGAGGGCCGTCGGACTGCGAGCGGTGAGTGGTGCGAACAATGAGATCTAATGGCAAGTGGTCATAACGAGAAGAGGAGATGCACTACTATCCCGGAGGCTACATCCACTGTCGTTCCGATTCCGGGTTGTCGCCGCGTCACCATAGGAGGGATGCCGAGGACAGCGGGGACTCCACCCTGTCGGATCTTGAAGGTAACACAATTCATCTTAAGTCCCCTCGATAATAACTGACGAAACCGGTCGGGAAGTCTACTTATTTATCTATCTATGGTATAATCTCTTTTTTATTTAAGTCTTTGGTTTGCAAATTTCCTGAATTTAATTAAGTCTTTATTTTCAAGAATAAGTAAATTATGTAAATTTGGCGATTTCTGTACCGAAATCAACGATCAATTGACTAGACACTAAAAAAGGTGTTAATTGTGTTGCATATAAATACGCTTTGTAACATAATTTGGAACGATCTCTGCACAAAAATCAACGATAAATTTGCTAGACATTGTGTTCCATACGTTTAGTAATATACTTGAAATTGAGATTTCTGTACCGAAATTAACGATTAATTTACTAGACATTAAAACAAGTGTTAATTGTGTTGTACACGCTTCGTAATATAATTTAGATTGCGATTTCTGAACCAACATCAACGATAAATTTGCTAGACATTGAAAGTAGTGTTAATTGTGTTGCATACGCTTCGTAAATAATTTAAATTGCAATTTCTGTACCGAAATCAACGATCAATTGACTAGACACTAAAAAAGGTGTTAATTGTGTTGCATATAAATACGCCTTGTAACATAATTTAGAACGATTTTTGAACAAAAATCAACGATAAATTTACTAACCATTAAGTTGCATACTCTTCGTAAATAATTTAAATTGCAATTTCTATACCGAAATCAACGATTAATTGACTAGACATTAAAAAAGGTGTTAGTTGTGTTGCATATAAATACGCTTCGTAACATAATTTAGAACGATTTTCCAACAAAAATCAACGATAAATTTGTTAGACATTAAAAACAGTGTTAATTGTGTTGCATACGTTTCGTAATATAATTTATATTGCGATTTCTCTACCGAAATCGACGATTGGTTTACTAGACATTAAAAACAGTGTTAATTGTGTTGCATATGCTTCGTAAATAATTTAAATTGCGATGTATGTACCGAAATCAACGATTAGTTGACTAAACATTCTAAAAGGTGTTAATTGTGTTGCATATAAATACGCTTCGTAGCATAATTTAGAACTATTTCTGAACAAAAATCAACGATATTTGCTAGACACTAAAAACAGTGTTCATTGTGTTGCATACAAATACGGATCGTTATGTTATTTAGAACGATTTCTAAATCAAAATCAACAATACATTTGCTAGACATTAAAAATAGTGTTAATTGTGTTGCATACGCATCGTAAATAATGTAAATTGCAATTTATGTACCGAAATCAACGATTAATTGACTAGACATTAAAAAAAGGTGTTAATTATGTTGCATATAAATACGCATCGTTATGTAATTTAGAACGATTTCTGAACAAAAATCAACGATAAATTTGTTAGACATTAAAAATAGTGTTAATTGTGTTGCATACGTTTCGTAATATAATTTATATTGCGATTTCTCTACCGAAATCGACGATTGGTTTACTAGACATTAAAAACAGTGTTAATTGTGTTGCATATAAATACGCATCGTTATGTAATTTAGAACGATTTCTGAAACAAAATATCAACGATAAATTTGCAAGACATTAAAAAATGTGTTAATTGTGTTGCATATTAATACGCTTCGTAATATAATTCAAATTTACCGTCCGATCGATTCTTTGTATAAAATTTAGCTTTAGCTTCTGAAATAACTGTAATTTTACGGTTCGCACAAAAATTTCGTTACCGCAGAAATCGGTACTAAAGTGATCAAAATCGTCATTAAAGTCTTTGAAATCGCCAGTAAACGCACGTTTTATTGCTTCGTCAATAAAATGATGTAAATTATATGCAAATATTGTTTTTTTATGTATATAGTCCGACCCAAATATTTTAAAACATCGCGAACAACCAAAAATATATTTTTTGTTTAATTTGGGTTTAATGTTTTTCAAATTAAAAGAATAAAAAATTCTATGACGAGCGGGGGTGGTTTTTAAGAAAGGTGGAAATAAATTTCTTCCTTCGAAAAATATGAAACTATTGTATTCGCTTAAGAAACACTCCAAAAATATTAAAAAAATATATGATGTGTGGGAGTGGTTTTTGAGGGGGTGGAAATAAATTACTTTCTTCGAAAAATATGAAGCATATTCGTTCACCTAAAAAAAATCCAGCCAATACGGGAAAAATAGTAAAAAAAATTTATGACGTGCGTGGGTGGTTTTTAAGGGAGGGGGAAATAAATTTATTTCTTCGAAAAATATAAAACATATTCGTTCATCTAAAAAAAATCTAACCAATGCGAGAAAAATAGTAAAAAAATTCTTTGACGTGCGGGAGTGGTTTTTAAGGGAGGTGGAAATAAAAGTCTTTCTTCGAAAAATATGAAACTTTCTAATTCGCTTAAAGAAAATCCAGCCAACACATAAAAAATAATTAAAAAATTCTATGATGTGCGGGGGTGGGTTTTGAGGGGGTGTAAATAAATTACTTTCTTCGAAAAATATGAAACTATTGTGTTCGCTTAAGAAACACTCCAAAAATATTAAAAAAATATATGATGTGTGGGAGTGGTTTTTGAGGGGGTGGAAATAAATTACTTTCTTCGAAAAATATGAAGCATATTCGTTCACCTAAAAAAAATCCAGCCAATATGGGAAAAATAGTAAAAAAAATTTATGACGTGCGTGGGTGGTTTTTAAGGGAGGGGGAAATAAATTTATTTCTTCGAAAAATATAAAACATATTCGTTCATCTAAAAAAAATCTAACCAATACGGGAAAAATAGTAAAAAAAATTTATGACGTGCGTGGGTGGTTTTTAACGGAGGGGGAAATAAATTTATTTCTTCAAAAAATATAAAACATATTCGTTCACCTAAAAAAATCCAACCAATACGGGAAAAATAGTAAAAAAATTCTTCGACGTGCGGGGGTGATTTTTAAGGGAGGTGGAAAAAAATTTCCTTCTTCGAAAAATATGAAACTTTCTAATTCGCTTAAAGAAAATTGAGTCAACACGCGAAAAATAGTTAAAAAATTTTATAATGTGTGGGGGTGGTTTTTAAGGGAGGTGGAGGTAAATTTCTTTCTTCGAAAAATATGAAACTTTCAAATTCGCTTAAAGAAAATCCAGCCAACACGCGAAAAATAGTTAAAAAATTCTATGATGTGCGGGGGTGGTTTTTTAGGGGGTGGAAATAAATTACTTTCTTCGAAAAATATAAAACATATTCGTTCACCTAAAAAAAATCCAATCAATGCGGGAAAATACTAAAAAAATTCTATGACGTGCGGGGGTGGTTTTTAAGGGAGGTAGAAATAAATTTATTTCTTCGAAAAATTTAAGACTCTCCAATTCGCTTAAATAAAATCCAGCCAACACGTGAAAAATATTAAAAAAATTCTATGATGTCTGGGGGTGGTTTCTGAGGGGGTGGAAATAAATTACTTTCTTCGAAAAATATAAAACATATTCGTTCACCTAAAAAAAATCCAACCAATACGGGAAAAATAATTAAAAAAATCTAAACCACCCCCGCGGTTTTTAAGGGAGGTGGAAATACATTTCTTTCTTCGAAAAATATGAAACTTTCTAATTCACTTAAAGAAGATCCAGCCAACACGTGAAAAATATTTAAAAAATTCTATGATGTGCGGAGGTGGGTTTTGAGGGGGTGGAAATAAATTACTTTCTTAGAAAAATATAAAACTAATTCGTTCACCTAATAAAAATCTAATCAACAGGGGAAAAATAGTAAAAAAATTCTATGACGTGCGGGGGTGGTAAATTTCTTCTTCGAAAAAATATGAAACTTTCTAATTCGCTTGCAGAAATTCCAAACAACACGAGAAAAATAGTTTAAAAATTCTTTAATGTGTGGGGGTGGCTTCTAAGAGGGGTGGAAATAATTGTTTTTCTTCGAAAAATATAGAACATTCTAATTCGCTTGCTGAAATTCTAACGAATACCAGAAAAATAGTTAAGAAATTCTATAATGTGCGGAGGTGGTTTTTAAAAGGGGTGGAAATAATTTTTTTTCTTCGAAAAATGTGAAACTTTCTAATTCGCTTGAGGAAATTCTAACCAACACGAGGAAAATAGTTTAAAAATTTCATAATGTGCTAAGGTGATTTTTAAGAAGGGTGGAAATATATTTTTTTTCTTCGAAAAATATAACTCTAATTCGCTTGCAGAAATTCAAAACAACACGAAAAAAAAATGTGCGAGAGTGTTTTTTAAGAGAGTGGAAATAAATTTATTTCTTCGAATAATATAAAACTTTCCAATTCGCTTGAGAAAATTCCAAACAATACGAGAAAAATAGTTAAAAAATTACATAATCCTCAGGGGTAGTTTTTTAGGGGTTGAAAAATTTGAAAAGCAGTTAAAAAATTCCATATTGCCAGGGGGTGGAAATAAGTCTCTTTCTTCGAAAAATCTTAAACTTTTCCATTCGCCTAAAAAAAATCTCGCCAATACGGGAAAAATAGTTTAAAAAATTCAATGATGTGCAGGGGAAATTTTTGAGAGGGTGCAAATAAGTTTCTTTCTTCGAAAATTTAAAACGTATCAGTTCGCCTCCGAAAAATCCTGCCAACACGCGAAAAATAGTTTAAAAATTCTGTAACGTGTGGGGGGTGGAAATAAGTTTATTTCTTCGAAAAATCTTAACCTTATTCATTCGCTAAAAAAAATAAAAAAAATTCAGCCAACACGAGAAAAATATGATGTTTAGTTTCCAATGCGCCAGCCTTGTTATATAAATAACTTATGTCGTTCACAATAGCCACAGAACGTTAAATGTTTCCGAATTATTACCAGAATATGTATTATTTACAAGTCGTATGTCAATTCTTTGTTACGGCCATTTTGACAAACGACGTACCTCGTAAAAATAAATGCCCCAGAGAACACTTGTTTATCGAATAAAAATACAATAAAGGGAAATAAATGGCAACGTGTATTATTTTTTTTATTGATGACGCGCGATCGAAACAAAATTTAATTTCAATATTTATTTATCACCGGCGCCGCCGCCTTAATTATAACACGCGCCGCCGTCGTCCGCGATTTATCGACCTATAAATAAGACGAGACCGAAGATGCGGCAACGCCGTATGGACCCCAAGTGATCGCGCCGCCCAAAACAATCTCGAAGTGCCGCCGCCGCCGCCGCCCGTAAGTTGATTATTGCGAAATGTATCTGCGTTTACATTCCGAGTCAATATTTACGCACTTGGGCCAGATTCCATCACGCTCTTTCAGCGCCCGACAGACGTAAACAGAATTAGCCAGAAGGATGAGTGCGCGAGGGAGGAGGAGGAGGAGGAGATCGATCCCCGGTATTCATCCCATCCTATAAACACGGCGGATTGATGGACGAGCAGTTAATAAATCAAGTTAACGTTGAAAGGGGAATTTTCAAAATGGCCGACGTAAACAATTGTCGCGAAATGAAATTCGCTTGGAGAAACGTAAAGAATATGATGTTAGAAAACCGTTCGGGAGATCATATTTCTAAAGCTGATTTTAGTAGTGTCCAGCCTAGGGCTAGGGGTGCGCCAGTAGTTCCATTGCTGATTTTAGTAGTATATAGCCTAGGGATAGGGGTGCGCCAGTAGTTCTAATGCTGATTTTAGTAGTATATAGCCTAGGGCTAGGGGTGCGCCAGTAGTTCCATTGCTGATTTTAGTAGTATATAGCCTAGGGATAGGGGTGCGCCAGTAGTTCTAATGCTGATTTTAGTAGTATATAGCCTAGGGCTAGGGGTGCGCCAGTAGTTCTATTGCTGATTTTAGTAGTATGTAGCCTAGGGCTAGGGGTGCGCCAGTAGTTCTATTGCTGATTTTAATAGTATATAGCCTAGGGCTAGGGGTACGCCGGTAGTTCTACTGCTGATGTTAGTAGTATCTAGCCTAGGGCTAGGGGTGCGCCAGTAGTTCTATTGCTGATGTTAGTAGTATCCAGCCTAGGACTAGGGGTGCGCCAGTAGTTCTATTGCTGAAGTTAGTAGTATATAGCTTAGGGCTAAGGGTGCGCCAGTAGTTCCAATGCTGATTTTAGTAGTATATAGCCTAGGAATAGGGGTGCGCCAGTAGTTCTATTGCTGATGTTAGTAGTATCTAGCCTAGGGCTAAGGGTGCGCCAGTAGTTCTACTGCTGATGTTAGTAGTATCTAGCCTAGGGCTAGGGGTGCGTCAGTAGTTCCATTGCTGATTTTAGTAGTATCTAGCCTAGGACTAGGGGTGCGCCAGTAGTTCTATTGCTGAAGTTAGTAGTATATAGCTTAGGGCTAGGGGTGCGCCAGTAGTTCCAATGCTGATGTTAGTAGTATATAGCCTAGGGCTAGGGGTGCGCCAGTAGTTCTATTGCTGATGTTAGTAGCATCTAGCCTAGGGCTAAGGGTGCGCCAGTAGTTTCAATGCTGATGTTAGTAGTATCTAGCCTAGGGCTAGCGGTGCGCCAGTAGTTCTATTGCTGATGTTGGTAGTATCTAGCCTAGGGCTAAGGGTGCGCCAGTAGTTCTACTGCTGATGTTAGTAGTATCTAGCCTAGGGCTAGGGGTGCGTCAGTAGTTCCATTGCTGATTTTAATAGTATATAGCCTAGGGCTAGGGGTACGCCAGTAGTTCTACTGCTGATGTTAGTAGTATCTAGCCTAGGGCTAGGGGTGCGCCAGTAGTTCTATTGCTGATGTTAGTAGTATCCAGCCTAGGACTAGGGGTGCGCCAGTAGTTCTATTGCTGAAGTTAGTAGTATATAGCTTAGGGCTAAGGGTGCGCCAGTAGTTCCAATGCTGATGTTAGTAGTATCTAGCCTAGGGCTAGGGGTGCGCCAGTAGTTCTATTGCTGATGTTAGTAGCATCTAGCCTAGGGCTAAGGGTGCGCCAGTAGTTTCAATGCTGATGTTAGTAGTATCTAGCCTAGGGCTAGCGGTGCGCCAGTAGTTCTATTGCTGATTTTAATAGTATATAGCCTAGGGCTAGGGGTACGCCGGTAGTTCTACTGCTGATGTTAGTAGTATCTAGCCTAGGGCTAGCGGTGCGCCAGTAGTTCTATTGCTGATTTTAATAGTATATAGCCTAGGGCTAGGGGTACGCCGGTAGTTCTACTGCTGATGTTAGTAGTATCTAGCCTAGGGCTAGGGGTGCGCCAGTAGTTCTATTGCTGATGTTAGTAGTATCCAGCCTAGGACTAGGGGTGCGCCAGTAGTTCTATTGCTGAAGTTAGTAGTATATAGCTTAGGGCTAAGGGTGCGCCAGTAGTTCCATTGCTGATTTTAGTAGTATCTAGCCTAGGACTAGGGGTGCGCCAGTAGTTCTATTGCTGAAGTTAGTAGTATATAGCTTAGGGCTAGGGGTGCGCCAGTAGTTCCAATGCTGATGTTAGTAGTATATAGCCTAGGGCTAGGGGTGCGCCAGTAGTTCTATTGCTGATGTTAGTAGCATCTAGCCTAGGGCTAAGGGTGCGCCAGTAGTTTCAATGCTGATGTTAGTAGTATCTAGCCTAGGGCTAGCGGTGCGCCAGTAGTTCTATTGCTGATGTTGGTAGTATCTAGCCTAGGGCTAAGGGTGCGCCAGTAGTTCTACTGCTGATGTTAGTAGTATCTAGCCTAGGGCTAGGGGTGCGCCAGTAGTTCTATTGCTGATTTTAATAGTATATAGCCTAGGGCTAGGGGTACGCCGGTAGTTCTACTGCTGATGTTAGTAGTATCTAGCCTAGGGCTAGGGGTGCGCCAGTAGTTCTATTGCTGATGTTAGTAGTATCCAGCCTAGGACTAGGGGTGCGCCAGTAGTTCTATTACTGAAGTTAGTAGTATATAGCTTAGGGCTAAGGGTGCGCCAGTAGTTCCAATGCTGATTTTAGTAGTATATAGCCTAGGAATAGGGGTGCGCCAGTAGTTCTATTGCTGATGTTAGTAGTATCTAGCCTAGGGCTAAGGGTGCGCCAGTAGTTCTACTGCTGATGTTAGTAGTATCTAGCCTAGGGCTAGGGGTGCGTCAGTAGTTCCATTGCTGATTTTAGTAGTATCTAGCCTAGGACTAGGGGTGCGCCAGTAGTTCTATTGCTGAAGTTAGTAGTATATAGCTTAGGGCTAGGGGTGCGCCAGTAGTTTCAATGCTGATGTTAGTAGTATCTAGCCTAGGGCTAGCGGTGCGCCAGTAGTTCTATTGCTGATGTTGGTAGTATCTAGCCTAGGGCTAAGGGTGCGCCAGTAGTTTCAATGCTGATGTTAGTAGTATCTAGCCTAGGGCTAAGGGTGCGCCAGTAGTTCTATTGCTGAAGTTAGTAGTATCTAGCCTAGGGCTAGGGGTGCGCCAGTAGTTCTATTGCTGATGTTGGTAGTATCTAGCCTAGGGCTAAGGGTGCGCCAGTAGTTCCAATGCTGATGTTAGTAGTATCTAGCCTAGGGCTAGGGGTGCGCCAGTAGGTCTATTGCTGATGTTGGTAGTATCTAGCCTAGGGCTAGGGGTGCGCCAGTAGTTCTAAGGCGCTGATGATAGTAGTACCTAGTCTAGGGCTAAGGGTGCGCCAGTAGTTCTACTGCTGATGTTAGTAGTATCTAGCCTAGGGCTAAGGGTGCGCCAGTAGTTCTACTGCTGATGTTGCTAGTATCTAGCCTAGGGCTAGGGGTGCGCCAGTAGTTCTATTGCTGAAGTTAGTAGTATATAGCCTAGGGCTAGGGGTGCGCCAGTAGTTCTATTGCTGATGTTAGTAGCATCTAGCCTAGGGCTAAGGGTGCGCCAGTAGTTTCAATGCTGATGTTAGTAGTATCTAGCCTAGGGCTAGCGGTGCGCCAGTAGTTCTATTGCTGATGTTGGTAGTATCTAGCCTAGGGCTAAGGGTGCGCCAGTAGTTCTACTGCTGATGTTAGTAGTATCTAGCCTAGGGCTAGGGGTGCGTCAGTAGTTCCATTGCTGATTTTAGTAGTATCTAGCCTAGGACTAGGGGTGCGCCAGTAGTTCTATTGCTGAAGTTAGTAGTATATAGCTTAGGGCTAGGGGTGCGCCAGTAGTTTCAATGCTGATGTTAGTAGTATCTAGCCTAGGGCTAGCGGTGCGCCAGTAGTTCTATTGCTGATGTTGGTAGTATCTAGCCTAGGGCTAAGGGTGCGCCAGTAGTTTCAATGCTGATGTTAGTAGTATCTAGCCTAGGGCTAAGGGTGCGCCAGTAGTTCTATTGCTGAAGTTAGTAGTATCTAGCCTAGGGCTAGGGGTGCGCCAGTAGTTCTATTGCTGATGTTGGTAGTATCTAGCCTAGGGCTAAGGGTGCGCCAGTAGTTCCAATGCTGATGTTAGTAGTATCTAGTCTAGGGCTAGGGGTGCGCCAGTAGGTCTATTGCTGATGTTGGTAGTATCTAGCCTAGGGCTAGGGGTGCGCCAGTAGTTCTAAGGCGCTGATGATAGTAGTACCTAGTCTAGGGCTAAGGGTGCGCCAGTAGTTCTACTGCTGATGTTAGTAGTATCTAGCCTAGGGCTAAGGGTGCGCCAGTAGTTCTATTGCTGATGTTGCTAGTATCTAGCCTAGGGCTAGGGGTGCGCCAGTAGTTCTATTGCTGAAGTTAGTAGTATATAGCCTAGGGCTAGGGGTGCGCCAGTAGTTCTAAGGCGCTGATGATAGTAGTACCTAGTCTAGGGCTAAGGGTGCGCCAGTAGTTCTACTGCTGATGTTAGTAGTATCTAGCCTAGGGCTAAGGGTGCGCCAGTAGTTCTACTGCTGATGTTAGTAGTATCTAGCCTAGGGCTAGGGGTGCGTCAGTAGTTCCATTGCTGATTTTAGTAGTATCTAGCCTAGGACTAGGGGTGCGCCAGTAGTTCTATTGCTGAAGTTAGTAGTATATAGCTTAGGGCTAGGGGTGCGCCAGTAGTTCCAATGCTGATGTTAGTAGTATATAGCCTAGGGCTAGGGGTGCGCCAGTAGTTCTATTGCTGATGTTAGTAGCATCTAGCCTAGGGCTAAGGGTGCGCCAGTAGTTTCAATGCTGATGTTAGTAGTATCTAGCCTAGGGCTAGGGGTGCGCCAGTAGTTCTATTGCTGATGTTGGTAGTATCTAGCCTAGGGCTAGGGGTGCGCCAGTAGTTCTAAGGCGCTGATGATAGTAGTACCTAGTCTAGGGCTAAGGGTGCGCCAGTAGTTCTACTGCTGATGTTAGTAGTATCTAGCCTAGGGCTAAGGGTGCGCCAGTAGTTCTACTGCTGATGTTAGTAGTATCTCGCCTAGGGCTAAGGGTGCGCCAGTAGTTCTATTGCTGAAGTTAGTAGTATCTAGCCTAGGGCTAGGGGTGCGCCAGTAGTTCTATTGCTGATGTTGGTAGTATCTAGCCTAGGGCTAAGGGTGCGCCAGTAGTTCTATTGCTGATGTTAGTAGTATCTAGCCTAGGGCTAGGGGTGCGCCAGTAGTTCTATTGCTGATGTTGGTAGTATCTAGCCTAGGGCTAGGGGTGCGCCAGTAGTTCTAAGGCGCTGATGATAGTAGTACCTAGTCTAGGGCTAAGGGTGCGCCAGTAGTTCTACTGCTGATGTTAGTAGTATCTAGCCTAGGGCTAAGGGTGCGCCAGTAGTTCTACTGCTGATGTTAGTAGTATCTCGCCTAGGGCTAAGGGTGCGCCAGTAGTTCTATTGCTGAAGTTAGTAGTATCTAGCCTAGGGCTAGGGGTGCGCCAGTAGTTCTATTGCTGATGTTGGTAGTATCTAGCCTAGGGCTAAGGGTGCGCCAGTAGTTCTATTGCTGATGTTAGTAGTATCTAGCCTAGGGCTAGGGGTGCGCCAGTAGTTCTATTGCTGATGTTGGTAGTATCTAGCCTAGGGCTAGGGGTGCGCCAGTAGTTCTAAGGCGCTGATGATAGTAGTACCTAGTCTAGGGCTAAGGGTGCGCCAATAGTTCTACTGCTGATGTTAGTAGTATCTAGACTAGGGCTAGGGGTGCGCCAGTAGTTCCAATGCTGATGTTAGTAGTATCTAGTCTAGGGCTAGGGGTGCGCCAATAGTTCTAATGCTGATTTTAGTAGTATCTGGCCCAGGGCTAGAGGTGCGCCAGTAGTTCTAATGCGCTGATGTTAGTAGTCGAATAAGCGTGCGCCAATAGTGTCCGTCACATGCGAGCAGAACTTGCCTGTTTAGTTATGGATTATCACGTACCACCGCTACCTGATATTACCTGTTTCATTTCGATTTTATTTCGCTATACAAGAATACATTGAGCGAAAAAAGAAATACAAACAGAAGCAAAACTTCAAAGCGTGTCGTGAGCGAACGGAGTTTAATTAACTTTTGATATTCGCAACGGGAGAGATTGCAACACGAATCAATTAAACCGCCGCAGCGAGCAAAAAGAAATCGCACAATGGCAGGTCCTCATTATTACTACAAACAATCGCCACCCTTCGGATATCCTGCGAGCGCGCGGAACAAAAACCCATTATTCAAGAAAATTGAACCCCTTCTCGCGTCGCCGCGATAACAGCCCTCCTCCTCTCGAAAGAATGAAGTGTCGAATTTTTCCGTGTGCGCGGGGGCGGATGAATTAGGGACGGGTCGAGGAGTGCGGCGGCGGCCCCCCCGAGCGACGAAACTTTATCTCTGCACGGGAAAGCTTTTAGCGGATCCGGCGCCGCCGCCGCCCACGGGGGGCTCAACTCAACTTGTTTGAACGGAACTCCCGCAGCTAAACGGGGACATGTGCGGAACCGCTGGAGTGTCGATGACACGAGATGGCGGCGAATGCTTAAATATAGAAATTCAATTGCCCGAGCGGCAGTAAAACGCAGGAACGGAACGTCACGTGCCGTTTGTCGGACTGGAAATGAATGCCTCTGTAATATTCGGTTCGGATGTGTTTTATTGTGTGTTTATAAAGCAAAAATCGCTTTCACGCGAGATTTACGCCAACTTTTTTACTTTTACCGTTACGAAGTAACAAGAACGTGATTTTTTTCCGTTTTAAGTTATCTAAATGCGATTTCAACGATTTCGGAGAAAAAAAATATTGTGTCTGTTTGCGTGTGTCTGTGTGTCTGTGTGTCTGTGTGTCTGTGTGTCTGTATGTCTGTGGCTGTGTCTGTGTCTGTGTCTGGGTGTGTGTCTATGTGTCTGTCCTGTGTGTCTGTCCTGTGTGTCTACTGTGTGTCTGACTGTGTATGTCTCTGTGTGTCTGTCTTGTGTGTCTACTGTGTGTCTCTGTGTGTCCACTATGTGTCTCTGTGTGTCTGTCTTGTGTGTCTACTGTGTGTCTCTGTGTGTCCACTATGTGTCTCTGTGTGTCTGTCTTGTGTGTCTACTGTGTGTCTCTGTGTGTCCACTATGTGTCTCTGTGTGTCTGTCTTGTGTGTCTACTGTGTATCTGACTGTTTGTGTGTGCGTGTAGTCTGTTTGTGTCTCTATATGCGCCCGCTGTATCTGAAAAACGAATACAGCAGTGACGGTTCGCGGGTTTTTTTCTGGTACGGCCGAGGAACAAGAGGTGGTAATACAGATAGGTAGGGTTAGTTGCAGAGACTGCACCTATCTGTATTACCACCTCTTGTTCCTCGGCCGTACCAGAAAAAAATCCCGCGAACCGTCACTGGAATACAGAAATTAACGCGAACGAAACTTTGAATATTTTTTTCGGAAGAACGCGAACACTTGCAAATTAAATTGAAGACGTGAATATTCCGGCGTTAATCTCTTCCGTATAGTTTACGTGTTTTCGCTGAAGTGGGTCGGTCGGAACTGGAAAAGTTTTTATAACGGAAAATGACAGGAGGATGGAGGAGATGATGATGAAAATTTTCATATGGACGCCTAATGAAAAATAAACTTCGGGATATTACAGTTTAAAGTTCGGAACGGCCTTTTTAGATTAGGGCGAAATTAATCCGTCGCCGGGGAGTCGAAGAAGACATCCCGCCGGCTTATCTCGCCTTTCCGTCGGCCATTGTGCCCAAGAAAGTTATTCTCTCATTACGGTCCCGCGATAATATTTATCTAAGAATGATGGACAAGCTCGAAAAAAATGGTTTAAAATTGATATTTTTTCCGTGTTATTTAAGTTATTAAGTTCCAAATGTTTCGAAGAAAGAAACTTATTTCCACCCTATCAAAAAATTTTCCCACACATCATAGAATTTTTTAACTATTTTTCGCGTGTTATCTGAATTTTTTTCAGGCGAATGAATAGATTTTAATTCTTTCGAAGAAAGATATTAATTTACACCCCCTCAGAAATTTCCCTCACCCATAATAGAATTTTTTAATTATTTTTCGCGTGTTATCTGCATTTTTTCCAGGCGAATGAATAGGTTTCAAATTTTTTCGAAGAAAGAAATGAATTTACACCCCCTCAAAAATTTCCCTCACACATCATATAATTTTTTAATGATTTTTCGCGTGTTATGTGAATTTTTTCCAGGCGAATGTATAAGTTTTAAATTTTTCGAAGAAAGAAACTAATTGTCACCCTCTAAAAAAACTTCTCCCACAGATCATAGAATTATTTAATTATTTTTCGCGTATTATCTGATTTTTTTTCAGGCGAATGAATAAGTTTCAAATTTTTCGAAGAAAGAAATTAATTTACACCCCCTCAAAAATTTCCCTCACACATCATAGAATTTTTTAATGAATTTTCGCGTATTACCTGAATTTTTTCCAGGCGAATGTATAAATTTAAAATTTTTCGAAGAAAGAAACTTATTTCCACCCTCTAAAAAAACTTCTCCCACACATCATAGAATTTTTTAATTATTTTTCGCGTGTCATCTGAATTTTTTCCAGGCGAATGAATATATTTTAATTTTTTCGAAGAAAGATATTAATTTACACCCCCTCAAACATTTCCCTCACCCATAATAGAATTTTTTAATTATTTTTCACGTGTTATCTGAATTTTTTTCAGACGAATGAATAGGTTTCAAATTTTTTCGAAGAATGAAATGAATTTACAACCCCTCAAAAATTTCCCTCACACATCATATAATTTTTTGCGGATTACCTGATTTTTTTCCAGGCGAATGTATAAGTTTCAAATTTTTCGAAGAAATAAACTAATTTCCACCCTTCAGAAAAAACCTCTCCCACGCATCATAGAATTTTTTAACTATTTTTCACGTGTTATCTGAATTTTTTCCAGGCGAATGAATAAGTTTCAAATTTTTCGAAGAAAGAAATTAATTTACACCCCCTCAAAAATTTCCCTCACACATCATAGAATTTTTTAATGAATTTTCGCGTATTACCTGAATTTTTTCCAGGCGAATGTATAAATTTAAAATTTTTCGAAGAAAGAAACTTATTTCCACCCTCTAAAAAAACTTCTCCCACACATCATAGAATTTTTTAATTATTTTTCGCGTGTCATCTGAATTTTTTCCAGGCGAATGAATATATTTTAATTTTTTCGAAGAAAGATATTAATTTACACCCCCTCAAACATTTCCCTCACCCATAATAGAATTTTTTAATTATTTTTCACGTGTTATCTGAATTTTTTTCAGACGAATGAATAGGTTTCAAATTTTTTCGAAGAATGAAATGAATTTACAACCCCTCAAAAATTTCCCTCACACATCATATAATTTTTTGCGGATTACCTGATTTTTTTCCAGGCGAATGTATAAGTTTCAAATTTTTCGAAGAAATAAACTAATTTCCACCCTTCAGAAAAAACCTCTCCCACGCATCATAGAATTTTTTAACTATTTTTCACGTGTTATCTGAATTTTTTCCAGGCGAATGAATAAGTTTCAAATTTTTCGAAGAAAGAAATTAATTTACACCCCCTCAAAAATTTCCCTCACACATCATAGAATTTTTTAATGAATTTTCGCGTATTACCTGAATTTTTTCCAGGCGAATGTATAAATTTAAAATTTTTCGAAGAAAGAAACTTATTTCCACCCTCTAAAAAAACTTCTCCCACACATCATAGAATTTTTTAATTATTTTTCGCGTGTCATCTGAATTTTTTCCAGGCGAATGAATATATTTTAATTTTTTCGAAGAAAGATATTAATTTACACCCCCTCAAACATTTCCCTCACCCATAATAGAATTTTTTAATTATTTTTCACGTGTTATCTGAATTTTTTTCAGACGAATGAATAGGTTTCAAATTTTTTAGAAGAATGAAATGAATTTACAACCCCTCAAAAATTTCCCTCACACATCATATAATTTTTTGCGGATTACCTGATTTTTTTCCAGGCGAATGTATAAGTTTAAAATTTTTCGAAGAAATAAACTAATTTCCACCCTTCAGAAAAAACCTCTCCCACGCATCATAGAATTTTTTAACTATTTTTCACGTGTTATCTGAATTTTTTCCAGGCGAATGAATAAGTTTCAAATTTTTCGAAGAAAGAAATTAATTTACACCCCCTCAAAAATTTCCCTCACACATCATAGAATTTTTTAATGAATTTTCGCGTATTACCTGAATTTTTTCCAGGCGAATGTATAAATTTAAAATTTTTCGAAGAAAGAAACTTATTTCCACCCTCTAAAAAAACTTCTCCCACACATCATAGAATTTTTTAATTATTTTTCGCGTGTCATCTGAATTTTTTCCAGGCGAATGAATATATTTTAATTTTTTCGAAGAAAGATATTAATTTACACCCCCTCAAACATTTCCCTCACCCATAATAGAATTTTTTAATTATTTTTCACGTGTTATCTGAATTTTTTTCTGACGAATGAATAGGTTTCAAATTTTTTCGAAGAATGAAATGAATTTACACCCCCTCAAAAATTTCCCTCACACATCATATAATTTTTTAATGATTTTTTGCGGATTACCTGATTTTTTTCCAGGCGAATGTATAAGTTTCAAATTTTTCGAAGAAATAAACTAATTTCCACCCTCCAGAAAAACCTCTCCCACGCATCATAGATTTTTTTAACTATTTTTCACGTGTTATCTGAATTTTTTCCAGGCGAATGTATAAGTTTTAAATTTTTCGAAGAAAGAAACTAATTGCCACCCTCTAAAAAAACTTCTCCCACAGATCATAGAATTATTTAATTATTTTTCGCGTATTATCTGATTTTTTTTCAGGCGACTGAATAAGTTTCAAATTTTTCGAAGAAAGAAATTAATTTACACCCCCTCAAAAATTTCCCTCACACATCATAGAATTTTTTAATGAATTTTCGCGTATTACCTGAATTTTTTCCAGGCGAATGTATAAGTTTCAAATTTTTCGAAGATTCAACGCAGATTCAACTCGAAATATCTCAAAAACTAGGAAAGGCGTGTTTTTACTTTTTGGCGCCACCTTGTAAAACGACTTATTTTCAATCCTTAAACAAAATTCGACGACTATCCGCTGGAGGAATTTGACGTAATTAGAGTCGATGCAAAATTTAAATTTTTCAGTAAAAAAAGCGCGGATTCAACTCGAAAAATCTCAAAAACTAGGAAAGACGTGGTTTTACTTTTTGGCGCCACCGTGTAAAACGACTTATTATCAATCCTTAAACAAAATTTGATGACTATCCGCTGAAGGAATTTGGCGACATTTGAGTCAATGTAAAATTTGAATTTTGAAATATCCTGAAAACGGAAATTTTTGAAAAAATTTTCGCGATCACTAAATTTTCTTATGCGTCGTAACGGAGAAAGTAAAAATAATATATGTTGTCATTTATTTCCCATTATAGTATTTTTATTTGAAAAAAAAAACGTAAAGTACTCTCTGGGGCATTTATTTTTACGAGGTGCGTCGTTTATCAAAATGGCCGTAACAAAGTGCTTAAATCGACATCCGACTTGTAAATAATAGATATTCGGGTAATAATTCGCAAACGTTTAACTTTCTGTGACGATTGTGAACGACATAAGTTATTTATATAACGAGGCTGGCGCATTGGAAACTAACATCGCATTTTTAGCGTGTTGGCTGGATTTTTTTTTGGGCGAATTGAAATATTTTATATTTTTCGAAGAAAAAAAATTATTTCCACCCCCCTTAAAAACCACCCCCACACTTCATAGAATTTTTTAAATATTTTTTGCGTGTTGGCTGGATTTTCTTTAAGGGAATTAGACAGTTTCATATTTTTCGAAGAAATGAATTTATTTCCACCTCCCTTAAAAACCACCCCCGCACGTCATAGAATTTTTTTACTATTTTTCCCGTATTGGTTGGCTTTTTTTTAGGTGAACGAATATGTTTTATATTTTTCGAAGAAACCACCCCCCACATCATAGAATTTTTTTAAAATTAAATGTATGTAACAGGTGAGGGTTCCGATTTCAATTTAAATTTGGGCCATTAACACTCGAGAATTGCAAGGTGAAGACCAAATCAGTGGTAGTCGACAATGGCTCTAATTTACGCTTAGAAAATGTTCAATAATTCTATTGAATTTGCGTGCTTCTTTCACATAAATTATTTGATCAATACAATTTATTACATCAGACTTCCACGTCGTCGTACATCCACGTCAAATAATGAATCGAGTCGAGCACCTCTCTCCCCCCCCCACACCCCACAGGATGACCTACCTGAGTCCTGCGGCTTGTTCAACCCTGTCTAGACGCCCCTTTATTGACATGATGACATGACGTCTCCTGTTTGTGCAGTCACGACCTGGAAAAATATTTGAACTTCCGTCTGAGCAACGCAATTTCTCTCTCTCTTTCTCTTACTCTTTTATTTGTGCTACTGGCTTATTGCCTCCACCCAGACTGATATTGCAGCAGTAAACGATTCTCAGACCTTTAATTATTCATAATAATATTATTGGTATTTTGTGCGTATTTTTTCGTATTATACAGGGTGTCTACGCTAAACCGTTCGTTGAAAGTTTAAATGGTTGCCGTTATATAAAAATTTGAAAAAAATTATTTATTCTATTCGTATTTTAAGCTAAACTCTTTGATTTTTTCTTTTTTGTACAATTTTTAAACACATATATGAAACAGAAGTACTTCCGCACGAAATCAGATATTTTTCGTGTTATTTAGATAAGTTAATTTTATCTAAATTAATTTTTGAAAAAAAAAATTTTGAAAATTTTTTTATTTTTTTTTATTTTCAAACGAAAACTATCTGATTGTGTAGCCCATTAAATTAAGTATTTGATCCACAAGTTTTTTTAAATAAAAAATGAATCGTCTTAGCTCTCAGGTCAAAATCATGAAACATAATTTGTAGGATCGCACTCTTAAGTTTGAATAAGTGATTGCGTTACGTTTTTAAAAATTCTCTTATTTGTGCTACTGGCTTATTGCCTCCTACCCAGACCGAACGTCAAAATATTGCAGCTGTAAACGATGCTTACGGCACCGAATCGGTCGTTTTACCGATTCGGTTATTTTGCCGTCTTCTATAGTGGCGCATATATTTCAAATAACCGAATCGGTAAAACGACCGATCCGGTGCACGCATATTGAAATATATGCGCCAGTATAGAAGACGGCAAAATAACCGAATCGGTAAAACGACCGTTTCGGTGCCGTGTGAAGATTAGTTGATTACATTTTGCGAAGAGGGGGAAGAGATCGCAGGATTTCGGGTTATAAGATTATGTAATATTTGGTATTTTATTAAAGGCGCATTTTTTTTTTCTAAACACTCTCGTTTAATATTTAAGCCGGTGGCACCTTTAAAAATTGCGACAGCATTTTTGTGCGAATCATAATAAATCGGTGTGTTTATGATTAAAATGGAATCTTTTTGGCACGGCACTGTTGCTAATAATATTCCACATATTAATATAATATAAGCAGATTGAATGAAATGTACAAAACATTGAGGTGAGGGTAGAGCCTTCGCTATTATTTTTAGCAGGAAAAACGTTTGTAACTAAAGCTTCAAGGTTAATTATTTACCACATTTTTTTTTAATTATATTTAAACTGCCAAAAATAGTCATTTTTAAGTGGAAAAAGACAGTGATTTTCAACTTTTAAAAAATAATAATAATGATTTCATTTATTTTTAAATGTCAAAAGTTGTGATTTTCAACAGTCAAAAATAATCATATTTCATATCAAAAATGAGGATTTTTAAATGTCAGAAATGTCGAATTTTAACTGTAAGAAATAGTGATTTTTAACTGTCGAAAATAGTGATATTCAACTGCCAGACTTAGTGATTTTCAAATGTCAAAAATAGAGATTTGAACTGGCAGATATAGTGATTTTCAGCTGTCAAAATGGTGATTTTTAACTATCAGAAATAGTGATTTTTAACTGCCAAAACAGTGATTTTCAACTGCCAGACTTGGTGATTTTCAACTGTCAAAATAGTGATTTTAACTGGCAGATATAGTGATTTTAAGCTGTCAAAAACTTTGATTTAAACTGCCAAAAATAGTCGTTTTTAACTGGAAAAAACAGTGAGTTTCAACTGTTAAGAAATAATAACAATGATTTGATTTATTTTCAAATGCCAACAGTTGTGATTTTCAACAGTCAAAATGGTGATTTTCAACAGTCAAAATGGTGATTATCAACTATCATAAATAGTGATTTTTAACTGTCAAAACAGTGATTTTCAACTGCCAGACTTTGTGATTTTCAAGTGTCAAAAATAGTGATTTTAACTGGCAGATATAGTGATTTTCAGCTGTCAAAATGGTGATTTTTAACTATCAGAAATAGTGATTTTTAACTGCCAAAACAGTGATTTTCAACTGCCAGACTTGGTGATTTTCAACTGTCAATAAATAGGGATTTTAACTGGCAGATATAGTGATTTGAAGCTGTCAATAACTTTGATTTAAACTGCCAAAAATAGTCATTTTTAACTGGAAAAAACAGTGAGTTTCAACTGTTAAGAAATAATAACAATGATTTGATTTATTTTCAAATGTCAACAGTTGTGATTTTCAACAGTCAAAATGGTGATTTTCAACAGTCAAAATGGTGATTATCAACTATCAGAAACAGTGATTTCTAACTGCCAAAACAGTAATGTTCAACCGCCAGACTTGGTGATTTTCAAGTTTCAAAAATAGTGATTTTAACTGGCAGATATAGTGGTTTTCAGCTGTCAAAATGGTGATTTTCAACAGTCAAAATGGTGATTATCAACTATCAGAAATAGAGATTTTGAACTGCCAAAGCAGCGATTTTCAACTGCCAGACTTGGTTATTTTCAAGTGTCAAAATAGTGATTTTCAACTGTCAAAAATAGTGATTTTAACTGGCAGATATAGTGATTTTAAGCTGTCAAAAACTGTGATTTAAACTGCCAAAAACAGTGATTTTCAACTGTCAAAAATACTGGTTTTCAACTGTCAAAAATAATCATATTTAATATCAAAAATGAGGATTTTTAAATGTCAGAAATGTCGAATTTTAACTGTAAGAAATAGTGATTTTTAACTGTCAAAAAATATGTGTATATAAGAATAGTGATTTTTAACTGCCAAAAATATGTCTCGTAACTGACAGAGATGGTGTCAAAAATAGTGATTTCAACTGCCAGAAATAGTGATTTTAAACTGTCAAAAATGTTGATTTTCAACTGTCAAAAATAATGGTATTTAATATCAAAAATAAGGATTTTAAATGTCAGAAATGTCGATTTTTAACTGTCGGAAATGAAGATTTTTAACTGTGAAAAAAATAGTGATTTTTAACTGACTGAAAAGTTGTCAAAAACAGTGATTTTAACTGCCAGAAATAGTGATTTTAAACTGTAAAAAAATTATGATTTCTACGTGGCAGAAATAGTGATTGTAAGCCACCAAACAGTGATTTTAACTGCCAAAATTAGTCATTTTAAACTGTCAAAAAATCGTGATTTTGAACTATCAATAATAGTGATTTTCAAAAATAAGGATTTTAAACTTTCTATAGTAGTGATGTTCAACTGTCAAAAATGAAATTTTCCACTGTCAAAAATAATGCTATTTAACTATCTAAAATTTAGATTGGTATCTGCCAGAAATGTCGATTTTAAACTGTCAAAAAAAATATTTAAACTGGCAGAAATGGTTATTTTAAGCTGTCAAAAACGGTGATTTCAACTACCAAAAATAGTGATTTTAAGCTGTCAAGTGTGCTAATTTTCAACTGTTAAAAATAATTATTCTAAATCAGGGGTCTCCAAACTACGGCCCACGGGCCAAATACGGCTCGCGATTTGATCGAGTCCGGCCCGCGGCAAGCGTTACATTTTCCGCAAATGTCACATTTTAAAATTCTATAACAATGTTTTGTAATAGGTTTTGAAATTAGTTATACAATTGATTGTATCTTGGCCCACTAGATTATTAAGAATTGTATAAATGGCCCGCGATGGAAAAGTTCGGAGACCCCTGTACTAAACTGACTATAGTTGTGATTCTCAACTGACAGTAATTGTGATTTCAACGGTTAAAATAGTGATTTTCAGTTGCCAAAATGGTGATTTTCAACTCTATCAGAAATAGTGATTTGTAACTGCCAAAACAGTGATTTTTAACTGCCAGACTTAATGATTTTCAAGTGTCAAAAATACTGATTTTCAACTGTCAAAAAATAGTGATTTTGACTGGCAGATATAGTAATTTAAAGCTGTCAAAAACTGTGATTTAAACTGCCAAAAATAGTCATTTTTAACTGAAAAACAGTGATTTCCCCTGTTTAAAAAATAATAATAAAAATTTGATTCATTTTCAAATGTCAAAAGTTGTGATTTTCAACAGTCAAAATGGTGATTTTCAACAGTTAAAATGGTGATTTTCAACTATCAGAAATAGTGATTTTTAACTGCCAAAACAGTGATTTTTAACTGCCAGACTTGGTGATTTTCAAACGTCAAAAATAGTGATTTTTAACTGTCAAAAATAGTGATTTTCAACTGGCAGAAATAGTGATTTTAAGCTGTCAAAAACTGTTTCCTACAAAAAGTTCGTATTTTCTCCCGTAGAATATGATCCCGCAATAAAAAATGGGGGGTTCCATTTGAAACATCAAAGTTGACCTTCGTTTGACCTTGAAAATTACCGCCAAGGTCATTTTCGAGGTCACCGGAATATGTTCCCCTCCGAACATTTTTTGCCACGTTGCTCATGTTTCGAGATATTTGGGGTGGAAATTTAAAAAGGGACACCCTGTATAATTTAAATTTTTTCTCCGAAACAACGGCGATAATAATTAAGATTATAATCACATTTAAGTGAGGATTTTAGAATGGGAAAGCGTAAGATGGATGAAATTGTAATTGCAAGACGATTAATCATACAAAAAACAAAAAACTGATGCAGAGCCAATTAGCCGAAAGATGGCTTTTGTAATAATCGATTAGCCAAGGATAAAACGCAAGTCTATTAGACGGGCACGATAAATCACCATTAAAGAGCTTTGAATGACATTTGACATTTAACGCGGGGGTAATAAATGGGTAATCGCGACCCGAGTTTTACGGTTATTCTCTGAAGAAATTTATGATGTTGTCGCTTACATGGAGGAAACATTAAATTGTTATTGTCAATAAATCAATTTGTACAATTGCTCAGTAATTTTAGCATATTTCAAAAAAAAATTGCAAGTGGATAAAAATTTATTTACCTTCACCATGACAACGGTCTTTATATTAACAATTTTAGTAAACAGCTAACTCCAGTTGAACAGTGACAGTTCGTGTCAGTTCTGAATACCTCTGCGGTAAAATATCGTGTGAGCCACAAAATTTTGTTTCAGAGTTGGCTGTGAGATAAAAGAGGTACGTCGCATATTATAACGATTAGTTCAATTGAATTCGATTAAAAAAAAAACGAATTAATCTCAGACATGACTGCTATGTTTCTCTCTCTCAGGCACGGCCAACTCAGAAACAATATTCTGTGGATCACACCTTATAATTAAAAACAGCTTCCGCGTAAAAATTTGTTCACGATTGTCATCCCGATCCATGCACGCGTTAAGTAAATACTGTCATTTCTCCAATTATTCATTTAGTTACGTACATTCGAAATAATCTCAGTTCGTGCTGAAAAAAATAAAAATTATCCGGTCAAATTCCAACCTCCTGTGGTATTATCCTGGAAAATATTCTCTTCGTTATCGCGCAATATTAAAATATTTTCCTCAGTTATTCATTTAGTTACGTACATTTAAAATAATCTCAATTCGTACAAAAAATAAAATTTGTCCGGTCAAATTCTAACCACCTGTGGTATTATCCCCGAAAAAATTCTCTTCTTTATCGTCGCAATATTAAAATATTTCCCACAATTATTCATTTAGTTACGTACATTTAAAATAATCTCAATTCGTGCAAAAAAAATAAAATTTATCCGACCAAATTCTAACCTCCTGTGGTATTATCCCCGAAAAAAAATCTCTTCGCTATCGTTGCAATATTAAAATATGTTCCTTACATTGTACACATTAACGATTAACGGGTATTAGGAAATAGTTGAAACTATTCCTGAAAATATAATACGCTGCGAATGAATTCGATACCATCGCACGCGGTCGGATAAACCGTTGTTGCCCACATTGTTTTGATCATTGCGGTCGCTGGAGTTGCAATCCGGAAATGTGCATGGTGTGGCGTAACCATTGAAAGTTGATAGCATCTCTCTTTACAAAGGCTGGAAATCCAAATTGCGCACCGGCAAAATTCCAATCCCTTTGTAACAATAATAGTTACACGTGATATGTCATCTCGGCGTTTTGTTTGTACTTGCGATACAGAAATTCTGGCGGCGATGGTGTTGAAATTGAAATGTTGTTAATTGATTAGCAACAGCTTTTGTTATCAATCAAATTTTTATATAAAATTTTTTTGTTTTGTTTCATGTTAAGTTATTGAAATGTATTAAAGCGATAGGATTGCATAATCGAAATCACTTTTTTTTTAAATTAAAAATCACTATTTTTGACACTTGAAAATCACTAAGTCCTGCAGGTGAAAATCACTGTTTTGGCAGTTAAAAATCACTATTTCTGATAGTTGAAAATCACCATTTTGACTGTTGAAAATCACAACTTTCGACATTTGAAAATAAATGAAATCATTATTATTATTTTTTAACAGTTGAAAATCGCTGTTTTCCAGCTAAAAATGACTATTTTTGACAGTTTAAATCACAGTTTTTGACAGCTTAAAATCACTATTTCTATAAGTTGAAAATCAATATTTTTGACAGATAAAAATCTCTTTTTTTGACATTTGAAAATCACTAACTGAAAGCTCAAAATTACTATTTCTGCCAGTTAAATATTTTTTTTGACAATTGAAAATTGACATTTCTGGCAGATAAAAATCTTAATTTTAGATAGTTAAATGGCATTATTTTTGACAGTTGAAAATTTCATTTTTAACAGTTGAACATCACTACTATAGAAAGTTTAAAATCCTTATTTTTGACAGTTAAAAATCACTATTATTGGTAGTTGAGAATCACAATTTTTTGAAAGTTTAAATCACTAATTTTGGCAGTAAAAATCACTGTTTGGCGGCTTACAATGACTATTTCTGCCAGGTAAAAATCACCATTTTTTACAGTTTAAAATCATTATTTCTGGCAGTTAAAATCACTGTTTTTGACAACTTTTGTCTCAGTTAGAAATCACTAGTTTTGACAGTTAAAAAATCTTTATTTCTGACAGTTAAAAATTGACATTTCTGACATTTAAAAATTCTCATTTTTGATATTAAATACCATTATTTTTGACAGTTGAAAATCAACATTTTTGACAGTTTAAAATCACTATTTCTGACAATTGAAATCACTGTTTTTGACACCATATATGTCAGTTACGAATCACTATTTTTGACAATTAAAAATTACTATTTCTTACAGTTAAAAATCGACATTTTTGACATTTTAAAATCCTCATTTTTTATATTAAATACCATTATTTTTGACAGTTGAAAATCAACATTTTTGACAGTTTAAAATCACCATTTCTGGCAGTTGAAATCACTGCTTTCGACACCATATTAGTCAGTTAAAAATCATTATTTTTTGACAGTTGAAAATCACTTTTTCTGACAGTTGAAAATCGACATTTCTGACATTTAACAATCCTCATTTTTTTATTAAATACTATTATTTTTTACAGTTGAAAATCTCTGTAAGTTACGAATCACTATGTTTGACAGTTAAAAATCACTATTTTTGACAGTTAAAAATCACTATTTTTGACAGTTAAAAATCACTATTTCTTACAGTTAAAAATCGACATTTCTGGCATTTAAAATCCTCATTTTTGATAGTAAATATAATTATTTTTGACACTTGAAAACCAGTATTTTTGACAGTTGAAAATCGCCATTTTTTACAGTTAAAAATCACTATTTCTGTCAGTTGAAATCACTACTTTTGACACCATCTCAGTCAGTTCAAAATCATTATTTTTGACAGTTAAAAATCACTTTTTCTGAAAGTTGAAAATCGACATTTTTGACATTTAAAAATCTTCATTTTTGATATTAAATACCATTATTTTTGACAGTTGAAAATTAACATTTTTGACAGTTTAAAATCACTATTTCTGGCAGTTGAAATCTCCATTGTTGTCACCATCTCCGTCAGTTAAACATCACTATTTTTTGACAGTGAAAAATCACTATTTCTTACAGTTAAAAATCGACATTTCTGACATTTAAAAATCCTCATTTTTTTGATATTATATATTATTTTTGACAGTTGTAAACCATTGTTTTTGACCGTTGAAAATCACCACTTTTTACAGTTAAAAATCACTACTTTTGGCAGTTACAATCACTGCTTTTGACACCATCTCAGTCAGTTAAAAATCATTATTTTTTGACAGTTAAAAATCACTTTTTCTGACGGTTGAAAATCGACATTTCTGACAAATGAAAATCCTCAATTTTAATATTAAATATCATTATTTTTGACAGTTGAAAATCACCAATTTTAACAGTTTAAAATCACTATTTCTGGTAGTTGTAATCACTATTTTTGACACCATCTCTGTCAGTTCTAAATCACTGTTTTTGGACAGTTAAAAATCACTATTTCTGACAGTTAAAAATTGACATTTCTGACATTTAAATTTTTTTTTGATATTATGTCATTATTTTTGACAGTTAAAAACCACTGTTTTTGACCGTTGAAAATCACCATTTTTGACAGTCTAAAATCATCACTTCTGGCAGTTGAAACCGCTATTGTTGACACCATCTCCGTCAGTTAAAAAGCACTATTTTTGGACAGTTAAAAATCACTATTTTTGGACAGTTAAAATTCACCATTTTTGATATTTTAAAATCACTATTTCTGGTAGTTTAAATCACTATTGTTGACAGTATCTCCGTCAATTAAAAATCACTTTTTTTGACAGTTTGAAATCACTATTTCTTAGAGTTAAAAATCGACATTTCCGTCAATTAAAAATCCTTATTTTTGATATTAAATATGATTATTTTTGACAGTTGAAAATTACCAATTAATCACTATTTCTGGCAGTTGAAATCACCGTTTTTGACACAATTTCTGTCATTTCAAAATCACTATTTTTTAACAGGTAAAAATCACTATATCTGACAGTTAAAAATCACAATTTTTTACAGTTAAAAATCACCATTTTTGACAGTTTAAAATCACAATTTCTCGCAGTTGAAATCAATGTTTTTGACCACTTGAAATCACCATTTCTGCCAGTTAAAAATCACTATTTTTTGACAGTCTAAAGTCACGATTTTTGACACTTGAAAATCACTAAGTCTGGCAGTTTATAATCACTGTTTCGGCAGTTAAAAATCACTATTTTTTGTCAGTTGAAAAATCACTATTTCTCGCAGTTGAAATCAGTTTTTGACAGTTTAAAATAACCATTTCTGGCAGTTGAAATCACTATTATTGACACCATTTCCGTCAGTTAAAAATCACTATTTTTTGACAGTTAAATATCACATTTTTGTTACCTTGTATGGCTCTGTTAAATTCCTTTAAAATCATTAATAAATATAGTAAATAGTAAAGGCCGAAGATTGGAGCCATGGCGGTATAAATATCCGATTTAATTAACACTAAAACATTCAGTTTGATTGATTAATATTTCTGACACCAGGACGACACTTGATAGTTGCTGCTGCTTCCATTTTCCGTTTTTTTTTTTTTTTTTGGCTAAACAAAGACTTTATCCAGCCCCACACGAATTAATCCAACTGCGCGCGGCGCAGCAGAATTAACTTTACATCCTGAAAAATGTTAATTTCAGCTTTTTTTTTTGTTATCGTGCTAAAACTGATTTATTTTTACGTATAAAACACAGGGAATAAGCAATATAGTTCGGATTAAATCATTGCGATTAAAAGGGCGCGGCGGGGGAGGGATGGACGGTGGTTTATTTTCTCCCTTTTTACGGTGAGACCCGCGCGCGCTAATTTCGCTTACGGCAGAGGGCGCAGAGCGCCCGGGGGTTATTATTTATTTATTTTTTAATTATTTTCCGGCGCGCGCTTTCGCGGGGATTTTTCCGCACTAATCGAATTTTAATGGGGATTTGTCGACGAACAGTTTACAAAGCGGTATTAATATAGAAGAGGATAACTAGCGCCTGAAGAAACGTTTGTTTTTTTCCCGTCAAGGTGCTCCACCGGTACAGTTATTCTAGAGCCGTCCCAAAATGTCGTGACTAGCAGCCGAAGAAAGGTTTGTTTGGTACGGTTACGTTGAGACGGCTCTAGTCGAAATGTCATTACATATTCATTATGTTCACTGCACAATGTGTCACGACATTTTGCGATGGCTATACATACTAACCGCTTATAACGATTGAGATCGAATAATTATGAGTTTCCGCAGTCTCCTCTTTCAAAATTTAAGATGTTTGCTGCGCAATGTGTCACGACATTTTTGAACGGCTATACATACTAACCATTTATAACTATTTAATGTAATGTGTCACGACGTTTTGAGTCGGCTGTACATACTAACCGTTAATAACGATTGAGATCGAATCATTATGAGTTTCCGGCGTCCCCTCTCTCTTGTAATTTAATATGTTCACTGCGCACTGTCACGGCATTTTGTGAATGGTATACATACGTTGAATAATTTACGACAATTTGGATCGAATCGACTGCGCCGAATGTTTACAGATAATCTGAATATCGATTGGATTTGCCTGTTGATTTTTGCGGCCCCCAGATTGATGCGATGATACATTCATTGACACCCGCGTGGAGGTTTTTGTGGCCCATTAGAGGAGGGTTGACAGCGTTTTTCTGCTCTGGTGGCACCGGCCACGATTATCCAGTCCATCGGTTCGCAAACAATCCCTCCTGCGGGTTGGATAACGGCATTACAATACTATTATGTAAAAAAAAAAGATTTTTTCAGACTTTAATCGGCCGTAGCGGCCAAACGAAAACTCCAAATTGAACGCGGTTTGCAAATCTGAGCTCCTCGTACGTCAATTAGTCGGATTAGAGATTTTTAATTTTTGATGAAAACACGAAAAAAAGACATGAGTAAACCCCTTGGAAATTTGTTAAAAAATGCAACTTTCTTAATAATCATCGTAGACTATTGAATTTAACTTTTTTTCATCAGAAAGACGAGAGAAATTGATTGCCGTTAAAAAGTTTCAGCTATCTTCAATTCCAAAAAAGTTAGTCAGTCACTGTGAACATTTTTGAAAATTTTGGAAAATAATTGATTTTTCAGACTTTGATCGACCGTAGCGTCCAAACGAAAACTCCAAATTGAACGCGGTTTGCAAATCTGAGCTCCTCGTACGTCAATTAGTAGGATTAGAGATTTTTAATTTTTGATGAAAACACGAAAAAAAGACATGAGTATACCCCTTGGAAATTTGTTAAAAAATGCAACTTTCTTAATAATCATCGTAGACTATTGAATTTAACTTTTTTTTCATCAGAAAGACGAGAGAAATTGATTGCCGTTAAAAAATTTCAGCTAACTTCAATAGCAAAAAAGTTAGTCAGTCACTGTGAACATTTTTGAAAATTTTGGAAAATAATTGATTTTTCAGACTTCGATCGACCGTAGCGGCCAAACGAAAACTCCAAATTGAACGCGGTTTGCAAATCTGAGCTCCTCGTACGTCAATTAGTAGGATTAGAGATTTTTAATTTTTGATGAAAACACGAAAAAAAGACATGAGTATACCCCTTGGAAATTTGTTAAAAAATGCAACTTTCTTAATAATCATCGTAGACTATTGAATTTAACTTTTTTTTCATCAGAAAGACGAGAGAAATTGATTGCCGTTAAAAAATTTCAGCTAACTTCAATAGCAAAAAAGTTAGTCAGTCACTGTGAACATTTTTGAAAATTTTGGAAAATAATTGATTTTTCAGACTTCGATCGACCGTAGCGGCCAAACGAAAACTCCAAATTGAACGCGGTTTGCAAATCTGAGCTCCTCGTACGTCAATTAGTCGGATTAGAGATTTTTAATTTTTGATGAAAACGTGAAAAAAAGACATGAGTAAACCCCTTGGAAATTTGTTAAAAAATGCAACTTTCTTAATAATCATCGTAGACTATTGAATTTAACTTTTTTTTCATCAGAAAGACGAGAGAAATTGATTGCCGTTAAAAAATTTCAGCTAACTTCAATAGCAAAAAAGTTAGTCAGTCACCGTGAACATTTTTGAAAATTTAAGAAAATAATTGATTTTTCAGACTTTGATCGACCGTAGCGGCCAAACGAAAACTCCAAATTGAACGCGGTTTGCAAATCTGAGCTCCTCGTACGTCAATTAGTAGGATTAGAGATTTTTAATTTTTGATGAAAACACGAAAAAAAGACATGAGTATACCCCTTGGAAATTTGTTAAAAAATGCAACTTTCTTAATAATCATCGTAGACTATTGAATTTAACTTTTTTTTCATCAGAAAGACGAGAGAAATTGATTGCCGTTAAAAAATTTCAGCAAACTTCAATAGCAAAAAAGTTAGTCAGTCACTGTGAACATTTTTGAAAATTTTGGAAAATAATTGATTTTTCAGACTTCGATCGACCGTAGCGGCCAAACGAAAACTCCAAATTGAACGCGGTTTGCAAATCTGAGCTCCTCGTACGTCAATTAGTCGGATTAGAGATTTTTAATTTTTGATGAAAACGTGAAAAAAAGACATGAGTAAACCCCTTGGAAATTTGTTAAAAAATGCAACTTTCTTAATAATCATCGTAGACTATTGAATTTAACTTTTTTTTCATCAGAAAGACGAGAGAAATTGATTGCCGTTAAAAAATTTCAGCTAACTTCAATAGCAAAAAAGTTAGTCAGTCACTGTGAACATTTTTGAAAATTTTGGAAAATAATTGATTTTTCAGACTTCGATCGACCGTAGCGGCCAAACGAAAACTCCAAATTGAACGCGGTTTGCAAATCTGAGCTCCTCGTACGTCAATTAGTCGGATTAGAGATTTTTAATTTTTGATGAAAACGTGAAAAAAAGACATGAGTAAACCCCTTGGAAATTTGTTAAAAAATGCAACTTTCTTAATAATCATCGTAGACTATTGAATTTAACTTTTTTTTCATCAGAAAGACGAGAGAAATTGATTGCCGTTAAAAAATTTCAGCTATCTTCAATAGCAAAAAAGTTAGTCAGTCACTGTGAACATTTTTGAAAATTTTGGAAAATAATTGATTTTTCAGACTTCGATCGACCGTAGCGGCCAAACGAAAACTCCAAATTGAACGCGGTTTGCAAATCTGAGCTCCTCGTACGTCAATTAGTCGGATTAGAGATTTTTAATTTTTGATGAAAACGTGAAAAAAAGACATGAGTAAACCCCTTGGAAATTTGTTAAAAAATGCAACTTTCTTAATAATCATCGTAGACTATTGAATTTAACTTTTTTTTCATCAGAAAGACGAGAGAAATTGATTGCCGTTAAAAAGTTTCAGCTATCTTCAATTCCAAAAAAGTTAGTCAGTCACTGTGAACATTTTTGAAAATTTTGGAAAATAATTGATTTTTCAGACTTCGATCGACCGTAGCGGCCAAACGAAAACTCCAAATTGAACGCGGTTTGCAAATCTGAGCTCCTCGTACGTCAATTAGTCGGATTAGAGATTTTTAATTTTTGATGAAAACGTGAAAAAAAGACATGAGTAAACCCCTTGGAAATTTGTTAAAAAATGCAACTTTCTTAATAATCATCGTAGACTATTGAATTTAACTTTTTTTTCATCAGAAAGACGAGAGAAATTGATTGCCGTTAAAAAGTTTCAGCTATCTTCAATTCCAAAAAAGTTAGTCAGTCACTGTGAACATTTTTGAAAATTTTGGAAAATAATTGATTTTTCAGACTTTGATCGACCGTAGCGTCCAAACGAAAACTCCAAATTGAACGCGGTTTGCAAATCTGAGCTCCTCGTACGTCAATTAGTAGGATTAGAGATTTTTAATTTTTGATGAAAACACGAAAAAAAGACATGAGTATACCCCTTGGAAATTTGTTAAAAAATGCAACTTTCTTAATAATCATCGTAGACTATTGAATTTAACTTTTTTTTCATCAGAAAGACGAGAGAAATTGATTGCCGTTAAAAAATTTCAGCTAACTTCAATAGCAAAAAAGTTAGTCAGTCACTGTGAACATTTTTGAAAATTTTGGAAAATAATTGATTTTTCAGACTTCGATCGACCGTAGCGGCCAAACGAAAACTCCAAATTGAACGCGGTTTGCAAATCTGAGCTCCTCGTACGTCAATTAGTCGGATTAGAGATTTTTAATTTTTGATGAAAACGTGAAAAAAAGACATGAGTAAACCCCTTGGAAATTTGTTAAAAAATGCAACTTTCTTAATAATCATCGTAGACTATTGAATTTAACTTTTTTTTCATCAGAAAGACGAGAGAAATTGATTGCCGTTAAAAAGTTTCAGCTATCTTCAATTCCAAAAAAGTTAGTCAGTCACTGTGAACATTTTTGAAAATTTTGGAAAATAATTGATTTTTCAGACTTCGATCGACCGTAGCGGCCAAACGAAAACTCCAAATTGAACGCGGTTTGCAAATCTGAGCTCCTCGTACGTCAATTAGTCGGATTAGAGATTTTTAATTTTTGATGAAAACGTGAAAAAAAGACATGAGTAAACCCCTTGGAAATTTGTTAAAAAATGCAACTTTCTTAATAATCATCGTAGACTATTGAATTTAACTTTTTTTTCATCAGAAAGACGAGAGAAATTGATTGCCGTTAAAAAGTTTCAGCTATCTTCAATTCCAAAAAAGTTAGTCAGTCACTGTGAACATTTTTGAAAATTTTGGAAAATAATTGATTTTTCAGACTTTGATCGACCGTAGCGTCCAAACGAAAACTCCAAATTGAACGCGGTTTGCAAATCTGAGCTCCTCGTACGTCAATTAGTAGGATTAGAGATTTTTAATTTTTGATGAAAACACGAAAAAAAGACATGAGTATACCCCTTGGAAATTTGTTAAAAAATGCAACTTTCTTAATAATCATCGTAGACTATTGAATTTAACTTTTTTTTCATCAGAAAGACGAGAGAAATTGATTGCCGTTAAAAAATTTCAGCTAACTTCAATAGCAAAAAAGTTAGTCAGTCACTGTGAACATTTTTGAAAATTTTGGAAAATAATTGATTTTTCAGACTTCGATCGACCGTAGCGGCCAAACGAAAACTCCAAATTGAACGCGGTTTGCAAATCTGAGCTCCTCGTACGTCAATTAGTAGGATTAGAGATTTTTAATTTTTGATGAAAACACGAAAAAAAGACATGAGTATACCCCTTGGAAATTTGTTAAAAAATGCAACTTTCTTAATAATCATCGTAGACTATTGAATTTAACTTTTTTTTCATCAGAAAGACGAGAGAAATTGATTGCCGTTAAAAAATTTCAGCTAACTTCAATAGCAAAAAAGTTAGTCAGTCACTGTGAACATTTTTGAAAATTTTGGAAAATAATTGATTTTTCAGACTTCGATCGACCGTAGCGGCCAAACGAAAACTCCAAATTGAACGCGGTTTGCAAATCTGAGCTCCTCGTACGTCAATTAGTCGGATTAGAGATTTTTAATTTTTGATGAAAACGTGAAAAAAAGACATGAGTAAACCCCTTGGAAATTTGTTAAAAAATGCAACTTTCTTAATAATCATCGTAGACTATTGAATTTAACTTTTTTTTCATCAGAAAGACGAGAGAAATTGATTGCCGTTAAAAAATTTCAGCTAACTTCAATAGCAAAAAAGTTAGTCAGTCACTGTGAACATTTTTGAAAATTTTGGAAAATAATTGATTTTTCAGACTTCGATCGACCGTAGCGGCCAAACGAAAACTCCAAATTGAACGCGGTTTGCAAATCTGAGCTCCTCGTACGTCAATTAGTCGGATTAGAGATTTTTAATTTTTGATGAAAACGTGAAAAAAAGACATGAGTAAACCCCTTGGAAATTTGTTAAAAAATGCAACTTTCTTAATAATCATCGTAGACTATTGAATTTAACTTTTTTTTCATCAGAAAGACGAGAGAAATTGATTGCCGTTAAAAAGTTTCAGCTATCTTCAATTCCAAAAAAGTTAGTCAGTCACTGTGAACATTTTTGAAAATTTTGGAAAATAATTGATTTTTCAGACTTCGATCGACCGTAGCGGCCAAACGAAAACTCCAAATTGAACGCGGTTTGCAAATCTGAGCTCCTCGTACGTCAATTAGTCGGATTAGAGATTTTTAATTTTTGATGAAAACGTGAAAAAAAGACATGAGTAAACCCCTTGGAAATTTGTTAAAAAATGCAACTTTCTTAATAATCATCGTAGACTATTGAATTTAACTTTTTTTTCATCAGAAAGACGAGAGAAATTGATTGCCGTTAAAAAATTTCAGCTAACTTCAATAGCAAAAAAGTTAGTCAGTCACTGTGAACATTTTTGAAAATTTTGGAAAATAATTGATTTTTCAGACTTCGATCGACCGTAGCGGCCAAACGAAAACTCCAAATTGAACGCGGTTTGCAAATCTGAGCTCCTCGTACGTCAATTAGTCGGATTAGAGATTTTTAATTTTTGATGAAAACGTGAAAAAAAGACATGAGTAAACCCCTTGGAAATTTGTTAAAAAATGCAACTTTCTTAATAATCATCGTAGACTATTGAATTTAACTTTTTTTTCATCAGAAAGACGAGAGAAATTGATTGCCGTTAAAAAATTTCAGCTAACTTCAATAGCAAAAAAGTTAGTCAGTCACTGTGAACATTTTTGAAAATTTTGGAAAATAATTGATTTTTCAGACTTCGATCGACCGTAGCGGCCAAACGAAAACTCCAAATTGAACGCGGTTTGCAAATCTGAGCTCCTCGTACGTCAATTAGTCGGATTAGAGATTTTTAATTTTTGATGAAAACGTGAAAAAAAGACATGAGTAAACCCCTTGGAAATTTGTTAAAAAATGCAACTTTCTTAATAATCATCGTAGACTATTGAATTTAACTTTTTTTTCATCAGAAAGACGAGAGAAATTGATTGCCGTTAAAAAATTTCAGCTATCTTCAATAGCAAAAAAGTTAGTCAGTCACTGTGAACATTTTTGAAAATTTTGGAAAATAATTGATTTTTCAGACTTTGATCGGCCGTAGCGGCCAAACGAAAACTCCAAATTGAACGCGGTTTGCAAATCTGAGATCCTCGTACGTCAATTAGTCGGATTAGAGATTTTTAATTTTTGATGAAAACGTGAAAAAAAGACATGAGTAAACCCCTTGGAAATTTGTTAAAAAATGCAACTTTCTTAATAATCATCGTAGGCTATTGAATTTAACTTTTTTTTCATCAGAAAGACGAGAGAAATTGATTGCCGTTAAAAAGTTTCAGCTATCTTCAATACATAAAAGTTAGTCAGTCACTGTGAACATTTTTGAAAATTTTGGAAAATAATTGATTTTTCAGACTTTGATCGGCCGTAGCGGCCAAACGAAAACTCCAAATTGAACGCGGTTTGCAAATCTGAGCTCCTCGTACGTCAATTAGTCGGATTAGAGATTTTTAATTTTTGATGAAAACGTGAAAAAAAGACATGAGTAAACCCCTTGGAAATTTGTTAAAAAATGCAACTTTCTTAATAATCATCGTAGGCTATTGAATTTAACTTTTTTTTCATCAGAAAGACGAGAGAAATTGATTGCCGTTAAAAAGTTTCAGCTATCTTCAATACATAAAAGTTAGTCAGTCACTGTGAACATTTTTGAAAATTTTGGAAAATAATTGATTTTTCAGACTTTGATCGGCCGTAGCGGCCAAACGAAAACTCCAAATTGAACGCGGTTTGCAAATCTGAGATCCTCGTACGTCAATTAGTCGGATTAGAGATTTTTAATTTTTGAAGAAAACACGAAAAAAAGACATGAGTAAACCCCTTGGAAATTTGTTAAAAAATGCAACTTTCTTAATAATCATCGTAGACTATTGAATTTAACTTTTTTTTCATCAGAAAGACGAGAGAAATTGATTGCCGTTAAAAAATTTCAGCTATCTTCAATACCAAGAAAGTTAGTCAGTCACTGTGAACATTTTTGAAAATTTTGGAAAATAATTGATTTTTCAGACTTTGATCGGCCGTAGCGGCCAAACGAAAACTCCAAATTGAACGCGGTTTGCAAATCTGAGATCCTCGTACGTCAATTAGTCGGATTAGAGATTTTTAATTTTTGATGAAAACACGAAAAAAAGACATGAGTAAACCCCTTGGAAATTTGTTAAAAAATGCAACTTTCTTAATAATCATCGTAGACTATTGAATTTAACTTTTTTTTCATCAGAAAGACGAGAGAAATTGATTGCCGTTAAAAAGTTTCAGCTATCTTCAATACCAAAAAAGTTAGTCAGTCACTGTGAACATTTTTGAAAATTTTGGAAAATAATTGATTTTTTAGACTTTGATCGGCCGTAGCGGCCAAACGAAAACTCCAAATTGAACGCGGTTTGTAAATCTGAGATCCTCGTACGTCAATTAGTCGGATTAGAGATTTTTAATTTTTGATGAAAACACGAAAAAAAGACATGAGTAAACCCCTTGGAAATTTGTTAAAAAATGCAACTTTCTTAATAATCATCGTAGACTATTGAATTTAACTTTTTTTTCATCAGAAAGACGAGAGAAATTGATTGCCGTTAAAAAATTTCAGCTATCTTCAATACCAAGAAAGTTAGTCAGTCACTGTGAACATTTTTGAAAATTTTGGAAAATAATTGATTTTTCAGACTTTGATCGGCCGTAGCGGCCAAACGAAAACTCCAAATTGAACGCGGTTTGCAAATCTGAGATCCTCGTACGTCAATTAGTCGGATTAGAGATTTTTAATTTTTGATGAAAACACGAAAAAAAGACATGAGTAAACCCCTTGGAAATTTGTTAAAAAATGCAACTTTCTTAATAATCATCGTAGACTATTGAATTTAACTTTTTTTTCATCAGAAAGACGAGAGAAATTGATTGCCGTTAAAAAATTTCAGCTATCTTCAATACCAAGAAAGTTAGTCAGTCACTGTGAACATTTTTGAAAATTTTGGAAAATAATTGATTTTTCAGACTTTGATCGGCCGTAGCGGCCAAACGAAAACTCCAAATTGAACGCGGTTTGTAAATCTGAGATCCTCGTACGTCAATTAGTCGGATTAGAGATTTTTAATTTTTGATGAAAACACGAAAAAAAGACATGAGTAAACCCCTTGGAAATTTGTTAAAAAATGCAACTTTCTTAATAATCATCGTAGGCTATTGAATTTAACTTTTTTTTCATCAGAAAGACGAGAGAAATTGATTGCCGTTAAAAAGTTTCAGCTATCTTCAATACATAAAAGTTAGTCAGTCACTGTGAACATTTTTGAAAATTTTGGAAAATAATTGATTTTTCAGACTTTGATCGGCCGTAGCGGCCAAACGAAAACTCCAAATTGAACGCGGTTTGCAAATCTGAGATCCTCGTACGTCAATTAGTCGGATTAGAGATTTTTAATTTTTGATGAAAACACGAAAAAAAGACATGAGTAAACCCCTTGGAAATTTGTTAAAAAATGCAACTTTCTTAATAATCATCGTAGGCTATTGAATTTAACTTTTTTTTCATCAGAAAGACGAGAGAAATTGATTGCCGTTAAAAAATTTCAGCTATCTTCAATACCAAGAAAGTTAGTCAGTCACTGTGAACATTTTTGAAAATTTTGGAAAATAATTGATTTTTCAGACTTCGATCGACCGTAGCGGCCAAACGAAAACTCCAAATTGAACGCGGTTTGCAAATCTGAGATCCTCGTACGTCAATTAGTCGGATTAGAGATTTTTAATTTTTGATGAAAACACGAAAAAAAGACATGAGTAAACCCCTTGGAAATTTGTTAAAAAATGCAACTTTCTTAATAATCATCGTAGGCTATTGAATTTAACTTTTTTTTCATCAGAAAGACGAGAGAAATTGATTGCCGTTAAAAAGTTTCAGCTATCTTCAATACATAAAAGTTAGTCAGTCACTGTGAACATTTTTGAAAATTTTGGAAAATAATTGATTTTTCAGACTTTGATCGGCCGTAGCGGCCAAACGAAAACTCCAAATTGAACGCGGTTTGCAAATCTGAGATCCTCGTACGTCAATTAGTCGGATTAGAGATTTTTAATTTTTGATGAAAACACGAAAAAAAGACATGAGTAAACCCCTTGGAAATTTGTTAAAAAATGCAACTTTCTTAATAATCATCGTAGACTATTGAATTTAACTTTTTTTTCATCAGAAAGACGAGAGAAATTGATTGCCGTTAAAAAATTTCAGCTATCTTCAATACCAAGAAAGTTAGTCAGTCACTGTGAACATTTTTGAAAATTTTGGAAAATAATTGATTTTTCAGACTTTGATCGGCCGTAGCGGCCAAACGAAAACTCCAAATTGAACGCGGTTTGCAAATCTGAGATCCTCGTACGTCAATTAGTCGATTAGAGATTTTTAATTTTTGATGAAAACACGAAAAAAAGACATGAGTAAACCCTTGGAAATTTGTTAAAAAATGCAACTTTCTTAATAATCATCGTAGACTATTGAATTTAACTTTTTTTTCATCAGAAAGACGAGAGAAATTGATTGCCGTTAAAAAGTTTCAGCTATCTTCAATACCAAAAAGTTAGTCAGTCACTGTGAACATTTTTGAAAATTTTGGAAAATAATTGATTTTTTAGACTTTGATCGGCCGTAGCGGCCAAACGAAAACTCCAAATTGAACGCGGTTTGCAAATCTGAGATCCTCGTACGTCAATTAGTCGGATTAGAGATTTTTAATTTTTGATGAAAACACGAAAAAAAGACATGAGTAAACCCCTTGGAAATTTGTTAAAAAATGCAACTTTCTTAATAATCATCGTAGACTATTGAATTTAACTTTTTTTTCATCAGAAAGACGAGAGAAATTGATTGCCGTTAAAAAGTTTCAGCTATCTTCAATACATAAAAGTTAGTCAGTCACTGTGAACATTTTTGAAAATTTTGGAAAATAATTGATTTTTCAGACTTTGATCGGCCGTAGCGGCCAAACGAAAACTCCAAATTGAACGCGGTTTGCAAATCTGAGATCCTCGTACGTCAATTAGTCGGATTAGAGATTTTTAATTTTTGATGAAAACACGAAAAAAAGACATGAGTAAACCCCTTGGAAATTTGTTAAAAAAATGCAACTTTCTTAATAATCATCGTAGACTATTGAATTTAACTTTTTTTTCATCAGAAAGACGAGAGAAATTGATTGCCGTTAAAAAATTTCAGCTATCTTCAATACCAAGAAAGTTAGTCAGTCACTGTGAACATTTTTGAAAATTTTGGAAAATAATTGATTTTTCAGACTTTGATCGGCCGTAGCGGCCAAACGAAAACTCCAAATTGAACGCGGTTTGTAAATCTGAGATCCTCGTACGTCAATTAGTCGGATTAGAGATTTTTAATTTTTGATGAAAACACGAAAAAAAGACATGAGTAAACCCCTTGGAAATTTGTTAAAAAATGCAACTTTCTTAATAATCATCGTAGACTATTGAATTTAACTTTTTTTTCATCAGAAAGACGAGAGAAATTGATTGCCGTTAAAAAATTTCAGCTATCTTCAATACCAAAAAAGTTAGTC
Organism: Ocypus olens; assembly: GCA_910593695.2. Classification (NCBI taxonomy): domain Eukaryota; kingdom Metazoa; phylum Arthropoda; class Insecta; order Coleoptera; family Staphylinidae; genus Ocypus; species Ocypus olens. Next base: position 47,864,027 of record OU343062.1, read on the forward strand.
AGTCACTGTGAACATTTTTGAAAATTTTGGAAAATAATTGATTTTTCAGACTTTGATCGGCCGTAGCGGCCAAACGAAAAACTCCAAATTGAACGCGGTTTGTAAATCTGAGATCCTCGTACGTCAATTAGTCGGATTAGAGATTTTTAATTTTTGCTGAAAACACGAAAAAAAGACATGAGTAAACCCCTTGGAAATTTGTTAAAAAATGCAACTTTCTTAATAATCATCGTAGACTATTGAATTTAACTTTTTTTTCATCAGAAAGACGAGAGAAATTGATTGCCGTTAAAAAATTTCAGCTATCTTCAATACCAAGAAAGTTAGTCAGTCACTGTGAACATTTTTGAAAATTTTGGAAAATAATTGATTTTTCAGACTTTGATCGGCCGTAGCGGCCAAACGAAAACTCCAAATTGAACGCGGTTTGTAAATCTGAGATCCTCGTACGTCAATTAGTCGGATTAGAGATTTTTAATTTTTGATGAAAACACGAAAAAAAGACATGAGTAAACCCCTTGGAAATTTGTTAAAAAATGCAACTTTCTTAATAATCATCGTAGACTATTGAATTTAACTTTTTTTTCATCAGAAAGACGAGAGAAATTGATTGCCGTTAAAAAGTTTCAGCTATCTTCAATACCAAAAAAGTTAGTCAGTCACTGTGAACATTTTTGAAAATTTTGGAAAATAATTGATTTTTCAGACTTCGATCGACCGTAGCGGCCAAACGAAAACTCCAAATTGAACGCGGTTTGCAAATCTGAGATCCTCGTACGTCAATTAGTCGGATTAGAGATTTTTAATTTTTGCTGAAAACACGAAAAAAAGACATGAGTAAACCCCTTGGAAATTTGTTAAAAAATGCAACTTTCTTAATAATCATCGTAGACTATTGAATTTAACTTTTTTTTCATCAGAAAGACGAGAGAAATTGATTGCCGTTAAAAAATTTCAGCTATCTTCAATAACAAAAAAGTTAGTCAGTCACAGTGAACATTTTTGAAAATTTTCGAAAATAATTGATTTATTAGACTTTGATTGGCCGTAGCGGCCAAACGAAAACTCCAAATTGAACGCGGTTTGCAAATCTGAGATCCTCGTACGTCAATTAGTCGGATTAGAGATTTTTAATTTTTGCTGAAAACACGAAAAAAAGACATGAGTAAACCCCTTGGAAATTTGTTAAAAAATGCAACTTTCTTAATAATCATCGTAGACTATTGAATTTAACTTTTTTTTCATCAGAAAGACGAGAGAAATTGATTGCCGTTAAAAAATTTCAGCTATCTTCAATAGCAAAAAAGTTAGTCAGTCACTGTGAACATTTTTGAAAATTTTGGAAAATAATTGATTTTTCAGACTTTGATCGGCCGTAGCGGCCAAACGAAAACTCCAAATTGAACGCGGTTTGCAAATCTGAGATCCTCGTACGTCAATTAGTCGGATTAGAGATTTTTAATTTTTGATGAAAACACGAAAAAAAGACATGAGTAAACCCCTTGGAAATTTGTTAAAAAATGCAACTTTCTTAATAATCATCGTAGACTATTGAATTTAACTTTTTTTTCATCAGAAAGACGAGAGAAATTGATTGCCGTTAAAAAATTTCAGCTATCTTCAATACCAAAAAAGTTAGTCAGTCACTGTGAACATTTTTGAAAATTTTGGAAAATAATTGATTTTTCAGACTTTGATCGGCCGTAGCGGCCAAACGAAAACTCCAAATTGAACGCGGTTTTCAAATATGTGCTTCTCGTGTGCTAATTAGTCGGATTTAATTAAAATTGGCGAATTAAAATTTTTGACGAAAACCTGAAAAACCACCCAAGGGTCCCCCCTTCTTACTTTTTCTCAAAAATTGGCTTTAAAATAATTTCCTGAAGAAACCACTGGTTCGATTCAGGGTTTCTATACATCATCGGAAAGATCCTCTCAAGACGCTTCAGAAAATGTACTTTCGCAAGAACAAATGTCAATTTTAAGCCCGTGATGTGTCAGCAAAGAAAACTCGAAAATGAAAAAAATTGAAAAAATCAACTTTTTTAATAATCATCGTAGAGCATTGAAGTATGCCTTCTTTTTCATCATAAAAACGAGAGAAATCGATTGGTGATATAAAATTTCAGCAATCTTCAATAGCAAAAAAATTGGCAAGTCACCATGAAATTTTCAAAAAAAGTCGATTTTTCTTACTTTGATCGGCTGTAGCGGCCAAACGAAAACTCCAAATTAAACGCGGTTTTCAAATCTGTGCTTCTCGTGTGCTAATTAGTCGGATTTAATTAAAATTGGCGAATTAAAATTTTTGACGAAAACCTGAAAAACCACCCAAGGGTCCCCCCTTCTTACCTTTGCTCAAAAATTGGCTTTGAAATGATTTCCTGAAGAAACCACAGGTTCGATTCTGGGTTTCTATACATCATCGGAAAGATCTTCTCAAGACGCTTCAGAAAAGGTATTTTCGCAAGAAAAAATATCAAGTTGAAGCCTGTGACGCGTCGGCAAAAAAATCTCGAAAATGGAAAAAATCGAAAAAATCAACTTTTTTAATAATAATCGTAGACCACTGAACCACACCTTCTTTTTCATCAGAAACACGAGAGAAATTGATTTCCGTTAAAAAATTTTAGCAATCTTCAATAGCAAAAAAATTGGCAAGTCACTATGAACATTTTCATTATATATTTGTTTTTCTTATTTTCAGAGAGCGAGTCGGGAGGATCCGGATCCGGGGTCGAGGTGGACCCGAACCTGCCCTACCCCGGCATCGCGCCCATCTCCCTCGGCTACCTGACCCAGACCACCAGACCGAGAAACTGGTGCCTGGCCCTCATCTCCAATCCATATCCTTTTTACGCGAGCATTATTTCGGCCTCTCCTCCACCGCGGGACCGTGCACCGCCATCAACTTTATAGGTGAGTGCATTTTTTTTTTCACTGCGGAATTTCGTGCGTCTTGGATCCAGATAAATCCACCATTTGCATTTTTACGAGAGAGAAAAAAAATTGAACAACCCACTTCACCCTCTGATTAGCGGCCGACATTTCGGGGAGTTCATGTTGCGTTCAGAAATTTTTGTATTGTGATTTGCATAATTGCGCTGATTATAAAGTCCGCACGAAGGGTCGTTAATTTTGTTATGACCTACAATCAAAAAAATTGGTTTATGAAAATTATGATTTTCGTAATAAGTGCTGGCGTTATGGGTACATAATTTTATTATCAGCGTTTTTTTTGGGACGCGTAAAAAATGCGGGAACGCAAATAAAGAATTTTCTTAACAACGGGAGCTGATCGCATCCTGACGACGGGAGCTGATCGCATCCTGACGATAGGAGTTGATCGCATCCTGACGACGAGAGCTTATCAAATCGCTTTAAACCACTCTACCCACATTTGTGTTAATTTGAGTCGGTCAACAAAAAAATAATGCTTTCGCTATAATAATAAAACACTTAACTTTGTTTTGTGTAACTTGGACATTTATTTTTGTGACTTAAGTTTCGGTAAGTACAATTACCTTTTTCAAACATGACTTCATGTTTTATTATAATATTTAAAATGTATGTAACGAAGCAGAAGCCTCCAGCGTAAACAATATGAATGCTTTTACTGTTTACCTAACGACGGGAGCTTATCGCATCCTGACGACGGGAGCTTATCAAACCGCTTTAAACCAGTCTATCTACATTTGCGTCCGTTTGAGTCAGTAAAAAAAAAAATGTTGCGTTTTGGAATTATTTTGTATTTATTTTAAATTATTTACAATACAGCCTCCCCGTATAATCGTTCACATATTGTTTCATACCTAGTAGTAAGTACCCTATGTCAAATATATATAAATTATAATACTAGCCGTGTGTGACGGTATGGCTCAGGCCTACGTCAAAAAAAAAAAAAACAATACAGCTTCTTTAAATTCAGTCAAGATTTTTGTTACACCCTGTATTAACAACATGGATAAGTACGTTTAAAATTTAAAGATGTATATAATAAATTATCCGTCCATTTACCATAAAAAAGTTACAAATCAAGAAGAACACGGATTTCAGCGTGCGTCCATTATCGCGATTTATTTGTTGTTTTCAGTTGGTAAATGAAATTTAAAATTCAAATGGCGACCCTCCCCGTCCGTAAACTTTTGCCCTTAATATGCAACGTTTGATGCCCGACTTGTAAACTCTTCCATTTTCCGTTTCGCCCTCCGCTGACAAGATGTAAATGTAAGCAAATCGTGATTGTGCTCCGTGTTTACGTCGACTGACGTGTAAATTCGAGCTCTAAAGAGCTGTTATATGCTAATACAGGTATTTACTGAAGTGCCTCGATGATTAAAATTCCAAGTTGTTCGTGCGGATCATTTTATTAAGAAAGTATGCAAAAAATTAATCATTAAAAAAAAATGCAAAAACAACTGCTTTCGATTCGAAAATTTCCAAATTTACTCAAAATCCATCCTGTGTTAAGATTATGTGAAAATTGACACGCATTACAACACAAAATTTAGAAATAATTTCATTCTAACGGAGAGCCAGTTTATGCAAAAAACTGCAATTAATTAAATGGAGTTAAAAAAATACAAAAACAACTGCTATCGATTCGAAAATTTCCAAATTCACTCAAAATCCATCCTGTGTTAAGATTATGTGAAAATTGACACGCATTACATCACAAAATTTAGAAATAATTTCATTCTAACGGAGAGCCAGTTTATGCAAAAAACTGCAATTAATTAAATGGCGTTAAAAAAATACAAAAACAACTGCTATCGATTCGGAAATTTCCAAATTTACTCAAAATCCATCCCGTGTTAAGGTTATGTGAAAATTTACATACATTACATCACAAAATTTAGAAATAATTTCATTCTAACGGAGAGACGATTTATGCAAAAAACTGCAATTAATTAAATGGAGTTAAAAAAATACAAAAACAACTGCTATCGATTCGAAAATTTCCAAATTTGCTCAAAATCCATCCCGTGTTAAGATTATGTGAAAATTCACATACATTACATCACAAAATTTAGAAATAATTTCATTCTAACGGAGAGACGATTTATGCAAAAAACTGCAATTAATTAAATGGAGTTAAAAAAATACAAAAACAACTGCTATCGATTCGAAAATTTCCAAATTTGCTCAAAATCCATCCCGTGTTAAGATTATGTGAAAATTCACATACATTACATCACAAAATTTAGAAATAATTTCATTCTAACGGAGAGACGATTTATGCAAAAAACTGCAATTAATTAAATGGAGTTAAAAAAATACAAAAACAACTGCTATCGATTCGAAAATTTCCAAATTTGCTCAAAATCCATCCTGCGTTAAGATTATGTGAAAATTTACATACATTACATCACAAAATTTAGAAATAATTTCATTCTAACGGAGAGCCAGTTTATGCAAAAAACTGCAATTAATTAAATGGCGTTAAAAAAATACAAAAACAACTGCTATCGATTCGGAAATTTCCAAATTTACTCAAAATCCATCCCGTGTTAAGGTTATGTGAAAATTTACATACATTACATCACAAAATTTAGAAATAATTTCATTCTAACGGAGAGCCGATTTATGCAAAAAACGCAATTAATTAAATGGAGTTAAAAAAATACAAAAACAACTGCCATCGATTCGAAAATTTCAAAATTCACTCAAAATCCATCCTGCGTTAAGATTATGTGAAAATTTACATACATTACATCACAAAATTTAGAAATAATTTCATTCTAACGGAGAGACGATTTATGCAAAAAATGGCAATTAATTAAATGGAGTTAAAAAAATACAACAACAACTGCTATCGATGCAAAAATTTCTAAATTTACTCAAAATCCATCCCGTGTTAAGATTATGTGAAAATTCACATACATTACATCACAAAATTTAGAAATAATTTCATTCTAACGGAGAGACGATTTATGCAAAAAACTGCAATCAATTAAACGGCGTTAAAAAAATACAAAAACAACTGCTATCGATTCGAAAATTTCCAAATTCACTCAAAATCCATCCTGTGTTAAGGTTATATGAAAATTTACATGCATTACATCACAAAATTTAGAAATAATTTCATTCCAACGGAGAGACGATTTATGCAAAAAACTGCAATTAATTAAATGGAGTTAAAAAAATACAAAAACAACTGCTATCGATTCGAAAATTTCCAAATTTACTCAAAATCCATCCCGTGTTAAGGTTATGTGAAAATTTACATGCATTACATCACAAAATTTAGAAATAATTTCATTCTAACGGAGAGCCAATTTATGCAAGAATTGCAATTAATTAAATGGGGTTAAAAAAATACAAAAACAACTGCTATCGATTTGAAAATTTCCAAATTCACTCAAAATCCATCCCGTGTTAAGATTATGTGAAAATTTACATGCATTACATCACAAAATTTAGAAATAATTTCATTCTAACGGAGAGCCAATTTATGCAAGAATTGCAATTAATTAAATGGGGTTAAAAAAATACAAAAACAACTGCTATCGATTTGAAAATTTCCAAATTCACTCAAAATCCATCCCGTGTTAAGATTATGTGAAAATTTACATGCATTACATCACAAAATTTAGAAATAATTTCATTCTAACGGAGAGCCAATTTATGCAAGAATTGCAATTAATTAAATGGGGTTAAAAAAATACAAAAACAACTGCTATCGATTTGAAAATTTCCAAATTCACTCAAAATCCATCCCGTGTTAAGATTATGTGACAATTTACATGCGTTACATCACAAAATTTAGAAATAATTTCATTCTAACGGAGAGCCGATTTATGCAAAAAACTGCAATTAATTAAATGGAGTTAAAAAAATACAAAAACAACTGCTATCGATTCGAAAATTTCCAAATTTACTCAAAATCCATCCCGTGTTAAGGTTATGTGAAAATTTACATGCATTACATCACAAAATTTAGAAATATTTTCATTCTAACGGAGAGACGATTTATGCAAAAAACTGCAATTAATTAAATGGAGTTAAAAAAATACAAAAACAACTGCTATCGATTCGAAAATTTCCAAATTCACTCAAAATCCATCCTGTGTTAAGGTTATATGAAAATTTACATGCATTACATCACAAAATTTAGAAATAATTTCATTCCAACGGAGAGACGATTTATGCAAAAAACTGCAATTAATTAAATGGAGTTAAAAAAATACAAAAACAACTGCTATCGATTCGAAAATTTCCAAATTTACTCAAAATCCATCCCGTGTTAAGGTTATGTGAAAATTTACATGCATTACATCACAAAATTTAGAAATAATTTCATTCTAACGGAGAGACGATTTATGCAAAAAACTGCAATTAATTAAATGGAGTTAAAAAAATACAAAAACAACTGCTATCGATTGGAAAATTTCCAAATTCACTCAAAATCCATCCCGTGTTAAGATTATGTGACAATTTACATGCGTTACATCACAAAATTTAGAAATAATTTCATTCTAACGGAGAGACGATTTTTGCAAAAAACTGCAATTAATTAAATGGAGTTAAAAAAATACAAAAACAACTGCCATCCATCCGAAAATTTCCAAATTTACTCAAAATCCATCCCGTGTTAAGATTATGTGAAAATTTACATACATTACATCACAAAATTTAGAAATAATTTCATTCTAACGGAGAGTCAATTTATGCAAAAAACTGCAATTAATTAAATGGAGTTAAAAAAATACAAAAACAACTGCTATCGATTCGAAAATTTCCAAATTTACTCAAAATCCATCCCGTGTTAAGATTATATGAAAATTTACATGCATTACATCACAAAATTTAGAAATAATTTCATTCTAACGGAGAGTTAATTTATGCAAAAAACTGCAATTAATTAAATGGAGTTAAAAAAATACAAAAACAACTGCTATCGATTCGAAAATTTCCAAATTTACTCAAAATCCATCCCGTGTTAAGGTTATGTGAAAATTTACATGCATTACATCACAAAATTTAGAAATAATTTCATTCTAACGGAGAGACGATTTTTGCAAAAAACTGCAATTAATTAAATGGAGTTAAAAAAATACAAAAACAACTGCCATCCATCCGAAAATTTCCAAATTTACTCAAAATCCATCCCGTGTTAAGATTATGTGAAAATTTACATACATTACATCACAAAATTTAGAAATAATTTCATTCTAACGGAGAGTCAATTTATGCAAAAAACTGCAATTAATTAAATGGAGTTAAAAAAATACAAAAACAACTGCTATCGATTCGAAAATTTCCAAATTTACTCAAAATCCATCCCGTGTTAAGGTTATGTGAAAATTTACATGCATTACATCACAAAATTTAGAAATAATTTCATTCCAACGGAGAGACGATTTATGCAAAAACTGCAATTAATTAAATGGCGTTAAAAAAATACAAAAACAACTGCCATCGATTCGAAAATTTCCAAATTTACTCAAAATCCATCCCGTGTTAAGATTATGTGAAAATTTACATGCGTTACATCACAAAATTTAGAAATAATTTCATTCCAACGGAGAGACGATTTATGCAAAAAACTGCAATTAATTAAATGGCGTTAAAAAAATACAAAAACAACTGCCATCGATTCGAAAATTTCCAAATTTACTCAAAATCCATCCTGTGTTAAGGTTATGTGAAAATTTACATGCGTTACATCACAAAATTTAGAAATAATTTCATTCTAACGGAGAGACGATTTATGCAAAAAACTGCAATTAATTAAATGGAGTTAAAAAAATACAAAAACAACTGCTATCGATTGGAAAAATTCCAAATTCACTCAAAATCCATCCTGTGTTAAGGTTATGTGAAAATTTACATGCATTACATCACAAAATTTAGAAATAATTTCATTCTAACGGAGAGACGATTTTTGCAAAAAACTGCAATTAATTAAATGGAGTTAAAAAAATACAAAAACAACTGCTATCGATTCGAAAATTTCCAAATTTACTCAAAATCCATCCCGTGTTAAGATTATGTGAAAATTTACATGCGTTACATCACAAAATTTAGAAATAATTTCATTCTAACGGAGAGTCAATTTATGCAAAAAACTGCAATTAATTAAATGGAGTTAAAAAAATACAAAAACAACTGCTATCGATTCGAAAATTTCCAAATTTACTCAAAATCCATCCCGTGTTAAGGTTATGTGAAAATTTACATGCATTACATCACAAAATTTAGAAATAATTTCATTCCAACGGAGAGACGATTTATGCAAAAACTGCAATTAATTAAATGGCGTTAAAAAAATACAAAAACAACTGCCATCGATTCGAAAATTTCCAAATTTACTCAAAATCCATCCCGTGTTAAGATTATGTGAAAATTTACATGCGTTACATCACAAAATTTAGAAATAATTTCATTCCAACGGAGAGACGATTTATGCAAAAAACTGCAATTAATTAAATGGCGTTAAAAAAATACAAAAACAACTGCCATCGATTCGAAAATTTCCAAATTTACTCAAAATCCATCCTGTGTTAAGGTTATGTGAAAATTTACATGCGTTACATCACAAAATTTAGAAATAATTTCATTCTAACGGAGAGACGATTTATGCAAAAAACTGCAATTAATTAAATGGAGTTAAAAAAATACAAAAACAACTGCTATCGATTGGAAAAATTCCAAATTCACTCAAAATCCATCCTGTGTTAAGGTTATGTGAAAATTTACATGCATTACATCACAAAATTTAGAAATAATTTCATTCTAACGGAGAGACGATTTTTGCAAAAAACTGCAATTAATTAAATGGAGTTAAAAAAATACAAAAACAACTGCTATCGATTCGAAAATTTCCAAATTTACTCAAAATCCATCCCGTGTTAAGATTATGTGAAAATTTACATGCGTTACATCACAAAATTTAGAAATAATTTCATTCTAACGGAGAGTCAATTTATGCAAAAAACTGCAATTAATTAAATGGAGTTAAAAAAATACAAAAACAACTGCTATCGATTCGAAAATTTCCAAATTTACTCAAAATCCATCCTGTGTTAAGATTATCTGAAAAGTTGGATACTAGCGGGCCCAAGTAAGATCCCTGTGGGATACCATCCGTATAGAAATATTGATATAACTTTTTTATTTTGGAGTTTACCGAAATTTTTTTCGAATAAAATGTGTTTGGTTAGAAGTGTTTCATACAAATACCGGATTGTATTTCTCACCACGTATAAGCGTAATGAATAATTAATTTTTATTTTAAGTTTCTTCGTTAGAAATTTGGGAAATATTTCAACTATGGCATAGTTGGGAAGGTACAACGGACTCATTCTGAAATAATTACGTTTCGAGTAAATACGCTTTTCCGATCAAGTTTTAAAATTACAAGTCACGTGTTCCCGCATATGTTTCATCCCCCATTGTGCTCGGCAATTCTGAAATGCCTTTGTTCGCGTCTTTCCCGGATTCGTGATATTGCGAACGGGGAGCAGCTCTCACAGACACACGGCCACAAGAGGAAGAGCAAACAAGGCACCGACATCATCAGCGCCCGGGCTACGTTTACACAAATCAATTTGATATACGACCGTTCCCGCATTATCCATCGTCGGCGGTTCCTTTGTGGAGTCTTTTGATCTCTCCCGCAGCGAGACACACAACTCCGCGAGACACCTACGGAGGAGATTTAACTTTTTTTAGAGTTTCTTCCCGTTGAAAATCGCTCTATTCTATTCGAGAGATTTTTTTCACTATTTTTCTGATAATTCGCAGGTCGAATACTATACGAATCCAAAGTTTCAGAATTTTACTCATAAGACATTAATATTTTCATCCCCTAAAAAAACACCCTAATTTATACATTACATTTTTTTTATTATTTTTTCCTCAATCACGAGCTCAATTTGGAGAGTTTTGGCCAGAAAAATATTCATTGGACATTTTTACGTTCCCGGCGCATTCACCATAACTTAAATTTATGAATAAGCTCAATATAATTGCCTGTAAAGGGATGGATGAGACTTTTACAAAATTGTTCGTTAGTTAAAGGTTAAGTAAAGTAAACAAGTTCTTGGTTTAATAATGATCAGGAGCGCTATGACGATGACCTTGGCTGTCGTTGTGCCTTAAACGCAAAATTCATTCACTCATAATGATCTGGAGATACGTTATTTTTATGAATGAAGTATGTACTAATAAAAATTTCGATTCTTTGTAACAATTTATTTATAAATCGATTCGATAACTTATTTTTATCATCCGGATATCCCTCTCGACATTGAATACTGACGCCCTTGATTAATTCGAACGTTGTACACGCGCGCGTCCCGCAAAATATTCATGAATTCGCAATAGAGAGCGGCGGTGTCATGCAATCAGCTGTTTTCATTAGCGTTCGTCTGGGGGATAATAGAGGCGATGTTTATTGTACACATTTGGCCCGACACTGGTATCGCGAAAATTGCGTGACGACGGATTTACGTAATGCGAAATATGCCTTGCAAATTAACCAATTATTTTCTAACGTGTAATCAGGAACACTGTAATCCCGATCGCGTATAAAATCTTTTGCGCAGCAACGTAATATTTGGGATTACACGTATTTTTACATAATTCTGTTTTGTGCGAAATGGCAATCTTATTGATAAAATCATTTAAAAATTACTGATGGTAATCATTTGAATATTTATTTTCTTCTTTTTTTTCTGACTCGGTCACGACAAGGTTGATTTTTATTATCAAAAATAAATTAATCTTGTGTCGAGTGTGTCGAGTGTGACGAGTGTCAAGATGATGAAAAAATGAAACACACTGTATATAGCCTAGTTTGTCACGACAAGATTTCTCTTTATTATCAAATATTAATTAACAATACACACGATTTAGGAGTGTGAAACATGCTGTATATCACCTAGTTTCAACTTCAAGAATTTGTATTCTCCGGTTGAAACCGGTCCGTAAATGCACTTTACGAGGCGGGGAGAGAATAAAAATTTCTAAACAGCTTCTCGTAAGTCATCCCGCATTCAGCCTTCGGCCCGACCCGAAGAAATCTAATTCCGGGGCATAAACGCAAGGGAACAAATCGAATTTGCCAAAGTTTCTCTTCCCCCCATTCTTTAATTCCGTACCCTCTAAATATATTATGAGGGCGGCGCAATTCCACGCATCCCCCGTCTTGGGGGATGGCCTAATTTTCAGCGGCGAAAAAATTAACCAACAAATGCGAGGATCTCGCAAGAAATTAAAATTGACGTGTTTTCCGAAATTTTTCATTAATAAAAAAAATTCCACGGCGCAGAAATTTCTCTGTAAATTCCACATTTCTTTCACCAGATGTTTGAAATTTTGACAGATGAATCCCAAATAATCCGCCTTTATAATTACCCACTGAAAATTATTCTAACTTTAGAATAACACAAATGGCTGCTGTTGGAAACAAATTTTCTTCACCAAAAATGCACTTTTTCCTGAAATTTCTCTGTAAATTCCACATTTCCTTCAGCAGATGCTTGAAATTTTGACAGATGAATCTCAAATAATCCGCCTTTATAATTACCCACTGAAAATTATTCTAACTTCCGAATAACACAAATGGCTGCGGTTGAAAACAAATTTTCTGTACCGGAAATGCACTTTTACCTGAAATTTCTCTGTAAATTCCACATTTCTTTCAGAAGATGTTTGAAATTTTGACAGATGAATCCCAAATAATCCCCCTTTGTAATTACCCACTGAAAATTATTCCAACTTTAGAATAACATAAATGGCTGCGGTTGAAAACAAATTTTCTGAACCGGAAATGCACTTTTTCTGAAATTTATCTGTAAATTCCACGTTTCTTTCAGCAGATGCTTGAAATTTTGACAGATGAATCCCAAATAATCCGCCTTTATAATTACCCACTGAAAATTATTCTAACTTTAGAATAACACAAATGGCTGCGGTTGAAAACAAATTTTCTTCACCAAAAATGCACTTTTTCCTGAATTTTCTCTGTAAATTCCACATTTCTTTCAGCAGATGCTTGAAATTTTGACAGGTGAATCTCAAATAATCCGCCTTTATAATTACCCACTGAAAATTATTCTAACTTCCAAATAACACAAATGGCTGCGGTTGAAAACAAATTTTCTGCACCGGAAATGCACTTTTTCCTGAAATTTCTCTGTAAATTCCACATTTCTTTCAGCAAATGTTTGAAATTTTGACAGATGAATCCCAAATAATCCGCCTTTACAATTACCCACTGAAAATTATTCTAACTTTAGAATAACACAAATGGCTGCGGTTGAAAACAAATTTAACTCACCAAAAATGCACTTTTTCCTGAAATTTCTCTGTAAATTCCACATTTCTTTCAGCAGATGCTTGAAATTTTGACAGATGAATCTCAAATAATCCCCCTTTGTAATTACCCACTGAAAATTATTCTAACTTTAGAATAACACAAATGGCTGCGGTTGAAAACAAATTTAACTCACCAAAAATGCACTTTTTCCTGAAATTTCTCTGTAAATTCCACATTTCTTTCAGCAGATGCTTGAAATTTTGACAGATGAATCTCAAATAATCCCCCTTTGTAATTACCCACTGAAAATTATTCTAACTTTAGAATAACACAAATGGCTGCGGTTGAAAACAAATTTTCTTCACCAAAAATGCACTTTTTCCTGAATTTTCTCTGTAAATTCCACATTTCTTTCAGCAGATGCTTGAAATTTTGACAGATGAATCTCAAATAATCCCCCTTTGTAATTACCCACTGAAAATTATTCTAACTTTAGAATAACACAAATGGCTGCGGTTGAAAACAAATTTAACTCACCAAAAATGCACTTTTTCCTGAAATTTCTCTGTAAATTCCACATTTCTTTCAGCAGATGCTTGAAATTTTGACAGATGAATCTCAAATAATCCCCCTTTGTAATTACCCACTGAAAATTATTCTAACTTTAGAATAACACAAATGGCTGCTGTTGGAAACAAATTTTCTTCACCAAAAATGCACTTTTTCCTGAAATTTCTCTGTAAATTCCACAATTCTTTCAGCAAATATTTGAAATTTTGACAGATGAATCCCAAATAATCCGCCTTTACAATTACCCACTGAAAATTATTCTAACTTTAGAATAACACAAATGGCTGCGGTTGAAAACAAATTTAACTCACCAAAAATGCACTTTTTCCTGAAATTTCTCTGTAAATTCCACATTTCTTTCAGCAGATGCTTGAAATTTTGACAGGTGAATCTCAAATAATCCGCCTTTATAATTACCCACTGAAAATTATTCTAACTTCCAAATAACACAAATGGCTGCGGTTGAAAACAAATTTTCTTCACCAAAAATGCACTTTTTCCTGAATTTTCTCTGTAAATTCCACATTTCTTTCAGCAGATGCTTGAAATTTTGACAGGTGAATCTCAAATAATCCGCCTTTATAATTACCCACTGAAAATTATTCTAACTTCCAAATAACACAAATGGCTGCGGTTGAAAACAAATTTTCTTCACCAAAAATGCACTTTTTCCTGAAATTTCTCTGTAAATTCCACATTTCCTTCAGCAGATGCTTGAAATTTTGACAGATGAATCTCAAATAATCCGCCTTTATAATTACCCACTGAAAATTATTCTAACTTCCGAATAACACAAATGGCTGCGGTTGAAAACAAATTTTCTGTACCGGAAATGCACTTTTACCTGAAATTTCTCTGTAAATTCCACATTTCTTTCAGAAGATGTTTGAAATTTTGACAGATGAATCCCAAATAATCCCCCTTTGTAATTACCCACTGAAAATTATTCCAACTTTAGAATAACATAAATGGCTGCGGTTGAAAACAAATTTTCTGAACCGGAAATGCACTTTTTCTGAAATTTATCTGTAAATTCCACGTTTCTTTCAGCAGATGCTTGAAATTTTGACAGATGAATCCCAAATAATCCGCCTTTATAATTACCCACTGAAAATTATTCTAACTTTAGAATAACACAAATGGCTGCGGTTGAAAACAAATTTTCTTCACCAAAAATGCACTTTTTCCTGAATTTTCTCTGTAAATTCCACATTTCTTTCAGCAGATGCTTGAAATTTTGACTGGTGAATCTCAAATAATCCGCCTTTATAATTACCCACTGAAAATTATTCTAACTTCCAAATAACACAAATGGCTGCGGTTGAAAACAAATTTTCTGCACCGGAAATGCACTTTTTCCTGAAATTTCTCTGTAAATTCCACATTTCTTTCAGCAAATGTTTGAAATTTTGACAGATGAATCCCAAATAATCCGCCTTTACAATTACCCACTGAAAATTATTCTAACTTTAGAATAACACAAATGGCTGCGGTTGAAAACAAATTTAACTCACCAAAAATGCACTTTTTCCTGAAATTTCTCTGTAAATTCCACATTTCTTTCAGCAGATGCTTGAAATTTTGACAGATGAATCTCAAATAATCCCCCTTTGTAATTACCCACTGAAAATTATTCTAACTTTAGAATAACACAAATGGCTGCGGTTGAAAACAAATTTTCTTCACCAAAAATGCACTTTTTCCTGAATTTTCTCTGTAAATTCCACATTTCTTTCAGCAGATGCTTGAAATTTTGACAGGTGAATCTCAAATAATCCGCCTTTATAATTACCCACTGAAAATTATTCTAACTTCCAAATAACACAAATGGCTGCGGTTGAAAACAAATTTTCTGCACCGGAAATGCACTTTTTCCTGAAATTTCTCTGTAAATTCCACATTTCTTTCAGCAAATGTTTGAAATTTTGACAGATGAATCTCAAATAATCCCCCTTTGTAATTACCCACTGAAAATTATTCTAACTTTAGACTAACACAAATGGCTGCGGTTGAAAACAAATTTAACTCACCAAAAATGCACTTTTTCCTGAAATTTCTCTGTAAATTCCACATTTCTTTCAGCAGATGCTTGAAATTTTGACAGATGAATCTCAAATAATCCCCCTTTGTAATTACCCACTGAAAATTATTCTAACTTTAGAATAACACAAATGGCTGCGGTTGAAAACAAATTTAACTCACCAAAAATGCACTTTTTCCTGAAATTTCTCTGTAAATTCCACATTTCTTTCAGCAGATGCTTGAAATTTTGACAGATGAATCTCAAATAATCCCCCTTTGTAATTACCCACTGAAAATTATTCCAACTTTAGAATAACACAAATGGCTGCGGTTGAAAACAAATTTTCTGATCAAAAAATGCACTTTTTCTGAAATTTCTCTGTAAATTCCACATTTCTTTCAGCAGATGTTTGAAATTTTGACAGATGAATCCCAAATAATCCGCCTTTATAATTACCCACTGAAAATTATTCTAACTTTAGAATAACACAAATGGCTGCTGTTGGAAACAAATTTTCTTCACCAAAAATGCACTTTTTCCTGAAATTTCTCTGTAAATTCCACAATTCTTTCAGCAAATATTTGAAATTTTGACAGATGAATCCCAAATAATCCGTCTTTACAATTACCCACTGAAAATTATTCTAACTTCCGAATAACACAAATGGCTGCGGTTGAAAACAAATTTAATTCATGACTTATTTGAAATATTTTAAACTGTATTTAAATTTTGTTTTTCTTAGGTATTTGTATATTGTTTTTAACTCGATATTTCTTTGTAATATTTTAAATTGTATTTAAATTATGTTTTTTTTAAGTATGTGTATATTGTTTTAAAGTCGTCTTAATTGTCTTAGTATTTTATTTATTCTGACGTTTATTTTTAGTTTGTAAGAATCTATTTTACTGTACTTGTTTAATTGCACATGGCCTACCGTTAATAAATACATTACATTACATTACATTACAACTCACCAAAAATGCACTTTTTCCTGAAATTTCTCTGTAAATTCCACATTTCTTCCAGCAGATGTTTGAAATTTTGACAGATGAATCCCAAATAATCCGCCTTTATAATTACCCACTGAAAATTATTCTAACTTTAGAATAACACAAATGGCTGCGGGTGAAAACAAATTTTCTTCACCAAAAATGCACTTTTTTCTGAAATTTCTTCGTAAATTCCACGTTTCTTTCAGCAGATGCTTGAAATTTTGACAGATGAATCCCAAATAATCCCCCTTTGTAATTACCCACTGAAAATTATTCTAACTTTAGAATAACACAAATGGCTGCGGTTGAAAACAAATTTTCTGCACCGGAAATGCACTTTTTCCTGAAATTTCTCTGTAAATTCCACATTTCCTTCAGCAGATGCTTGAAATTTTGACAGATGAATCCCAAATAATCCCCCTTTGTAATTACCCACTGAAAATTATTCCAACTTTAGAATAACACAAATGGCTGCGGTTGAAAACAAATTTTCTGCACCGGAAATGCACTTTTACCTGAAATTTCTCTGTAAATTCCACATTTCTTTCAGAAGATGTTTGAAATTTTGACAGATGAATCCCAAATAATCCCCCTTTGTAATTACCCACTGAAAATTATTCTAACTTTAGAATAACACAAATGGCTGCGGTTGAAAACAAATTTTCTTCACCAAAAATGCACTTTTTCCTGAATTTTCTCTGTAAATTCCACATTTCTTTCAGCAGATGCTTGAAATTTTGACAGATGAATCCCAAATAATCCCCCTTTGTAATTACCCACTGAAAATTGTTCCAACTTTAGAATAACACAAATGGCTGCGGTTGAAAACAAATTTTCTGCACCGGAAATGCACTTTTACCTGAAATTTCTCTGTAAATTCCACATTTCTTTCAGCAAAAATTTGAAATTTTGACAGATAAATCCCAAATAATCCGCCTTTATAATTACTCACTGAAAATTATTCTAACTTTAGAATAACACAAATGGCTGCGGTTGAAAACAAATTTTCTTCACCAAAAATGCACTTTTTCCTGAATTTTCTCTGTAAATTCCACATTTCTTTCAGCAGATGCTTGAAATTTTGACAGATGAATCCCAAATAATCCGCCTTTATAATTACCCACTGAAAATTATTCTAACTTCAGAATAACACAAATGGCTGCGGTTGAAAACAAATTTTCTTCACCAAAAATGCACTTTTTCCTGAATTTTCTCCGTAAATTCCACATTTCCTTCAGCAGATGCTTGAAATTTTGACAGATGAATCCCAAATAATCCGCCTTTATAATTACCCACTGAAAATTATTCTAACTTTAGAATAACACAAATGGCTGCTGTTGGAAACAAATTTTCTTCACCAAAAATGCACTTTTTCCTGAAATTTCTCTGTAAATTCCACAATTCTTTCAGCAAATATTTGAAATTTTGACAGATGAATCCCAAATAATCCGTCTTTACAATTACCCACTGAAAATTATTCTAACTTCCGAATAACACAAATGGCTGCGGTTGAAAACAAATTTAACTCACCAAAAATGCACTTTTTCCTGAAATTTCTCTGTAAATTCCACATTTCTTTCAGCAGATGCTTGAAATTTTGACAGATGAATCTCAAATAATCCCCCTTTTTAATTACCCACTGAAAATTATTCTAACTTTAGAATAACACAAATGGCTGCGGTTGAAAACAAATTTAACTCACCAAAAATGCACTTTTTCCTGAAATTTCTCTGTAAATTCCACATTTCTTTCAGCAGATGCTTGAAATTTTGACAGATGAATCTCAAATAATCCCCCTTTGTAATTACCCACTGAAAATTATTCTAACTTTAGAATAACACAAATGGCTGCGGTTGAAAACAAATTTAACTCACCAAAAATGCACTTTTTCCTGAAATTTCTCTGTAAATTCCACATTTCTTTCAGCAGATGCTTGAAATTTTGACAGATGAATCTCAAATAATCCCCCTTTGTAATCACCCACTGAAAATTATTCCAACTTTAGAATAACACAAATGGCTGCGGTTGAAAACAAATTTTCTGATCAAAAAATGCACTTTTTCTGAAATTTCTCTGTAAATTCCACATTTCTTTCAGCAGATGTTTGAAATTTTGACAGATGAATCCCAAATAATCCGCCTTTATAATTACCCACTGAAAATTATTCTAACTTCAGAATAACACAAATGGCTGCGGTTGAAAACAAATTTTCTGCACCGAAAATGCACTTTTTCCTGAAATTTCTCTGTAAATTCCACATTTCTTTCAGAAGATGCTTGAAATTTTGACAGATGAATCCCAAATAATCCCCCTTTGTAATTACCCACTGAAAATTATTCTAACTTTAGAATAACACAAATGGCTGCGGTTGAAAACAAATTTTCTTCACCAAAAATGCACTTTTTCCTGAATTTTCTCTGTAAATTCCACATTTCTTTCAGCAGATGCTTGAAATTTTGACAGATGAATCCCAAATAATCCCCCTTTGTAATTACCCACTGAAAATTATTCCAACTTTAGAATAACACAAATGGCTGCGGTTGAAAACAAATTTTCTGATCAAAAAATGCACTTTTTCTGAAATTTCTCTGTAAATTCCACATTTCTTTCAGCAGATGTTTGAAATTTTGACAGATGAATCCCAAATAATCCGCCTTTATAATTACCCACTGAAAATTATTCTAACTTTAGAATAACACAAATGGCTGCTGTTGGAAACAAATTTTCTTCACCAAAAATGCACTTTTTCCTGAAATTTCTCTGTAAATTCCACAATTCTTTCAGCAAATATTTGAAATTTTGACAGATGAATCCCAAATAATCCGTCTTTACAATTACCCACTGAAAATTATTCTAACTTCCGAATAACACAAATGGCTGCGGTTGAAAACAAATTTAACTCACCAAAAATGCACTTTTTCCTGAAATTTCTCTGTAAATTCCACATTTCTTTCAGCAGATGCTTGAAATTTTGACAGATGAATCTCAAATAATCCCCCTTTGTAATTACCCACTGAAAATTATTCTAACTTTAGAATAACACAAATGGCTGCGGTTGAAAACAAATTTAACTCACCAAAAATGCACTTTTTCCTGAAATTTCTCTGTAAATTCCACATTTCTTTCAGCAGATGCTTGAAATTTTGACAGATGAATCTCAAATAATCCCCCTTTGTAATTACCCACTGAAAATTATTCTAACTTTAGACTAACACAAATGGCTGCGGTTGAAAACAAATTTAACTCACCAAAAATGCACTTTTTCCTGAAATTTCTCTGTAAATTCCACATTTCTTTCAGCAGATGCTTGAAATTTTGACAGATGAATCTCAAATAATCCCCCTTTGTAATTACCCACTGAAAATTATTCTAACTTTAGACTAACACAAATGGCTGCGGTTGAAAACAAATTTAACTCACCAAAAATGCACTTTTTCCTGAAATTTCTCTGTAAATTCCACATTTCTTTCAGCAGATGCTTGAAATTTTGACAGATGAATCTCAAATAATCCCCCTTTGTAATCACCCACTGAAAATTATTCCAACTTTAGAATAACACAAATGGCTGCGGTTGAAAACAAATTTTCTGATCAAAAAATGCACTTTTTCTGAAATTTCTCTGTAAATTCCACATTTCTTTCAGCAGATGTTTGAAATTTTGACAGGTGAATCTCAAATAATCCGCCTTTATAATTACCCACTGAAAATTATTCTAACTTCCGAATAACACAAATGGCTGCGGTTGAAAACAAATTTTCTGCACCGGAAATGCACTTTTTCCTGAAATTTCTCTGTAAATTCCACATTTCTTTCAGCAGATGTTTGAAATTTTGACAGATGAATCCCAAATAATCCGCCTTTATAATTACCCACTGAAAATTATTCTAACTTTAGAATAACACAAATGGCTGCGGTTGAAAACAAATTTTCTTCACCAAAAATGCACTTTTTCCTGAATTTTCTCTGTAAATTCCACATTTCTTTCAGCAGATGCTTGAAATTTTGACAGGTGAATCTCAAATAATCCGCCTTTATAATTACCCACTGAAAATTATTCTAACTTTAGAATAACACAAATGGCTGCGTTTGAAAACAAATTTAACTCATTCCGATTGGATATTATTTTATTTGTAACATCAAAATGAACGGCCCCGTCAGTCATAAACTATTTACGTACGTACACTACATGAATCGATAATATGTTGTAGTCTATTTGCGCGCATTGGAACACGTCGATAATATTTTAATTCGTTTCGATGTGACCGACTATAAACCGGATGCGCTCTTGGAAAGCGTCCAAACGCCTTTCATTCGGAAAATTCCGAACTGGCAGCCGCACGCGCCGCTCGCCGACACTCGACACCAGACACATTAATATGTCAATTGGCGGCCGGCTAAACTTTTAGCGGACGCGCACTTCACAATAAACACCGACGGCCGATCATACAATTAGCTGTCCAATTAATTTCATTTATTGATGTTAATGCGATATAATACACAAAAAAATATAAATTACAAAATTACACCAAGTCCATAAAAATCCTTGCCGTGCAAGCTCCGTCTTGTTGAAACCATACGCTGTCGGCCTCAATTTAATTTTCTTCAAGATGAGTGATTAAAAATTCTCGATCAATATTTTGTGGGGTGGCCTCTTTTCTTCTTCATCTTTACAGTACCGTGTGTGCGAATACCATTCATCATTCGCTCGGTAGTTGGTGGGAAACGACAATTTAATTTTTTTTTTAAACATTAAAAAACATTATTTCTCCGTAATTTCGCGCTCATCTCTTTCACATCACATCACATCCGGTACAGAGCACGTTTATTTATCTACCGAGCCAGACATTGATCGATCAACACGCAAGCGTTCATGTTAAGCGTCGTCTCGTGTTATTATTTTTTTTTTCAATTTGCACGGGCGAACCATTAACGATTATCTTGTGCGCAGGGGCGCGCCGATACACTACGATAAGTGTCCGGCGCCATGATTGTAAAGGCGCCAACATGAATATTTCGTACTATATTTGCTGATAACATAAACGCACCAGCGAGTGCAAATGAAATACGAAATATTATTTTTTGGCGTCAAAAATTTTTTGTCCCCATTGATCCCAAATTTTTTTTTTGGCGCCTCGTGAAATTCAGTAGCCTCCCCTTCATTGTCCCCAAAATTGATATTTCCGTCGAAAATTCTAATTCGATTTTTACTTTCTCCGTTACGAAGTACGAGAAAGTATTGTGATCGTGATTTTTTCTTCAAATTTTTTTTTTACGGAAATATGATGGCCACTTCACCATTTTTACTTTCTCTGTTACAAAGTACGAGAAAGTATTGTGATCGTGATTTTATTTTCAAAATTTTTTTTTTCGGAAATATGATGGCCTCATCACCATTTTTTTTTACGGAAACGAGACTCTCTTGTAAACATTTGTAAGAATGTAAAACATCAATCTCTTCAAAATAATAGTAAATAAAATATGGCTCTATGAAGTAATAAAATGTATTTACCTTCACCATGACAACGATCTTGTTTCAGTTGAACAGCGGCAGTTCGTGTCAGTTCTGCGGCGAAACAATCTAAATCCACGTGAAAATTTTCTCCCCGATTATCATCCCGATCCATGCACCAGTTAAGTAAATATCATCCTTTCACCAATTATACATTTAGTTACGTACATCGGTCACAGTACTGCATTTCGTACTTCGGCCTAGTGCCGTGAGATGTCGCAAACCAGGCGCTACAGTCGCACCTCCCGTGTTTTGTATTATTAATTAGCCCCCCTCGCCGTCTTTCTACGCGTTTCCTGTAATGCAATTGTTTTACGCCGGTCGTAAACCATAAAACACCGCCTCTACATTACTTTCGGATTGCGGCCAGATGTTCCTCCCGGTTTTACTGCCAAACTTCAGCCAACTCCCATCATTTCACACCGGCTAGTGATGAAAAGAATGCAATTACGGTTTTTTTTAGAGATGAGTTGCAATTAATTTTACCTCGTAAATTAAAATTAAAAAAAAAAAACAAATTATCTTTTACATCGTTTGGCACGGAATACGTACATACATCATCGAGAGCAAGACTAAACTCAAAACATTAACTATATAATATTGAATCATGGCGTCTGACAGTTGTTACAAAAAAATTGATATAATTATTTAAATCATGTTTTTTTTTTTAAGATAATAATCATTCTTAACTTTTTTTTATCATTCAGAGGCGAATCCGTGCATTGATTTTTACCAAACTTCAGGATGATATTCTAAGAACTCATGGATGCAAAATTAGTCGATAATCCAAAAATATGTCACTGACAGTTTTCCCGGAATTTCCACTCAAACTTTTCGAAAACTTGAAAATAATCATTCTGAACTTTTTTTATCATTCAGAGGCGAATCCGTAAATTGATTTTTACGAAACTTCAGGATGATATTCGAAGGACTCATGGTTGCAAAATTAGTCGATAATCCAAAAATACGTCATTGACAGTTTTCCCGGAATTTTTACTCAAACTTTTTGAAAACTTGAAAATAATCATTCTGAACTCTTTTTTATCATTCAGAGGCGAATCCGTAAATTGATTTTTACGAAACTTCAGTATGTTATTCTAAGGACTCCTGGATGGAAAATTAGTCGATAATCCAAAAATACGTCATAAACAGTTTTCCCGGAATTTTCACTCAAACTTTTCGAAAACTTGAAAATAATCATTCTGAACTTTTTTTTATCATTCAGAGGCGAATCCGTGCATTGATTTTTACGAAACTTCAGGATGATATTCTAAGAACTCATGGATGCAAAATTAGTCGATAATCCAAAAATACGTCATAAACAGTTTTCCCGGAATTTTCACTCAAACTTTTCGAAAACTTGAAAATAATAATTCTGAACTTTTTTTTATCATTCAGACGGGAATCCGTTCATTGATTTTTACGAAACTTCAGGATGATATTCTAAGAACTCATGGATGCAAAATTAGTCGATAATCCAAAAATACGTCATAAACAGTTTATCCGGAATTTTCACTCAAACTTTTCGAAAACTTGAAAATAATAATTCTGAACTTTTTTTTATCATTCAGACGGGAATCCGTGCATTGATTTTTACGAAACTTCAGGATGATATTCTAAGAACTCATGGATGCAAAATTAGTCGATAATCCAAAAATACGTCATAAACAGTTTATCCGGAATTTTCACTCAAACTTTTCGAAAACTTGGAAATAATCATTCTGAACTTTTTTTTATCATTCAGACGGAAATCCGTGCATTGATTTTTACGAAACTTCAGGATGATATTCTAAGAACTCATGGATGCAAAATTAGTCGATAATCCAAAAATACGTCATAAACAGTTTATCCGGAATTTTCACTCAAACTTTTCGAAAACTTGAAAATAATAATTCTGAACTTTTTTTTATCATTCAGACGGGAATCCGTGCATTGATTTTTACGAAACTTCAGGATGATATTCTAAGGACTCATGGATGGAAAATTAGTCGATAATGCAAAAATACGTCACTAACAGTTTTCCCGGAATTTTCACTCAAACTTTTCGAAAACTTGAAAATAATCATTCTGAACTTTTTTTTATCATTCAGAGGCGAATCCATGCATTGATTTTTACGAAACTTCAGGATGATATTCTAAGAACTCATGGATGCAAAATTAGTCGATAATCCAAAAATACGTCACTAACAGTTTTCCCGGAATTTTCACTCAAACTTTTCGAAAATTTGAAAATAATAATTCTGAACTTTTTTTTATCATTTAGAGGCGAATCCGTAAATTGATTTTTACGAAACTTCAGTATGTTATTCTAAGGACTCCTGGATGGAAAATTAGTCGATAATCCAAAAATACGTCATAAACAGTTTTCCCGGAATTTTCACTCAAACTTTTCGAAAACTTGAAAATAATAATTCTGAACTTTTTTTTATCATTCAGACGGGAATCCGTTCATTGATTTTTACGAAACTTCAGGATGATATTCTAAGGACTCATGGGTGAAAAACTAGTCGATAATCCAAAAATATGTCATTAACAGTTTTCCCGGAATTTTCACTCAAACTTTTCGAAAACTTGAAAATAATCATTCTGAACTTTTTTTTATCATTCAGAGGCGAATCCGTGCATTGATTTTTACGAAACTTCAGGATGATATTCTAAGGACTCATGGATGCAAAATTAGTCGAAAATCCAAAAATACGTCATTGACAGTTTTCCCGGAATTTTCACTCAAACTTTTCGAAAACTTGAAAATAATCATTCTGAACTTTTCTTATCATTCAGAGGCGAATCCGTAAATTGATTTTTACGAAACTTCAGGATGATATTCTAAGGACTCATGGGTGAAAAACTAGTCGATAATCCAAAAATATGTCATTAACAGTTTTCCCGGAATTTTCACTCAAACTTTTCGAAAACTTGAAAATAATCATTCTGAACTTTTCTTATCATTCAGAGGCGAATCCGTAAATTGATTTTTACGAAACTTCAGGATGATATTCTAAGGACTCATGGGTGAAAAACTAGTCGATAATCCAAAAATATGTCATTAACAGTTTTCCCGGAATTTTCACTCAAACTTTTCGAAAACTTGAAAATAATCATTCTGAACTTTTCTTATCATTCAGAGGCGAATCCGTAAATTGATTTTTACGAAACTTCAGGATGATATTCTAAGGACTCATGGGTGAAAAACTAGTCGATAATCCAAAAATATGTCATTAACAGTTTTCCCGGAATTTTCACTCAAACTTTTCGAAAACTTGAAAATAATCATTCTGAACTTTTCTTATCATTCAGAGGCGAATCCGTAAATTGATTTTTACGAAACTTCAGGATGATATCCTAAGGACTCATGGGTGCAAAATTAGTCGATAATCCAAAAATACGTCAATGACAGTTTTCCCGGAATTTTCACTCAAACTTTTCGAAAACTTGAAAATAATCATTCTGAACTTTTTTTTATCATTCAGAGGCGAATCCGTGCATTGATTTTTACGAAACTTCAGGATGATATTCTAAGGACTCATGGATGCAAAATTAGTCGATAATCCAAAAATACGTCACTGACAGTTTTCCCGGAATTTTCACTCAAACTTTTCGAAAACTTGAAAATAATCATTCTGAACTTTTTTTTATCATTCAGAGGCGAATCCGTGCATTGATTTTTACGAAACTTCAGGATGATACTCTAAGGACTCATGGATGCAAAATTAGACGATAATCCAAAAATACGTCACTGACAGTTTTCCCGGAATTTTCACTCAAACTTTTCGAAAACTTGAAAATAATCATTCTGAACTTTTTTTTTAATCATTCAGAGGCGAATCCGTGCATTGATTTTTACGAAACTTCAGGATGATATTCTAAGGACTCATGGGTGCAAAATTAGTCGATAATCCGAAAATACGTCAATGACAGTTTTCCCGGAATTTTCACTCAAACTTTTTGAAATCTTGAAAATAATCATTCTGAATTTTTTTTTTTTTTTTGAAATGATAGAGCTGAAATTTCTACAGTTGGTAGAGGGTACATCCTGCTATCATTTGTAATTTTTTTTTGGAACCTCGCCCTTCACCTCCAGCCACGTCATTTGGCACTTGATGAAAAATACACATTTTACTTAAAATTTAGATGCCTTACTAATGACCTATAACAATAATACCCCCACAAATGATTAATTCGCCCATAAGGGCATAACGGAGGCAGCATTTCGGAGTTAAGGTATTGTTCGGGCCACGTCTTGTTCAAGTGGCATAAATGGTAATTCACGGATTAGTTTCGTCGGGGATATTATTCCATTTCGCGCGGCCCATTAATCCGCAAAAGCCTCTCGTCACGGCGGGGGCGGAGTGCGCGGGGGGGATGAAGGGACGAAACTTTCCGGGTTGGGCTGGGCCGGTCCCGTGATCACTCAAAACGTCCGGTGCAGAAAATGTTAACTCGCCCGGACTACCCGGAATGCATTAACGCGCCGAGCAGTGTGTAAGGGGGCGAAGAGGGTAACAAACTCGCGGGGGTTTATTAAAGGGCCGCCGGCGGCACCGCGAGGGAGTCCCTTTAATATCGCCGTCGGGGCCTCGTGAATACGCGACCGCATCTGCGACACGGTCCGTGCTGCCGGTTTCTGGTTATATTAAAGTTTTTCACGAGCCCTTTTTTGCTGTGAAAATAAAGGAAAATTACCCTTTATATGTGTAAAGAAAAAGGATTGTAAATTTGAAAATGTACCTAATCAAGCATCTGTTGGATTGCAGTTGTTTTCGAAAATTACTACTCAGGCTAGTGGCCTGACACATAGGTCGGCCAGAGTAGTTGAGTTGATAAGAACGGTTGACTGACTTTGATTAGTGGCGAACAGAGAGAACAGCACAGGGAAATAACGTTAACTTTAGCTTTGTTCTTCTTTTAGATTTAGATTTGTAAATGACAAAAGTGTCATTAATGAAGAAATGTGCAATATGTTAAATAAAACCATATTTTGTGACTGGGGTGTTACTGTAGCTGGGCGGAGAACAGAGAGAAGACCCCAGGAAGATAAAGTTAAAGGTTAAAATTAGTCAAAAATGCGGTTTTCAATTATTTTCGCCATGTTCTACCACTCCGAAAATTTTGAAAAAAATCACACATATTAAGAAACAATAGACACCCATTATATATTTTTTCTAGAGGTGCACCTTTTAACGTCTCTGAAATAATCGCCATTTAGTGATATTTTATACTGTGAAAATTCGAATTTCCCGCCAAAAATTTCCGTTTTATAAAAATACATTAGATAATATTGTTATCTTGAGGTACTGATACCAAAAAGTCAAAAGTTAGTTGGATGCACAGGAAAAATAAAAACCGAAAAAACACATTTTTGACTATAACAAGGGACGGGGGGCTACTTTTTTTGTCAAATTCGACTTTTTTATGATCCTAAACATGATTTTTAATCTCCCAGTTTGCTTTTGGCCATCTTATTCCGCTATACCCTTTATGAAATATTAGCATCTTTAGCGGTCCAGAGTTAGGCGCTGGTGCTCCATCTTGCTGGCAATCATAATTCCTTATCAAAAAAATAATGCCATGATATTGTTCTTCAGCAATTTTAATACATCAAGTATACATTTAATGAAATATTAGCATCTTTAGTGGTCCAGAGTAAGGCGCTGGTGCTCCATCTTGCTGGCAATCATAATTCCTTATCAAAAAATAATGCCATGATATTGTTCTTCAGCAATTTTAGTACGTCAAGTATACATTTAATGAAATATTAGCATCTCTAGTGGTCCAGAGTAAGGCGCTGGTGCTCCATCTTGCTGGCAATCATAATTCCCTATCAAAAAATAATGCCATGATATTGTTCTTCAGCAATTTTAATACGTCAAGTATACATTTAATGAAATATTAGCATCTTTAGTGGTCCAGAGTAAGGCGCTGGTGCTCCATCTTGCTGGAAATCATAATTCCTTATCAAAAAATAATGCCATGATATTGTTCTTCAGCAATTTGAATACGTCAAGTATACATTTAATGAAATATTAGCATATTTAGTGGTCTAGAGTAAAGCGCTGATGCATCATCTTGCTGGCAATCATAATTCCTTATCAAAAAAATAATGCCATGATATTGTCCTTCAGCAATTTGAATACGTCAAGTATAGATTTAATGAAATATTAGCATATTTAGTGGTCCAGAGTAAGACGCTGGTGCTCCATCTTGCTGGCAATCATAATTCCTTATCTAAAAATAATGCCATGATATTGTTCTTCAGCAATTTTAATACGCCAAATATACATTTAATAAAATATTAGCATCTTTAACGGTCCAGAGTAGGGCGCTGGTGCTCCATCTTGCTGGCAATCATAATTCCTTGTCAAAAAATAATGCCATGATAATGTTCTTCAGCAATTTTAAT
Organism: Ocypus olens; assembly: GCA_910593695.2. NCBI lineage: Eukaryota > Metazoa > Arthropoda > Insecta > Coleoptera > Staphylinidae > Ocypus > Ocypus olens. The sequence goes on from OU343062.1 coordinate 47,892,788, forward strand.
ACATCAAGTATACATTCAATGAAATATCAGCATCTTTAGCGGTCCAGAGTAAGGCGCTTGTGCTCCATCTTGCTGGCAATCACAATTCCTTATCAAAAAATAATGCCATGATATTGTTCTTCAGCAATTTGAATACGTCAAGTATACATTTAATGAAATATTAGCATCTCTAGTGGTCCAGAGTTAGGCGCTGGTGCTCCATCTTGCTGGCAATCACAATTCCTTATCAAAAAATAATGCCATGATATTGTTCTTCAGCAATTTTAATACGTCAAGTATACATTTAATGAAATATTAGCATCTTTAGTGGTCCAGAGTAAGGCGCTGGTGCTCCATCTTGCTGGCAATCATAATTCCTTATCAAAAAATAATGCCATGATATTGTTCTTCAGCAATTTTAATACGTCAAGTATACATTTAATGAAATATTAGCATCTTTAGTGGTCCAGAGTAAGGCGCTGGTGCTCCATCTTGCTGGCAATCATAATTCCTTATCTAAAAATAATGCCATGATATTCTGGCAATCATAATTCCTTATCAAAAAACAATGCCATGATATTGTTCTTCAGCAATTTTAATACGCCAAATATACATTTAATGAAATATTAGCATCTTTAACGGTCCAGAGTAAGGCGCTGGTGCTCCATCTTGCTGGAACGATGCTACTAATAGCATTCGCCAATTTAACGTGAATTTAGCGCATTGTTCTGCCAATAACAAAAAAAATCATCATTTATGCGGTAATTGCGATCGAACGGAAATGCTAATGAATACTTAATCAAAAGCGTAGCGTCTTGCGCCAAATTAATTACAAGAACAGAAGAGGTAGCGCGCACTTTGAATAATTTCCGACGTAAATTGAAAACTTTTTATTATCGAGTTATCTTGGCGGTGAAAATTGACTTTTTTATGGAAATTTTTAATTACTCCAAAAATTGCTTCGGCGGGAAAAGGTAAAATCGAGTTAAGTAATTAAATTGCGGCGGCGCGATTGAATTATTTAATATTTTTTTTTTAATTTGAAAGTTTCATTGGAATTTGTAATATATTCGAGATATAAATACACCCATTCGGTTATTTTCATTCAGTAGTAAATAATCGCGCGGATAAATAAACGCACGCCTGTGGACTTGGAACCGCGGGGGGACCTTAAAAACAAACTATTTTGACAGAAGATGGCCTCGAACAAGTATAAATTGATTGCCGCGTAGTAACGGTCGCAACCGTCCTCTTCAATTATAAATAGGTTTTATTGTCGCTGTCACGATTAAAAGTTTTAATTGGTAATTTGCGAATACACGCTTTTCAGGATGAATCCATCACAGCTGAATTTAATTGTTTAGTTGGCTATGGAATCTGTAGTCGTGTTTTTTAATAATTAAATTTCACTTTTTGTCAGCGTAACCATCAAGTCGGAGAAAGTAACATGATGGCCACATCACCATTTTTTTCATGCCTTAGATGTTTTATCGCTCCATGAAATAGTTTCCATTTTTCTCTGTAGTCCTCAGCAAATGCACATAATAACACCGCTGAAGCATCGTGATCGATGGCCAGTTGAGTAGAGCCCAACAAATACGATTACTGATACAAAGGGCGGCTAGGAGAGCCTTAACGGAAAAAAGCATCATAACTATCAATAACGTTGTAACCTATTCGAAACTAGAGTGCATTTCATTTATATTCCCCATCATTAATTCATACTTGTTTACCGGATGGACACATAAATCATCCGCGTAAGAAACGCTCCATACGGAGCAAGAAGCGGCGTTTATTCATGAGGATTGGGTTTCTCACAAAGAAACAATCGTAGCGGTGAAGAGTACACTTATACCGGGTTGTTTTCTTCAGTTTTTGATATTTCATCGCGTGGAGAAATGTGAAGTTGAAGTGGAAAACTCTTCACCTTTACATTTCTTAGATTTGGTTATTTCTTTGGTTGTATTTTCTTCGGTCAACGCGATGAACCATGAGAACTTATGTGATCCGAGGTGATTCCACGATAAAGGAATTGTGGAGTTGACGATTGTAAAAAAATCCACCAATCCTACCGACTGCGCCAATTTTATTTTTCAGCTTTTTAAAAAGCAGAGTTAGAATTACCCTCAAAGTCTATATGAATAATGTTATTTAGAATCCTTGGCATAAAACGCAATTCTTTGAGTTCTTTATGGCAATTTTATTGAAAATAATCCATCAATTCTACCGGCTGTCCCAGTTTTATTTTTCAACTTTTCAACGTGTTATTATCTACAACATAAAACACAATTGTTTGGTTCTTTACATCAATATCATTGTATAATTTTTGCAAAAATCCTACCGACTGCGCCACTTTTATTTTCAGCTTTTCAGTTTTGAGATTTACCCTCAAAGTCTATGAACAATCCCATTTAGAATCCCGAGGGAACGCGATATTTATACACCGGTATTTATTCTAAATTGCGCCGTGCATCATGCACTCCTCGCCGTAATGATGTGGATGTTCGTAACTCCCGTCCCAGGGCGTTCGTTATTTTCGTTCCGACTCTCCCGTGAAACGCCCCGATAAATTCATCGTCGGAGTTCGGATATAATAAACGTCCTCCATTACGATTTAGCGAGTCGATAATCCGTTTTGTGCCGCGGGGCCAAACATTTACGTTATGATTTAGGCAGTCCCGGTTAAAAATTTGTTTTCCGAAGGAGTCGTTAACGTCCGCGTAAATTAGACGCCCGGTTTACTAACAATTATCCCTCCCCTCCACGTGGCGTAAACAAACGCAGTTGCCTCTCGTTCGTATTTTTAACCACGTGGGCGGGCGTCCGGTAATAATAGCACGTCGTCTCCAGCATTTCCACCGGGAACAATCGGGAAACACTCTCAGAAATAGAAGCTCATAAGTTCACTCGTTCGTATTATTATTACCGGTGATAAGTTGTGCTGGAATTTCCGGATTTATGTCGTCGGGGATCGCTCCACCTCCCCCCACCCCCTACACGATCGCAACTTCCGGTTTGCCGAGAGAGAGTTTCTCTTGTTAGCGTTTCGTTTCGTCCAAGTTTCCTCGTTTTCGGGAGTTGGCGTATTTACCGACCGGAGGGGAGTACGGTAATTAGCCTGCCACGGCACGACTCGTCGTCCGCCTCGTCGGATATTCACGCTGTTACAAATTACCAGGTGATGGTTGCTTTGATCACAGTTCGATGATGACACATTAAGAAGCTGAAAAATAAAACTGGCGCATTCGGTAGGATTTTGTCAAAAATTGTACAATGAAATTGCCATTAAGAACCAAACAAGTGTGTTTTATGTTGTCGGTGATAACACATTAAAAAGCTGAAAAATAAAACTGGCGCATTCGGTAGGATTTTGTCAAAAATTGTACAATGAAATTGCCATAAAGAACCAAACAATTGTGTTTTATGTTGTCGGTGATAACACATTAAAAAGCTGAAAAATAAAACTGGCGCATTCGGTAGGATTTTGTCAAAAATTGTACAATGAAATTGCCATAAAGAATCAAACAAGTGTGTTTTATGTTGTCAGCGATAACACATTAAAAAGCTGAAAAATAAAACTGGCGCATTCGGTAGGATTTTGTCAAAAATTGTACAATGAAATTGCCATAAAGAACCAAACAATTGTGTTTTATGTTGTCGGTGATAACACATTAAAAAGCTGAAAAATAAAACTGGCGCATTCGGTGGGATTTTGTCAAAAATTGTACAATGAAATTGCCATAAAGAACCAAACAAGTGTGTTTTATGTTGTCGGTGATAACACATTAAAAAGCTGAAAAATAAAACTGGCGCATTCGGTGGGATTTTGTCAAAAATTGTACAATGAAATTGCCATAAAGAACCAAACAATTGTATTTTACGTTATCGGTGATAACACATTAAAAAGTTGAAAAATAAAACTGGCACATTCGGTAAGATTTTGTCAAAAATTGTACAATGAAATTGCCATAAAGAACAAAACAATTGTGTTTTATGTTGTCGATGATAGCACATTAAAAAGCTGAAAAATAAAACTGGCGCATTCGGTAGGATTTTGTCAAAAATTGTACAATGAAATTGCGATAAAGAATCAAACAATTGTATTTTATGTTGTAGATGATAACACATTAAAAAGCTGAAAAATAAAACTGGCGCATTCGGTAGGATTTTGTCAAAAATTGTACAATGAAATTGCCATAAAGAACAAAACAATTGTGTTTTATGTTGTCGATGATAGCACATTAAAAAGCTGAAAAATAAAACTGGCGCATTCGGTAGGATTTTGTCAAAAATTGTACAATGAAATTGCCATAAAGAACAAAACAATTGTGTTTTATGTTGTCGATGATAGCACATTAAAAAGCTGAAAAATAAAACTGGCGCATTCGGTAAGATTTTGTCAAAAATTGTACAATGAAATTGCCATAAAGAACCAAACAATTGTATTTTACGTTATCGGTGATAACACATTAAAAAGTTGAAAAATAAAACTGGCACATTCGGTAAGATTTTGTCAAAAATTGTACAATGAAATTGCCATAAAGAACAAAACAATTGTGTTTTATGTTGTCGATGATAGCACATTAAAAAGCTGAAAAATAAAACTGGCGCATTCGGTAGGATTTTGTCAAAAATTGTACAATGAAATTGCGATAAAGAATCAAACAATTGTATTTTATGTTGTAGATGATAACACATTAAAAAGCTGAAAAATAAAACTGGCGCATTCGGTAGGATTTTGTCAAAAATTGTACAATGAAATTGCGATAAAGAATCAAACAATTGTATTTTATGTTGTAGATGATAACACATTAAAAAGCTGAAAAATAAAACTGGCGCATTCGGTAGGATTTTGTCAAAAATTGTACAATGAAATTGCCATAAAGAACAAAACAATTGTGTTTTATGTTGTCGATGATAGCACATTAAAAAGCTGAAAAATAAAACTGGCGCATTCGGTAGGATTTTGTCAAAAATTGTACAATGAAATTGCCATAAAGAACAAAACAATTGTGTTTTATGTTGTCGATGATAGCACATTAAAAAGCTGAAAAATAAAACTGGCGCATTCGGTAGGATTTTGTCAAAAATTGTACAATGAAATTGCCATAAAGAACCAAACAATTGTGTTTTGTGTTGTCAATGATAGCACATTAAAAAGCTGAAACATAAAACTGGCGCATTCGGTGGGATTTTGTCAAAAATTGTACAATGAAATTGCCATAAAGAATCAAGCAAGTGTGTTTTATGTTGTCGGTGATAACACATTAAAAAGCTGAAAAATAAAACTGGCGCATTCGGTAGGATTTTATCAAAAATTGTACAATGAAATTGCCATAAAGAACCAAACAATTGTGTTTTCTGTTATCGGTGATAACACATTAAAAAGCTGAAAAATAAAACTGGCGCATTCGGTAGGATTTTGTCAAAAATTGTACAATGAAATTGCCATAAAGAACCAAACAAGTGTGTTTTATGTTGTCGGTGATAACACATTAAAAAGCTGAAAAATAAAACTGGCGCATTCGGTAGGATTTTGTCAAAAATTGTACAATGAAATTGCCATAAAGAACCAAACAATTGTGTTTTGTGTTGTCAATGATAGCACATTAAAAAGCTGAAACATAAAACTGGCGCATTCGGTAGGATTTTGTCAAAAATTGTACAATGAAATTGCCATAAAGAATCAAACAATTGTATTTTACGTTATCGGTGATAACACATTAAATAGCTGAAAAATAAAACTGGCGCATTCGGTAGGATTGATAGGTCATTTCAGTGATGGCGAACCTTTTGAGCTCGTTTGAAAAATTGAAACATAATTTTCGTTACTAAAGTAAAGACTACAAAAAAATAGAAATATTTATAATTTTTGTATTAATTAATAAAAATTTTGTTAATTAATTATTATTGTTAACGCAAGTAATAATATTATTATTTATAACCGACTCTGGCAGTTATGAAAGACAAATATTTGAATTATGAATTTTTTTATCTTTGAAGATGCGTGTCACCAAAAATGAGCATTAATTTGCGCCCACTGTATATTTTGATAGTAATAGGCATGTTCCATAACGAACTACTACTATTATTATTATTATTTAAAAAATTAAATATGAATGAATCATAACTGTCTCAATGAGACCCACAGGAACCGAGACGAGCAAATTTTTTTTTACATGCCGAAAAGCGATTAAATTCAATTTTTCTTCAAATTTTTTTTTTCTCAAGTCTAGTATCCCATTCTGAACACTATTTGTTCATAAAAATTATTTGTGAGACTTACAGGAACTGAGACAAGCAAAATTTATTATTTATTATTCCTGCCCGCTGTACTATTTCGATAGTAATGGGCATGTCCCATAATAATAACTACTATTATTATCATTATTATTATTATTATAACATCTTGTTGTTGTTACCAATTCGGCCCTCCTACTTTTAACTTTCGAGCGGTCCTGAAGAGAAAAGCGCGAGATCGATAGGCTCACCTCCGGCAAGTGAAAACGGGAAATTGGGTCGCGCAAGAACGGCCCTGACCCACAACCCCGGCGGCGGCACGCGCCGCCCCCCGACGACCCCATCTGCAGAAAGACAGCAATGACCGACCGCCGGATGCCACGGACGCGACAGGTCTTGTTTTCTTTCGGCGGTGTTATTGGAGGGTCGTGAGCGAATTCATCTATTTATTTTCCAGTCTTCCGCCTTATTTCGGTCAAGATGAATTACCTCATTTATATTTCATTCGAGTCGAAAAAAAAAATCCCCGGATACAATGCGTATCTCTTAGGGACTTTGGAGTTTATTCATCAGACTAGGATTTTGTAAATTTACGTTGATAAACAACGGTATTTACATTTCATTCAAGTCACAAAAAAAAATCACGGATACCGAGTGAGCTGGGAGATTATTCATAAGAAAAGGATTTTATAAATTTACGTTGATAAACAACGCCATCTGTTCAGGTTTAACTCTAAACCCGAATGAAGTATAGTAAAGTACGGATTAATGAACAATTTTAAACGCGCGCACTCAGGAGGGCACCCATTTCTAGAGATTTATGTATTCCGCGAAAAAACTTCCGCGGTGGAGCCAAAAGAAGAAAACGTTTAAAATACGTATCCTCTTACAAAATTTATCCTGAGACTTGAAACTTTCCAAAACAACTGACAACACACGTGATTCTACATTTCCGTGAAAATTAGAAATGCATTGTTTCTAAATTTTAGAATATTTCAATGTGAATGGAGATGAAACTTCAAAAAAATTGCAATAAATTCGCCGACGCGAAAAAAATATAAAAACAATTGCCATCGACTTGAAACTTTCCAAAACAACTGACAACACATGTGATTCTACATTTCCGTAAAAATTAGAAATGCATTGTTTCAAAATTTTAGAATATTTCAATGTGAATGGAGATGAAACTTCAAAAAAATTGCAATAAATTCGCCGACGCGAAAAAAATTTAAAAACAATTGCCATCGACTTGAAACTTTCCAAAACAACCGACAACACATGCGATTCTATATTTCCGTAAAAATTAGAAATGCATTGTTTCTAAATTTTAGAATATTTCAATGTGAACGCAGATGAAATTTAGAAAAATATTGCAATAAATTCGCCGACGCGAAAAAAATATAAAAACAATTGCCATCGACTTGAAACTTTCCAAAACAACTGACAACACATGTGATTCTACATTTCCGTAAAAATTAGAAATGCATTGTTTCTAAATTTTAGAATATTTCAATGTGAACGGAGATGAAATTTAGAAAAAAATTACAATAAATTCGTCGACGCGAAAAAAATATAAAAACAATTGCCATCGACTTGAAACTTTCCAAAACAACTGACAACACATGTGATTCTACATTTCCGTAAAAATTAGAAATGCATTGTTTCAAAATTTTAGAATATTTCAATGTGAATGGAGATGAAACTTCAAAAAAATTGCAATAAATTCGCCGACGCGAAAAAAATTTAAAAACAATTGCCATCGACTTGAAACTTTCCAAAACAACCGACAACACATGCGATTCTATATTTCCGTAAAAATTAGAAATGCATTGTTTCTAAATTTTAGAATATTTCAATGTGAACGCAGATGAAATTTAGAAAAATATTGCAATAAATTCGCCGACGCGAAAAAAATTTAAAAACAATTGCCATCGACTTGAAACTTTCCAAAACAACTGACAATACATGTGATTCTACGTTTCCGTAAAAATTAGAAATGCATTGTTTCTAAATTTTAGAATATTTCAATGTGAACGGAGATGAAATTTAGAAAAAAATTGCAATAAATTCGTCGACGCGAAAAAAATATAAAAACAATTGCCATCGACTTGAAACTTTCCAAAACAACTGACAACACATGTGATTCTACATTTCCGTAAAAATTAGAAATGCATTGTTTCAAAATTTTAGAATATTTCAATGTGAATGGAGATGAAACTTCAAAAAAATTGCAATAAATTCGCCGACGCGAAAAAAATTTAAAAACAATTGCCATCGACTTGAAACTTTCCAAAACAACCGACAACACATGCGATTCTATATTTCCGTAAAAATTAGAAATGCATTGTTTCTAAATTTTAGAATATTTCAATGTGAACGCAGATGAAATTTAGAAAAATATTGCAATAAATTCGCCGACGCGAAAAAAATATAAAAACAATTGCCATCGACTTGATACTTTCCAAAACAACTGACAACACATGTGATTCTACATTTCCGTAAAAATTAGAAATGCATTGTTTCTAAATTTTAGAATATTTCAATGTGAACGGAGATGAAATTTAGAAAAAAATTACAATAAATTCGTCGACGCGAAAAAAATATAAAAACAATTGCCATCGACTTGAAACTTTCCAAAACAACTGACAACACGTGTGATTCTACGTTTCCGTAAAAATTAGAAATGCATTGTTTCTAAATTTTAGAATATTTCAATGTGAATGGAGATGAAATTTAGAAAAAAAATGCAATAAATTCGTCGACGCGAAAAAAATTATAAAAACAATTGCCATCGACTTGAAACTTTCCAAAACAACTGACAACACATGTGATTCTACATTTCCGTAAAAATTAGAAATGCATTGTTTCTAAATTTTAGAATATTTCAATGTGAATGGAGATGAAATTTAGAAAAAAATTGCAATAAATTCGTCGACGCGAAAAAAATATAAAAACAATTGCCATCGACTTGAAACTTTCCAAAACAACTGACAACACATGCGAATCTACATTTTCGTAAAAATTAGAAATGCATTGTTTCTAAATTTTAGAATATTTCAATGTGAATGGAGATGAAATTTAGAAAAAAATTGCAATAAATTCGTCGACGCGAAAAAAATATAAAAACAATTGCCATCGACTTGAAACTTCCCAAAACAACTGACAACACAAGCGATTCTATATTTCCGTAAAAATTAGAAATGCATTGTTTCTAAATTTTAGAATATTTCAATGTGAACGGAGATGAAATTTAGAAAAAAATTGCAATAAATTCGCCGACGCGAAAAAAATATACAAACAATTCCCATCGACTTTAAACTTTCCAAAACAACTGACAACACATGTGATTCTACATTTCCGTAAAAATTAGAAATACAATGTTTCTAAATTTTAGAATATTTCAATGTGAACGGAGATGAAATTTAGAAAAAAATTACAATAAATTCGTCGACGCGAAAAAAATATAAAAACAATTGCCATCGACTTGAAACTTTCCAAAACAACTGACAACACATGTGATTCTACATTTCCGTAAAAATTAGAAATGCATTGTTTCAAAATTTTAGAATATTTCAATGTGAATGGAGATGAAACTTCAAAAAAATTGCAATAAATTCGCCGACGCGAAAAAAATTTAAAAACAATTGCCATCGACTTGAAACTTTCCAAAACAACCGACAACACATGCGATTCTATATTTCCGTAAAAATTAGAAATGCATTGTTTCTAAATTTTAGAATATTTCAATGTGAACGCAGATGAAATTTAGAAAAATATTGCAATAAATTCGCCGACGCGAAAAAAATTTAAAAACAATTGCCATCGACTTGAAACTTTCCAAAACAACTGACAATACATGTGATTCTACGTTTCCGTAAAAATTAGAAATGCATTGTTTCTAAATTTTAGAATATTTCAATGTGAACGGAGATGAAATTTAGAAAAAAATTGCAATAAATTCGTCGACGCGAAAAAAATATAAAAACAATTGCCATCGACTTGAAACTTTCCAAAACAACTGACAACACATGTGATTCTACATTTCCGTAAAAATTAGAAATGCATTGTTTCAAAATTTTAGAATATTTCAATGTGAATGGAGATGAAACTACAAAAAAATTGCAATAAATTCGCCGACGCGAAAAAAATTTAAAAACAATTGCCATCGACTTGAAACTTTCCAAAACAACCGACAACACATGCGATTCTATATTTCCGTAAAAATTAGAAATGCATTGTTTCAAAATTTTAGAATATTTCAATGTGAATGGAGATGAAACTTCAAAAAAATTGCAATAAATTCGCCGACGCGAAAAAAATTTAAAAACAATTGCCATCGACTTGAAACTTTCCAAAACAACCGACAACACATGCGATTCTATATTTCCGTAAAAATTAGAAATGCATTGTTTCTAAATTTTAGAATATTTCAATGTGAACGCAGATGAAATTTAGAAAAATATTGCAATAAATTCGCCGACGCGAAAAAAATATAAAAACAATTGCCATCGACTTGAAACTTTCCAAAACAACTGACAACACATGTGATTCTACATTTCCGTAAAAATTAGAAATGCATTGTTTCTAAATTTTAGAATATTTCAATGTGAACGGAGATGAAATTTAGAAAAAAATTACAATAAATTCGTCGACGCGAAAAAAATATAAAAACAATTGCCATCGACTTGAAACTTTCCAAAACAACTGACAACACGTGTGATTCTACGTTTCCGTAAAAATTAGAAATGCATTGTTTCTAAATTTTAGAATATTTCAATGTGAATGGAGATGAAATTTAGAAAAAAAATGCAATAAATTCGTCGACGCGAAAAAAATTATAAAAACAATTGCCATCGACTTGAAACTTTCCAAAACAACTGACAACACATGTGATTCTACATTTCCGTAAAAATTAGAAATGCATTGTTTCTAAATTTTAGAATATTTCAATGTGAATGGAGATGAAATTTAGAAAAAAATTGCAATAAATTCGTCGACGCGAAAAAAATATAAAAACAATTGCCATCGACTTGAAACTTTCCAAAACAACTGACAACACATGCGAATCTACATTTTCGTAAAAATTAGAAATGCATTGTTTCTAAATTTTAGAATATTTCAATGTGAATGGAGATGAAATTTAGAAAAAAATTGCAATAAATTCGTCGACGCGAAAAAAATATAAAAACAATTGCCATCGACTTGAAACTTCCCAAAACAACTGACAACACAAGCGATTCTATATTTCCGTAAAAATTAGAAATGCATTGTTTCTAAATTTTAGAATATTTCAATGTGAACGGAGATGAAATTTAGAAAAAAATTGCAATAAATTCGCCGACGCGAAAAAAATATACAAACAATTCCCATCGACTTTAAACTTTCCAAAACAACTGACAACACATGTGATTCTACATTTCCGTAAAAATTAGAAATACAATGTTTCTAAATTTTAGAATATTTCAATGTGAACGGAGATGAAATTTAGAAAAAAATTGCAATAAATTCGTCGACGCGAAAAAAATTTAAAAACAATTGCCATCGACTTGAAACTTTCCAAAACAACCGACAACACATGTGATTCTACATTTCCGTGAAAATTAGAAATGCATTGTTTCAAAATTTTAGAATATTTCAATGTGAACGGAGATGAAACTTCGAAAAAAATTGCAATAAATTCGTCGACGCGAAAAAAAATTAAAAACAATTGCCATCGACTTGAAACTTTCCAAAACAACTGACAACACATGCGATTCTATATTTCCGTAAAAATTAGAAACGCATTGTTTCTAAATTTTAGAATATTTCAATGTGAATGGAGATGAAATTTAGAAAAAAATTGCAACAAATTCGTCGACGCGAAATAAATATAAAAACAATTGCCATCGACTTGAAACTTTCCAAAACAACTGACAACACATGTGATTCTACATTTCCGTGAAAATTAGAAATGCATTGTTTCAAAATTTTAGAATATTTCAATGTGAACGGAGATGAAACTTCGAAAAAAATTGCAATAAATTCGTCGACGCGAAAAAAATATATAAACAATTGCCATCGACTTGAAACTTTCCAAAACAACTGACAATACACGTGATTCTACATTTCCGTAAAAATTAGAAATGCATTGTTTCAAAATTTTAGAATATTTCAATGTGAACGGAGATGAAACTTCGAAAAAAATTGCAATAAATTCGTCGACGCGAAAAAAATATAAAAACAATTTCCATCCACTCAATATTAATTCAAGAGTGAGCCCAATTATTCCCCAATACTGCCATTAAAGTCGGAAGTCTGTATTTACGTCAGTTTTTCAAAAATCAATACTTTTTCGATTTTTGAGGTTTAAAAATGGTCATTCTTAAGTTTGATTTTGATTATCTAGAAAACTAAATAATTAACATACTCTTATTTTTTCTAATATTAAAGCCCAATGATTCCCCAATATTGTTGTTAAAGTTACATTTCAGTCAGTTTTTCAAAAATCAAAATTTTTTCGATATTTGAAAATCTAAATTCTTGGGTTTGATGGTGATTATCTGGAAAACTAAATAATTAATGTTATTTGATTTTTCTGGACTATTAAAGCCCTATCATAGTCCAATAATGCTGTTAAAGTTGGAAATTTGAATTTGTCAATTTTTGAAAAATAAATATTTTTTTCGATTTTGGAGAGCTGAAAATTGGAAATTTTGAGTTTGGTGGCAATTATCTGAAAAACTACGTCCTTGATGGGTATGGATATTTTTTTATGTTAAAGCCTTATCATTGATTACCAATTTTGTAAAAGTGTGAACTATGCATTTGTTTTTGGTTTTGAAGAATAAATGCTTTTTTGATTTTCAAGCGCTAAAACTTGCCATTCTTGCATCGATCGTGATTATCTGGAAAACGAAATGATTAACATGCTTTTATTTTTTAAAAGTATTAAAGCCAAGTTCTTCCGAGATAATGCTGTATAAGTTTGAAGTCCGAAGTTCTTTTGGTTTTTGAAAAATTACCGCTTTTTCGATTTTTAAGCGTTGAAAATGGCTATTCTCTAGTTCGATTTTGATTATCTTGAAAACGAAATAGTTTACATGGCTTGATCTTTTGGAACATTAAAGTCCAATTATTCCCCAATAATTCTGTTAAAGTCGGAAGTTTTATTTTAAGTCAGTTTTTGAAAAATCAGTATTTTTTCGATTTTTGAGAGTTGAAAATTGGAAATTTTGAGTTTGATGGCAATTATCTGAAAAACTACGTCCTTAACGGGTATGGATATTTTTTTTTGTATTAAAGCCTTATCATTGATTGCCAATTTTGTGAAAGTTTGAACTATGCATTCGTTTCTGGTTTTGAATAATTTCGATTTCTTCGATTTTCAAGCGCTGGAACTTGCCATTCTTGCATCGATCGTGATTATTTGGAAAACGAAATGATTGACATGCTTTTATTCTTTAATGGTATTAAAGCCACATTCTTCCGAGATAATGCTGTATAAGTTGGAAGTCTGCAGTTCTTTTGGTTTTTGAAAAATTAACACTTATTTGATTTTTAAGCGTTGAAAATGGCTATTCTTGAATTTGATTTTGATTATCTCGAAAACTAAATAATTAACATGGGTCGACCTTTTGGAATATTAAAGTCCAATTATTCCCCAATAACGCAGTTAAAGTTGGAAGTTTGATTTTAAGTCAGTTTTTGAAAAATCTATATTTTTTTTGATTTTTGAGAGTTGAAAATTGGAAATTTGTTTGATGGCAATTAACGTCCTTAAGGGGTATGGATATTTTTTATATTAAAGCCTTATCATTGATTACCAATTTTGTGAAAGTTTGAACCATGCATTTGTTTCTGGTTTTGAATAATAAATGCTTCTTCGATTTTCAAGCGCTAAAAATTGCCATTCTTGGATTGATCGCGATTGTCTGGAAAACGGAATGATTGACACGCTTTTATTTTTTAATAGTTATTAATAGTTTAATAAATAGGTACATACTATTATGTTGACCGTATTTGTGTATTTGTTTTCTCATGGCACACTTGGGAACGGAAAACGTTTCCCGACATTTGCGATGAAATTCCTTTTTTCTCCGAAATTTTGTTATGCAATGTGTAATTTTTTTTACACCAATGAAAAATTTAGAGTTTTGGCTGTACAACGCCTTAATTTTTTTAGGGGGGTGCCATTTGAAATTTTCGGAAAAAATGACAACATGCGAAGATCAATAAAAAATTAATTTTTTTCCATAAATTACCCGAAAAACAATTATGTGAAGGTATACAAGGTCTTAACCTGTACCTCAATTCAAAATTTAGGCGCCGGCGTCAATTAGTTTCTCTACAAAAAAATCTCAAAAATGGGGCGCAATTTTGAAAGAAGGGGTTATAACAGCGAAACCGCTAAAGTCAAGGGTATAACATGTTAGATAAAAAAATAAGTACTCGTCGAGCACTTTCCAAATCTGCAATAAAAAATAGGGCATTCTATTTAAAAAAAAACATGATTTTGGTACGCCACTGGAGTACGGCACGCCACTGATGATTAGAAATATTTTTGAAACATAGCGACGGTAACTATGCACCACTTTGTTCTTAGATTTTTTTCGATAGCTTTTATCGTAAAGGAGCTGTGGTCCGAGGCGTCTTAAGTGCCACACCCGGTATATTTTTGTATTTTAATTTGTAATGGCCTTCCGTAAATAAATAAATAAATTACGCCAAAAATATCGCAGTGTTATAGGAGGGACCCGCATATAAACGCATTGATGCGCAAATTCTAATTCTGCAGCAAACCAGTTACAGTATTACCGTGCACTGGAGACGCGAGAGAACGCGAGCCAATTGAATTTAAGATGGTCACTGCGCAACACGCCTCGAGTTCTGGGTGCGACTCTAAGCTTCTGAAAATCATACGCCGCTGCGAAAGGCTCAATGGAGATTTAATGAAAAACTAGGTAGATAAAGTGCATGGATTTTCCTTGAATATTTAAGACTGATGATTTCGGAATAAATCTCTTCAAATTAAAAGTCCGTCAATGTTCGAGTTTAAACGCATTATGCTATTTTTATTTGGTGTTTTATAAACGAACTGAGTATCCGCAAAGTTAGAAACATCATCAAGGCGCCATCTATTGTCTTAAACGTGGAACTAATATCCGACAATTATAGCGAACGAGAATTACGCGTTAATAACGGTAAAAATTAATTATTGTTTCCCCCTTATCTTCAGTGAATATACATCTGAATGAATACTACTACTACTACTACTACTACTAATAATAATAATAATAATAATAATAATAATAATATGTTTATTTCCCAACAGATCTTACATTTTATTACAGGGAAAAAAATATATAAAAACTAAGTAGCTTAAAAGAAAAAAGAAAATATAATGTAATTGAGAGTTACGTTAAGCTGTTTGTTGTGCGTAAAAGAGCATCCCGAAAGCCTCTCGAAACTCGGAGCATTTCTTCACCACACGCACGATTTATTTTACTGGTTGAGCCCCATTTCTTTCCAGAGTTACTTTCCCAATTTGAAATTCAGATCGCCAAAGTTCGCCGAACAATCGAAAACAACGAGTTTTCCTCCCCTAAACTGTTTACAGATCTTTCAACATTCTAAGGCTTGAAATGCTGGCGACGATTACTGAAAGCGGTTAACCCAATTTTATTAATCAAATCACGCGCTGCCCCACTCTTTCCCGCCACCATCCAAGGATGATCATAAAGGAAACTGTACTATTTACAGTAGTGGCGGTTCGCGGGGTGACTCATGGTACGGCCGAGGCAGCAGAGGTGGTAATACAGATATCTGTATTACCCCCTCTACTACCTCGGCCGTACCATGAGCCACCCCGCCGAGATTTACAAATCATTCAACATTCGCCTGGCGATGGTTACTGAAAGGACTGCTAATGCGGTTAAACCTCCCCTTTTAATCAAACACGGAGTTACCACTCTTTCTCGCCTCCATTCGAGGATGATTAGAAGGAAACGTGCTGCGTACACCTACACCATTCCAATCTCAATTCGTGGATTATTACGTAACTCGATCAAGAGACGTCGGTCGTGAGGAATATTAAAATGTGACGATTTTTAACGACCTCCTCTGCGAAGTATCGACCCGGAGGAGCGCTGATAACCTCCTCTTCTAATTATCGGTTTGAAGGGGGTGCGCGCACAATGGACGGGAGGGTAGAGCGCGTTTTGGAAATGTCGTAATCTCTGGTAAGGCGCTTATGCAGCCGGGAAGCTGTCAATTAAAGTTCCCCTCCGAGTGAATTTCAGCCCCTGTTACCGATCGCGGATTGATATTAAATAGTGTAACGTCGGATAAACCTTTGCGTGGCAGTTTGATTAAAATCAGTTTGAAATATGGACGTGTGCGTGTCAAAATACGTTTCGTTTTTTTTTTAATATATATATATATACGACCCGCCAGCTTGCGATCGAAATTAACGCCGAGCTTTGATGTAATTTTCAGGTTATTTTTTTTTAATCGTGAAGAAAATTTCTTCTTCAAGAACTTCTCCATCTGTGAATATCCAGCAAAAGGATTATTCGGATGATTTCTAAATTATGAAGAACAATCGATTTTAAGTTGACTGTACAAATCAACTTAAAATCGATTGTACTTCATAATTTAGAAATCATCCAAATAATCCTTTTGCTGGATATTTACAGATGGAGAAGTTCTTGAAGAAGAAATTTTCTTCACGATTAGAAAGAAAGTTTCTATCATTTGTTTTTGTATTTTTACTTTCTCCGTTACAAAATACGAGAAAGTATTGTGATCGTGATTTTTTTTTCAAAAATTTTTTTTACGGAAATATCCGTTTTCGGGTCCCTAGATGCCATTTCAACAATTTCTGGAATTTTTTTTTGTGTCTGTGTGTGTGTCTGTGGCTGTGTGTCTATCTGTGCACGCTGTATCTCAAAAACTAATAGACCAATTGATATGAAACTTTGTACATAAGTTTTATTTGATAATCTGAAGAACTGAAAAGCTTTTGGTAAAATTTCGTACACCGAAAATGGGCGTTTACCTTAACTGTTTTTTATTTTTTTGCCAATATTTTCTTAAATATGAAAAATATCACAAAAACATTTAAACAAACATTAAAGACAACAAAGAAATGAACATCTTTGGCTTAAAAATATTTTTCATAAAATCATTTTTATTCGAGAAAAACATTTATTATTATTTTTTTAATTTTTGGTTTATAATTATAAAACTATAATAGTTACAGCAAATTTATGTGAATAATAATTGTAGAGAATACTATAATGAACAACTTATAAAGAATAAGTTTTTTTTTCGAAATCCCTTCGGTTTTTGAGTAAACTGAGTTTTTGAATTTGAAGTATAATCTTTCCATCTTTCATAATTTTGACGTTTTAAACGTCAGTTTCATCCGAGTTTCCACAACGCTCGGTGTACATTTAAAATATGATTTCAATTGAAAATAAACCAAGAAAGCGTAAAAATAAATTATTCCATCAAGTCGGAGAAAGTAACATGATGGTCACATCACCATTTTTTCTCTACATAACAGTCTGCTTTGAGCGCTGTATCTCAAAAACTAATACAGAAATGACAATGAAACTTGAACATAAGTTCAAAAAACTGTAAAGCTTTTGGTAAAATTTCGTATTTCCGAATATTTACTTTAACAGTTTTTTGTTCTTTTCGCCTTTTTGGGACTTCAGGACAAAGTTTTCAGAACTTTTTTAAGGACATTTTTAAAAGACCTTTCCTCGAGGATTCTTTTTCAGAATATGTTAAGAATTTTTTTTAGGACCTTTATTTTCTATTTCTTTTCAAAATTTTATTAACAGGAATTTTTCTCGAGACGTTTTTGGGGCTCTTAAGAATTCTTTGTCGAGGACTTATTTTCGGGATTCTTTTCAGAAAAAAATTTTCTAAATTTTCCTCATAACAGTTTTTAGAATTTTTCTTTTCATAACCATTTTTGGACCTTTGTAAGGATTTTTTCAGATATTTTTGGCATTTTTTTAAGACTTCTTTCTAAACTTTTTATTTCAGGAATTTTGTTAAGGACTTATTTTATGCCTTTTTGCAGGACTCTGGGATTTTTTTCAGGAGAATTTCTTTAGATCGTTTTAGGGACCATTTTAAGAACTTTTTACAATGCTTTGTTTTCAGATTTTTTTTGTTTGTTTATTTTTTAAAGATGTTATTTTCGGGGTAATTTTTCAGGGACTGTTTTTACAGGACAATTTTTTATGATATTTCATCAGGGCTCTTTTTCTGAAAACTCTTCAGGATTTATTTTAGGATTTTTTAGGTCTCTTTTTCGGGACATTTATTTCTGGTATTTTGTATGAAGACTATTTTTCTGGAGTTTTTTTTTACGGCTTTTATCGGGACAGTTTTTCAAGACTTATTTCTTAAGAACCTCTTGTTCGGGACTTTTTTTCAGTATTATTTTTTCGGGAATTTTTTTTCAAACCTTCTTTACAGGACTTTTTTCAGTACTATAATTCAGGACATTTTTTATGGGATGAATTTTCAGGACTTCTTGTTCCGGTTTTTTTTTAAGACGATTTTTGGGATTCTTCAGAACTTTTTCAGGTCTTTTTTAATAACCTTTTTACAGGTTTTTTTTCATAAATGCTCTTTTATGATTCTTCTACGATGTTATCTCCATAATAATAACAAAAACACATACATGTCTTTTGGGATAAATCACCACAAGGCAGTGGTATTGTGTTATATAATAAATTACCGGACACAATAACACTATTAACGGAGAATAAATTTAAAATGGAATTAAAATCATTCCTAAGCCAGAATGCGTTTTATAATGTGAAGGAATTTATTGAAAAATTAGCAGATTTCAAACGTTGAGTTGTGGTAAGCTATTTTTAAGTTATTTTATTTTAGTTTATTTTATCTAATTGTTAGTTGACGTAAGCTACTTTTTATTTTGACGTGTCTCATATTGTTACTACAATGCACAAGACTAATAAACTCTAATCTTATCTTATCTTATCTTATAATTCTTTTTCAAAACTGTTATTACAGGACTTTTTTTCAGGATATTTTATCAAGACTTATTTTTTCAACTTTTTCAAGGCATTCTTTAGGACTTTGGCATGACTTATTTTAGGACTATCCTTCGGGACTTTTGAGGACTCTTTTTGGACGTCTTTCAGGATTTTTAAACGACATTTATTTCTAGTGTTTTATACGAAGACTTAATTTATCAGGTTTTTTTTGCAGTAGTTTTTTCAGGACTTTTTTCACGGCTCTTTTTCACAACTTTTTAACAGGAATATTTTTTCAAGACTTTATTTCCAAAACTGTTTTTCCAGGACTTTTTTTGTAAGAACTCTTTTTTAGGACACTCTTTCAGGACTTTATTTCTGGTCTTTTTGAAGGACCTGTTTTTCAAGACATTTTTTGTCAGGACTCTTTTTTCAAGACTTTCTTGTTCTGGACTTTTATTGGGTTTTTTAGTACTTTTTAGTTAGATCTATTTTTGGAAATCTTTTACAGGACTTTCTTGTTCAGGGCTTTTATTCGGTTTTTTAGGGCTTTTAAATCAGGACTATTTTAAGAAATTTTTTTCAGGATGTTCTTGTTCAGGGCTTTTGTTAGGTTTTTTAGGACTTTTTAATGAGGACTACTTTTAGAAATCCTTTTAGAGACTTTCTTGTTCAGGACTTTTTTTAGGACTTTTTAATCGGGACCATTTTTAGAAATCTTTTTCAAGACTTTTTTTTAGTTTTTCAGTAAACTTAAATGATTAGAATTTGTAACATAATTTGTCATTTTTTACCTTTCATAATTTTGACGTTTCAAACGTCATCACCATTAGATCATGTGAAACGCTCGATTTAAAATATGATTTAAATTGAAAATAATGAATGAATCTATAAATATAAATAACTATTAAACCATCAAATCGGAGAAAGTAACATGATGGCCACATCACCATTTTTTTAAATCTATTGAAAAAAGGCGTGTCGTGGAAATGCAAGTCGCCGTCTCTCCCTTGAATATTTCGAAATCCAGCAAAAGGATTTTTCGGATTATTTCTAAATAATGAAGAACAATCGATTTTAAGTTTCAAGTTTCTGTTTTTTCATCGATCAGAAAAATGTGTCCCTTGACTCTGAAGAACTCATTCGTCTCCCGTGCCTTACTTTTTGAACCGCCCTCGTATAGCCGCTATAGCTCGAGCGAAATTCTCCCCTTGTAAAATGTCGGGACGACGGTTTCAATTAGGAGAATTATCCTTATTGCTTTAAGGGTGAACTCCAGCAGAATCCCCGTCCGTCCCGGAGTACTTTGCTAATTAGCGCATCGACCTGGTGCACGTGGCGGTCTATCAAAGGAACCAACAAAACCTCCGGCAACAAAAAAAAAAGTTTCACGTTTCATTAAAATCCCGACCTTCGCGTAATCGAACGCTTTTTAAAATATAAACATGAAAGCTTATAATAATCCATCACTCCGCCATTAATGAATGGATGCCAGCGTCATTGGCAAAAGGCGATTAAAGCTACGCGCACACTTGTCGCAATCGGACGGACGGCACGCATCGGATAAAATTGCTTAACACAGTTGTAAACGAGTCAAAATCGTGCCGTACCGATAAATGTGCGTTGACTCGTTTACAACAGTGTTAAGCAATTATTGCCGATGCGTGCCGTCCGTCCGATTCCGGCAAGCGTGCGCGTAGCTTAACGCACCGAAACCTCATTACTATGCCTAAAAAATAGTGATGTGGCCATCATGTTACTTTCTCCGACTTGGTGGTATCATATTTTAAATGTACATCGAGCGTTGCGTAAACTCGGATAAAACTGACGTTTAAAACGTCAAAATTATGAAACATGAAAAAATTATACTTCAAATTCAAAAACTCGGTTTACTCAAAAACTAACGAGATTTCGAAAAAAACTTATTCTTTAGAAGTTGTTCATTTTGGCATTCTCTACAATTATTAATCACATAAATTTGCTGTAACTATTATCGTTTCATAATTATAAACCAAAAATTAAAAAAAAAAAAATTCTCAAAGAGCAATGATTTTATGAAAAATATTTTTAAGCAAAAGATGTTCATTTTTTTGTTGTCTTCAATATTTACTTTAATGTTTTTGTGATATTTTTCATATTTAAGAAAATATTGGCAAAAAACAAAAAACAGTTAAGGTAAACGCCCACTTCCGGTGTACGAAATTTTACCAAAAGCTTTTCAGTTCTTCAGATTATCAAATAAGACGGATGTTCAAAGTTTCATATCAATTGCTATATTAGTTTTTGAGATACAGACAGACACACTCACAAAACTTTTTTTTCCAGAAATTGTTGAAATGGCATCTAGGGACACCAAAACGGATATTTCCGTAAAAAAAATTTTGAAAAGAAAATCACGATCACAATACTTTCTCGTACTTCGTAACGGAGAAAGTAAAAAATATTTTTTTTCTCGAATAATAATAATTTTATGAAAAATATTTTCAAACAAAAGATATTCATTTCTTTGTTGTCTTCAATATTTGTTTTAATACCGTTGTGATATTATTCATATTTAAAAAATTATCGGAGAAAAACAAAAAACGGTTAAGGTAAACGTCCACTTCCGGTTCACGAAATTTTACCAAAAGCTTTTCAGTTCTTCCGATTATCAAATAAGACGGATGTTCAAAGTTTCATAGCAATTGCTCCATTATTTTTTGAGATACAGCGCGCACAGACACACAGACACAATTTTTACTTTCTCCGTTACGAAGTACGAGAAAGTATTGTGATCGTGATTTTTTTTTCAAAATTTTTTTTACGGAAATATCCGTTTTGGGGTCCCTAGATGCCATTTCAACAATTTCTGGAAAAAAATGGTGATGTGTCCATCATGTTACTTTCTCCGACTAGATAATATCATTTATATTTACGCTTTCATGGTTCATTTTCAATTTAAATCATGTTTTAAATGTACATTGAGCGTTGTGTAGACTCGGATAAAACTGACGTTTTAAACGTCAAAATTATGAAAGATGGAAAAATTATAATGCAAATTTAAAAACTCAGTTTACTCAAAAACTAAAGGGATTTCGAAAAAAACTTATTCTTCATAATTTGTTCATTTTAGCATTCTCTACAATTATTATTAACATAAATTTGCTGTAAATATTATCGTTTTATAACTATAAACCAAAAATTTAAAAAAAATAATAAATTTTTTTCTGGGATAAAAATGATTTTATGAAAAAAGTTTTCAAGCAAAAGATGTTCGTTTCTTTGTTGTCTTTAAAGTTTGTTTAAATGTTTTTGTGATATTTTTCATATTTAGGAAAATATTGGCAAAAAACAAAAAACAGTTAAGGTAAACACCCACTTCCGGTGTACGAAATTTCACCAAAAGCTTTTCAGTTCTTCAGATTATTAAATAAGACGTATGTTCAAAGTTTCATATCAATTGCTCTATTCGTTTTTGAGATACAGCGCGCACAGACAGACACACACATACACGTCCCGCAATGCTTGTGGCAACCCATGAAATATCCTCAATTGTGGCGCTTTCGTTTAGATGCTGCACTTTCGCTGCGCTTTTCCGCGCTATTTCTGAATATGTGGTTCATTTTGCTTTACCCTCCATATAAACAAAGTTATTGCAAAAAAACAATTGTGGCAACCGTGCCACAAGTATTGGGAAACGTGAAGTGTGTATCCAGGGTGCCACAAGTGTGGGGAAACATACCGTGTGTAAGAATGGGTTGCCACAAGTATTGCATAACCTACCAGTGTGTGAAAAGCAACGTTTCCGCTACCAGCAACCTACAATAATTCATTGCATTCTACCTTTTGAACATCTTTTACCCTTAAATGCATGGTTATTTAATTAAAATTTGTTTTTATATTATCGATGTACATATTCAGAAAATAATTTATGACACAAGCATTAAAAGAATTACTTCATTTTGTGAGTGGGGAATTTGCACAACGACGGCGAACCAGCAGTTCCGCAACGCTACAAAATAAAAATAAAGGCAGTTTTAATGCGTGTATCATTCACAATTTTTTCTATCGTAATAATAGTTATTTTTGTATGTAAATGCGCAAAATTTGTGTTTTTTTTGTTTCGCATGAGAATGTCATTCGAATGCGCCAATAATCATCGAAGGCGAAATACAAAAAATATTTTTGTTAAAATTAGAATACTATACCTAAATATTGAGAATTTAGCGATACGTCAATTTACTTTTTTTCTGACGATTGTAGAAAACAATATTTGTACTTTTGTGATTTATTTTCAATTTAAATAATAAAATTTTACTTTATAATAATATGCTGACATAGTTTCATTGGTTCAAAACTTCGGATATAAAATGTTGTAAATCTTCTGAATCAATTCTAATGAATAGTTTTAATTAAAATAAGACACTAATAGATAAAATTCGAAATTTTTGGTATTTAACTCTGATTTTGCATTAAAACCAATGAGACATATAAATGTGTTCAGAAATACTCCAGAAATAAGTGTCATATTTTCGATTTTTTTTATTATCCATCTATATGAGTCTATTTTCTCAAAAAAACTTTATCTAACATATTTGAATATGAATACTATTTCTAATATACTTTCAATAATTAATACTAAGGAAACAAAAGAAGGAATGTATTAAATATTTTAGATCCCCGTACAATTTAATTCTGCCTCCGATTTTGTAAAATATACAGGGATGGGACACAATATAGATTTTGGATTATTAAAATTCGCTAAAATTGCTTTTAAATTCGAGCAGATATAAGTGCCAAAAATAATTATAATTAGGTAGCATTGAAGTTTAACTTTAAAGGACCCATAGACTTTCAGAGGTTAGTATTTTAAAACTTATGTGAAAACTGAATAAATTTTCAAACAAAAATAAATATACGGGGTGTCTCACTGAAGTGTCAAAGTAACTTTTTGGTCTTAAATATTTAAAATAGAAAAATATGTTTTATATAAAATAAGATAATTATAATCGGAAAATATTTTTATGTATACAGAGGTCCCACAACGGAGTGCCAACACAAACTTATGTTTTTTTTAATGGAACACTAGGTATGTTTTTGCATTTTTATGCGTAATTTTTAATACTAATTCAATTGACAATAACTTTTATTGGTCTAAATTTAACCGTTTCTGACTTATTCTGTTTTTTAGGGCAAAAACACAAAAAATAACAAGTTGTTATTTTAAAATTATCTAATTAATTATCTAAGTGTTTTTTTATCCATAGAAATGTTACATTTTTAGATGATTAGGTTTGTTTTAGTAATTAAATGATATTTTTATGAAGTAAGAAGGCTTTCGCTTAATATAGAGAAATTTTTTACACCCAGTATATTTAGATTTAATCTAAATAGAAAATTTAATAATATATGAATATTCAACCTGTTCGTAACTCTGCAAAATGATATCTTACTAAGATTATAAACAATTACTTCCATGGCTAATTCCACGCCAGATATTGAACGACATAAAAGAAATTTGCTTGTCAAAATGTATGTATACATACCGACTGTTACATAAACCTGGCTCACCCATGTAGTTTTGTTATTATTCGAAATATCAATTTGAAATTCGGTAGGGTTATACTAATGACAAATTTGAGTTTAGTGGTCATCCAAAAACCAGTTGCACTTTTGGTTTTACCGGAAGTTACATCAATTAATTTTTAGTCAATTTATTTTTTAAGTTTATATGAGAGACATTTTCAGGACATTTTTCATTTAATTTTTTTATTTGAATGGCAAAATATTATTAGTTTCAAAAAACAACCGACCTTGTTGTTTACTTTTTAGATAGAGCATTTTTAACTACGATGCTATACTATTTTTTCTAGGGTCGCCTAAGGCATTTTTCAAGTAAATTTGACGAAAAATAAGCGGTAGCGTGTCTAAAATATATCGCATAATAACAATTTTTTTAAATTATTTACCAGATTCAAAAATGCATTGAACTAAAGTTGATTACTTTGTTGCTATAACAATACACTTTTTACTCTTCATAGATTTTTCTCTGGTCCTATTTTTTTTTAAATTGCATTATTAGAATTTTTTTGAGTCATTTCGTTTTGAAAATAAAAGAAACAATGCGTTGTCATAGCAACAAAATAATAAGTGGCAGCAAATATCCAACATCATCACTAAATGCATTATTAAATTCCAAAGAACTTGTATACAAATCGTTTTCGGATTTGGTAAATATAATTCATAAAATATTTTATTTGGAACGACATTTAATCTTTGAAAATAATATTTTCTCATACCAGATTTACATCCCTTCCTTACTATTAGTTCAGTGATTTTGTAATTAAATTACGTTACATAAATGGATATTTTACTGTTAATGTGTAAATGTTTTTTTTGTGCTATTGTGCGTTAGTTTGGACCGGATATTGGGATGTGACGCATTCATTCCACGAATTCGTTTTAAAATTTAAAGGGCCGGTCGAAAACAGGTAGAAAACTTGGGGGGTGACGAATGCTAACATCTGTGAAAGATAAAAACATTTGAGGCATGGCACCCACTTCTATACATATTTAAAAATAGATTT
This sequence comes from Ocypus olens, assembly GCA_910593695.2. Taxonomy (NCBI): domain Eukaryota; kingdom Metazoa; phylum Arthropoda; class Insecta; order Coleoptera; family Staphylinidae; genus Ocypus; species Ocypus olens. The sequence continues at coordinate 47,918,574 of OU343062.1, forward strand.
TTATTATTGCTATTTAAATTAATAACTTTCTTCAAGATTTTTGCGGTTTCAAACTGAATTTCATTGGCCATTGTAACGCATGGTAGAGAAATAAATCTTCGATTTTTTATTACGTCCATTTTCTCAATAATACTTTATTCATACATTTCTTATAAATATTAATATAGAAATAAATACCAATCAATAATACTAACTTACGACAAAAAATAAGTTTTTCGAACAATTTTAAACTGAATATAACATTTACTAAATTATAAATTGGTGGTCAAACAATAGCCTAAATTATACTATTTCAAGTAACCTTTGATTTTGTAAACTTATTTTTACCTGAGCTATAAATCTTTGAGATAATTTGTTGAGGTAAATTGCCGGAAATAAACAATGAATACCAATATAATATTTAATAAAATATGTATTGGTTTTGATTTTCAAAAGTAAAGTGATTTTTCTTGGAATAATTAATAATGCACAAATTACGATATTAAACCTGTACTTGATAATATTAATTGCATCCTCTTGTGCCGTAATAGAGAAAAGTTAGACAGAAAACGATTCAATGGAAATTAATCACAAATCTGTTTTTTTTTTTAATTTTAAAATTTAATTTGATGAACATGATTGATTCATTACTTTTAGAATAATTTGCCCAATATTATAAACATAGTAAGACATCTGATATGCTATTATTTAAGAATAATTTCTATATGTGTGTTATTTCTTTTCGAATCAGTGACTTGTTTTATACAAAGGGTGTAAGTTCCCGCGAAAAAGCCCATCTGGAGCGGAAGTTGTAGAACGCTCAACACATCTTTGTCAAATATTCTCCCCTAATGAATTGGCATGTACCTAATATAAATAAAATGTCTTAATGTAAGCTATTTCTTATTGCTTATAGCACAACTAATAAATTGTGTAACAATATAAGATTGTGAGTTTAACAGTATTTCCTATATGAACACAAACTTTAGATAACAGACAAATATCTTTCTGGCATGGCCTTCGTCAGAGAAGTTTCAACGATGATGTATTTTTTATAGTCTTAGTAAGACTTAATTTTGCGGAGTAACAAATAGGTTGAATCTCCATAAATTCAGACTACCTTTTGTCGTTATTTAATTTGTCTGATGCACAAAGTGAGGGTTTTTAATTTTAATTTTAGAGAAATTCTACTGATACAAAATTAGAAAAAATTCTCGAAATAATTGTTATCTTATAGTTTCTGTGAATTTAACTAAAATAAATTTGAATTAAGTATTACAATTTTAATAAACACTAAATGTGTGTGTGTCTGGTTATTTTTAGATTAAGAAAATCTGCCGAAAATTTAATAAAACGAATTAATGTTTTTATTCGGATATTCGGAATTTGTATGTCCAATTGTTTTAGGTATAATCTGCATTTATATTATTCGCATTGTTTCTAAGCAATCAATGGAAAAGTTTAAACATCTACTGGTAAAATTTGTGCATCACACAATTAAGTTTTCTCGTTGCCTAAAAAAGTAAGAGCTCAATTAAATTATACATCGATTAAATCAAAGAAGTAAAAGAACAAGGAAATACTAAATCCTATTCGTTTAAAATTTATGAAGCATTTTTTGAAACGTATACAATTGTGTATTTGTCCCTGAAGATGTTAAATAGAATAACCGAATAACTATAAATAAGAGCCTCAAATTCAATTTATTAAACTTATAAGAGAGTAAACAAAAAAAAACTAAGCTAACAAAAATTATAAAAATATATTATATTTATGATCAATTGCTGAATGTCTAACAATTAAATAATTGTTAAAATTATTTTATATTATCTTTACTTTATTCAGTAATTAAGAAGAAATAATTATTGTTAATTATTAAATTAATTATTTATTTAACCAATGTAATTACTTATTATTATTATTATAACACATTAAAATATGATATGTATGCAACTAGAAATACAATTCATAAGAGCAGAAATGATTTCTAGGATATTATCCGGTTCCAACCCAAATATATATGCGCCGAAGAAACTCTCAGTATCAAATTACTGGCAACGTAGCATTTTTTTGTAGAGGGCGCTACCAACTAAACACTACTGAAGTTGCCACAAATATGAGTGTGTGTACCACATGCAAGATCCTGAATAGTGGCGTCTTTTACACATTTCTAAAAAAAGTTGCATAACTTGTGTAAAAGGTACTTTTGGTAAATACTATGATAATGAATAAATGTATTTTGTTGATCATAATTTTCAGTGTAAATATCGTTAGTCTAACTTAACAGGAAACAGAGAAATCACCAGAGAAAATTGTGGCACAGTGTGTAAGTTGCCACAATTCCGTGCGTCCGCCACAGTTCAGGATGAGGCACACACAAGTTGCCACAAGTATAGAGGAACACACACACACACACACACACACACACACACAAAAAATTTTTTTCCAGAAATTGTTGAAATGGCATCTAGGGACCCCAAAACGGATATTTCCATAAAAAAAATTTTTTGAAAAAAAATCACGATCACAATACTTTCTCGTACTTCGTAACGGAGAAAGTAAAAAAATTGTGTCTGTGTGTGTGTCTGCTGTGTGCGCTGTATCTTAAAAACTAATAGAGCAATTGATATGAAACTTTGAAAAACCGTCTTATTTGATAATCTGAAGAACTGAAAAGCTTTTGGTAAAATTTCGTACACCGGAAGTGGGCGTTTACCTTAACGGTTTTTTGTTTTTTGCCAATATTTTCTTAAATATGAAAAATATCACAAAAACATTTAAACAAACTTTGAAGACAAAAAAGAAATGAACATCTTTTGCTTGAAAACATTTTTTATAAAATCATTTTTATTCGAGAAAAAAATGTATTCTTTTTTTTCATTTTTGGTTCATAATAATAAAACGATAATAGTTACAACAAATTTATGTGAATAATAATTGTAGAGAATGCTAAAATGAACAATTTATGAAGAATAAGGTTTTTTCGAAATCGCTTTAGTTTTTGAGTAAACTGAGTTTTTTAATTTGAAGTATAATTTTTCCATCTAATTGTAGAGAATACCAAAATGAACAACTTATAAAGAATAAGTTTTTTTTCGAAATCCCTTTAGTTTTTGAGTAAACCGAGTTTTTGAATTTGAACTATAATTTTTCCGTTTCATAAATCTGACGTTTAAACGTCAGTTTCGTCCGAGTTTACGCAACGCTCGATGAACATTTAAAATATGATTTCAATAAACCATGAAAACGTAAATATAAATGGCTATGATACCATCAAGTCGGAGAAAGTAACATGATGGCCACATCACCATTTTTTTGTGAAATTAACACAAGCCGGCAAAATTGCACGTTTTCAAGGTCTGAAAATTTAAAATTGCGATTTTGATTATTTTTTTTTTAATTGCACAACTGCCAAACACGTTGTCCGATTTTGATGATTCTGACGTCAAAATATGGAAAAATTGGTTTGATTTTTTTTTCATGAAATCAACAGAAAACGCCAAAACCGCGCGTTTTCAAAGTCTGAAAATAAAAAATCTAGACTATTTTGAAACCTTATATTGCGTCAGTGTTTTATTAAGTGATAAAATATGTGTATCTGTTAATTTCTGCATAAAAAAGTTAATAGCAGGATCAAATTCAGCCGGGATAAAAGAGACATCATTAATCATTCAAGCGGCTTCGCCTGCGTCGCGACGCTCACGAGCCACCGTTAAGAATTGATTAATCATTCATCTAGTCGTCCGATCGCGTTATATATATTTATATACACAAAGGTACAAAGGGTGAAAAGGACATTCTTTATGCACAGACCGTTTTCGATAATTTAGCGATTCCCATTCGACCTCCAGGACGAATCTCCCGTGTCCCTTCCGTCGATCCGTTATTTATCCACAGCCGGACGCCTCCAAATGAGTAATTACGAAGACGGATTGACCTCGCCGAGGGACCGGGCATCAATAACTGGGGGCGGCCAAGAGGAATTCAATAGTCGCCACGGTTCACCTTTAAGACGCGTTACGCGCGACCAACAAGGGACGGGAATTTATATCCCCGAAAGCCACAAATATCTCTTATAAGTGTCGACTAATCGATTTACTGGAAGCCCTTTCTTAAATAACCAAAAGCACTTTTTCTTATTGAATTAAATTCGCTGGAATTAAATAATCAAAACTGCTTTTATCATTCAACTGTTAATCTGAATCAAATTTGCTGGAGCGTTAGTATAAACTTGGCAAGAAAAATCGTTTTAGAGAATGCTAAAATGAACAACTTATAAAGAATAAGATTTTTTCAAAATCCCTTTAATTTTTGAGTAAATTGAGTTTTTGAATTTGAAGTATAATTTTTCCATCTTTCATAATTTTGACGTTTTAAACGTCAGTTTTATCCGCTCGATGTGCATTTAAAATATGATTTAAATTGAAAATAAACCATGAATTCAAAACAAATGGCTATGATACCATCAAGTCGGAGAAAGTAACATGATGGCCACATCACCATTTTGTTTTTTAACGTTTTGATCCGTCGTGTATTTCTTCAGATATTTGAGCGTTTCCGAACTTTTTCATATAATTCGGAGTGGAAACTAGAAATGCAAGTTTTGCAATAGAAGCTTGAGGGCCCCGAGCGTTGATACGCATCAAAATATGCATCACAATAATCTAAAATTACTCCTGGTAAATATTTCCCGTTGTTTTTTTCATTTTATTTATGCGACCGTTGCATTGAATCGTTCCGAGTGCTAAAAATATACGAAATTTACCAATAAATTCGGAATGGCATTTCCCGTATGACGTTTATTGTTATCGTTCGGAATACATAACCGATTCGCCCCCCGCGTTTAAAAAAAGCCAACATAATAATTTATCCATCCTGTTCGCTAATATCCTTCCAGAAACGCTTTCCTTTCGGCTTTCCCCGGTTCCTCCATTCCCGTAAATAATTCAGTTTTAATTCATGCGACGGGCCGCCGTGTGTTTCCCCCGTTTCCGAAACTCGGAATCCCGCCGCACAGTGGTTCAGAATTCGAAAAAGGTGGCCAAAATTCTAAATTTTGATAAATTTTGACATAAATAGGTATTAATCGCAGATTATGAATTTCATGTTAAAATTGAAAAATTCAAAATGGCGGATCCAATATGGCGAACATAAGTGATAAAATTATTATTGTCCGCACTGGAGAAATCCAATATTTTAGAATAGCAATAATCCCAGCTCTCCGGTGATTATTTTATAATTTAGTCAGGGTGTGTAGAAGATCTTTTTTATACCGTAAAATGGTATAAATTTCGAGTGAGTATTTTTTGAAAATTTTAAGTCGGTAACAATTGTTTTAATATTTTTTTGGTAGCTCTGAAGAATTGCACAATCTCAGTATTACAATTAACTGACTATTTTGAATTTCAGTAAAGATGTGTTTGAGATTATGTTTAAACCACAACGAAGAATACATTTTTAGCAAATTTTGAAAATTTCAAGTTTGTATAATTTGTTTTTGCATTTATTTGGCATCTTCAGTATAATAATTTATTCGGTTATCACATGATTATTAGTGAAGAGACTAATTTTTCTTAAATCATAAAACAGAATCGATTTTGAGTACATTTTACAAATTTCAAGTTGGTCACAATTGTTTTTATCTAATGCTTTCTGCAACAAGTAAAGTTGTTTCTAATTTGTTAATTGTTTTTACATTTCTTTGTGCCATATTGAAGAAATTCGCACCTTTAACAATAATTTAATGATTATTTTCAAAATTAGTGAAAAACTTCGGTTTTTATTTACACCCGAGATATTAATACCAACTTTCTTATTTCTTATTATTTTTTATTTTGACATAGGTTGTTGTACATCGTTGAAAAGAGAAAAAAAAAGTCAAATATGGCGGCCATTTGAAATAATAAAGTTGGTATTAATATCTCGGAAACCGCCATCTTGAATTTTATTTTGACTTGATTTCTATGTTTGCCTAATTAAACCAAGTAACTTTTATTTAAAACTTTTTTCGCATCTTTAATAATTATTGAGATATTTGATTTTTTTGAAAATCGCGATTTTCAGTTTTTTTTTAAATATTTTCTAAACTGCTCGGAATTTTGAAAATTTCTCAACATAATCTGAATCAGCATAGAAAACTGCACAACATTGCCCATTTAACCAGATCTCTAGCTTTAAGAATAAGAAAGATACCGATGCAATCCAACTCTATTTAGGACACCCTGTATACACAACATAAATACATGATATTCAATAAAATATAAAGTCAAAAATGCAAATTACCCTTAAAAAAAATTTTTTTTTTACGGAAATATCCGTTTTGGGCTCCCAAAGACGCCATTTTAACAATTTTCTGGAAAAAAAATTGTGTCTGTGCGCGCTGTATCTCAAAAATTAATGGACCAATTGATATGAAACTTTGAACATCCGTCTTATTTGATAATCCGAGGAACTGAGAAGCTTTTGGTAAAATTTCGTGAACCGGAAGTGGACGTTTACCTTAACCGTTTTTTGTTTTTCTCTGATATTTTTTTAAATATGAATAATATCACAAAAGTATTTAAACAAATATTGAAGACAATAAAGAAATGAATATCTTTCGTTTGAAAATATTTTTAATAAAATCATTGTTATTCGAAAAAAAATATTTTTTTTTTCATTTTTGGCTTATAATTATGAAACGATAATAGTTACAGTAAATTTATGTTAATAATAATTGTAGAGAATGCCAAAATGAACAACTTATAAAGAATAAGTTTTTTTCGAAATCTCTTTAGTTTCTGAGTAAACTGAGTTTTTAAATTTGATGTATAATTTTTCCATGTTTCATAATTTTGATAATTTCATCCGCTCGATGTACATTTAAAATATGATTTCAATTGAAAATCAACGATAAAAGCGTGAATATAAATGATACCATCAAGTCGGAGAAAGTAACATGATGGCCACATCACTATTTTTTTTCCTAACACCAGTTTCCAAAATAATAATATTTTAGTCTATTTAAATAGGAATAAGGGATATTTAATGATTACTATTGTTAAATAGTTCTACAACACCTGCATCACACCTAGCGCGGCTTTACTACCACACTCGGCACTTATGGTGGATGCGCCGGGCGCACCCTAATTCGCACTTCCTGTAAATAACCGCTTCTCCGCACGCGTGCAACACCAACACCCTGCGCTGAGTACTTAATTACTCCACTCAACAGGTACGTGCATGCGTCCCCCTCCGTCTTGTAATAAGAATTTATTGCGGCAATTAGGCGCAAAGGTAAATTAGGCCCACTGAGTTACGAACTGCCGTCGAAGTTTCTCGGCTGTCGGAGTGGAAAATAAAACGGCCTCCGGGACCTTATCGATGGCTCGAGAATTGATAAATGCGAAATGCGAAATGCGAAACCCTCCCCGCCATTTATCAAGGCATTAAATCCCCCCGGGGGTGTGTGTTATTCATTTACGCGAAAACCAACGAACCAACAAGTTTTTTTTTTATTTACGCGTTCTGCGTTCCTTTAAAACATATTTATTTTATTGCGAATGTCCCAGTGATAAAATTTCTGCACACTAAATTAATATTGTCTCAAGCAGTTCATTGTTTCATCGGCGTGTGCACGTTTAAAGTAACACATGATCACTTTTGAAGTATAGATGAAATTATGTTAGAAAATCTTAACGAGTTTAAAAAGTTATTATTTTTAATTCTCTGTTGTACTGCGGCGGAAATATCATCAAATGATGTTTGAAAAACATATTTCGCTTATGCATTGTCTTAGCGTATAAATTAAGCAATAAGTCTAGACCAGCGCTTCCCAAAATGTGGGTCGCGACCCGGCACCGGGTCGCAGAAGAATTTTGCTGGGTCGCGAAAAAATATTGTAAAAGCACAAAAAAATGTTTTATACATATTATTTGTTTAATAACAGTTAGTCACCAGGAACGGTGTCAAAGTGTGATTTTGTAGTTTTTCGTATAGCAGACTTTTTACCAAATTATGTGATCATAAACACCTCCTTTTGTATTGTAATTCACGATAGTTCTATAAAAATTAGAAAACATTCCTACTTTAGATTTTAAAATAATCACACTTGAACAACTCCCGGTTTAATTGTGATGAACTTTTTACAAACCGCAAAAAACAATTGAAACAAATCTTAAACTTTCGACATTCCGCTAAAATAGATTGCACTTTAAATATCTACTTAACTTTGGAAACATTCCTACCTAAGGCTTCAAAATAATCACATTTCAACATTTTCGAAACCGCCAAAAAATGAAAAAAAATATCATTGAAACAACCTCTCAATTTTTTTTAAATCAACTTATTTTTTTCTGCAAAAAAAATGCATACGTTACTAAGCTAGATTTCGAAGTAATCACACTTGAACACTCTGAAGTAAAGCATTTTCCAAATCGCCAAAAAAAAATATAAAACCAATTGAAATTTTTAAATTCACTCAAAATGCATTGCAACACTTTTCTATAAGAAATTTGCAAACATTTCTACCCTAGATTTCGAAATAATCATACTCCTGTTCAATTCAGAGGTCGAACATTTTACAAGCCACAAAAAAAAACACACAAATACAGTCACAGCATTCTCGAACCTTTTCCAATTTAATCAAAATGGATTCTATTAAAATCTATAAACGCTCAAAGCCACAATTTTGAAATATTTACCCTTAAACACTGAATTCTATTTTGAGGTTGGACATTTTGCCTTGAAAATAAAAACCAAAAAAATGGTGATGTGGCCATCATGTTACTTTCTCCGACTTGATGGTATCATTTATATTTACGCTTTCATGGTTTATTTTCAATCTAAATCATATTTTAAATGTACATCGAGCGTTGTGTAAATTTGGATGAAACTGACGTTTAAAACGTCAAAATTATGAAAGATCGAAAAATGTACTTCAAATTCAAAAACTAAAGAGATTTCGAAAAAAACCTATTCTTCATAAATTGTTCATTTTGGCATTCTCTACAATTATTATTAACATAAATTTGCTGTAGTTATTAGCGTTTCATAATTGTATACCAAAAATGAAAAAAAATTAATAAAATTTTTTCTCGAATAACAATGATTTTATGAAAAATGTTTTCAAACAAAATAATAGCATTTCTTTATTGTCTTCAATATTTGTTTAAATGTTTTTGTGATATTTTTCATATGTAAGAAGATATTGGCAAAAAACAAAAAACAGTTAAACACCCACTTCCGGTGTACGAAATTTTACCAAAAGCTTTTCAGTTCTTCGGATTATCAAATAAAACTTATGTTGAAAGTTTCATATCAATTGCTGTATTAGTTTTTGAGATACAGCGCCCACAGACTGACACACACACACACACACACACACACACACACACACACACAGACACAATTATTTTTTTTCCAGAAATTGTTGAAATGGCATCTAGGGACCCCAAAACGGATATTTCCGTAAAAAAAATTTTTGGAAAAAAAATCACGATCACAATACTTTCTCCTACTTCGTAACGGAGAAAGTAAAAATAACTCAAAATTTACTTAAAACGGATTAATTTTCATTTCTATAATGAAATCGGCGCACATCCCAAATTTTAATACAATCACACGTGCATTGAAAAGGCATTTTTTTACTTAAATTTACTCAAAACATATGAATTTTCGGTTTCAACTTTTTCCGAAATTTCAACTCAAACATTTTTGAAAATGCAAAATCATGCATTCGCCTAGATTTTCTTAATTTCCTAGAAAACAACTTAGTGGATTATCTTTAAATTTTACAAGCACATTCTATAGATTCGTAATAATAAAATAAGTAAATAATACAAAAAATAACGTAAGCTGGTTTTTCCGAAATTTCAACTCAAATATTTTTGAAAGCGCAAAATTATGCATCCACCTAGATGTTCTTAAAATCCCTTAGTGGATTATCTTCAAATTGTAAAAGCACACTCTGTAGACTTCTAGTAATAAAGCAAGTAAATAATCCCAAAATAGTTTAAGCTAATTTTTCCAAAATTTCAACTCAAACATTTTTGAAAGTCAAAAATATGCATTTGGCTAGATTTTCTTAATTTCCAAGAAAGTCCCTCAGTGGATTATCTTTAAACTTTAAAAGCACACTCTGTATACTTCTAGCAATAAAACAAGTAAATAGTAAAAAAAAATGATTTGAGTTAGTTTTTCCGAAATTTCAAATCAAACATTTTTGAAAGTGTAAAATTATGCATTTACCTAGATTTTCTTTATTTCCAAGAAAGTCCCTTCAAACTTTAAAGGTACACTCTGTAAACTTCCAGTAATAAAACAAGTAAATAATCAAAAAAATTATTTGAGCTAGTTTTACTGAAATTTTAACTCAAACAATTTTGAAAGTGAAAAATATGCATTCGGCTAGATTAGTGTTTCTCAATGTGGACGATCGACCAGTGGCGGCTCGTGGATGTTCGGCGGTGTGGCAACGGAAGAAAATTTGATCGAAACAGCAACGAAATATTTGTTTCCTCTATAAGAGTAAGTAGTGCGGCACGAGCGACATCTTTGTCTTTGCCCTCCCTGCGAAAATCCACGAGCCGCCGCTGCGATCGACGTCTAAATTGGGCGTTTATCTGACAATCCGTATTTGGGGGCCGATGATCATTTTGTGGGGGCGAATGCATTTTGAATACCCGCCTAAAAATTTGATCAGGATTATGTCTTTCGAAATTAGTCCCAAATGGTATTAAACTTTTCTAAAATCAAAACACTTGCATATTTGCTAAGTTGCGGTGAATTTGCATATAAGTTTTTAGTATTTAAATGTGGATTAAAGATTATTTTTCTGTTGGAATTGAAAAGGAAGAAATATTTAATCTTAGTGAACAAGAAGTTGATAATTTAATTGAAAATTCATGCGACACCGATCTTAAAAAAAGTGTTTGAAACTGTATCACTAATTTATTTTTGGTTGTGGAGTATCCAAGCGCAAGCGAAAAAGCGATACAATTTTTGATGCCTTTTGTCACCGCTTATACGTGTGATGTACTTAAAAAAAAGGACCGAAATAGATTGGGCGTCGAACCTAATTTGGGAATAAAATTAACAACATGACCTCCTAATTCGGCGGAGCGGTTTGGCCCCCGCTTTCGGTGCGAGGCGTCGTGGGTTCGAGTCCAATGCTCGGGCGATAGCTTTTATTAATGAGAAGTTATCGTTCGGGTCCATGGTTGTTCAGTATTTGTGAATTTTCAAATTCCGAATAGCTAATCACTCTCCTTAACCCCCTATTGCGTCAAACATCCTTCCTTTTATAAAAGAAAAACAGTTTACTAATATAATTGTTAATTTTTTAATTAATTATATTTTTCTTATACATATAATTATTTTGCAATTTTTGTGTATAAAAAAAGGAATAACTTGATTCTTATTAAAAAATAAAATATGTTTTGTAAATAAATGTAAGGTGGGTCGCGCAAAATGTTAAAACCTTGAACCGGGCCGCGGTCAAAAAAGTTTGGGAAACGCTGGTCTAGACAGTCTAATAAGTCAAGATACGCTGCAAGAAGTAAAAATACGTTAGAAAATTTTAACCAGTTCCAGCTTTACAGACCACTAAAATGAGCTCATTTATGGATCGACCTTCTGGTGGATGCGCCGGATACTTGCACTAAAATATTATACGATCTTACAAATATTTTTTGAAAGGGTGTCTTTAGTACACGCCTACCTTATGTATAAATCGATAAGTGTGTTGCGGGTCATGACCTGTAAAATTAAAGTACTCCAGAAATAGAACGCATCAAAAAAGCACACGCTAATCGCGGATTTAACCACCACAGAAAAAAAGGTTTTTTTTTCAAGTTCCTCTTCCTAACTCCCGACCGGAACGACGCACAAAATCGATCACCTCTGGCGGCGGCGCTGGTGGAAACGTCCCTCCGCTAAGTGGATTACCCGAGGGTTCTCCAAAAGCAACAAAGAACTCCGTCCCCGTGTTTTAGAATGTCTTCGGGGAACGGAAGTTCGATCGCAGTCACGCACTCCCTAACAGGTGGTGGACATACGTTCCGACCCCCGATTCTTCGCGATGGGATGTAATGGGGTCGGTATGGAGAAATAAAAGCTCCGGGCAACAGGTAGCGAATGGGAACCGTGGACTCTCGAAACGTCGTAATTGTAATTTAAAGTTCCCGGCGCGCCGGGGGAACGTGGTATAGAAATGAAACACGGCCACGGCTTTAGAATTACGTACGGGGTCGCGAGTACACCCTTTCATTTTGATTTGAAATTATGGTGCCCTTTATACGTACTACGTGAAACGGGTGAATGCATAGAGGCATAAATATAATATAATTATAAATAAAATTGTGTCCGCGTCGTATTTTATTATTCACTACAGTGAATTATGAAATCATTATTCATTACAGTGAATTATGAATTCATGATTCACTATAGTGAATCATGATTTCATTATTCACTATAGTGAATAATGACTTCATTATTCACTACAGTGAATTATCGGTACAATTATTCACGAAAACTATGGTAGTAATTGCAATGTAATTGAATAGGTGTCGAAAAATCATCTTAATCGAATAGAGCATTACATTCGACCGTTGCTCTCGTTGAAGGGCGAGCGGTTAAAAGGTCCCGTAGAGCAGATCCAATTACCGAAATGTGTTTACAGTGCGGCCTGTTGCCGTGTCTGCACGTTTTCGTGTTTGCGTAGACGTCTGAGGCCGCAAACAATTAAGGCGAACGCGAAAACGGCAACGGCGTCTGGGTTTACATAGGGCGGTAACTATTTCAATTATCCGATGGCCCTTATTTGATGCACGGGACATAGGGCGAAACTTGGAATTAACGAAATTAGCACGGGACAGTAATGGACTAATACTATTCCCCCCGAACGGCTGCTAATCGCAATTAATTTCTCCGTTAATCTTTCACTAGACTATTTTGTTAAGTGAATATTGCACAGAAGAAAAATTGTTCTAAATATATTTTAGTGAATATTATTATTACTCAATTCACATAAGTGACTAAGGTGCTTTTAATCACTTTTTCTATCGAAAAATCCCAACTCAATATTTTGTTAGTGTGCAATCTGTCACTTATATAAACATTTCAATCACTTCTGATACTGACTGCTAGTTAGAAATTACTCCTCCGAAAATGGCTGAAGCAGCAACGCATGACTTGCTGCCTCACATGTCAAGACTTCAATACAATGCCTTCACAGCCTGGATGAAACAGACTAAAGGGTGTTTACAGTTTTTCAATAATCATAATTTAGGGTGTATTTTGAGTAACTTTGGCAAGTTTCAAGTCGGTAGCAATTGTCTTTATATTTTTTTCGAGTCGCGAAAGTTATTGAAAATTTTCGCATATTCACGCTCTTAAAATTTTTTTAAATTTAGGGAAAGGGTGTTTATGGTTTTTCAATAATCATAATTTATGGTGTATTTTGAGTAACTTTGGCAAGTTTCAAGTCGATAGCAATTGTCTTTATATTTTTTTCGAGTCACGAAAGTTATTGATATTTTTCGCAAATTTACGCTCTGTTTGCTTAAATTTATTTCAAAATTAAGGGAAAGGGTGTTTATGGTTTTTCAATAATCATAATTTATGGTGTATTTTGAGTAACTTTGGCAAGTTTCAAGTCGGTAGCAATTGTCTTTATATTTTTTTCAAGTCAAGAAAGTTATTGATATTTTTCGCAAATTTACGCTCTGTTTGCATAAATTTATTTCAAAATTTAGATAAAGGGTGTTTATGATTTTTAAAGAATCATAATTTTAGGTATATTTTGAGTAACTTTGGCAAGTTTCAAGTCGATAGCAATTGTCTTTATATTTTTTTCGAGTCACGAAAGTTATCGTTATTTTTCGCAAATTTACGCTCTGTTCGCTTAAATTTATTTAAAAATTTAGGGAAAGGGTGTTTATTGTTTTTAAAGAATAATAATTTATGGTGTATTTTGAGTAACTTTGGCAAGTTTCAAGTCGATAGCAATTGTCTTTATATTTTTTTCGAGTCACGAAAGTTATTGATATTTTTCGGAAATTCACGCTCTGTTCGCTTAAATTTATTTCAAAATTTAGGGAAAGGGTGCTTATGGTTTTTCAATAATCATAATTTAGGGTGTATTTTAAGTAACTTTGGCAAGTTTCAAGTCGATAGCAATTGTCGTTATATTTTTTTCGAGTCACGAAAGTTATTGATATTTTTCGCAAATTCACGCTCTGTTCGCATAAACTTATTTCAAAATTTAGGGAAGGGGTGTTTATGTTTTTTAAAGAATCATAATTTAGGGTGTATTTTGAGTAACTTTGGCAAGTTTTAAGTCGATAGCAATTGTCTTTAACTTTGGCAAGTTTTAAGTCGATAGCAATTGTCTTTATATTTTTTTCAAGTCGCGAAAGTTATTGATATTTTTCGCAAATTCCCGCTCTGTTCGCATAAACTTATTTCAAAATTTAGGGAAAGGGTGTTTATGGTTTTTCAATAATAATAATTTAGGGTGTATTTTGAGTAACTTTGGCAAGTTTCAAGTCGATAGCAATGGTCTTTATATTTTTTTCAAGTCACGAAAGTTATTGATATTTTTCACAAATTCACGCTCTTAAATTTTTTTTTAAATTTAGGGAAAGGGTGTTTATGGTTTTTCAATAATCATAATTTACGGTGTATTTTGAGTAATTTTGGCAAGTTTCAAGTCGATAGCAATTGTCTTTATATTTTTTTCTAATCACGAAAGTTATTGATATTTTTCGCAAATTCACGCTCTGTTCGCATAAACTTATTTCAAAATTAAGGGAAAGGGTGTTTATGTTTTTTAAAGAATCATAATTTAGGGTGTATTTTGAGTAACTTTGGCAAGTTTTAAGTCGATAGCAATTGTCTTTAACTTTGGCAAGTTTTAAGTCGATAGCAATTGTCTTTATATTTTTTTCAAGTCGCGAAAGTTATTGATATTTTTCGCAAATTCCCGCTCTGTTCGCATAAATTTATTTCAAAATTTAGGGAAAGGGTGTTTATGGTTTTTCAATAATAATAATTTAGGGTGTATTTTGAGTAACTTTGGCAAGTTTCAAGTCGATAGCAATGGTCTTTATATTTTTTTCAAGTCACGAAAGTTATTGATATTTTTCACAAATTCACGCTCTTAAATTTTTTTTTAAATTTAGGGAAAGGGTGTTTATGGTTTTTCAATAATCATAATTTAGGGTGTATTTTGAGTAATTTTGGCAAGTTTCAAGTCGATAGCAATTGTCTTTATATTTTTTTCTAATCACGAAAGTTATTGATATTTTTCGCAAATTCACGCTCCGTTTGCATACATTTTTTTCAAAATTTGGGGAAAGGGTGTTTATCGTTTTTCAAGAATCATAATTTAGGATGTATTTTGAGTAACTTTGGCAAGTTTTAAGTCGATAGCAATTGTCTTTATATTTTTTTCAAGTCGCGAAAGTTATTGATATTTTTCGCAAATTCCCGCTCTGTTCGCATAAATTTATTTCAAAATTTAGGGAAAGGGTGTTTATGGTTTTTCAATAATAATAATTTAGGGTGTATTTTGAGTAACTTTGGCAAGTTTCAAGTCGATAGCAATGGTCTTTATATTTTTTTCAAGTCACGAAAGTTATTGATATTTTTCACAAATTCACGCTCTTAAATTTTTTTTTAAATTTAGGGAAAGGGTGTTTATGGTTTTTCAATAATCATAATTTAGGGTGTATTTTGAGTAATTTTGGCAAGTTTCAAGTCGATAGCAATTGTCTTTATATTTTTTTCAAGACGCGAAAGTTATTGATATTTTTCGCAAATTCACGCTCTGTTCGCTTAAATTTATTTCAAAATTTGGGGAAAGGGTGTTTATGGTTTTTCAAGAATCATAATTTAGGATGTATTTTGAGTAACTTTGGCAAGTTTCAAGTCGATAGCAATTGTCTTTATATTTTTTTCAAGACGCGAAAGTTATTGAAATTTTTCGCAAATTTACGCTCTGTTTGCATACATTTATTTCAAAATTTGGGGAAAGGGTGTTTATGGTTTTTCAATAATAATAATTTAGGGTGTATTTTGAGTAACTTTAGCAAGTTTGAAGTCGATAGCAATTGTCTTTATATTTTTTTCAAGACACGAAAGTTATTGATATTTTTTGCAAATTTACGCTCCGTTCGCATAAATTTATTTCAAAATTTAGGGAAAGGGTGTTTATGGTTTTTCAATAATCATAATTTCGGGTGTGTTTTGAGTAACTTTGGCAAGTTTTAAGTCGATAGCAATTGTCTTTATATTTTTTTCTAATCACGAAAGTTATTGATATTTTTCGCAAATTCACGCTCTGTTCGCATAAACTTATTTCAAAATTTAGGGAAGGGGTGTTTATGTTTTTTAAAGAATCATAATTTAGTATGTATTTTGAGTAACTTTGGCAAGTTTCAAGTCGATAGCAATTGTCTTTATATTTTTTTCAAGACGCGAAAGTTATTGATATTTTTCGCAAATTCACGCTCCGTTTGCATACATTTTTTTCAAAATTTGGGGAAAGGGTGTTTATGGTTTTTCAATAATCATAATTTAGGATGTATTTTGAGTAACTTTGGCAAGTTTTAAGTCGATAGCAATTGTCTTTATATTTTTTTCGAGTCACGAAAGTTATTGAAATTTTTCGCAAATTCACGCTCCGTTTGCATACATTTTTTTCAAAATTTGGGGAAAGGGTGTTTATGGTTTTTCAAGAATCATAATTTAGGATGTATTTTGAGTAACTTTGGCAAGTTTCAAGTCGATAGCAATTGTCTTTATATTTTTTTCGAGTCACGAAAGTTATTGAAATTTTTCGCAAATTTACGCTCTGTTTGCATACATTTATTTCAAAATTTGGGGAAAGGGTGTTTATGGTTTTTCAATAATAATAATTTAGGGTGTATTTTGAGTAACTTTAGCAAGTTTGAAGTCGATAGCAATTGTCTTTATATTTTTTTCAAGACACGAAAGTTATTGATATTTTTTACAAATTTACGCTCCGTTCGCATAAATTTATTTCAAAATTTAGGGAAAGAGTGTTTATGGTTTTTCAATAATCATAATTTCGGGTGTGTTTTGAGTAACTTTGGCAAGTTTTAAGTCGATAGCAATTGTCTTTATATTTTTTTCTAATCACGAAAGTTATTGATATTTTTCGCAAATTCACGCTCTGTTCGCATAAACTTATTTCAAAATTTAGGGAAGGGGTGTTTATGTTTTTTAAAGAATCATAATTTAGTATGTATTTTGAGTAACTTTGGCAAGTTTCAAGTCGATAGCAATTGTCTTTATATTTTTTTCAAGACGCGAAAGTTATTAATATTTTTCGCAAATTTACGCTCCGTTCGCATAAATTTATTTCAAAATTTAGGCAGAGGGTGTTTATGGTTTTTTAATAATCATAATTAAGGGTGTATTTTGAGTAACTTTGGCAAGTTTTCTTCCATCCCTTACTGCAGGAATTGTGGTAATTATTTTCTTTCATCATTGCAATCTCATAAATTTGTTACTCTAGACATTCGTTGATATTCTATAGGGTAGCAATTATTTTCCCTTCATCATTGCCCTACCCATCCTATAATTTCATAAATTTGTCACTTGTGAAATTCGTTGATATTCCATAATTATTCATTAATGCACCCCAACACACAGATTAAGCCCCCGTCGAGTGAAAATACAAACTTTAAATTGTCATCCCTTTATTCATCTCCGAATCAGTAATTCGATTGCATAACAATAGCCTTATTACGATCTCTTATATCTTTTTTTCTTTTTTGAATCGCTCGACGAGGAACAGGCGAAACGTTTTAAAAACTTTCTCCCCCCTCACTCGCGCGTAATCTTTAAAACACGACCCAAAAAATAAAGTCTCGCACGGCGTGAAACGTTTTCCCTGTATAATTTTTTTTTTGATTAAATCCGTTCAAACGAAACGTTCTGCAAATTTAAAATATTTATAAAAGTTATGATACGTAGTCGTATTAAAAAAAAAATCGCCTGAAGAAGCTACAGTGTGGCGAAACAATTGTCGCGGACATAGACAATAAATATTTGAAAGTAATATCGCGTAAAATCACTGAATAAAACACTTACTATGTTTTTTATCACAATTTATTTGATGTATGTACAAATATTTCATATATGTATTTATATGAAATAATTGTACATACATCAAATAAATTGTGGTAAAAAACATAGTAAGTGTTTTATTCAGTGATTTTATAATGAATTACCACGTAGTAACGGTCACAACCATCACCATGATTATATCGCGTATATTTATCAAAGTAAAAAAGAGAAAATTGAATTCATTAAACAGGTAATTAAGTCACGGTTAGTTGCCCAATAGTGCAATTTCGCTGACAAACAACGGTTAGAAGTAAATATTATTTAATCCACAACTATAAAAATTGTAAAGAATATTACTACAACCTTCGTAAGTAAGTTAAAGTAATATGGGGCGTGAAAAGCAATGATTAAGTGATTAAGGAAATAAATAAAGCGATGATGCTAATTTTTCAGAAAAAAAATTAGAACGCGTGTGTTGTTGAAATTGCCTTAAATTAACTGATTGGAAGTTGGCCATGAATCCGGCGCCTCCTCCATATTTGCATTTACTAAATTTTCAAGTATCATTTCAATCCATTGACTGTAAACGAGTAAAGATTACTTAGAAATTTACTCGTGGCTGAAATTTCCAATCGGTCGAATAGTTACAATTTCTTGTAGCCAAGATAACCACCAGCAATGATTTCACTCAATGTAATTAAATTTCATCGCCCACCAAAAATATGCGCCATCTTGACTCGTGATCGAGCTTCGGGCGCCTGAAACTTCATCAGGGGCCGACGAGGATTAATTTGATCTCGGCCGATCCAGCTTCCGGTTTAATTGATTGCCGGCCAAGTTATCCTCCGGGAAGACCTTGGTGTCCTTTGCACACCGGGACGCGTGCCCTATCTCGATTCTTTTATTAACATCATCCCCCCCGTACGAATCCGAATCGATAAGATCGCTCCAAAGGAAGTGGAAAGCAAAAAAAAATGATGTCGCCTTTTTTAAGACGACGTAAATAAACGCAGAAAGGGGGGATTTATTATATTATAGGGTCCGGGCGGACTGGATTATACCGTTGGAGGGGGGGATAGGATTTGATAGATGGCTTGTCAACGTTGTTTTCCGAAGGCAATTTTTCCGTCCAAAGGTTATTTCGGTGTTTGTATCCGTCGCTCCTGCAATTTTAATCATTTCAATTTTTTGCTTCTAATGGACGTCAAATTAAATTGTGAAAACGTTTCAACAAAAAAAAAACTTATTGTGAAATAGATTGGAATAAAACACTTTAACTTTTTTATACCACTATATTTTATTTATGTGGCTAGTTTAAAAATAAATTTAAATAAAATATAGTGGTATAAAAAAGTTAAAGTGTTTTATTCCAATCTACAATCAAGATGTACCACGAAGTAAACGCCGCCAACATTAAACATTTATTGTGAAATGTTAGTAATTAGGATTCATGCTTTTTTCATGAAACATTATCTATAAAAAAAAATCGTATTTATATTTTTGTATTAATTTTATAAATTTGCTAGATCTATCAAACCTTGCATCAAAAGAAAGCTTACTTAATGGACTTTCAAATTTTGAAATAATATACAGGGTGTTCGATTATAAAAAATTAATAAATTCGCTCATCCGGGAAAAAACCGTCACAATTAAAAAAATGGTGATATGGTCATCATGTTACTTTCTCCGGCTTGATGGTATCACAGCCATTTATATTTACGTTTTCATGGTTTATTTAAATCATATTTTAAATGTACATCGAGCGGATGAATCTGACGTTTAAAACGTCAAAATTATAAAAGTTGGAAAAATTATACTTCAAATTCAAAAACTCGGTTTACTCAAAAATTAAAGAAATCTCGAAAAAAACTTATTCTTTATAAGTTGTTCATTTTGGCATTCTCTACAATTATTATTAACATAAATTTGCTGTAACTATTATCGTTTTTTAATTATAAACAAAAAATTAAAAAAATAATAATACATTTTTTCTCGAATAAAAATGATTTTATGAAAAATGTTTTCAAGCAAAAGATGTTCATTTCTTTGTTGTCTTCAATATTTGTTTAAATATTTTTGTGATATTTTTAATATTCAAGAAAATATTGGCAAAAAACAAAAAACAGTTAAGGTAAACGCCCACTTCCGGTGCACGAAATTTTACCAAAAGCTTTTCAGTTCTTTGGATTATCAAATAAGACGGATGTACAAAGTTTCATATTAATTGCTTTATTAGTTTATGAGATACAGCGCGCACAGACACAATTTTTTTTTTGCCAGAAATTTTTGAAATGGCATCTAGGGACCCCAAAACGGATATTTCCGCAAAAAAAATTTTTGAAAAAAAAAATCACGATCACAATACTTTCTCGTACTTTGTAACGGAGAAAGTAAAAAAAAAATCCAGAAATTGTTGAAATGGTATCTAGGGACCCCAAAACGGATATTTCCGTAAAAAAAAATTTTGAAAAAAAATCATGATCACAATACTTTCTCGTACTTTGTAACGGAGAAAGTAAAAAAAAAATCCAGAAATTGTTGAAATGGTATCTAGGGACCCCAGAACGGATATTTCCGTAAAAAATTTTTTTGAAAAAAAATCATGATCACAATACTTTCTCGTACTTTGTAACGGAGAAAGTAAAAAAAAAATCCAGAAATTGTTAAAATGGTATCTAGGAACTCCAAAACGGATATTTCCGTAAAAAAAAATTTGAAAAAAATCATGATCACAATACTTTCTCGTACTTTGTAACGGAGAAAGTAAAAAAAATCCAGAAATTGTTGAAAAGGCATCTAGGAACCCCAAAACGGATATTTCCGTAAAAAAAAATTTTGAAAAAAAATCATGATCACAGTACATTCTCGTACTTTGTAACGGAGAAAGTAAAAAAAAAATCCAGAAATTGTTGAAATGGTATCTAGGAACTCCAAAACGGATATTTCCGTAAAAAAAAATTTGAAAAAAATCATGATCACAATACTTTCTCGTACTTTGTAACGGAGAAAGTAAAAAAAAAATCCAGAAATTGTTAAAATGGTATCTAGGGACCCCAGAACGGATATTTCCGTAAAAAAATTTTTTGAAAAAAAATCATGATCACAATACTTTCTCGTACTTCGTAATAGAGAAAGTAAAAAAAAAAATCCAGAAATTGTTGAAATGGCATCTAGGGACCCCAAAACGGATATTTCCGTAAAAAAAAAATTGGAAAAAAAATCATGATCACAATACTTTCTCGTACTTCGTAACGGAGAAAGTAAAAAAAAATTCCAGAAATTGTTGAAATGGCATCTAGGGACCCCAAAACGGATATTTCCGTGAAAAAAATTTTTGAAAAAAAATCATGATCACAATACTTTTTCGTACTTTGTAACGGAGAAAGTAAAATTTTTTTTCAAAAATTGTTGAAATGGTATCTAGGGACCCCAAAACGGATATTTCCGTAAAAAAATTTTTTTTCAAAAATAATCACGATCACAGTACTTTCTCGTACTTCGTAACGGAGAAAGTAAAAATTAATGCCTTCTAAATTTTAAGCGTATTTTGTCCTGCAATATTTAAGATAATATCGATAGATTTTGTTTCTCGTTTTCCCATCAAAAAGAAATATAAATATGTCGTCTTATATACAGGGTGTTTCAGAGCTCCGGGAACGGTCAATCACGTGATTATTTTTCAAATTTTCTAAAAATGTTTTATACAAAAGTTGTGTATAACAGTGAGCTGCACGCCCTAAAAATATTTATATTTATACAGGGTGTCTCATAACAAAGTTACAGACCAAACTTATAATAATAATAATAATAATAATAATCTTTATTAACGGGCGTACCCTTTTTTACAATAAATACATAAATGTTTTTATACATGAATAATGACTTAATATATACACAACTACTAATACAAACGCTACTATAATTAATACATATTATACAGATCTTACAGATCAACTCGCTATTGTAATAATTTGAGCCTTATTTAAAATACTATATTATCATGGAAAAGAATGAACCAATATAATGTCCCAATTTACTCTAAATAAATACAATTTGAACCTTTCATAGCTTATGTTTTTTTTTAAATGGAACACTCTGTATTTTTTGTCATTTTTGAATTATATGGAGCAAATAAAGGTGAGTTACTTCAATACTCCCTATACCTATTGTTTGCCGTTTTCGAAATATTTGAAGATTTGTTGAAATGCATGGTCTGGGTGAAATTTTATTTTTGCCCCAGTGATTGACGTTGAACGATTAAAATCATTTCTATTATTTAGTTGAAGGTTCGAACTATAGAGCCAACCATGATTTCATACAAAAAATTATACAGGGTGATAAAAAAAATGCGGTAGAAAAACCGAACTTATAAAGTTAAATAACTTCGTTTTTTCAAATGGCACACCCTGTATTTAGTAACGTATTCTTAAGTAAAATCCAATTATCTTTCAGATTGTATAAGGGTTCCCTGTTCCTAATCTCAATAGTTTTCTTGTATTCGGCGATTATCATATCAGGAATGATTATTACTATCTGAAAGATAATTGGATTCTATTTGAGAATACGTTACTAAATACAGGGTGTGCCATTTGAAAAAAAACGAAGTTATTCAACTTTATAAGTTGGGTATTTCTACCGCATTTTTTTATCACCCTGTATAATTTTTTGTATGAAATCATGGTTGGCTCTATAGTTCGAACCTTCAAGCAAATAATTAAAATGATTTTAATCGTTCAACGTCAATCACTGGGGCAAAAATAAAATTTCACCCGGACCATGCGTTTTAACAATTCTTCAAATATTTCGAAAACGGCAAACAATAGGTATAGCGAGTATTGAAGTAACTCAGCTTTATAATTAAAAAATGACAAAAAATACAGGGTGTTCCATTTAAAAAAAACATAAGTTTGGTCTGTAATTTTGTTATGAGACACCCTGTATAAATTTAAATATTTTTAGGGTGTGCAGCTCACTATTATACACAACTTTTGTATAAAACATTTTTCGAAATTTTGCAAGTGATTGACCGTTCTCAGAGCTCTGAAACACCCTGTATACAGAGAGAATCGATACAGAATCGGGCCATCATTTGTACCCCGTACATTAAATTGAAATAGGGGGGCTGGGGGGATAAGATCCCGCGGCATTTACGAAATTCAATCAAGAGCGAGCAGATTTATCTTTTTTCGGGCGCCTCCCGAACGTAATTAGGGTCCATTATTGGCGTGCGCGCGTAGCCCCCGAGAGATGGGGCGCCATCCGGGAGGAGACACGCTCAACAAGTGCGCGCCGCTACTCCCGCCTGCCGTAACCATTGTTTCGCCCGCCCCATCCCGACGACAGTACGATAATTGAAAAAGTTTTGTAGGTGTTTAATGAAAACGCTCGCGCGCAACAACCGTATCTGGATCCCCCCATCCCCCATCCCCCGGCAACCCTTCCCTCGCTATCTGATGGCGGGGGGAGAGGGGGGGGGTTGTTCCGTAACAACGACCGCGCGGCCTGAATTATATCTCTCCCCGATCCCGCGCCCAAAGAGGAAAAAAAAGAGTGTGAATTGGCAATTGGTGTTCTCACAAAAAATATTTTCTTGTACTATTAACTTTTTTTTCTTTAATAAGGACAGTTTATTATTATTATTATTATTATTATTATTATTATTAACATTATTATTATTATTATTATTATTATTATAAGTGAAGTTAGCCCGGGGGATAATTAATATGGGAACGGGCCGAATCGAGTTAGTTACTGTCAATTTTTAATAGGGGCGCAAATGGGGACGCTCGTACAAGTCGGGGAGATAAATTCGAGCCTTTGTTTTCGAGTTTATGTTTAATTGGCGTCCCGTTTAACGTCATCCGCAAGGGTTTAAATACGGGCCAGTTGTTGAATTCGTGTCGAAAATAATTTGCTCCGAGAGAGATAACTTAAGTGAATGTAAAAAGTTACGAGAACTAGGAAGTTTAGTACCAATCAGTGGCGGTTTCAAAAAGGGGGTAATCCCCCCTAAGAATTTTTCGCATAGCAATTTTTATTGTTAAAAATGACCGACAAACAAATAATATAACCGATAAATTTTTCCAACGATTTAAAATGTTGGAAAAGGATAGGGAGATTTCAAGAAACAGGTGTATGAGAGCGGAAGCACCAGTTTATTTATCTCTTTTTTTATTACCCCCCCCCTAGACTAGTTGGTTGGAAACGCCCTTGATACCTATAAGAAAAAACTAGTTACTAGGTATAAAAATGTAGAATTATTTGCTGCGCCATCTAGTGGTTGTTAATGCTAAACACGTTAATAAGCAATAGGACTTTAATCCGAGAGAGATAACTGATGGAATGTTGAAGTTACGAGAACTAGGGAATTTGGTATAAGAAAAAAACTAATACAGATAATGATGGTGGGTATAAAAAGGTTACGCCATCTAGTCGTCCCCAGTGCCAAACATGTTAATAAGCTGTATCTAAAAGGTAAAACAAAAGCGTACGGATGAGAGCACGAGCTCAATTAGTCTTCATTTTGCCTCCAGCTTCTGCTGGATGCGCTAATGGACTTTTCTGTACATATCCCTCCTGTTATTCCTATTCCTATTTTTCATACTGCCGGGTTTAAAAAAATAAATAAATATCGCAGTTTTTCTTCTTATTTATGCAATAAGCGAGTAAAAGGGCTTTAGCTACTAACTTCTCAAATGGGCAAATAAAATAAATATGCAATTTTTCTTATGTATCGTATGTTCATTAAAAAACAACCTCAAGCGTGCCATGATTTTTTTATTAAAAAGAATTTAAGTTGGCACACATGTTAGGAATTGACAGACAAAACGTCAGATCTTTCTAAAAGTCACAATTATTCCGTGATAACAATGGTTTACAGCAACCAGCAAAAAACGTTTCTAGGTGGAAGTTATTTCCGAAATGGTATTCATTCGACGCACCTTTGGCTGAGTTTCAAGAAGAATTTCCTAACGTTCCCATTATTTACGATGAATTTAAAATACCTTATCATGATCTGTTATGTCTCTGCGTCGTTTATCACAGCAAAAATTTATCGGTAGGAACATGCCGCAAGTAACATAACCTCAATTTGTGTTACCAACTTAAATTTTTTAAAAATAAAATATCATGGCACACTTGAGTTTTCTTTTTAATGAACATACTTTATGTATGTGGAAAATAAGTTAGTAAAAGGGGCTTTACACACAACCCTTAGTAGCTACTAACTTCCCAACTTCTCAAATGTTTTTATTTTATTTTATGGAAGGATGGTTGACAGGAATTCGGGTTGAGGAAGCGCGGATGATTTTGGGAATTGACGTAACCAACTAGGGCATTCTGCCACAACCGATAATTTGTATGTAATAATCATTTATAATGATGAAAGGGACATACAGTCAGTGACGGTTCGCGGTTTTTTTTTCTGGTACGGCCGAAATAGCAAATGTGACAATACAGCAGTGACGGTTCGCGGGTTTTTTTTTGGTACGGCCGAGGAACAAGAGGTGGTAACACAGAGTCTCTGCAACTGACCCTACCTATCTATATTACCACCTCTTGTTCCTCGGCCGTACCAGAAAAAAACCCGCGAACCGTCACTGCATACAGTAAACATCCATGGACCCTGCACGACCATTTTTTCGTTCCGTAAAAGTGACCGCGCGGGTGGGATTCGAACCCACGACCACGAGGCCCGTAAACAGGTGCTCTACTCTCTGGGCCACCGTGGCCCCTTCTCTCAAATGTTAAAATAATAAAATAAATATATGTTGATCTGGTTTTCAATGCGTCCAAAATCAATGTTGGGCAAAGTTAAGTTGGTACTAATGATTTTTTGTTTTGTTCTATTGATAAAACTATAGGAAGAAAGGGTAAAAAGGAGCGAACGTGGATGGAGTTGGCTCTTTAACTGGAAGTGAGCTCGAGCCCGATCTTAACTATAGTGGTTAAGAGGGCTGCAGGCAGAGGGCGCTGTTATAATAATGAAAATAATGCCGGTGGAGCGAAAGAGAACACAAAAAACATTGAACCGAAAAGCGCGAAAAAATGTGGCAAAAGGGAGCGAGCGTGAAGTGATTGGTTTGAGGTGTGGCAAGTGGCCCCATCTTGTTGAAACCATGTTTCCACATTGAAACCTTCAAACACCTGCAGTTGTGGAACCAAGAAGTTCTTTAACATGTCGCAATACCGCTCACTGTTTACGGTAAGTGGTCGTCCACAAAGTAAGGCCCAATGATGCCTTCACCAGACATGGCTGCCCACACAATAACTTTTGGGCTATGTAGTGGTTTTTCACGTTTCTGCCTTGGATTTTCGTTGCCCCAGTAGCGGCTGTGCTGCTTATTTACGTATCCATTTAAGTGAAAGTTTGCTTCATCACTAAACAGAATGTTTTGAAACATTGGGAAATGTTGAATCATTTCATTTGCAAAATTCAATCGGAGAGGATAATCCGTAACGATTAGTTTTTGAACCATCTGAATTTTGTTGGCGTTAAGATGTAAGTCTAACAACTTCATAATCTTGTGCAACGACGATTTTCTAACGTTGAGCTCCATCAAATAAGACGTATGTTCAAAGTTTTAAACCAAAGTGCTTAAATTAAATAAATTAAAATTAAATTAGTATTATAATCTCATATTTCTGGCCACAGCTCCAAAACCGCGCCAACGATTTTTTTAAAAATCGCCATGCCTTCCTCATTTACCAACTGGAGTCTCTGGGGAAAATTTCAAAAAAAAATCTAACAAAAACTTTTTATAGTTTACCTGTCACACTTTGAATTTGGCAAAGAGGGCCGAGCAAAATTGAGGCAAAAATTCGAAAAAAAGAGACCGAGAGTCTCATTGAAATATTTTTACACGTCCAAAAAACATGGCCGCTACCTTCTAGCGCGCACTCCAAGACTGCAATTAAAAGAGCTTGAAGAGTTTCGCAAGGCGGTGAAGGAATTTTCAAAATTTGTTTATTCGTTCGTAAAACTGAAAAACAATTACGATTCGAATTCGCGTTTTATGTGGTAATTAAAGAGTAGAGCAAGCCGGTGAACAGATTTTCAAAATGTCTTCAACGGTTCGGAAGTTATAGCTGAAAAACCGAAAAACCAATTCGCGTTTTATGCAGTAATTAAAAGAGCTCGAAGGGTAGAGTAAGGCGATTAAGAAATTTTCAAAATTTCTTCAACTGTTCGGAAGTTATAGCTAAAAAAACTGAAAAACAACTGCGACACGAATTCGCCTTTTATGCTGTAATTAAAAGAGCTCGAAAGTAGAGCAAGGCGGTGAAGAAATTTTCAAAATTTCTTCAGTGGTTCGGAAGTTATAGCTGAAAACCAGAAAAACAATTACGACTCGAATTCGCGTTTTATGCGGTAATTAAAAGAGGCTGAAGAGTAGGGTGAAACATTGAAGAAATTTTCAAATTTCGGAACTGATAACACTTACGACTCGAATTCGTGTTTTATGCAGTAATTAAAAGAGCTCGAAGAGTAGAGTGAACCATTGAAGAAATTTTCAAAAAGAATCTTCAATGTTTTGGAACTTATAACAATTACGACCCGAATTCGCGTTTTACGTGATAATTAAAAGAGCTTGAAGAGTAGACTAAGGCTGTGAAGAAATTTTCAAAAAACTGAAAAACAGTTGAAATCCGATTACGATTTTTTTATGATAATTTCTAAGATTATGGACTGAACGTTAAAATCAACACTCAATTGTTTTTACGTTTTTTGAGGATAGTGACCGGGTAGCCGGATTTGAAAAAATAACTGTACAATAAAAAAATAAGTTGAAAAACGGAAAAAACAGAAATTAAAACATTTCTAAAAACACCGATTTCTTTGGAATGGCGATAAAATTAATTAAACTATTTCAAATTCGTATTCTCCTGCGGAGCGGATTAAGATGCTAAATCAACAAGAAAAAAA
The DNA here is from genome assembly GCA_910593695.2 of Ocypus olens. Lineage (NCBI taxonomy): Eukaryota > Metazoa > Arthropoda > Insecta > Coleoptera > Staphylinidae > Ocypus > Ocypus olens. The sequence goes on from OU343062.1 coordinate 47,946,553, forward strand.
TATTTGGTTTCATCTGTTTTGCGACATATAGGTGCATATCTCGGGAATGGTTGAAGATAATCAAAAAATGATTTCAAATTCTTATTCTCAGTCCCATCAAGATGCCAATTCACCAATAAAAAAGTATTTGGCTTCATTTGTTTTTCGACATATAGGTGAATATCTCGCGAACGGTTGAAGATAATCAAAAAATGATTTCAAATTCTTATTCTCCGTCCCATCAAGATGCTAAATCGCAAATAAAAAAGTATTTGGTTTCATTTGTTTTGCGACATATAGGTGCATATCTCGGGAATGGTTGAAGATAATCAAAAAATGATTTCAAATTCTTATTCTCAGTCCCATCAAGATGCCAATTCACCAATAAAAAAGTATTTGGTTTAATTTGTTTTTCGACATATAGGTGAATATCTCGCGAACGGTTGAAGATAATCAAAAAATGATTTCAAATTCTTATTCTCCGTCCCATCAAAATGATAAATCGCCAATAAAAAAGTATTTGGTTTCATTTGTTTTTTGACATATAAGTGAATATCTCGGGAATGGTTGAAGATAATCAAAAAATGATTTCAAATTCTTATTCTCCGTCTCATCAAGATGCCAAATCGCCAATAAAAAAGTATTTGGTTTCATTTGTTTTTCGACATATAGGTGAATATCTCGGGAATGGTTGAAGATAATCAAAAAATGATTTTAAATTCTTATTCTCCGTCCCATCAAGATGCTAAATCGCCAATAAAAAAGTATTTGGTTTCATTTGTTTTTCGACATATAGGTGAATATCTCGCGAACGGTTGAAGATAATCAAAAAATGATTTCAAATTCTTATTCTCCGTCCCATCAAGATGCTAAATCGCCAATAAAAAAATATTTGGTTTCATTTGTTTTTTAACATATAGGTGATTTAAAATTCTTATTCTCCGTCCCAGACTGCGTTTTCGAGATGGATTTTCACGTACTGAATCTCGGACTTCTTCAATTATTTGCTGGCTTCGAACAGAGCGCGGGCGACCTTGATTCTGAATTTTGACACTTGAACCAGTATCCTCAAACATTTGAATCCATTTTCTAATCGTATCGTCCTTCGGGGCATTCCGTACATTAAATTCGGCCCGATATAACCGCTGAGCTGCGACTATGGAATAACCATTGCGATAATAGGCGCGTATGCTGGTTTCCAGGGTAAACTTTCATGGCTAATAAATCTCCAAAGCGTAGTGCATCAAAGTATCCTTACCGCGCCTCTACAAACCGCGCCGTTACTGAACATGCGCAGATACAGATACCCCATACCAGTGGCGGCTCGTGGAATATGTTGATGGTAGAGCCATGGTAGAGTGTTCATGCGTATTCGTACGTTTACGCACGAATCAAAGCCTTAGTTTGTACCAGGACTCTCCCTGTGTGGAGCCATAGGGACCTAATTTCACACAAATAACATCCAAAGATAACTGTAACGCCGTTTGTAATTTTTGTAAATAACTTCCTGTTTCAAGAATAGTTGGCGCTTTTGAACTGGGGAGTAAATGGACCGAATTTAATATAAAGAAACATTGATTACAAAAACTACCCAAATATGAGTAAAAAAAATAACGATAACTATAGCACCGCTTGTAATTTTAGTAAATACCTTCTTGTTTCAAGAATAGATATCGCTTTCGAAACGGTTTCACCTTTTGCGATTTTAAAGATCGTTTTCCGAACTGAAGACATTAAAAGTTAAAAGAAACCAAGAGATGGTACACTAATGATCATCACAGCAAAAGCACAATAAAATAATAAACCGCGCAGATGGAAGATTTTACTATGGAATCATTTTTGCTTAGATTTGACAGATTCTGAAGGTAAAATTCAGAGTGTACTTAAAATTGGATGATTAACAAATAGGAAGACAGGAGCTGTTTAACCGGTTAAACCGGTTAACGAGACGATTTTCTAAAAAACGTCCCGGCGCGCTAAGAGACCGTCAGGTGCTCCTGGCAGAAAGCGAAAGCGACGGATTCACTTCAGGGATATCGACGCAAGTCAGCGATGAAGAAGGAGATGCTCTCCGGTTCTCTCTACACAGGACAAAATTCGTAAAACAACTCTTAAAAAAGCATTTTCAAAAGAAACGTTTCCTACAAAAAGTTTGTATTTTTTCCCGTAGAATACGATATCGCAATAAAAAATAGGGGGTTCCGTTTGAAAAATTAAAGTTGACATCCGTTTGACCTTGAAAATTAACGCCAAGGTCATTTTCAAGGCTACCAGCATATGTCCCCCTCCGCACCCTACAACTTTTATCTGAAACATTTTTTGCCATGTTGCTCAGGTTTCGAGATATTCGGGGTGACATTTTAAAATGGGACACCCTGTATATATATTTCATTTCTCTAAGTTATTCCAAATTTTGTCGATAATTCGAATGCAAACGTTTATGCGGGGACGGATGTTTGTGTTTAAAACATGCAAATGCCACGCCGGAAAGTTTCGCCATGGCCGTCGCATAAAAGTTGTTAAGTGCTCCGGCACAAAGTTTGTTTATGCTGATGCCCCGGCACTCCGGCCGAAGCCATTAATCCTAACCTCGAAACGAACGGAAAATACATCCAGCACGCGAACGTCGAGGTGATAAACACGCGCGTCCATCGAGTTCAGAATCTTCAGAGCATTTTCGATAGAGAAATTGGAAAATATAATAATAATAATAATAATAATCTTTATTGTGCTTTGCAGCTTTACACTTGTCAGTTTACATTTAAAAAATAAAATTTTGATTTTAGCTTTGCGTAAACTCGGATGAAACTGACTTTTAAAACGTCAAAATTATGAAAGATGGAAAAATTATACTTCAAATTCAAAAACTCAAAAACTAAAGGTATTTCGAAAAAAAACGTATTCTTTATAAGTTGTCCATTTTTGCATTCTCTACAATTATTACTAACATAAATTTGCTGTAACTATTATCATTTTATAATTATTAAGAAAAATTAAAAAAAAAAATTTCTCGAATAAAAATGATTTTATGAAAAATGTTTTCAAGCAAAAGATGTTTATTAGTTTTTGAGATACAGCGCGCACAGATACACACACACACACACACACAAAAAAATTCCAGAAATTGTTGAAATGGCATCTAGGGACCCCAAAACGGATATATCCGTAAAAAAAAATTTTGAAAAAAAATCACGATCTGCAATACTTTCTCGTACTTCGTAACGGTGAAAGTAAAAATCAATTACAATCACCCGATTATTATTATTTTTATTCTCTAAAATAACGGTTATTCAAATCGGCAAAAATGTCCCATCTCGGCCCACTCCAAAGCCATTCCTATATTTTCGCAAATTATCGTACGACGAAAAGTCGGTCCTTTCAGCTGAGAGTTCCCCACCATCGCGAGCACATACTTATGTACGAGCAATTTGCAGTAAGAGGGTCGGATGGGGTGTGTACCACGCTTGACATTCCCGTCGGAGCCTTTTTATTACCACCCCTTAGACACGGGACCGGCGGCGTATAGAGTGCGAGGGTTATTCGGCGCCCTAATTATTGTTAAAGGTTCATACGTATTCCCGGTGATGGGGATTTGCCGAAGAAAAGGGCGCGAATCTCGCGCGAGCTGAAAATCGGGATTTTCGCGGGTAAATCCGTGCGGATTTTGGGGTACCGGGATGATTGTGTGGTGGGGATTTATATTCTACGCTGTAATATATTTACGAATTTTCAATTTTTGCGCTATATCTTTGCGGGATATTTACTCTGCCAATTTCTACTGCATTGAAACAGCTACAGGGCCGCGTCAAGCTATGTTGCCGCCGGGGTGCGAAGCAAAAATTGCCGCCCCCTTTCAATGTGATGAGGGGGGTAGAGAAAATTAATACCACTATTGATAAAAACCTATAAAATTAGGTGGGCACCAAGCTAAGAGGGCTTTTAAGTCCACCTTATTTATCGGTCATGAAAAAAAAATGGTGATGTGGCCATCATGTTACTTTCTCCGACTTGATGGTATCATTTATATTTACGCTTTCATGGTTTATTCTAAATTTAAATTATATTTTAAATGTACATCGAGCGTTTTGTAGACTCGCATGAAACTGACGTTTAAAACGTCAAAATTATGAAAGATGGAAAAATTATACTTCAAATTTAAGAAATCTATTTACTCAAAAACTAAAGGGATTTAAAAACTTATTCTTTATCAGTTGTTCATTTTGGCATTCTCTGCAATTGTTATTAACATAAATTTTCTATAACTAATATCGTTTCATAATTATAAACCAAAAATGTGTACGAAATGTTACCAAAAGCTTTTAAGTTCTTCAGATTATCAAATAAAACGGATGTTCAAAGTTTTATATCAATTGGTCTATTAGTTTTTGAGATACAGCGCGCACAGACAGACACACACACATACACACACACAGGCACAAATTTTTTTTTCCAGAAATTGTTGAAATGGCATCTAGGGACCCCAAAACGGATATTTCCGTAAAAAAAAAATTTGAAAAAAAAATCACGATCATAATACTTTCTTCGTAACGGAGAAAGTAAAAATGGGGCCCGGCCGATTCATCGTGAAAAATTTATCGCAGAAAGTTGATCGTAAGAACATTCGTTGAGGGGAGAATTCATCGCAAGAAAAATTCAGCGTAAAAAAATCATCGCAGAAAGTTGACCGTAAGAAAATTCGTCGCGGGGAAAATTATTCGCAAGAAAGGTCATCGTAAAGAAAATTCACCGCGTGAATATTCATCGCAAAAAGTGAATTGTAAAAAAAATTTACCCCAAAAAAGGTGATCGCATCCCGAGGAAAATTCACCGCTTGAATATTCACCGCAGAAAGTTGATCGTAAGAAAATTCCTCGCAAGGAATATTCATCGCAAGAAATTTTACCGCAAAAAGAGGTCATCGCAAGGAAAATTCAACGCGTGAATATTCATCGCAGAAAGTTGATCTTAACCCATTTAGAGCAGAAATATTTTTTTAGCCACGTATCTATAATTTTTGGTATATATTTATTTAAAATATGCCTACGAAAAATCACTCTATTAGATTTTCTGAAAATCAAAGAATTTTTAAATTTATTAATTTAGGTCGTCTACTGTTAGTAGATAATCTAAATTTAAAAGTGTTCTTATTTCGTTAAAATTCGTTAATTAATACAAAAGATACGAATTTTTGAAGTTGATGCGGACGCAACCCGACCGAAATTTTCAAAAATTGCAAAAAAATATTTAGACAGGTGATGCATTTTTTGATTAACAACAGCCAACTTCTCACACTCTTTCGCTTTAAAGATATTCTTGTTTCGTTAAAATTTGTTAATTAATAAAAAAGATATGCATTTTTGAAGTTGTTGCGGACGCAACCCGACAAGGATTTAAAAAAATTGCAAAAAAATATTTAAACTGGTGATGCATTTTTTGATTAACGACAGCCAACTTCTTACACTCTTTCGCTTTAAAAATATTCTTATTTCGTTAAAATTTGTTAATTAATAAAAAAGATATTAATTTTTGAAGTTGATGCGGACGCAACCCGGCAAGGATTTTCAAAAATTGCAAAAAAAACATTTAGACTGGTGTTGCAATTTCTTATTAATAACAACCAACTTCTCACACTCTTTCGCTTCAAAAGTGTTCTTATTTTGTTAAAATTCGTAAATTAATAAAAAAGATATGAATTTTTGAAGTTGATGCGGACGCAATCCGACAAGGATTTAAAAAAATTGCAAAAAAAAATATTTAGACTGGTGTTGCAATTTTTTATTAATAACAGCCAACTTCTCACACTCTTTCGCTTTAAAAATATTATTATTTCGTTAAAATTCGTTAGTTAATAAAAAAGATATGAATTTTTGAAGTTGATGCGGACGCAACCCTACAAGGATTTTCAAAAATTGCAAAAAAAATATTTAGACTGGTGTTGCAATTTTTTATTAATAACAGCCAACTTCTCACACTCTTTCGCTTCAAAAGTGTTCTTATTTTGTTAAAATTCGTAAATTAATAAAAAAGATATGAATTTTTGAAGTTGTTGCGGACGCAACCCGACAAGGATTTAAAAAAATTGCAAAAAAATATTTAAACTGGTGATGCATTTTTTGATTAACGACAGCCAACTTCTTACACTCTTTCGCTTTAAAAATATTCTTATTTCGTTAAAATTTGTTAATTAATAAAAAAGATATTAATTTTTGAAGTTGATGCGGACGCAACCCGGCAAGGATTTTCAAAAATTGCAAAAAAAACATTTAGACTGGTGTTGCAATTTCTTATTAATAACAACCAACTTCTCACACTCTTTCGCTTCAAAAGTGTTCTTATTTTGTTAAAATTCGTAAATTAATAAAAAAGATATGAATTTTTGAAGTTGATGCGGACGCAATCCGACAAGGATTTAAAAAAATTGCAAAAAAAATATTTAGACTGGTGTTGCAATTTTTTATTAATAACAGCCAACTTCTCACACTCTTTCGCTTTAAAAATATTATTATTTCGTTAAAATTCGTTAGTTAATAAAAAAGATATGAATTTTTGAAGTTGATGCGGACGCAACCCTACAAGGATTTTCAAAAATTGCAAAAAAAATATTTAGACTGGTGTTGCAATTTCTTATTAATAACAACCAACTTCTCACACTCTTTCGCTTCAAAAGTGTTCTTATTTTGTTAAAATTCGTAAATTAATAAAAAAGATATGAATTTTTGAAGTTGATGCGGACGCAATCCGACAAGGATTTAAAAAAATTGCAAAAAAAATATTTAGACTGGTGTTGCAATTTTTTATTAATAACAGCCAACTTCTCACACTCTTTCGCTTCAAAAGTGTTCTTATTTTGTTAAAATTCGTAAATTAATAAAAAAGATATGAATTTTTGAAGTTGATGCGGACGCAACCCTACAAGGATTTTCAAAAATTGCAAAAAAAATATTTAGACTGGTGTTGCAATTTTTTATTAATAACAGCCAACTTCTCACACTCTGTCGCTTCAAAAGTGTTCTTATTTTGTTAAAATTCGTAAATTAATAAAAAAGATATGAATTTTTGAAGTTGATGCGGACGCAATCCGACAAGGATTTAAAAAAATTGCAAAAAAATATTTAGACAGGTGATGCATTTTTTGATTAACAACAGCCAACTTCTCACACTCTTTCGCTTTAAAAATATTCTTGTTTCGTTAAAATTTGTTAATTAATAAAAAAGATATGAATTTTTGAAGTTGTTGCGGACGCAACCCGACAAGGATTTAAAAAAATTGCAAAAAAATATTTAAACTGGTGATGCATTTTTTGATTAACGACAGCCAACTTCTTACACTCTTTCGCTTTAAAAATATTCTTATTTCGTTAAAATTTGTTAATTAATAAAAAAGATATTAATTTTTGAAGTTGATGCGGACGCAACCCGGCAAGGATTTTCAAAAATTGCAAAAAAAACATTTAGACTGGTGTTGCAATTTCTTATTAATAACAACCAACTTCTCACACTCTTTCGCTTCAAAAGTGTTCTTATTTTGTTAAAATTCGTAAATTAATAAAAAAGATATGAATTTTTGAAGTTGATGCGGACGCAATCCGACAAGGATTTAAAAAAATTGCAAAAAAAAATATTTAGACTGGTGTTGCAATTTTTTATTAATAACAGCCAACTTCTCACACTCTTTCGCTTTAAAAATATTATTATTTCGTTAAAATTCGTTAGTTAATAAAAAAGATATGAATTTTTGAAGTTGATGCGGACGCAACCCTACAAGGATTTTCAAAAATTGCAAAAAAAATATTTAGACTGGTGTTGCAATTTTTTATTAATAACAGCCAACTTCTCACACTCTTTCGCTTCAAAAGTGTTCTTATTTTGTTAAAATTCGTAAATTAATAAAAAAGATATGAATTTTTGAAGTTGATGCGGACGCAATCCGACAAGGATTTAAAAAAATTGCAAAAAAAAATATTTAGACTGGTGTTGCAATTTTTTATTAATAACAGCCAACTTCTCACACTCTTTCGCTTTAAAAATATTATTATTTCGTTAAAATTCGTTAGTTAATAAAAAAGATATGAATTTTTGAAGTTGATGCGGACGCAACCCTACAAGGATTTTCAAAAATTGCAAAAAAAATATTTAGACTGGTGTTGCAATTTTTTATTAATAACAGCCAACTTCTCACACTCTTTCGCTTCAAAAGTGTTCTTATTTTGTTAAAATTCGTAAATTAATAAAAAAGATATGAATTTTTGAAGTTGATGCGGACGCAATCCGACAAGGATTTAAAAAAATTGCAAAAAAAAATATTTAGACTGGTGTTGCAATTTTTTATTAATAACAGCCAACTTCTCACACTCTTTCGCTTTAAAAATATTATTATTTCGTTAAAATTCGTTAGTTAATAAAAAAGATATGAATTTTTGAAGTTGATGCGGACGCAACCCTACAAGGATTTTCAAAAATTGCAAAAAAAATATTTAGACTGGTGTTGCAATTTTTTATTAATAACAGCCAACTTCTCACACTCTTTCGCTTCAAAAGTGTTCTTATTTTGTTAAAATTCGTAAATTAATAAAAAAGATATGAATTTTTGAAGTTGATGCGGACGCAATCCGACAAGGATTTAAAAAAATTGCAAAAAAAAATATTTAGACTGGTGTTGCAATTTTTTATTAATAACAGCCAACTTCTCACACTCTTTCGCTTTAAAAATATTATTATTTCGTTAAAATTCGTTAGTTAATAAAAAAGATATGAATTTTTGAAGTTGATGCGGACGCAACCCTACAAGGATTTTCAAAAATTGCAAAAAAAACATTTAGACTGGTGTTGCAATTTCTTATTAATAACAACCAACTTCTCACACTCTTTCGCTTCAAAAGTGTTCTTATTTTGTTAAAATTCGTAAATTAATAAAAAAGATATGAATTTTTGAAGTTGATGCGGACGCAATCCGACAAGGATTTAAAAAAATTGCAAAAAAATATTTAGACAGGTGATGCATTTTTTGATTAACAACAGCCAACTTCTCACACTCTTTCGCTTTAAAAATATTCTTGTTTCGTTAAAATTTGTTAATTAATAAAAAAGATATGAATTTTTGAAGTTGTTGCGGACGCAACCCGACAAGGATTTAAAAAAATTGCAAAAAAATATTTAAACTGGTGATGCATTTTTTGATTAACGACAGCCAACTTCTTACACTCTTTCGCTTTAAAAATATTCTTATTTCGTTAAAATTTGTTAATTAATAAAAAAGATATTAATTTTTGAAGTTGATGCGGACGCAACCCGGCAAGGATTTTCAAAAATTGCAAAAAAAACATTTAGACTGGTGTTGCAATTTCTTATTAATAACAACCAACTTCTCACACTCTTTCGCTTCAAAAGTGTTCTTATTTTGTTAAAATTCGTAAATTAATAAAAAAGATATGAATTTTTGAAGTTGATGCGGACGCAATCCGACAAGGATTTAAAAAAATTGCAAAAAAAATATTTAGACTGGTGTTGCAATTTTTTATTAATAACAGCCAACTTCTCACACTCTTTCGCTTCAAAAGTGTTCTTATTTTGTTAAAATTCGTAAATTAATAAAAAAGATATTAATTTTTGAAGTTGATGCGGACGCAACCCGGCAAGGATTTTCAAAAATTGCAAAAAAAACATTTAGACTGGTGTTGCAATTTCTTATTAATAACAACCAACTTCTCACACTCTTTCGCTTCAAAAGTGTTCTTATTTTGTTAAAATTCGTAAATTAATAAAAAAGATATGAATTTTTGAAGTTGATGCGGACGCAACCCTACAAGGATTTTCAAAAATTGCAAAAAAAATATTTAGACTGGTGTTGCAATTTTTTATTAATAACAGCCAACTTCTCACACTCTTTCGCTTCAAAAGTGTTCTTATTTTGTTAAAATTCGTAAATTAATAAAAAAGATATGAATTTTTGAAGTTGATGCGGACGCAATCCGACAAGGATTTAAAAAAATTGCAAAAAAAAATATTTAGACTGGTGTTGCAATTTTTTATTAATAACAGCCAACTTCTCACACTCTTTCGCTTTAAAAATATTATTACTTCGTTAAGATTTGTTAATTAATAAAAAAGATATTAATTTTTGAAGTTGATGCGGACGCAACCCGGCAAGGATTTTCAAAAATTGCAAAAAAAACATTTAGACTGGTGTTGCAATTTTTTATTAATAACAGCCAACTTCTCACACTCTTTCGCTTCAAAAGTGTTCTTATTTTGTTAAAATTCGTAAATTAATAAAAAAGATATGAATTTTTGAAGTTGATGCGGACGCAATCCGACAAGGATTTAAAAAAATTGCAAAAAAAATATTTAGACTGGTGTTGCAATTTTTTATTAATAACAGCCAACTTCTCACACTCTTTCGCTTCAAAAGTGTTCTTATTTTGTTAAAATTCGTAAATTAATAAAAAAGATATTAATTTTTGAAGTTGATGCGGACGCAACCCGGCAAGGATTTTCAAAAATTGCAAAAAAAACATTTAGACTGGTGTTGCAATTTCTTATTAATAACAACCAACTTCTCACACTCTTTCGCTTCAAAAGTGTTCTTATTTTGTTAAAATTCGTAAATTAATAAAAAAGATATGAATTTTTGAAGTTAATGCGGACGCAACCCTACAAGGATTTTCAAAAATTGCAAAAAAAATATTTAGACTGGTGTTGCAATTTTTTATTAATAACAGCCAACTTCTCACACTCTTTCGCTTCAAAAGTGTTCTTATTTTGTTAAAATTCGTAAATTAATAAAAAAGATATGAATTTTTGAAGTTGATGCGGACGCAATCCGACAAGGATTTAAAAAAATTGCAAAAAAAAATATTTAGACTGGTGTTGCAATTTTTTATTAATAACAGCCAACTTCTCACACTCTTTCGCTTTAAAAATATTATTACTTCGTTAAGATTTGTTAATTAATAAAAAAAGGTATGAATTTTTGAAGTTGACGCGGACGCAAACCGACCAAAATTTTCAAAAATTTCAAAGAAAAAATTGGACAGGTGATGCATCTTTATTATTAACAGACAACTTCTCACACTCTTTCTTTTTAGTTACTGATCAGTAACATCTTAGAACATATAATAGAACTATGACGTTTATAAGTTTTTTTTATATATTGGCGTTTAAAAAGACAGGAAATATGTAGCGGGGAAATTTCAATGCAAAAAAATTCACCGAAAAAAATGTCATCGCGAGGAAAATTCAACCCGTGAATGTTCATCGCAGACAAATTTCATCGCAAAATTTTTAAAATGATAAACTGTAGACAAAAAGAAAACAATTGTTGCAATAATTCTTTATAAACTAGGAAATAATGTGTCATTATTTATTGACGTTATTAACTGTTTAAATTTAGCAGAAAACCCGTACAGCACTTACAATATACAGGGTGTTTACAATTAAGTGGCCACTTTTGGTTACATTGATATCTTTGGAGTTACGATTTCGGTTAAATGTACAAGCTAGACACTAATTGTTTTAAGTACACTCCCAACCAATCAATTTTGATCATCAATAATATTTCTTGGCCCAATGATAAGTGCTTTAACGGTTTTAATTTATTTTATTAGAAATTGTTTGATATTTCTAGAAGATGAATGAATATTCTTGCGATTTAATTTCCCCACGATAAATTCTATTGCCACGCATTTTCTTGCGATGAATTTTCTCCGCGATTAATATTACACACGATGAATTTTCATGGAATGAATATTCCGCGTTGAATTTTTTGCGATGAATTTTCTTGATATGTATTTTTCCCGAGATTAATTGTCTTAAAATTAATTTTCTCTGCGAACTTTCTTTGGATGAATTTTCTTGCTATGTTTTTTCTCGCGATGAATATTCCACGTTGAATTTTTTGAGATGAATTTTCTTGCTATGTTTTTTGCCGAGACTAATTATCTCATGATGAATTTTTCCAGCGATGAATTATCCTGCGATGAATATTCCGCGTTGAATTTTCTCTGGATGAATTTTTTTGCCATGTTTTTTCCTGAGATGAATATAATATTCTGCGTAGAATTTTCTGTGAATGAATTTTATTGCTGTGTTTTTTCCCGCGATGAATTTTCCCTGCGATTAATTTTTCCGCGATGAATATTCCGCGTTGAATTTTTTGCGAGAAATTTTCTTGCTATGTTTTTTCGGGAGACGAATTATCTCACGATTTTTTCCTGTGATTAATTTACCATCGCATAAAATCAGTAGTGAAATTAATCATTTAATCATATTCCGCCTTGAATGTTTTGCAATGAATTTCCTGCGATGAGTTTTCCGCGAACCAAACAAAAATGGAATGCATTAGCAGAGAATTGTTCAATATAGTTTAATTATGGATCAACCATTCTCTTCATACATTACCTTTTTTTTAGTAAATGAAGAAAAGAAAACAGTTGAAATAAACTAAATTAAATCGGTCAACACACCCTCTCTCAAAATAAAGCCGGGGATTTGAAACGAACAAAACAATAACAACAACAGCGAATAAACCGGAAGGAAAATACACACATAACAGATACACACGAGGCCGTGCAAACAAGCACACACTCCCAGAACGGGCTGTAAGTGACGTTAAGGTCCGGTCGATAAAACAGATAACTGCCCCGTTCCGACAATTGAATCGAGTTTTCTGGCGGACGCGACAATTTCCACCGCCCCCACCCAGTAAATAACGTCCCCTAGGGTGTATTTTCCTCCGTGGCTGGCCACGACAACATATCATGATTATCGGAAAATCTCCGCTTAATCCGCAAATAACCGTTTTCCTCCTTCGGGCGAAATCGAGTTAACCGGATTGAAGAATTTGAACTTCTTAAATTCAATTTTTTTTTCTCTATACGTGATTAGTAATTATTCTTTTGTATATAAAATTGTAAAAATGCACCTCGTTTGGATTTTTTTTTCGATGGGCCGTTTTACATCAAACGATCCCTCTGAACCGCATGCGTTAGAAGAAGCAAACAGAAGACAAGCTGTGCATCTTTTCGATTAAAAGTTCAGAATTTCAGTAGAAATCACTGTTTGGGTAAGAGTCACAGTTTAAGTAACAATCACAGTTTGGCTAACTTTGTGATTTTAGGTAGCGGTCACGTTTTAAGTAGCAATCACTGTCTAATTAGCGGTCACAGTTTGGGTATCAGTTGAGATTTTAAATAACGAATCACGGTTTAAATAACAGTTGCAATCACAGTTACAGTCACGGTGAAATTCGCATATTAGTAACAGTAACTAGTTTTTAAAGCTTAAGTTGCTGTATGTGAAATTGTGTTCTTTATGTGAAATAGTGAAATATAAAATTAAGAAAATTAACTGGCGAAGAACGACGGCGCAGCGCAGCGGAGCCTATTAACTTTGAGCTGCGCCGTCGTCTTTGCGTATCCCTTTAAAATTGAGCAAAGTAAGTGGTGACCAAAGACAAAAAAAAGTTAAAACTGAAGGCATAAAGACTCCCGACTCCTAACCTAAACCCGCGACTTTAAGCATGTCATGTCAATGTCATTAAATCTGAAAATTTTCAATCTGACAGAAACTTGAAAACAACAATGAGGTCAATCTTTGAAAAATCGTGCCCCGTCAAGGGAGCAACAAATCAAAAAATGTTCCAACATAAATATTGTAGGGGAACACGTTGCGAATACACCCGAGCTTTGACGGACTCTTTAGAGTCAAAACTAAAGGCATGAAGACTCCCGAAAAATAATCTTGAATCGCTCACTTATAAGGCCGGGGGTCCCCAGAAATGAAATACTTGTCACGTGGTGCCCCTTCAGGCGAAAGGTATCTTTGGTGAAAATTTCAGCCGAATCCGTGTCATTTTTCACTCAAATTTCCGATGGTTTACTCATGAAAAATGAAAAATATTGTGCCTTGACACATAAAAAAATTCATAACTCGCGAACGATTAGAAAAATCAAAAAATAATGAGAATAACTATTATAGAGGGGTCTTTTGCGGAGAGGATAGAATAGTTTTACATTGTCCAGGATGTACAGGAAACGCTTTGAGAAGATTTCCGAGCGGAGAAAAAAAATGTTGTGTCCCGCTGCTCAATTTCGCTTCTCCCTTCCGTATACGTCGTCATCAAACTAAAATTTCGGATCGAAAAACTTTATTGGGATCTTTGATACGGATTAAATCGACGACTGATATGCCGTCGTCAGATTTTTAATTTTCGAAAAAAAAAATCGCAAAATTTTTGGGAAAATTCCCGGAAAACAATCGAAAATTGGCCGTAGATCGTAAACGGTGTGCTCCACAAAAAATATGGCCCCCACCTTTTCGACGCAAAATAAAATTCTAAATGACATGCCGTTTAAATTTTTGCGTGGGATTAAAAATGGCCACTCTAGAATTTTTTTTTTTAGAGTTGGGGGTGGTTTTCTTTGAATAACTCTTCAAGGGTTGGAGATATCAAAAATTTGCAAGAGATGTAAAATATAGAAGAGACTTCATTCTATAAAACTCTATAAAAATCAAAGTAGCTACTGTAAAGGGGGCGCGGCCCCGCTCGCCGAAGCACGAAAAAGGCGACCTCTGCAGAGAAAGGGTTGCAACTCGCGAATGAAGAGGAGCACTTCCAACACAGAAGTGGCCGTTGTGTCCCCATGTATTTGGGATTTTTTGAGCCGCATCCGAACGTTCCAACTCGAAAACCCAAAAAGCCTTAGCATTTGGCGTGAACCTCTGCATCGCGAAACATCGATTTTCAAAAATTCACCCCCGAGTCTAGGGATAGGTTGGAAAATTTCGGTTTTCACGGGACCCTAGAGGACGTTTTCGGCTTTCAGGAAAAAAATAAATATTGTAAAAAAAAATTTTTTTGTGGAGTTGGCAACACTTTTTTTGAGGGGGTTGAAATTTTAATAGTATTTGTCTTGAATTATTTTTGATTTTTCGTACAAATTTCATCTATAAGGGTTTAGAAAATATTTGAAAAAAACGTGATTTTGGCCTTACGCGTTTAGTATACAGGGGAGCCACCCTGAATAACTTTGGATCTGAAGTAGTTACGGTTTTAAGAAAAATACGTCAATTTTGTTTTCGAGGGGGAACTTAAAAAAACACCGTTTTTAGAATTTTATCTTTCACCCCCTCACCCCCAGCCGCCCCATCTTTATAATTTCAAATGGCATCCCCTATTGTGCGGTACCTCATTTTAAAGGGCATAAAAAATGCTATCCAGCAAAGCAAAAATAATTGAAATCGGTTCATTTGTTTTAGCGAGAGAGGGGATATTCATTTCAAAATACGTCACCCTGAATAACCCTGGTTCTGAAGTAGTCTCGGTTACAGGAAAAAATATGTCAATTTTGTTTTTGAGGCGGAACTTAAAAAACACTGTTTTTAGAATTTTATCTTTCACCCCCTCACCCCCAGCCACCCCATCTTTATAATTTCAAATGGCATCCCCTTTAAACACTGCCCCCTTGTTTTCTGCCATTTTCATTGATTACGAAAAATTTCTTATGTAACATGGCAACATTTTTATACTGCCAGTTCGACAATGAATATAGGGGGTTGTCATTACAAAAAAAAGGATGACATCATCATTCAAAAACACCGACTTTCATGCAAAATGTCTGTTTTTATCAAAGAAAATCGACCCGTTCGAGGAGCATTGTATAATTTATGATAGGACAGAGCCACGTCAACATTTTTACCGCAAAGACCTCCAAAAAAAATGGTGATGTGGCCATCATGTTACTTTCTCCGATTATTTGATGGCATAATAGTTATTTATATTTATGGATTCATTCATTATTTTCAATTTAAATAATATTTTAAATCGAGAGTTTCTCATGATCGAATGGTAATAACGTTTGAAACGTAAAAAAAGGTAAAAATGACGAATTATTTTTAAAATTCTAATAATTTTTACCGTAGGTTTACTGAAAAACTTAAAAGAAATGCTAAAAAAAGTCCTGAAAAATATTTATAAAAATAGTGCTGATTAATAGTTCTAAAAAAAAATCTAATAAATCTGAACAAGAAAGTCTCGAAAATGATTTCTAAAGATAGTCCTGATTAAAAAGTCATAAGAAACCTAATAAAAGTCCTGAACAAGTCTTGAAAAAAGTCCCGATAAAAAATTAATTCTGAAAAAGCAATGAAGAAAATTCTGAAAAGAATCCTAAATGGAGTCCGGAACAAGAGGTTCCTAAGAAAGTCTCGAAAAAGTCCCGAAAAAAAGTCCCGAAAAAATGTCTCGGAGGAACAGTCCTGGAAATAAAATCGTGAGAAAGAGTATTGACAAAAGCTGTGAAAAAAAGTCCTGAAAAATAGTCTTCATACAAAATACCAGAAATAAATGTTCCGAAAAAGAGTCCTAAAAAGTCCTGAAGAAAGTTCAGATAAAGAGTCCTGATGAAATATCACAAAAAAAATGTTCTTTAGAACAGTATTCTGTTACCCTGACATAAACAAAATAAACAAAAAAATTCTGAAAAATGCATTGTAAAAAGTCCTTAAAATGGTCCTTAGAAAGATCTGAAGAAATTGTCTTGAAAAAGAAATCCCAGAGTATTGAAAAAAATCCTGCAAAAAGGCCTAAAATAAATCTCTAACAAAAATCCTGAAATAAAAAGTTTTGAAAATAGTCTTGAAAAAAAAATGCTAAAAATAAAATAAAAAATGTTATAAAGAAAACTTAAAAAAAAAAATTCTGAAAAAAATCCCAAAAATTAATCCTGAACAAAGAGTTCTTAAGAAAGTCTCGAAAATGTCTGAAGAAAAAATTCCTGAAAAAAAAATCCTGTTAATAAAATTTTGAAAATAAAGGTCCTAAAAATAAGTCTTGAAAAAAATTTCGTAAAAAGTCCTGAAAAAGAATCCTCAAAGAAAAAAAAGTCCTTAAAATGGTCCTTAAAAAAAGATCTGAAGAAATTGTCCCGAAAAAGAAATCCCAGAGTGTTGAAAAGAGTCCTGCAAAAAGGCTTAAAATAAATCCTTAACAAAAATTCGAAAATAAAAAGTTTTGAAAATAGTCTTGAAAAAAATGCTAAAAATAAAATAAAAAATGTCATGAAGAAAATTAAAAAAAAATAATTCTGAAAAAAATCCCAAAAATTAATCCTGAACAAAAGGTTCTTAAGAGAGTCCCGAAAACGTCTGGAAAAAAAATTCCTGAAAAAAAATCCTGTTAATAAAATTTTGAAAATAAAGGTCCTGAAAGAAAAAGTTCTAAAAATAAGTCTTGAAAAAAGTTTCTTAAAAAGTCCTGAAAAAGAATCCCCAAAGAAAAAAAACGTCTTTAAAAAGGTCCTTAAAAAGATCTGAAGAAATTGACCCGAAAAAGAAATCCCAGAGTGTTAAAATAGTCATACAAAAAGGCCTAAAATAAATCCTTAACAAAAATGCTGAAATAAAAAGTTTTGAAAATAGTCTTGAAAAAAATTCCTGAAAAAAAATCCTGTTGATAAAATTTTGAGAATAAAAGGTAAAAAAAAAATCCTCAAAGAAAAAAAAGTCCTCAAAAAATACATAAAAAAAGGTCTGAAAACATTGTCCTGAAGTCTAAAAGAACAGAAAACTGTTAAGGTAAATATTCGGAGATACGAAATTTTAGCAAAAGCTTTCGAGTTCTTTCCAGTCGGATTCTGAAATAACACTTATGTTCAAAGTTTCATAGTCATTTCTGTATTAGTTTTTGAGATACAGCGCTCAAAGCAGACTGTTATGTAGAGAAAAAATGGCGATGTGGCCATCATGTTACTTTCTCCGACTTGATGGTAGCATTTATATTTACGCTTTCGTAGTTTATTTTCAATTTAAATGTAGATCGAACGTTTGTAGACTCGGATGAATCTGACGTTTAAAACGTCAAAATTATGAAAGATGGAAAAATGTACTTCATATTCAAAAACTCAGTTTACTCAAAAACTAAAGAGATTTCGAAAAAAAATTAATCTTCATAAATTGTTCATTTTGGCATTCTCTACAATGATTATTAACATAAATTTGCTGTAACTATCAGCGTTTCATAATTGTATACCAAAAATAAAAAAAAAATAATAATTTTATTTCTCGAATAACAATGATTTTATGAAAAATATTTTTAAACCAAAGATGTTCATTTCTTTGTTGTCTTCAATATTTGATTAAATATTTTTGTGATATTTTTCATATTTAAGAAAATATTGAAAAAAAACAAAAAACAGTTAAGGTAAACACCCACTTCCGGTGTACGAAATTTTACCAAAAGCTTTTCAGTTCTTCGGATTATCAAATAAAACTTATGTTCAAAGTTTCATATTAATTGGTCTATTAGTTTTTGAGATACAGCGCGCACAGACACACACACACACACAGACACAATTTTTTTTTTCCAGAAATTGTTGAAATGGCATCTAGGGACCCCAAAACGGATATCTTTGTAAAAAAAAATTTTGAAAAAAAAATCACGATCACAATACTTTCTCGTACTTTGTAACGAAGAAAGTAAAAACACACACACACAACTTCTTGGTACAGGCAAATTTAATAATACAGAAATTCACAAGCATTAACTAACCTGTCGGGCGTGAATAATTCATTCCATTTAACACGCTTTTTTCCTTTCACGCCTCAATTAATTCGCGTATCGCGATGTCGCAGCCCTCTCCGGGGCTTACATCTGTTGCGCGGCGGCGGCGGCGTCGCGACGCCTGCTAAAATATTCACCAGGGCGCGTGTGTATGTGTTTGTGTGCGGTGTAGTTTGAACCCCGTGTGCATGTGACAGGGGGTAGTTTTAGTGATATCCCCCCCTCCCCCCTACCGCTGAAGTTGTTAATCCCGTTCCGGAGTTCGGGATTAATGCTTTATAAGTCCGGCAGGCGTTGTATGCAAAATGGGGCCGGGCAATTAAAATTGCAATCGACGCTTGTTCCCGACGTAATGAATGCCGACGCGGCTCAAATTCCTCGAATATTTTATATATACATACCGGCTGGTGGTTTCAAATTTTTTTGTACTTCACGATCACCTGCACGTTTTGGATCCGATATTATCCGTATATCATTGGATAAAAAGTGTGATAATGCTTCCGGCCAGTGACTCATGGTACGGCCGAGGTAGTACCTCTGCTACCTCAGCCGTACCAGTTACCCGAGGGAGTCCAGTTGAGAAACCCTGGACATTTTTTTTGACTCCAGTGTAGATTATCGATTATTTGAAAGATAAAAAAACAATTTTATTTATTTCCGTAATCACGTGATGCCGTTTATATTTTTTTTAACCGGAAATCCGTCCACAGCTCCCTTTGTTTTCCCACCGTACATATTTAGATAGGGATATTAACGAAATCTCCTGCTCTGCACCAGTAAAGCTCAAGTATATCGGGCGTGCACACACACACACACACATTTGTTATATTTCCCGCTGAGAGGATTCGCCTGCAATAACTTCACCTTCGCCAAACATAATAACATTTCGGTTTTCAATAAAATCACGCCGCGAGTGGAGAACAAACAGGCGCGCGCCCTCCCCCGGGCATTGTCATAAATATTTTCTCCCCTCGCGCGCTCAAACAGCCAAATATCGGATACTGATGAAAAAAGAAGATTGTCTTCCGGGCTCGAACGGTGAATGGCTCCGTAATGACGTATTTTAGCAGCCGCTCCGGTTTCAAATGTCACGGTTTTCACGGATCGCCGATGCTCATTGTGCGCACTTTGTGGTTTATCACCGCGAGGAACTCGCCTGGTTTATATTTATAGCTCGGGAACGCCATGAAAATACAAAGTTTGCTTCGGTTGTGGATAATTGAACGTAAACAAGGGATACGCGCGCAACGGTTTCTCCTCCTCGCAACTAGTTTTGATACGACGTACTGTGGAAGGAAATGATAAAAGACAAAGTTGAAATGATGGGCAACAGGGATTGGCGATATTTGACGTATCTGTGATTTTTCACTGGTATTGAAAAATCACGGGTTGCTACTGTTACTAATAGGTGAATTTCACTGCTACTTAAAATCACTGCTACTTTAAATCACTGCTACTTAAAATCACTGCTACTTAAAATCACTGCTACTTAAAATCACTGCTACTTTAAATCACTGCTACTTTAAATCACTGCTACTTAAAATCACTGTTACTTAAAATCACTGCTGCTTAAAATCACTGCTACTTAAAATCATTGCTACTCGGCATGGAATTGAACCACAAACTCGCTGTGATCGAAAGTGATGAGTCCGACGACTTAATAAACTCAAAATACCAAACTGCGAAAATCTCCAAATGCTCCTTGTTCGGGTGCTCAAAAAAAGAAAACTAAAATTTTCAAAAAATCATATCTCCATTAAAAATTGTTGAATTTACAAAAATCAAATTGATTTTGAATTAGCCATACTTCGGCCATTGAGAATGATTTTTTATGGAATTTTGTCTGCGCGTTTTATATTTTTTTATGCGATGTTTTCATTCAAGTGCTCAAAAAAATAAAACTAAAATTTTCAAAAATTCATATCTCCATTAAAAATTGTTGAATTTGCAAAAATCAAATTGATTTTGAATAAGCTATACTTCGGCCATTGAGGATGATTTTTTTATGGATTTTTGTCTGCGCGTTTTATATTTTTTTCGGCGATGTTTTCATTCAAGTGCTCAAAAAAATAAAACGAAAATTTTCAAAAATTCATATCTCCATTAAAAATTGTTGAATTTGTAAAAATCAAATTGATTTTGAATAAGCTATACTTCGGCCATTGAGGATGATTTTTTTATGGATTTTTGTCTGCGCGTTTTATATTTTTTTCGGCGATGTTTTCATTCAAGTGCTCAAAAAAATAAAACGAAAATTTTCAAAATTCCATATTTCTATTAAAAATTGTTGAATTTACAAAAACCAAATTGATTTTGAATTAGCTATACTTCGGCCATTGAGGATGTTTTTTTGTCGAATTTTGTCTGCGCGTTTTATATTTTTTTCTGCGATGTTTTCATTCAAGTGCTCAAAAAATTAAAACGAAAATCTTCAAAAATCCATATCTCTATTAAAAATTGTTGAATTTACAAAAACCAAATTGATTTTGAATTAGCGATACTTTGGCCATTGAGGATGATTTTTTATGGAATTTTGTCTGCGCGTTTTATATTTTTTTCTGCGATGTTTTCATTGAAGTGCTCAAAAAATTAAAACGAAAATCTTCAAAAATCCATATCTCTATTGAAAATTGTTGAATTTACAAAAACCAAATTGATTTTGAATTAGCTATACTTCGGCCTTTGAGGATGATTTTTTATGGAATTTTGTCTGCGCGTTTTATATTTTTTCTGCGATGTTTTCATTCAATTGCTCAAAAAATTAAAACGAAAATCTTCAAAAATCCAAATCTCTATTAAAAATTGTTGAATTTACAAAAACCAAATTGATTTTGGATTACTTATACTTCGGCCATTGAGGATGATTTTTTATGGAATTTTGTCTGCGCGTTTTATATTTTTTTCTGCGATGTTTTCATTCAAGTGCTCAAAAAATTAAAACGAAAATCTTCAAAAATCCGTATCTCTATTGAAAATTGTTGAATTTACAAAAACCAAACTAATTTTGAATTAGCTATACTTCGGCAATTGAGGATGATTTTTTATGGAATTTTGTCTGCGCGTTTTATATTTTTTTCAAGTGCTCAAAAATAAAACTAAAATTTTCAAAAATCCATATCTCCATTAAAAATTGTTGAATTTGCAAAAACCAAATTGATTTTGAATTAGCTATACTTCGGCCATTGAGAATGATTTTTTATGGAATTTTGTCTGCGCGTTTTATATTTTTTTCTGCGATGTTTTCATTCAAGTGCTCAAAAAATAAAAACTAAAATTTCCAAAAATCCATATCTCCATTAAAAATTGTTGAATTTACAAAAACCAGATTGATTTTGGATTAGCTATACTTCGGCCATTAAGGATGATCTTTTATGGAATTTTGTCTGCGCGTTTTATATTTTTTGTGCGATATTTTCATTCAAGTGCTCAAAAAAATAAAACGAGAATCTTCAAAAATCCATATCTCTATTGAAAATTGTTGAATTTACAAAAACCAAATTGATTTTGAATTAGCTATACTTCGGCCATTGAGGATGATTTTTTATGGAATTTTGTCTGCGCGTTTTATATTTTTTTCTGCGATGTTTTCATTCAAGTGCTCAAAAAATAAAAACTAAAATTTTCAAAAATTCATATCTCCATTAAAAATTGTTGAATTTACAAAAACCAGATTGATTTTGGATTAGCTATACTTCGGCCATTGAGGATGATCTTTTATGGAATTTTGTCTGCGCGTTTTATATTTTTTGTGCGATGTTTTCATTCAAGTGCTCAAAAAAATAAAACGAGAATCTTCAAAAATCCATATCTCTATTGAAAATTGTTGAATTTGCAAAAACCAAATTGATTTTGAGTTAGCTATACTTCGGCCATTGAGGATGATTTTTTAGGGAATTTTGTCTGCGCGTTTTATATTTTTATCTGCGATGTTTTCATTCAAGTGCTCAAAAAAATAAAACTAAAATTTTCAAAAATTCATATCTCTATTGAAAATTGTTG
This sequence comes from Ocypus olens, assembly GCA_910593695.2. NCBI lineage: Eukaryota > Metazoa > Arthropoda > Insecta > Coleoptera > Staphylinidae > Ocypus > Ocypus olens. The sequence goes on from OU343062.1 coordinate 47,969,087, forward strand.
AATTTACAAAAACCAAATTGATTTTGAGTTAGCTATACTTCGGCCATTGAGGATGATTTTTTGTGGAATTTTGTCTGCGCGTTTTATATTTTTTTCTGCGATGTTTTCATTCAAGTGCTCAAAAAATTAAAACGAAAATCTTCAAAAATTCAAATCTTTATTAAAAATTGTTGAATTTACAAAAACTAAATTGATTTTGAATTAGCTATACTTCGGCCATTGAGGATGATTTTTTATGGAATGTTGTCTGCGCGTTTTATATTTTTTTCGGCGATGTTTTCATTCAAGTGATAAAAAAAAAATAATACGAAAATTTTCAAAAATCCATATCTCCATTGAAAATTGTTGAATTTGCAAAAACCAAATTGATTTTGAATTAGCTATACTTCGGCCATTGGGGATGATTTTTTATGGAATTTTGTCTGCGCGTTTTATATTTTTTTCTGCGATGTTTTCATTCAAGTGCTCAAAAAATTAAAACTAAAATTTTCAAAAATCTATATTTCCATGAAAAATTGTTGAATTTACAAAAACCAAATTGATTTTGAATTAGCTATACTTCGGCCATTGAGGATGATTTTTTATGGAATTTTGTCTGCGCGTTTTATATTTTTTTCCGCGATGTTTTCATTCAAGTGCTCAAAAAAATAAAACTAAAATTTTCAAATATCCATATCTCTATTGAAAATTGTTGAATTTACAAAAACCAAAATGATTTTGAATTAGCTATACTTCGGCCATTGAGGATGATTTTTTATGGAATTTTGTCGGCGCGTTTTATATTTTTTTCTGCGATGTTTTCATTCAAGTGTTCAAAAAATTAAAACGACAATCTTCAAAAATCCATATTTCTATTGAAAATTGTTGAATTTACAAAAACCAAATTGATTTTGAATTAGCTATACTTCGGCCATTAAGGATGATTTTTTATGGAATTTTGTCTGCGCGTTTTATATTTTTTCTGCGATGTTTTCATTCAAGTGCTCAAAAAATTAAAACTTAAATCTTCAAAAATCCACATTTCTATTGAAAATTGTTGAATTCACAAAAACCAAAATGATTTTGAATTAGCTATACTTCGGCCATTGAGGATGATTTTTTATGGAATTTTGTCTGCGCGTTTTATATTTTTTTCTGCGATGTTTTCATTCAAGTGCTCAAAAAATTAAAACGAAAATTTTCAAAATTCCATATTTCTATTAAAAATTGTTGAATTTACAAAAACCAAATTGATTTTGAATTAGCTATACTTCGGCCATTGAGGACGATTTTTTATGGAATTTTTGCTTGGCCTGTTTCATTCCAAGAGAGACTCCATGTTTTCCATGTCCTTCTGGTTAATGCTCGACTTTTTAAGGTTAAAATTCGATTCATCTTCAAGTCGGTGATGCGGCCTCGCGTAGATTTGTTATCGCGTTCTTTCACTCTGCGCAAACTTTACCCCCAGGTGTCACGGCATTTTGGGTTGGCTTTAATTGCAAACTGCGGAAAAAAAATAAAACTGCACGCCAGGTTAACGTGAAAGGCATTTCTTTCAGTACAGTATTGAATCCACAAGTTGATGAAAAAGCAGTAAATTTAGTTCCGTTGATGAGATAAAAGTGCACGCCCTTAAAAAGTGCCATGAAAGAATAGTTATTTAAGCAACTAGGAACGTAAGGACGTATTAACCCTTTGCACTCGTATGTCGACTTATTGTCGCCATAGTACGTTCTGTTACTAATAAATACAAGTGCATAGGGTTAACATTTAAGGTAGGCGAATATGAGCGGAGGCGGAGCCGAGGCTCATCGCCTGCCGAAAATGTTAATTGTCTTTACGTTCCGTGTTGCTTATTAATTTTTTTTCCGCTACCGGAAATATAATACGAAAATATTCTAAAATGCGGCTTGTAACATTTGGGATTCAAATTTTTATAGTCACCTATGCGTCCTATGGTAACCCAGCAACCGAGAAAACAATGTCGGATTTTGTTTGTTTGTGTCAGTCCAGTGAAACGTTCTGCGGGCATGGATGCAAACGAAGCTGCGAATATTGCGTGTTAGAACCAGTTGCCGACAAAATCGAAAAAGGTATGTGCCCTGTTACGATTCTTTTAAGTAGTGGTTATGTAAGAAGGATGCTGATGGTGCAGGTATAGACGAAAATGTGTTGCTCGCCTATATGTTTCTGTTTATTATTTTCCGTAAGTAAAAATTAAGTTCCGTCGCCAAGGGCAACAAACGCCATGAATGTTGTAACTATGGATGCAATGGTTATTTACGTTGTCGGTAGCGGAAAAAGAAAACAGTGCAAATAATAATCAGAAATCATCCCTTACGCGTGTGTGTACTATCGCCATCAAATATAATTAGATCTGAGCTCAGTTGAAGATTCGAGGGTGGTCTGGCCGGCCGGTTCGTGGGGATGCTGGATACTGAGACAGGTGGGGTGGTTTTATTGATCGTTCACCTGCGCCGTGCCCTATATATAGCCCATATTAAACATACATGCTGCTGCCTGCCTACAGAAATATATATATATGTGTGTGTGTGTGTGTGTTTGGTGGGGGTAGGGGTGTATTAATGACATGGATCGATGGCTCGCATAATTCCGTCCACTCGCAGGCTGCGTCTGCTGCGAGCCATCAACCGCTCCCCCACGTGTCTGCGGGGGGTGTGTGTGTGACTGTGCATTTGGGCGGTGTGTGTGCACACTCACACGCCACGCGGATCCCACATTTCCGATTCAACAAGTTATCGATTGCAATTTCACGGAGAAGTGGGTTAAGTTTACGGATCCCTGAAAACATGCAGGTTATTAGTGTTACATGTGTCGGAAATGTAGGGATTGTGCTTGTATTTATCGATTTCTGAAAGTAATGATGATAATGGATGGATATAAAATAGTTGTCAAGGTATCAACCTCGGATGGTAAATTTTTCTGTACGAAGGCAACATCAGGCCAAGGGCGGGGTAATAAAAAAAAAAAACTGGAGCTTCCGCTCTCATGTTCCGTGAAATCTCCCTATCCTTTTCCAACGTTTTAAAGCGTTGGAAAAATTTACCGGTTATATAATTTGTTTGTCGGTAATTTTTGACAATAAAAATTGTTAAGCGAAAAATTCTTAGGGGTAATTACCCGATTACCCCCCCTTTGAAACCGCCACTGCATCAGGCCGAGCAGGTGTGCGTACACTAGCTCAGATCAGAATAGCAATTTTCTTCCATCAACGATGTATTCAGCTCGCTAAAGAAGAAGGAGCGGTCTAACGATCTACGGGATGTTGACCCCCTTCATCGGTGCCTTTAAAGACCTTCCACAACTCTGTCCAATGTTTGCTGATCAATGCTTTCATGTTGGAACAATTTTTTCAACCTCGATTGGAAGAACTGACGGAGGAAGCAGATCTGGGAGACAAGGTACGTCGAGGGCTGTTGCACCGTCTTGTAGGAAAAAATAGGGAGCGATGACATTGTAACTAAAATGGCATAACTTCACGAGCTCACGGGCCACCTCCCATTGCCTAGAGCAATTCCTTGATCCTCGTGGTAACCCTGTATTTAAATGAGATACACCAGGCCCGCTATCAACATTCATAACAAGATCGAGGATCAACCACGAACCACCAACTTTGTCCACAATTCCACTGAAATATCGCGTGCGTTATTCAAAAAGTTTGATTCGCTTTTTTCAACTATCGCCATCTATACGCCAGGTCGGGTACTTCTGGGACGACCCTCGTGCACTCCTCCAAAAATGTATTGTCTGTCCATAATCAACAACTCGTACGTGGTGTTACTTTATTTACTTCTTTTCCTGATCATCATTTCCTTTACTGCCATAATTTTAATTAAAGATACCTTACGATATCTTAGTATTGTATTTATATTTGTAATTGTATTGTATTATTGTATGTATGATTGTATGTTGTCTTGTAATTGGGACATGTTTCCTGTTGGGCAATAAACGTCTATTATTATTATTAAAGAAGTATCCTACAACGGCACGGTAAATTGTTTCAACGTCGTCTCCGCCGAATTCCCATTAATTACCCAACAAATTATCCTGGTCACCAATAGACCTTATCGGGGAGGCGAACACCTTCGAGAATATCGGGACACCATTTAATGGAATTACTCGGATTAAAACTACCCCATCATCTCTCGGGACGAACGGCTGAGATTTATTTAGAAAACTTTGCCTCCGGCTTCTCCAAGAAGTTAAAGTTTTTCGCCCTCTTTCCAAGAGGTGAAATTAGTGCGCGGCTATTTTTAATGGCACCAGCAATAAACAATGTTTCACGAACTGACGAATAATAATTCGCACACCTTGACCTCGTTCCAAAACTATTTTCGAAACTACATCGGCACTCTCTCGCACGCGCTCGACTTTTGATTAATTAACTTAATATCATCCAAGGGTATCTAGCACTTGCCTTTTAAATACTTTACACCTATTTATGTAACAAGTCCATAATTCAAAACGAGTCTAGTCTTCGCCATATTCCGACGAGTTCAATCAAGTTTTACGTTAACCGCCTTGAGCTGGCCATATGGTCTAGAGCCCTGCGCGGGCCGTTTTTTTAAGGCCCGGCCCGACCCGGCAGTGAATATTCAAAAGCCCGGCCCGGCCTGACGAAATAAAAAAAATTGCCGGCCCGGCCCAGCCCGCTAGTATACAGGGTGTTTAAAATTCGAGGCTCACCATGGGGATCTCGCTTATTAGAAGAGATAGATGGTATGTTTAAATTTGGCACTTTTGCAGAATTTTATGCTGATTAATAATCCACTAAAAAAAATTACTTAAATTATTTTGTTTTCGAGTAAAGTCCAAAAAAGTGAAAAAACTGATTTTCGTTTTTTCTTTATATCTTCGTTATTTGAGGCGATATTTAAAAACGGTAAAGACATTCTTATAGCACTTTTTTATTATCTAATAGATGGCATAAGATTTTTAGCTGTAACATGTTTCGTTTCTTTTGAACCATCATCAACTTTCTTATTTCTTATGGACGCCATATTTATTTTTTGTCACATCTGAATGCTCAATTTCTTGTGATGACAAAAATATAACACAACATACATTTAATTTCATAAATCGACATGTAATCGTTTAAACCACTTTTATTGGAAATCTCTGTAGCGCTTACTATAAATCATCCGTGCCATGGAATTAAAAACAAATCTGAATACCTCTTTGTTTGTCAACCATTATTATTTTGTATGAATAAAAATGTCGTTTGATAATTCAGAAAAGCGAGATGTTACGCGTTTTTTATTCAGTTAACAGAAATACAAAATTTGCTACTCGAAAATATTTAAAAATGTATACAGAAAGAAGGCAACTGCATCGAACAATTTTTTATGCAAATGAACAATTATTTTGGTCGATATAGACGATACAAAATTAAAAGTACTTAATAAATAAAATAATATACAATACTAATAACTATAAGACAAATATGGAGATTATTAATAATAAGGGCGATTCCGTGTCAACTGTCGTGAGGTTGGTGCGTCATATTTTTTTCCCAAACAAAACTATTTCATTCTATTGTAGGTTCGATTACAAGTATTATCCCAAATTTTCAGTCAAAAAATCCCAAATTTTTTTTTTAAACTTGCTCTAAAATTAAAGAATTAAGATACATTTAATATTACCATTTCCAAAATATAATTGCTATCTTCTTGGGTAATTTTACTACCGTATGCTTTGTGATGTTGAATCAATGATCCAAACTTTCCTAAATGTCTGTCCATCCGTAGAAAAAATGTTCGATGAGGTTACCTTCTTTCTGGATACATTTGTAAATATTTTTCACTGGCTAATACCGTATTTCTGTTTACTAAATTATCGAACGACGTTTTTATTCATAAAAAATGGTGATGTGGCCATCATGTTACTTTCTCCGACTTGATGGTATCATTTATATTTAAGCTTTCGTGGTTTATTTTCAATTAAAATCATATTTTAAATGTACATCGAATGTTTCGTAAATTCGGATGAAACTGACGTTTAAAACGTCAAAATTATGAAAGATGGGAAAATTATGCTTCAAATTCAAAAACTCGGTTTACTCAAAAACTAACGAGATTTCGAAAAAACTTATTCTTTAGAAATTGTTCATTTTGGCATTCTCTACAATTATTATTCATATAAATTTGCTGTAACTATTATCGTTTCATAATTATACACCAAAAATTTAAAAAAAATTAATAAACTTTTTTCTTGAATAGCAATGATTTTATGAAAAATATTTTTAAGCAAAAGATGTGTATTTCTTTGTTGTCTTTAATGTTTGTTTAAATGTTTTTGTGATATTTTTTATATTTAAGAAAATATTGGCAAAAAATAAAAAAAAGTTGAGGTATACACCCACTTCCGGTGTACGAAATTTTACCAAAAGCTTTTCAGTTCTTCAGATTATCAAATAAGAGATATGTTCAAAGTTTCATATCAATTGCTCTTTTAGTTTTTGAGATACAGCGCACACAGACAGACACACACACACACACACACACACACACACACAGACACATTTTTTTTTTTCCAGAAATTGTTGAAATGGTATCTAGGGACCCCAAAACGGATATTTCCGCAAAAAAAAAATTTGAAAAAAAAATCACGATCACAATACTTTCTCGTACTTCGTAACGGAGAAAGTAAAAATAATAAAGTTTGACAAACAAAGAGCTATTCAGATTTTGATTCGTTTTTAATGCCATGGCACCGATGATTTTTAGTAAGCACTACAGAGATTGCCAATAAAAGGGATTTAGAAGATTATATGTTCATTTATGAAAGTAAATATATGTTGTGTTATATTGTTGTCATCACAAAAAATTAAGCATTCAGATGTGACAAAAAATAAATATGGCGTCCATAAGAAACAAGAAAGTTGATGATGGTTAAAAAGAAACGAAACATGTTACAACTAAAAATCTTATGCCATCTATTAGATAATAAAAAAGTGCTATAAGAATGTATTTACCATTTTTAAATATCTCCTCAAATAACGAAGATATAAAGAAAAAACGAAATCCATTTTTTTCGGTTTTTTGACTTTACTCGAAAACAAAAGAATTTAAGTGATTTTTTCCACATTCAACATTATCTCGCAAATAAAAGAAAAAGCAGGTAGCGAATATTTTTATTGCGACCTTCGCGTCCAATTTTCTAGATGGAGCATTTTTTGGCACGTGCGATACTTTATGTGCAGGTTGAGTTATGGTTCTGTGTGTGCTTACATAGGTCCGGATTTCATAAAAATCCGGGGCGGTTGGTTATATCCATCGACGAGAGGATTTATATGCGAGAGAATGGATCAGGAAAATCTCTGGCCGACATCCAGCGATTCCTAAAACTACTTCACTTTCCTAATAAGGCCGACGCTGATTAACTATTGCTATAAATTTTATATCGCCACAGAAATTTTTATTTTTCAAATGTGTCCGTCATGTTACTTTTCCCGATAAGTAAATTTCTCGCATACTGATGACGCTGTGAACGATGATTCTGATCTGCACTGGTTTAGATCTCGTTCACTGATTCTGATGCGGGTGATAATAAAATAATGGTGCACTTTACCAAAATATATTCACTGTAATTAAATAAATACACACATTTATAGTAACCGGTCGTGAATTATTGTAGTTCAACTGTTTTTTGTAAACAAACATTAATGTTCAATTGTTGTTTGTTGATTTTGTCAAGGTGAACCTTGATATGATGGGAGCCGTCCGACTTGATGCGGATGCGCGCTTGCCCATGATTTCGATCCGAGAGCAGGTAGCGGATGTAAATAGCCGGAACACGTACCATCCCGAAAATGCATTCAATTGTTTTTCTTGTTCGGCTCAATCTGTAGTTAAATATTCGTTTCACATTATCCAGTAGCAAGAAACAAGAAACAACCTAGTCTGAATATTTCTTTCAAGGTATGGGTGTACCCAAAACGTTCTGGCTATTCGTCTTCTCCTCCTGAGGTAATAATACAGCATTACAGTTTCGTCATCACTCGACTGTTCCGACATTACACGATCGATATCCAGTACGACACTGAACGAACTAGAGATTTCACGTTGCCTCGTGTGTGAAGTCAAGTCACCATTCAGTCTGTAACTGGTCAGAAACCCAAGTTACCAACTTGTTAAGTTCATTTCTAGTATCCCCGTGTGCATAGTACCTTATTGTTAGCAGTTTCAGTTCCTGAATCAATCACATCACCTACTAATATTAACCAACGCAACATGAATACCATGAATGCAATTAACCCCATTGGATTTATAGTACCGTACATCGAGTTGTATGTTTCCAATTAAATCACAACCGCCGTGATTGTTGAAGTTGAGAGTGGATCGAGTGTAATTACGATTCAGCCCGGCGTTGATTATTTTTTCAAGTCTCCAGAACGAGGCCGGAATCGGCCGTAAATCGATCCGCAAATTCACACCACGATTTCATGCCGATCTAATTGAGTCTGGTTTGATGTTAACACTTCTCAGGATATTAGAAGGGTCCGGAGACTCCGGAGTGGTCGATTAATGTAAGGAATGTAATGCATGTAAGCCTCTTCTGTTCAACAGTTTATCCAGAGCGGAAGATGTACATGGTGCACGCGCGAAAATGATCCCTGCGACAAATTCCTGTTCGTTTGGGTGCGAATCTTTTGAGCCCGGGCGGAAGATGTATGCTTTAGCAGGAAAAAAGAAGATGTTGAGAAACTGGCGTTCAGTTTCTAAGAACGTACAGGGATTTTATTGCATACCATTTCAATATAATGTCATGCGTTGATGTGATTATTTTACCATTGAACATAGGCGTTAATAATAGTATCTTGAGTGTTATAACAAAAGCCCTGTACATACAGTTCAGTTAAGACAACGCAACTTTTCCAAAAGTTTTAAAATCTCCACTTTACCTTCTTAATTACAATCCGACTAATATTAATACCAACACGTATCGCTATTAACACGAGAGAGGGCGTTAATTAAATTGACCCGATCGAGCTGTCAGGGCCGTGGCCTTGTCAGTCTTCGTCCCGTGCGAAGTGTTAATTAATTTCGGTGGTGGTGGCAACAAAAGTTCGCGTCTGCGATAAAGTGACCCCAAACTGTGACCCAATTCAGAAGTTTTTAATGAGCGACGGGACGGCGTACAACAAACGACGTTGGAAAAAAAAACGACAATGTGGGCGGGAGGGGCGAAGGGAGGGGGGAATAATGAACGATTACTGCAAACTTTCGTAATTGCTATTTACGCGTTTAACTTTTAATTCGTACAGAATGTTTATTTAATTGGACCCTATGGGAGCGAATGAGATCGTTTTTGTGGTTTTTTTGAGGAATGACTTTTTTTGTGGGATATCGTTAAGTCAGAACTGGATAAATAATGGTGGAATGAATCCCGAGCTGCAAGTGATTTGTAAAATTTAAAGTTTCTAACAATTTTTTAATAGCTCGAAAAATTTACTTCTTCAGAATAGCACCAAGCTCCGTTCTCTTGTAATTATTCCGGAATTTACTGCAGGAATATTTACAGATTTTTACTGAAGTGGAAGCAATTCTGAACAAATTTGTGAAATTTCAAGTTTGTAACAATTGTTTAAATATTTTTTTAATCGCTCGAAAAAAGAACATCTTATAATTTAGTGAGAGGGTGGTTTTATATTTTCACTGGATCATTAAGAAAAAAATCAATTCCGAGAGAATTTGTAATTGATAATTTTTTGATTTTTTAAATGACAGCTGCTCTGTATTAAAAAAAAAGATAATTACCAACATTTCCACGGTGTTGTGGCAGTTTGTATTTATTAAGTATACTTCCAGAAAGGTACTGCATAAATAAAATTTACAAACAATTTAGCGCCTGTTTGGACTTTTTTTTAATGCCATCCACGGATTAATGGTCCGTTCGATATTAAAAAAAAATATTTCCCGATATGTTTTATTATGTTTTTTGCCAGTTTGCATTTATTAAATATTCTTCCAGAAAGGCACTGCATAAATAAAATTAAAAATTCGTGTTAACCTTTTGGTGGACGCGCCGGGAAAATCCAAGGCTGGAAATTCCCGACTGTTTACAACTAAGAAATTTCAGTTCGCATTTTAATGAAATATTTAAGGTAAATTCATACCCAGAGAAACACATTCGGATCGGATTGATCGCCCGATCGGGTCGTACCTTAGAAAGTTCACCTCATGTCGCCAACAAAATGCATATTGCGGCCCTAATGCATTATCGATTGTGCATTACAAACAATTCATATATTTTACTTCCGTGCCGTCGACGTTTAGGCGCGTTCGATTTTGCATCGGGGATTGCGATGACCGCGGGGGGTGGGTAACACCACCCCACCCCACCCCGCGCCACAATACGGCCCGAGCCAAATAGACGGATGACGGCGGTGCAATGGAGTCGTTCACCGGAAGTCGTAATCCGGCTTTAAAGCCCGGAAGATGTTCCAGACCGTGAATGCAAATCCCTCGGGAACATGCCGCTCGACGCGAGCTTTTTCCACTTCCTCGAACCCCCCCTTGCCCCTCCGCCCCTCCCCCCGAGCGTTCACGTTCTCCTATCGGTTCGGTTTCCTATTACTTTCGGTCGCAAATATGCCACACATGGGTAAACACTGTTTCGAATTATAAATTCCAGATCTATGGTGATGGTATTATTTTTACTATAAAACTAAAAATTAAAAAAAAAAAAATCGAGGCAACCTCACTTGTTGTTAAATTTAAATTTAAACTCTAATTAGTTAAAGAGGTACGAATTCTATCAAATAATACTTGCAGGTGAAACATAGATGATATTTACTTTTAACTACTAAAGCTACGCGCACACTTGTCGGAATCGGACGGACGGCACGCATCGGATAAAATTGCTTAGCACAGTTGTAAACGAGTCAACGCACGTTTATCCGTTCCATGTCGTACCAATAAATGCGCGTTGACTCGTTTACAACTGTGTTAAGCAATTTTTGCCGATGTGTGCCGTCGTCCGATCCCGATAAGTGTGCGCGTAAAATGGTTCATGTTTTGTTGTATCCATGGTGATATCAGTTTGGCATATTTTTGAGTCGAGGAAATCTTATTTTCCTGCAGTAAAATGTTTCGATGATGCCTTTTTTACGAACTACCTTCTAAAGCTTACGACTTTGCCACCAGTGTTTCACTTACAAATAATTTTTTTTTTTGCGTACTACAGTTCAGGGTTAATGTTACATTAAGGACTTTAAAGTGCAGACGATGTAAGTCTGAGTGATTCGTTTAAATCACGAATTGATAAACCGCGCAAAGATAATGTTAATTCGGCGCTCATTATTCATCAGGCCAGATGTTTTAGTTTCAGAAACTTCGGGAATCTGTAATTTTATTAGCTCTGAATAATTCAGAGCCGGAGCAGGTAAATGAGAATAAAGAAGTTGTCTTGATCGATGGATGCGAGGAGATGCGCCCCGTGGGATCCATCCGCTGGAACGCATCTACATACGTTTTTTTTTTTTTATGGAGGGATGGGTCCCCTCGGTCTCTATGATAATTCCAGACAGGCAGGTTGCTAGGGAGGGCGCAAAAATTTATTAAACAAACAGGGCCGGCTTCATGGGTCAGGGTTGCTACTGTACCCTCTTTCAGTCTCAAGTTCTTATAAGTTTAGATAATTAATGCTAATCAATTCAAGGTTGTTACTATATACTCAAAATTTCTTAAATAAGAGTTTAGATAATTATTAATATTTAATTCAGGGTTGCTACTATACAGGGTATTAGGTAGACATGCGGCAAAAATTCAAGGGGTTATTCCTTGGCATATTCTAAGAATATTTTGTCCTATGATGATTTCTGAAAGATACAGGGTGAAAAAAATCGGATAATTGCTGGCTGTAACTCAATTAGAAACACCCTGTATACCCTTTCAATCGCAAGTTCTTAGATAATATCCCGAATTTAGATAATTAATGTTATTCAATTTAGTGATTCTCCTGGATGAATACCATTGACGTAAAGTTTCCCCATAACTCTCCGATGTTTACCGCTCTAGCAGTTTTGAAACTGCCGTTTAACGATCGTTAGGCATCCTCTGGTGTTCGCTAATGAAGCCATATAGTCCGGAATACAAGTTTTGACGTGATTTAAGGAAGCGCCATCTATCGATTTCCTTTCGCTGAATTATTGAGGTCGTTACTTGTTGGACGTCGGAGCGGAGTGTTTTCCGGCCGGACTTGAAATTGACTTTTCATTATGCTCCCCGACGGCGGAGGACTGATCTCGCTTCAGTTACAGATGAGACTTTAACGAGAGATGACGCGTGGCCTTTGTTGGGGAGTATTGTATTTATTAAAAGATGTGCGCAGTCTTTCTTTTTTAACGGAAACGCTGGTTGGATTTATAATTAAACAAAATAGGGAGAAATGAATGGTGAACGTTGCGTGTTGCACAAAGGGAATAATTGTCTATTGAATGACCTTTAAAGAAGGAAGGTTAATGGCACAGGATTGTACTTGTGAAAGTAGAGGAGATGTTCAGTCTACGAGTCAAGTAGATTAATTACTTAGAGACTGTTTTCACTAGCACCGTGAGTTCATTTTTAGGTCAATATGTTCAAATTTCCCGCGTAAAATGGTTAGCGGCAATGAATGTTTAGCCAGTAATATGGTGCACACTCACGTCTTATTACATCAACATTCTGTTAATAGTAAACTTTAAGTATGTATGAGGCTGGTTTAAGAAATCAATGAACAGATACAAAACGTTCAAACGCAATAAATACCTTCAACAATGAAGCTTGACTGATAACCGAACTACATTACATGGCAACCATGACAGGAAATTACGTTCGGTCTAATTCAAACCTTCACTATCATCGGAACGGGGAGGATCGAACTCTATCAGCGTACGATAGTTTAATTTATTAACCACTGAAAAATTAATATATTTAGATGGAAAATCGGTCTTGCCGCCATTAACTCGAAATGAGAATTCTGTGCACCGGGATCTTCATAAAAATTGCGATTTTACACGAACTGCGTGAAAGAGACTGTACAACCTGTAGCACTCTGTGTCACGATCTTCGCAACATTCCGACCTTTGGTGAGGAGGCATTCCCACCTTTCCGGCGCGATCTTAACTTTTTTCAGCCCTGGATTTTTAAATTTGAAAAAAAAAAATTTTGTTCATTATTATTGATGGGGAGCTTCTCAAGACCATAAATATCAAATTTTAACTCATTTGCTTAATTAGTATAGGAATTAATTAGTGGGGCTTTGTTGAAGTGACATCTAGTGATAAACAGCAAAAATATGGATTGTCATAGTAAATGTTGCGGTGGCAATTGCCACCACCAGAGCCGATAGGGTTAAAATAAGACTGCAGATAGTGGTCTGACAATAACTCTCGGGAACGGCACGAGCGATCACTCCGCAGCCCTAAGGTTATAGTTTGAAGTGCAATTTTTGATTGACGAGGCATCCCCACGTTTCGCGCGCGATCTAAAAACAAGACTCCAAACACTGATCTGAAAATAAGTTTCGGGAACTTCACGAGCGACCACTCCATAGCCCTATGGTTACAGTCTGGTGTGTCATTTCTAAATTTACTGTACAAGGTTTCTATTTTTTTTTTTGAAGAAAACTGTGCTACTGTTACGGTTAACGCAGATCAACATTGTGCAGAACTTTCTAGGCCCAAAGTGAATACTCTTGTCGATGAACATGTGTGGTTTCAACAAGATCGAGCAACAGCCCACACACTCGTCGTTCGATATTTCCCATCCCTTCAAGGGGAGGTTCCTTTTATAATTTATGTGATAAGTAAAACACGTGTGTTGAGAATTTTTACAAATATTTAATGTCTAAACACTGCGACATATGTTTCGGCACACAGTGGCTTCATCAGGCAGATGATTAAAAAAAAAATTAATGTGGCGAAACATATGTCGCAGTGTTTCGACATTAAAAATTTGTGAAAATTCTCAACACACGTGTTTTACTTATCACATATATTATGGAATTTCACCAAGTAACAGCCTCATCAATCCAATATTCCTTTATAATTGTGCCAAACGTACCTGATGTTTGACAATTTTTTTTTGGAGGAACTGAAATGACTTAGATATCTGCGCTTTTTTGCAAGATGTTTATTAACCTTTGGTCTACAAAATAAAATAAAAAAATGAGTTGTGGTTTTTCCAAAATGGCGTCTAAAATTGGGGCTCCAGGAAACGTCGTTTAAAAAAAACTCTTCTGCGGGAACCCCAGAGGTCGCAATTCGTCACCTAGAAGCATGCAACCAAAACGACCTTAAAGCTTACAATCCAAAGAATAGAATAAATAAATTACGAAAAAAATCGTTATAGAAACAAAATGGCGGCCACTTGAAAACAAAGTATCGTTTTTCGCATGATTTTTCAACTTTGGCCTGTTGTAAAAAAATCGTTAATGATCGAAATTTTACAAATTGTTAGGTCTATTTCATGGAGGATTTTGTTTCCTATAAAGTTCTCCAAACGCGAAGTTAATTGGTTGAACGGTTAAAAAGTTACTTAACTTCCGCAGATTCGAAAATCTTGTTTCGAGAAAAACGCGTTTAAAGTTTTGGTAACCAACGGTTTTTGCTCGTGCAATTTGAGTTACTCGATCAATTTGTCCAAGAAGAAGTGAATTTATGGGTTTTTGGGGTCGCTGAACGCGAATTTGAGTGATTAAAAAAGGCGGATCCAAATAGGCCGGACCAAAAAAGTTAAATATTTATCGTGGTCCATTGAAGTACACCTTCTTTTTCATCAGAAGAACGAGATAAATTGATTGGCGTTGAAAAATTTCACCTAACTTCAATAGCAAAAAAAATAGCTAGTCACCATGAACATTTTAGGAAATTTTAGAAAATAAATGATTTTTCAGACTTTGATCGGCCGTAGCGGCCAAACGAAAACTCCAAATTGAACGCGGTTTGCAAATCTGAGCTCCTCGTACGTCAATTAGTCGGTTTAGAGATTTTTAATTTTTGATGAAAACACGAAAAAAAGACATGAGTAAACCCCTTGGAAATTTGTGAAAAAATGCAACTTTCTTAATAATCATCGTAGACTATTGAATTTAACTTTATTTTCATTAGAAAAACGAGAGGAATTGATTGCCGTTAAAAAATTTCACCTAACTTCAATGGCAAAAAAATTAGTCAGTCACAGTGAACATTTTTGAAAATTTACGAAAATAATTGATTTTTCAGACTTTGATCGGCCGTAGCGGCCAAACGAAAACTCCAAATTGAACGCGGTTTGCAAATCTGAGCTCCTCGTACGTCAATTAGTCGGTTTAGAGATTTTTAATTTTTGATGAAAACACGAAAAAAAGACATGAGTAAACCCCTTGGAAATTTGTGAAAAAATGCAACTTTCTTAATAATCATCGTAGACTATTGAATTTAACTTTATTTTCATTAGAAAAACGAGAGGAATTGATTGCCGTTAAAAAATTTCACCTAACTTCAATGGCAAAAAAATTAGTCAGTCACAGTGAACATTTTTGAAAATTTACGAAAATAATTGATTTTTCAGACTTTGATCGGCCGTAGCAGCTAAACGAAAACTCCAAATTCAATGCGGTTTTCAAATCCGGGCTCCTCATGTGCTGATTAGTCGAATTCAGTTAAAATTGGCGATTTAAATTTTTTGACGAAAACCTGAAAAATCACCCAAGGGTCCCCCCTTCTTACTTTTTCTCAAAAATTGGCTTTGAAATAATTTCCTGAAGAAACTACTGGTTCGATTCGGAGTTACTGCACATCACCGGAAAGAACCCTTCAAGACGCGTCGGAAAATGTACTTTCGCAAGAACAAATGTCAATTTGAAGCCCGTGACGCGTCGGCAAAGAAAACTCGAAAATAGAAAAAATCGAAAAAATCAACTTTTTTAATAATTATCGTGGACCATTGAAGTACACCTTCTTTTTCATCAGAAGAACGAGAGAAATTGGTTGTCGTTAAAAAAAATCAGCCATCTTCGATAGTAAAAAAAATAGCGTGTCACCATGAACATTTAAAAAAAATCGATTTTTCAGACTTTGAACGGCCGTAGCGGCTAAACGAAAACTCCAAATTGAACGCGGTTTTCAAATCCGTGCTCCTCGTGTGCAAATTAGTCGGATTCAATTAAAATTGGTGATTTTTAATTTTTGACGAAAACTTGGAATTTTTCGACCATAGACCTTCCTGTTATGGTTGTATCATTTTATAACAAGTATTGCAATAGTATTGCATATCTGTTAGGAAAATAGGCGAATAAATAAAGCTCGCAACCATCCCCATGATATTTATACGGGACCGACCTACCCCAACGTGTCCCCGTCGTTTTGGGAATTTCAACATGTCGTTCCGTTGGCATCGCACACGAATTTATTCGCCTCTTGGCTGTCGCATAAAAACTATTTTTTGCTCCGCTCGCTGTAAATTTATCGTGCGCCCCGGAGGGCGGGCGATGGGGGGAAGAGGTCGAAACGTGGAGAAAGGGAGCGCGCGTCGCGTCGCACCGTCGCCGGCGGTTACGAACCGGGGGCGGCCCAGACGGAGCGAAACGGGGCAGTCACGGCCCGAGGCGGTGGCGGCGGCGGCGGCGGTTATTGCCGCGCCCGGCAGGAGAGGACGAATCGATAAATGCCGCGAGAGACGGACGAGAAAGTGACTGATTGCCAGACGACCCGGCGCCTCCACCAATAATGTATACCTACAATTTTATAACTTGTATACAGAAGAAAAAAAACTTTTTCCATAAAAACGCGACTTATTTGTATTTCCTTAACGGAGATTTATGTTATTTTAATATTATTTATATACCAAGTAATTCTCTGCTGAACACTGCGATCCTTTAGGTTTTCGGTTTGGACCACATTTATTTATTTCTCAACAGACAAACATGAAATATATAATTTAATTGTTACATAGTACTCTTAAATCTAACAAATTAATAATATTCAATTAACTAAAAGTAAAAACGAGAAATTACAATGAGCATAACGTTAAATAATTTAAAAATACTAAAAGTAATATAGACTTTCTTGTATTCCCTTTATTTTTCACAGCTGATAGATGAATCTTTTTGCACTGACGATTGGAATATTTCAATTGCAATTTACGCCGCACAATTAAAGTAAAGGTTGCCGTGATGCTGTTTGCGTCAAAATTGGATGTTTAATGAAGAAGAAAACTTCGCATAAAAAGTTTTGACATTAACACTACAATACAACATAAATCAACACCCGATTACCAGTTGATTACCGTAAACAAAAACACTCCATAATTGTAAATGAGCTGGGGGACTCGTACAATCAACAATGGGTCAAATAATCGCGCATGGGGGGATCGTTAATAGGCAGTGGCGGCGGCGGTGACGGTGGCGGCAAAAACGTGGCGTGTCTCGGAGGCAGAATGATGAATGTCTCTTCCGCAGAGGCAATCTCCACTCACGAAACAAA
Organism: Ocypus olens; assembly: GCA_910593695.2. Classification (NCBI taxonomy): domain Eukaryota; kingdom Metazoa; phylum Arthropoda; class Insecta; order Coleoptera; family Staphylinidae; genus Ocypus; species Ocypus olens. The sequence goes on from OU343062.1 coordinate 47,986,533, forward strand.
CTCTCGGATCCCGCCGCGTAATAATTAAGCTGGTCGTGTGCTGTTTTTACACGTCCACCTTCCCCCCAACCCTCGACGACGACGGGTTAATAAGATTCCGGCCGCAAAAAGGACATCTTCCCATCTCCGTATTTCACAAACAATACCTTACATTATTATCCGCAAACAATTAAAAAAATGGTGATGTGGCCATCATATTTCTTTCTCCGACTTGATGGTATCATTTATATTTACGTTTTCATGGTTTATTTTCAATTGATATCATATTTTAAATGTACATCGAGCGTTTTGTAGAATCGAAGAAACTGACGTTTAAAACGTCAAAATTATTAAAGATGGAAAAATTATACTCCAAATTCAAAAACTCAGTTTACTCAAAAACCCAAGAGATTTCGAAAAAAACTTATTCTTTATAAGTTATTCATTTTAGCATTCTCTACAATTATTATTAACATAAATTTGCTGTAACTGTTACCGTTTCATAATTATAAACCAAAAATTAAAAAAACAAATTTCTCGAATAGCAATGATTTTACGAAAAATATTTTCAAACAAGACTACTACATTTTTTTGTTGTGTTCAATATTTGTTTAAATGTTTTTGTGATATTTTTCATATTTAAAAAAATATTGGAAGAAAACAAAAAGCCCATTTCCGGTGTACGAAATGTTACCGAAAGCTTTTTAGTTCTTCGGATTATCAAATAAGACTTATGTTCAAAGTCTCATTTGAATTGCTCAATTTGGCCAGTTTTTTCCAAAGTAATTCAAGGTCATATAGACCGACCATAATGAAAATAAAATCCAAAAGTTTTTTAATTGGCTTTATAAACATTATTTTTTTACTGACAAAGGAGTGGATGAAAAATTCTGAAAAAAATCATGAAAATAGTCAACCCAATTAACCATTTGACCAATTTTTTCCAAGGTCATTCAAGGTTATTTCGACACTGAACAAATTTCAAAAGATTTTAAACATAACTTTTTAAATCGATTTTTTAATCATTATTTTTATACTGACGAACAGGTGGATGAAACATTCTGAAAAAATTCATGAAAATAGTCCACCCAATTAACCATTTGACCAATTTTTTCCAAGGTCATTCAAGGTTATTTCGACACTGAAAAAATTTCAAAAGATTTTAAACATAACTTTTTAAATCGATTTTTTAATCATTATTTTTATAGTGGCCAACGAGTTGATGAAAAATTCTGAAAAAAAATCATGAAAATAGTCTACCAAATTACGCATCTGACCAATCTTTTTCAAGGTCATTCTAGGCCATTTAGACACTAAAATATTCCAAAAGTTTTTGAAATCGATTTTTTTAAACATTATTTTTTTACTGACGAACGAGTTGATGAAAAATTCTGAAAAAAAACATGAAAATAGTCCATACAATTACATATTTGATCCCTTTTTCAAGGTCATTTAAACCATAAAAAAATTCCAAAAGTTTTTTAATCGATTTTTTAAACACTTTTTTACACTGACGAACAAGTTGATGAAAAATTCTGAAAAATTTCATGAAAATAGTCCACCCAATTACCAATTTGAACGCTTACGAAGTTCCTTTATTTCATTATTTATTTACTTTTATTACTTTATTTATTTATAAAAAAATACGATTTAAAAAAAATTAGATTTTGCGTTAATTTAAGGTGGAAATTTTCCAATGATTTTTAAAAATGTCTTAAATTCTCTACATATTCACGTTTAAATCATCAAATCTAAGAACGCGTTCAGCAGTTACGTAATTAAAAAAAAATTGTTTTGACTTGAAAATTTGCGTTTTTTGACAATTTGATTTTTTGGCAATTTGCGTTGATTTAGGATGGAAATTTTACAATGATTTTTCAAAACGTATTAAATTCGCTACATTTCATGATTAAATCATCAAAATCTAACAACGCGTTCAACAGTTATATATTTTTTTTTTAAATACGATTTCTTGTTTTAATTTAAAAAATTACGATTTGGACAATTTGCATTGATTTAAGAACGCGTTCAGCAGCTACGTAATTTAAAAAAAAATTGTTTTGACTTGAAAATTTGCGTTTTTTGACAATTTGAATATTTGGCAATTTGCGTTGATTTAAGATAGAAATTTTACAATGATTTTTCAAAACGTATTAAATTCTCTACATTTCATGATTAAATCATCAAAATCTAACAACGCGTTCAACAGTTATATAATTTTTTTTAAATACGATTTCTTGTTTTGGTTTAAAAATTTACGATTTGGACAATTTGCATTGATTTAATGGGGAAATTTTCCAATAACTTTTCAAAAAGTGATAAATTCGCTTAAAAAATCAAAATCCAATAACGCGTTCAACAGTTATATGATTTAAAAAAATACGATGTTGTAGTTTTGATTTTTGACAATTTACATTGATTTAAGATGAACATTTTCTAATGATTTTTTAAAATGTGTTAATTCCGCACATTTTCACGTTGAAATAATCAAAATCTCACAATGCGTTTAGCAGTTACATAATAAAAAAAAAACATTTTTGTTTTGACTTAAAAAATTGCGTTTTTGGCAATTTGCGTTGATTTAGCATGGAAAATTTTCAATGATTTTTCAAAAAGTGTTAAATTCGCTACATGTTCAAGTTTAAATCATCAAAATCTAATGACGCGTTCGACAGTTACGTAATTTATAAAAAATACGATTTTTTGTTTTTATTAAAAAAATTGAGATTTTGGCAAATACGCTGATTTAAGGTAGAAATTTTCCTATGATTTTTCAAAAAGCTTTAAATTCGCTACATTTTTAAAATCCAACAACGCGTCCAACAGTTATATGATTTTTTTTAAATACGATTTTTTGTTTTGATTTAAAAATTTGCGATTTTGGCGATTGATTTAAGATGAAAATTTTCGAATAATTTTTTAAAATGTGTTAAATTTGCTACATTTTCACGTTCAAATAATCAAAATCTAACAACGCGTTCAGCAGTTATGTAATTAAAAAAATGGTGATGTGGCCATCATGTTACTTTCTCCGACTTGATGGTATCATTTATATTTACGCTTTGATGGTTTATTATAAATTTTAATTAAATTTTGAATGTACATCGAGCGTTTTGTAGACTCGCATGAAACTGACGTTTAAAACGTCAAAATTATAAAAGATGGAAAAATTATACATCAAATTTAAAAACTCATTTTACTCAAAAACTAAAGGAATTCCGAAAAAAACGTATTTTTTATAAGTTGTTCATTTTGGAATTCTCTACAATTATTATTATTAACATAAATTTGCTGTAACTATTATCGTTTTATAATTATAAACCAAAATTAAAAAAAAAAAATCTCGAATAAAAATGATTTTATGAAAATTTTTTTCAAGCAAAAGATGTTCATTTCTTTGTTGTCTTCAAAGTTTGTTTAAATGTTTTTGTGATATTTTTCATATTTAAGAAAATATTGGCAAAAAACAAAAAAAACAGTTAAGGTAAACGCCCACTTCCGGTGTACGAAATTTTACCAAAAGCTTTTCAGTTCTTCAGATTGTCAAATAAGACATATGTTCAAAGTTTCATATCAATTGCTCTATTAGTTTTTGAGATATAGCGCGCACAGACAGACACAACAACTTATAAATTGTGAAGAAAGGAATATAACTATGTTTATTTTTTAATACTTAAACCTAGTGAGTTTTATCTGCATCGTGTGGCAGCACTGAAAAAAACATTTTTTGTTTTGAACTACTTGATATAAGTATTTCTACGGCGATTGATTGTATCCGGAACATTTAAAAAAAAGCCATCCTAAATTACAATTTCGGTCGATTAAATTGATTGCACGTGGAGTGTTTCTAATTATTGGCTCCTGGTCTTAATTGGGAGCGCCAAAAATGGACCGGAAATTGCAGTGTCGCGAACGGCCGTCGCACTAATTACGCGAGGAAATTGCAGCCCCCGTTACGACCGTGTGCGGATTAATTAAAATTGTATGATTGCACGTTTCGTTTTTTTTTTTTATTTTCATTTTCTACCTGGCGGCCCTTAACGAGCTATCGCGAAGGTACCATCAGCTGTAAAGTTCAAGGGTGGCTGTAATTGAATTTTGCGCCCTCCAATTTTCAATCGGTGCATGGTAAGGGGTTTTAATGAAGTTTGCAGTATTGAGTAATGAGGAAGTAAATATTGAGCTCATTGTCGTGATTTCATCTGGGATGTAAACTAGAATCAATTTTGAGGAAATTTGGAAATTTTCCAATTTGTGGCATTTGTTTTTATATTTTTTTAAACGCTCGGAAAATTATGCGAGTTCTGAATGACATCAACACAATTCTCGAGCGAATATTTTGAGAACTGGTGAAGGGATGTTATGAGATTTTATTGGGGATGTAAACTAGAATTAATTTTTAGTAAATTTGGAAATTTTCCAATTTGTGGCATTTGTTTTTATATTTTTTTAAACGCTCGGAAAATCGTGCGAGTTCTGAATGACATCAACACAGTTATTGAGCAAATATTTTGAAAACTGGTGAAGGGATGTTATGAGATTTTATTGGGGATGTAAACTAGAATCAATTTTGAGTAAATTTGGAAATTTTCCAATTTGTGGCGTTTGTTTTTATATTTTTTTAAACGCTCGGAAAATCGTGCGAGTTCTGAATGACATTAACACAATTCTTGAGCAATTATTTTGAAAACTAGTGAAGGGATGTTATGAGATTTTATCGGGGATGTAAACTAGAATCAATTTTTAGTAAATTTGGAAATTTTCCAATTTGCGGCATTTGTTTTTATATTTTTTTAAACGCTCGGAAAATTATGCGAGTTCTGAATGACATCAACACAATTCTCGAGCGAATATTTTGAGAACTGGTGAAGGGATGTTATGAGATTTTATTGGGGATGTAAACTAGAATCAATTTTGAGTAAATTTGGAAATTTTCCAATTTGTGGCGTTTGTTTTTATATTTTTTTAAACGCTCGGAAAATCGTGCGAGTTCTGAATGACATTAACACAATTCTTGAGCAATTATTTTGAAAACTAGTGAAGGGATGTTATGAGATTTTATCGGGGATGTAAACTAGAATCAATTTTTAGTAAATTTGGAAATTTTCCAATTTGCGGCATTTGTTTTTATATTTTTTAAACGTTTGGAAATTTGTATTTAAACAAAACATATATTTTAAGAAAACAATGAATAGAAAATTCAAACTTTAAATTTACTGAATACAGTAATTTTATATTCCAACTAATTATAGACCACGCGGTCCATCAACATCGTGGAGTATATAATAAGCAGTGTTTCTAACTTTCTGCATCTTGTCTCGACCTGCGTGTTAAAACTCGACCAGTTTTTAATCTGCCCCGGGCGATTGAAGATAATCAAAATATTCGTTGTTTTTTTGTCTCACCTCGGAACGAGATTAAATTCTTATCACTAGCCCGCGTCGCGTCGCACCTGTTGATAACAATTCAGTCTGCAGCTCGCGGTCGCGAAGAATGCGTGTGTTCTGGTTCGGAATATTTATTTTTCGGAAGTTTTAGTGCCCGTTGGGTTACGTGATACATCTTCAGGATTTGTGTGTTTGTGTGTGTTGGTGTTTGTGTTCTTCCTCTCTATTCCGCCCCATCAATACGTGGGAAGGAAAGAAGCATCATCAGGTTACATCTTAACCGCCTTGAAGGAATTTTCCTTTTTTGTAAGTTTTGATTTTCTCACTTCTTTCACCGATGGATGTTTGCAGATTTTAAGTATCGTGGAGTTAGATGTTGGTTCAGTAAATTAAAAAAATTTCAAGCGTCTGGCAATTGTTTTTATATTTTTTTAAGCGCTCGAGAAAAAGTGCAATTTTAGATAATTACAAATTTTGTTCTCGTGGGATTAACTCGAAATGTAGTGAAGGGATGTTTGCAGATTTTGACAGTATCGTGCAGTAAAATGTTGTTTGAGTAAATTTAGAAAATTTCAAGCGTCTGGCAATTGTTTTTATATTTTTTTGAGCGCTCGAGAAAAGTGCAATTTTAGATAATTACAAATTTTGTTCTCGTGGATTTATTTCGAAATGCAGTGAAGGGATGTTTGCAGATTTTGACAGTATCGTGGAGTAAAATGTTGTTTGAGTAAATTAAGAAAATTTCAAGTGTCTGGCAATTGTTTTTATATTTTTTTAAGCGCTCGGGAAAAAGTGCAACAAAATGTAGTGAAGGGATGGTTGCATATTTTAAGTATCGTGTAGTAATATGTTGTTCGAGTAAATTTATAAAATTCAAGTGTCTGGCAATTGTTTTTATATTTTTTTAAGCTCTCGAGAAAATTTGTAACTTTAGATAATTACAAATTTTGTAGCGGCTAAACGAAGAATCCAAATCAACCGCGGTTGGCAAGTCCGTTCTTCTTGTATGCAAATTAGTCGGTTTCAATCAAAATTAGCGATTTGAAATTTTTGAAGAAAACTACAACAGATACTCGAAAAATGTCTTATGTAAGATGGCAACATTCGTATACTGCCAGTTTTACAAAGAAACGATCTCTCAAAATCAACAACAAAAATAGCGGATTGTCATTAAAAATAATAAATATAATAAATATGACGTCATTACTTAAAAACAAATGATGACTGAAGATCAACTTTTATGCAAAAACGTGTATTTTTTTTAGGCTGAAAGTCAATTGCCTGTTGAGGTCATTTGCAAAAGTGTCTCAATAAATGTATAGTCTCTGTCTGTGTATTTTTATCAAAGAAAATCGACCTGTTCGAGGATTTTCCCCAAAATTTCGGTTTTACTGAATTTGTTTCATACTTTAGGCGCGTACTGTATATATCAGAAACAACAAAGGCTCTAAAATGGATCCTTGAGGTACACCGATATCCATTGCTTGTGTTCCTGGTGGGATTTTATAGGGTCGTTTACTGTAATTGACTGTAATTTCATGTCTGGTTCCTTCCTCTGCCGCCATGATCTTTGATTTATCGATCCAACAAAAATTATGTTACGAAGATTGTTTTTATTTTTATATTCTAATCTCGTCATTTTCATATACTAAGAATAAACTTTTCCTGCGAAAAAAAAAACACGAGATAATCACAGTATTTGCTTTCCAATAAACCACATTCGAAATTGATATTTTTGCGAGGGAATATTTACGTTTACGCGCAAATCGCGATTTACGGCCGCAATAAAGGATGATTGCGCGTTTTTGCATCTTTACGACCGGGCGACACGCTCCGCCATAAATTACGAAGTACAAGCCCGAAGTCGTTTTATGCAATAACCACAAATGGGAGGAAATATTAACAAACAAAAAATTCTAGGTAATAAGACGTACAATGACTGCCAAAGTCAACTAATAAGAAAAAATATGAAAATTGTGTTCATTCGCTTAAAAAAAATCCAAACAACTCGCAAAAAAATAGATAAAAAATTCTATAATGTATGGGGGTAGTTTTAGAGGGAGAGGAAATCATTTTTCTTCTTAAATATAAAAATTATTCATTCGCTTAAAAGACGTACAATTATGTGTAAGATTGCTGGGCAGCGCTGCGTGAATTAGTTGAGATTTGTATTTCATTTTTAATATGAATGAGGCCACAAAAAAGGCTGCAATACGTGTAAGATTGCTGGGCAGTGCTAATTGAAGTTTGTATTTCATTATTTTAATTAGAAAATGAGAATTAAAAAATATAAAAATTATTGATGACACATCCACGAATCTAGAGCTTAAATTACAAGAAAATCGGTCACGTGGGGGGCACAATGAAGGCTTCAACATACGTAAGATTGCTGGGCAGCGCTAACTGAAATTTGTTTTTCATTATTTGAATACGAAATTGAGAATTCGAAAAATATAAAAAAATAGTGATGACCCATCTACGAATCTAGAGCTTGAATTAAAAAAGAAAATCGGTCGCACGGGGGCGCAATAAAGGCTGCAACACGTGTAAGATTGTTGGGCAGTGCTAATTGAAATTTGTATTCCATCATTTTAATATGAAATTGTGATTTCGAAAAATGTAAAAATTAGTATTGACACATCTGCGAATCTAGACCTGGAAATAAAAGAAAATCGGTCACGTGGGGACCACAATAAAGGCTGCAACACGTGTAAGATTGCTGGGCAGCGCTAATTGAAATTTGTATTTCATTATTTTAATATGAAATTGAGATTTCGAAAAATATAAAAAATAGTGATGACACATCCGCGAATCTAGAGTTTGAATTAAAAAAGAAAATAGGTCACGTGCGGACCACAATCAAGGCTTCAACACGCGTAAGATTGCTGGGCAGCGCTAATTGAAATTTATGTTCCATTATTTTAATATGAAATTGTGATTTCGAAAAATGTAAAAATTAGTATTGACACATCTGCGAATCTAGAGCTGGAAATAAAAGAAAATCGGTCGCTTGGGGGCCACAATAAAGGCTGAACAATCCAACCATATTACCACAGTCCAGGGTTATTACAAATAAATTAAAATGCAAAATCAAAAATCAAAATGATTAAATTTATATTATTTCGTCACTGTTTTACACTAGCGAAACCCTCGTTTATGTTTAGCTACTTGCATTGTAGGATATGGACCACCCACCACCCACCATACACCACCCACCATACACCACCCACCATACACCACCCACCACTCACCATACACCACCCACCATACACCACCCACTATACACCACCCACCATACACCACCCACTATACACCACCCACCATACACCACCCACCATAAACCACTCACCATATACCAGCCACCATACACCACCCACCATATAACACCCACCATACACCACCCACCATAAACCACTCACCATACACCACCCACCATAAACCACCCACCATACACCACCCACCATACACCACCCACCATACACCACCCACCATACATCACCCACCATACATCACCCACCATACACCACCCACCATACACCACCCACCACCCACCATACACCACCCACCATAAACCACCCACCATACACCACCCACCATACAACACCCACCATACACCACCCACCATACAACACCCACCATACACTACCCACCATACACCACCCACCATACACACCCACCACCCACCATACACCACCCACCATAAACCACCCACCACCCACCATAAACCACCCACCATACACCACCCACCATACACCACCCACCATACACCACCCACCATACACCACCCACCATACACCACCCACCATACACCACCCACCATACACCACCCAGCATACACACCCACCACCCACCATACACCACCCACCATATACCACCCACCACCCACCATAAACCACCCACCATACACCACCCACCATACAACACCCACCATACACTACCCACCATACACCACCCACCATACACACCCACCACCCACCATACACCACCCACCATAAACCACCCACCATACACCACCCACCACCCTTCGTTTCAACTTTAACCTAACCTAGAAAACTGTGTTTGTTTGCTCACATTTCTTAGTAATTCATTGGAGATGTTAGAAGTTGAATATAGAACAAGAAGTGACTGAAGTAAAAGTTCATTTAATGGTGGTGGGTGGGCGCTATCCCACAATTCAACCTGTTGAACATAAACATAATTTAAATATATTTCTTTTAAATTTATTCTTTCGGTGATTAATTTATTTGTAATAATCGTAAATTGTGATTTACGGGTTGGATTGTGTGATAGAGCCCACCCACCAACCCACAAACCCTGCGTCTTGGTAAATATTCAGGTTGTAACATCGTCAATTAATTACTAAGAAATTTAGTAAAACAAACACAGTTTTCTGGGTTAAAGTTGGTACGAAGGGTTGTGGGTGGGCCCTATCCCACAATCCAATCCGTTGAACATAAACGATGTTCAAAATTCAAGTTTTAATACCTCCAATGAATTATTAGGAAATTTTGTAAAACAAACGCGGTTTTTTGGGTTAAGTTAAAGTTGGTACGAAGGGTGGTGGGTGGGCCCTATCCCACAATCCAATCCTTTGAACATAAATAAGGATTTCACTGGTGTAAACAGCAAGGAAATAATATAAATGTATTTTTTTTGATTTGTTCTTTCGTAAATTAATTTATTCGCAATAACCGCGAACTGTGATTAACAGGTTGGATTGTGCGATAGAGCCCACCCATCGAGTTAACTTTTATTTCGATTACAAATTGGTCATTTGGTGGAAATTCAAGTTCTAATACCTCCAATGAATTATCAGGAAATTTTGTAAAACAAGCGCGGTTTTCTGGGTTAAGTTAAAGTTGGTACGAAGGGTGGTGGGTGGGCCCTATCCTACAATCCAATTCGTTGAACATCAACGAGGGTTTCACTGGTGTAAAACGGGAAGGAAATAATATAAATATATTTTTTTTATTTGTTCTTTCCTAAATTAACCGTGAACTGTGATTAACAGGTTGGATTATGCGATGGAGCCCACCCATCGAGTTAACTTTTGTTTACATTACAAATTGGTGCTTTGGTGAAAATTCAAATTTTAATACCTCCAATGAATTATTTGGAAATTTGGTGAAACAAACGCTGTTTTCTGGGTTAAGTTAAAGTTGGTACGAAGGGTGGTGGGTGGGCCCTATCCCACAATCCAATCCGTTGAACATAAACGAGGGTTTCACTGGTGTAAAACAGCAAGGAAATAATATAAATGTTTTTTTTAAATTTATTCTTTAATAAATTAATTTATTCGTAACAACCTTGGACTGTGATTAACAGGTTGGATTGTGCGATAGAGCCCACCCATCGAGTTAACTTTTATTTACATTACAAATTGGTGATTTGGTGAAAATTCAAGTTTTAATACCTCCAATTAATTATTAGGAAATTTGGTGAAACAAACGCGGTTTTCTGGGTTAAGTTAAAGTTGGTACGAATGGTGGTGGGTGGGCTCTATCGGTGGTGGGTGGGCCCTATCCCACAATCCAATCCTTTGAACATAAACGAGGGTTTCACTGGTATAGAACTGCAAAGAAATAATTTAAATGCAATTTTTTGTATTTATTCGTTCGCAAATTAGTTTATTTGTAATAACCGTGAATAATGATTAACAGGTTGGATTGTATGATAGAGCCCACCCACCACCCTTCGTTTCAACTTTAACTTAACCGAGAAAACTGTTTTTGTTTGCTCAAATTTCTCAGTAATTCATTGAAAATGTTAAAAGAAGTGACTGAAGTAAAAGTTCATTCAACACGTGTAAGATTGCTGGGCAGTGCTAATTGAAATTTTTATTCCAATATTTTAATATAAAACTGAGATTTCGAAAATTTTTAAAAATAGTGATGACACATCTGCGAATCTAGAACTTCAATTGCAAAATAATCGATTGCGTGGGGGGCTCAATAAAGGCTGCAACACGTGTAAGATTGCTGGGCAGCGCTAATTGAAATTTGTATTCCATTATTTTAATGTGAAATCGAGATTTTGGAAAATATAAAAATCAGTGATGACACATCTGCGAATCTAGTGCTTAAATTAAAAAAAACAATCGGTCGCGTGGGGGCAAAATAAAGGCTACAACACGTGTAAGATTGCTGGGCAGTGCTAATTGAAATTTGTATTCCATTATTTTAATATGAAATTGAGATTTCGAAAATTTTTAAAAATAGTGATGACACATCTGCAAATCTAGAGCTTGAATTAAAAAGAAAATTGGTCGCGTGGGGGGCGCAATAAAGGCTGCAGCACGTGTAAGATTGCTAGGCAGCGTTAATTGAAATTTGTATACCAATATTTTAATATAAAACTGAGATTTCGAAAAATATAAAAAATAGTGATGACACATCTAGCTTGAATTAAAAGAAAATCGGTCGCGTGGGGGGGCGCGATAAAGGCTGCAACACGTGTAAGATTGCTGGGCAGTGCTTATTGAAATTAGTATTCCATTATTTTAATAAAAAATTGAGAATTAGAAAAAGATAAAAATGAGTGTTCCCTTATCTTTTTAAATGTATAGATTCTTTGGTTAAAGTAAAGTTTTTTTTCAATTTTGTTAATTGGATTACCATGTAATACAAGTCGCAATTACCCTCATTACATCATAAGATCTTAGTCTCCACGGAGTGACATAAGCAATTTTCTAAGAGCCAGTTACTGATGGTGAATTCGATTAAGCCGAATGCAATTACTACCGCTACTGCTAATCTAAAAGTAATGAAAAATAACGGACCATCGCGTCTCGTCTAGACAATCACGAACGCTATTGTTTTACTAGGAAAAGCGCACAAACTAATATCTTGATATAGCCCGTTCTCTGGAATCTGGCGGCTGTGGTCGTAAAAGAGGGTCGGAGCTCGGTAAGTAGGGGACGTAATATTTTTTATCTCAAACCAATCTTTGTTAAGAAGTACTGGTGTAAAATAAGTGCAAAGGACAGTAAGGACAGTAATAAATGTACGGATGCAATTAGACGACCCACCAATACCGTTTCTTCGAGGGTGCGACCGACCGTTTTACGACCTGAGCCGCCAGATTCCAGCGAACAGACTATACGAATTTATATTTTTATTTAATTATTTACTTATTCATTCACATACTTAGCTATCATTCAGAATGCACAGTACAGTATTGTACAGATACATTTGATAGATGTACAATTGTTAAAAAAATAATAGTGTAAATATTATTAATATTTCACATATAATAATAATAATAATACATTTGTTTATTTTTTTTTCTCATACACAGAATAAATCAACATATATATTCAATTATGAAATACACGCAGATACACACAATATTCTGTTCAGGGAAGAAAAAAATATCCAATCCGCCCGTTTTTTTAATAACCCGTTGTTGATGGCGAAAATTCTAAAACTGCAATCGAGAGTCGGGCGCCGCTCGTAAAAACATTTGAAGCGCCAACTTGAAATTAACAGCGGCGGCGGCGTCTCGGATCCCTGTTTAATGTCCGCGTTTGGATATGTCTGCGCGTTCGTGTCGTCCGAGTGCTGTTTTTCCTGGTGCTCTCGAGCGCCTCCTTTGAAGTAGTTTTATGCTCGATGCCATTGGTTAGGGAGATTATGGGGAAACTCATAATGCATTCCGAAGATAGTTTCCTAAGCGTGAAGTGAACAAAGGACAGTTAATTAGCTGCACGTCGGCGTCGTCTCGGGATTTAATTATTCATCTCTGGTCGTACGGCTATAAATCCTGGATTTTATGTTTATCCTTGAATAGTTTTAATTTTTGGGTTATTGTGGAAGTTTGTAATAACGCACGTTTAGGGATTAAACACATATTTTCATTCAATTTGTATTGGATGTAGTGTTTACAGTCATGCCTCTACAAAAAGTCAGTTTCATCTTTAACTTCTACAATAATTCTTCTGCAAAAGTCAGTCTTCATCTTTAGACGCGTTTAAGGATTTTACAATCATGTCTTCGCTAAAGTCAGTTTTCATCTTTGGACGCGTTTAGGGATTTTACAATAATTCCTCCGCAAACTGACTCGACACTCAAGAATTGTGATTTTCACTATCCAAAATGAGGATTTTCAGCTCTCAAAATGGTGATTTTATACTGTCAAAAATTGTGGTTTTCAACTGTCAAAAATTAATTTTCAACTATCTGAAATAGTTATTTTTTCCGCTGTCAAAAATAGCGATTTTCAACCGTGAAAAATAATGACCCGACACTCAAGAATTGTGATTTTCACTATCCAAAATTAGGATTTTCAGCTCTCAAAATGGCGATTTTATACTGTCAAAAATTGTGGTTTTCAACTGTCAAAAATTATAATTTTCAACTATCTGAAATAGTTATTTTTTCCGCTGTCAAAAATAGCGATTTTCAACCGTGAAAAATAATGACCCGACAAATGAGGATTTACAGCTCTCAAAATGGCGATTTTATACTGTCAAAAATTGTGGTTTTCAACTGTCAAAAATTAATAATTTTTAACTATCTGAAATAGTTATTTTTTCCGATGTCAAAAATAGCGATTTTCAACCGTGAAAAAGAATGACTCGACACTTAAGAATTATGATTTTCACTATTCAAAATGAAGATTTTCAGCTCTTAAAATGGTGATTTTATACCGTCAAAAATTATGATTTTCAACTGTCAACAATTGTGATTTTCAACTGTCAAAAATTGTGATTTTTGACTGTCTAAAATAGTTATATTCACCTGTTAAAAACAGTGATTTTTAACCGTCAAAATGGTAATTTTCAACTGTCGAAAGTAGTGATTTTCAAAACTCAAAAATTGGGATTTTCAACTCTAAAGATGGTGATTTTATGCAATGATTTTCAACTGTTGGAAAAAGTTATTTTCAACTGTCAGGTATAGTGATTTTTGTCAGTTGTAGAATTTTATTCCTGCTTTTCATATTCATTTTTATTTTTTGCGTTCGAGTGTTTCTTTGAAAAAGGGAAATTTTAAAAAATTCGCAACTCGACTGAAAATTGTTGCATCTTAAAAAACCAAAATTATTTTGAAAGATAGACGTCTTGTGAATTGCAGTTAATTTTTGTAGAATTTTATTCCAGCGTTTCGTATTAATTTTGATTTTTTGAGCTCGAGTGTTTCTTTGAAAACGGGAAATTTTCAAAACTTCGTAACTCGTCTGAAAATTATTGCATATTCAAAAACCAAAATTATTTTGAAAGGTCGAGCTCTTGTGAATTGGCGTGAATTTTTACAGAATTTTATTCCTGCGTTTCAAATTAATTTTAATTTTTTTACGCTCGAGTGTTCGTTATTGAAAAAAATGAAATTTAAAAAAAATCGTAACTCGACTGAAAATTGTTTCATCTTCAAAAACCAAAATTATTTTGAAAGATAGACGTCTTGTGAATTGCAGTTAATTTTTGTAGAATTTTATTCCAGCGTTTCGTATTAATTTTGATTTTTTTGTAGTTTTGAGAAGTTTTTGAGGTTTTCGTCAAAAATTAAAAATCGCCAATTTTAATTGATTTCGACTAATTTACTAACAAGGAGCACAGATTTGAAAATCGCGTTCAATTTGGAGTTTTCGTTTAACCGCTACGGCCGATCAAAGTCTAAAAAAATTCAAAATTTTCAACTTTTTTGCATTTTTTTCTAGATTAATTTTTTTTAATGCCAATAGATCTGCAAAAACTAAATGCAGTTCAAGAGGCATCATTCTTTCGAAGTAATTTATTTTTTCAAAAATCCAACGTTTTCACGATTTGTAATTTTTTCTAAATATAAACCGGAAAGTTAAAATTCTACAAAAACTCTAAAATTAGTTGAGAAAGCATAATTTTTTCTAAATTATGTTGTTTTTCAAAAATCCATTGATTATCTTGTGAATTGTAATTTTTTGTTTTAATTTTAGTTTTAATAACTATAAAACGACAAGTAAAATGTAAGTACAAGTAAAAAATGTACAAAATTGAAATTCAACGCAGAAAATGCCATAATTTAAAATTAATTTTGAATTTTTAAAAATTCGCCATTTTTAAATCGGAAGCGATTTTTTTAATTCTATGTTTAGAATGGTAGAAATTACAGCGAGAAATATTGAATTAAATATAAATCGTGCGTGTGAAACTCATTCAGTTCAGGAAACATCATTTTTCGAAATGATTTGATTTTTTAAAATTTACAATTTTTTTTGTGAATTGCAACTTTTTTACTTTTTTTTTAATTCTAGACTTCGGCTTGTAAAATCTCAAAACAAAAAAAAATTACAGACCCAATAATCCAATAATGTGAAGACCCTGTTCTTGCGCAAATGGCATAGAGCTGGCCACATGGACGTGCATCCCAGGCAAAAAAAATTACTTTTGAATTTTAAAAATTCGCCAATTTTTTTTAATCGGAAGCGATTTTTTTAATTCTCTGTTTAGAATGGTCGAAATTACAGCCAAAAATATTGAATTCAGTATAAACCGTGCGTGTAAAATTCATTTAGTTCAGGAAACACCATTTTTCGAAATTATTTGATTTTTAAAAATTTACAATTTTTTTTTAATTCTAGATTTCGACTTGTAGAATCTCAAAACAAAAAAAATATAGACCCGATAATCCAATAATGTGAAGACCCCGTTCTTTTGCAAATAGCCTCGAGCCGGCCACATGGACGTGCATCCCAGGCAAAAAAAAAGTTAGTTTTGAATTTTTAAAATTCGCCATTTTTTTTAAATCGGAAAAATTCATAATTCACGGAAAAATTGACACATTTTCAAAAATTTTAATTAATTTTAAAGGTGGATGTCTTGTGAATGTATGAAATATTTTGAACAATTTTATAATATATGCATTTATTTTTTTTCAATTTTTTTAAAATGAAGTGTTCGACAAATTAAAACAGCAGATTCCTCTGCAAACGTAAGTTTTCATCTTTAAGTGCGTTTAGGGATTATGCAATCATTCTTCTGCAAAAGTCAGTCTTCATCTTTAGACGCGTTTAAGGATTTTACAATCATGTCTTCGCAAAAGTCAGTTTTCGTCTTTAGACGCGTTTAGGGATTTTTTTTTTGGCATGCGAATCTTTATCCGTACAGAAGTTTAGTGGATTTGGGATGCCCGCAAAAATACTACTATTTATGTAAAGTAGACGTCTTCGTCATAAATCAATACGTGAATTGTTGGCTGGAATTGTTTTTCTTTTCCCGCCACTTGATATCGAGTGTTTTTATCTCACAGCAGAAACTGCAACTGATTTTGATGAATCGTCGCAACCCTCAAGTGGGGAAATTCTTTCGTGCCCTCTCGAACAATCCTCCCGTTTTCCCCCGATGCTCGCCAACGAGAATTTATGTTCGACTTGTAGGCTTATCTAACATATCGATCGGTTTCCAGTTAATTACTAATGAAGAGTATACGGCCAGGCTCGGTTACACATTAAGGCCCTAATGGGTTGCGGCCGTATATTTAATAATATCCAACTAAATTAATCAGTATTAATTATCGCGGCGTTGGCAAAGCGGTAAATTGCAATTAATTGTTGCTGTTGTCGGCGATTATTGCCCTGTCCTCCTCGAATCCTCGAAAACGGGGTCTCGGTCGGTCGCGGTGGAAGGGAAATCTTCGGGGGCGGAGAGCGAGCCTTAATTGTCGCGATAACGGTCCTACTAATCGTTGTCAATGGAGGCAATATGGTAATTGTGATTTAATTAAACAAGAGGATTGCGTTTAACCGTGTTTAAACGCCGAAACATGCACCTAATAGACAAAAGCGGTATTGTCATCGAGTTGGCCAGGCCACTGATCCAGTTCCTCTTACGACTCAAACGCGAGCATGTGACGGTCGTCAGAGGGTTTATTAAAATTTTAAGTTTTTTTTTGACACAACTGATGTTAATGTTTCAAGTGTGTGGCAAGTGTTTTTCTATTTTTGCGCCAACTTGGAAAAACGGTGACTTTAAAATAAACACGTGGCCCACTTAAATTAGATTATCTCGAAATCTAGAAGAGGGGTGTTTCTAGATTTTTACAGAATTACCTTCAAGTATCTGTTTCAAATAATTTTTGAAAGTTTCAAGTGTGTGGCAATAGTTTTTCTATTTTTTCACCAACTTGAAAAAAATGAACACTTGGTCTGTTTAAATTAAATTATCTCGAAATCTAGGAGAGGAGTGTTTTTATATTTTTTCAGAATTACGTTCAAGCATCCATGTCAAACAACTTTGGAAAGTTTCAAGCGTGTGGCAATTGTTAAAATATTACATATATAATATAGGATAATGTAGTTCTGATTGTTCCACCTACTAATCGCTGTTTTTATCCTCTCGAATTTATTTATAATATCCAAATTTTAGTAAACGTGTCAAAGATATGTCGGTAATTACGAAGCGCTTATTTTCATATATCAAATGAATTCATTTTAGGATTATGCACGGGTGAATTTTCGCAGAGTTAATTAAGAAAACAGGTGTAGTATGCGCAGGTGGCTCGTGCAGGAATTCCTGGCATTCCCGCAAGCCTGCGGTTTTTCGTACTAGCATTGCAAAATGCTCATAATACCAACAAGTGGCCCGCAATAAGCAAATATATGCATTTTATAGCGTTTATAGCGATATAATTTGTTGCCTTTAATTTGGACATTTAAGATCTAATAACTTAAAAATCAGGATAGTGAATACACAAACATTTTCCAATATTGTATCGTAAATAACTCAGTTTTTAATTATTATTCCGCTCCAACGACAACGATGTTTCTCATCGGTGAAGTAGAATCGCCGATAGGGATTTTTTTAACGCTAGCAGTGTTGCCAAGTCAGCGGAAAATCCGTTGGATATGGCTGATTTTAAATCCGAATTGCGAAATAATTTTCGTTTTAGCGGCCGGCAGATTTTCTAACGGAATTATGTTGGATTATTAAGAAAAATAGCGTAATTCCATTTAAATTTTAACTTTATTTTCAAAACATCTATTTTACAAAAAAGCAGAAACTTAAAAAATTTATTACTCACGGAAAAATTAACACATTTTCAAAAATTAAATCTCGTTTCAAAGGCAGATGTTTTGTGAATACGTTAAAATATTTGGAGAACTCTTATCACATCAGAACTTATTTTCTTATCGATTTTTGTTTTGTTCAAGTGTTCAACAACTGAAAACATTAATTTTCAAAAATTCATAACTCACCAAAAAATTAGCACATTTTCAAAAATTAAAGCTGGTTTCAAAGGCAGATGTTCTGTGAATATGTTAAAATATTTGAAGAACTCTCATCACATCAGAACTTATTTTCTTTTCGATTTTTGTTTTGTTCAAGTGTTCAACAACTTAAAACATTAATTTTCAAAAATTCATAACTCACCAAAAAATTAGCACATTTTCAAAAATTAAAGCTGGTTTCAAAGGCAGATGTTCTGTGAATATGCTAAAATATTTGAAGAACTCTCATCACATCAGAACTTATTTTCTTTTCGATTTTTATTTTGTTCAAGTGTTCAACAACTTAAAACATTAATTTTCAAAAATTCATAACTTACGACAAAATTAGCACATTTTCAAAAATTAAAGCTCGTTACAAAGGCAGATATTCTGTGAACATGCTAAAATAGTTGAAGAACTCTCATCACATCAGAACTTATTTTCTTTTCGATTTTTGTTTTGTTCAAGTGTTCAACAACTGAAAACATTAATTTTCAAAAATTCATAACTCACCAAAAAATTAGCACATTTTCAAAAATTAAAGCTGGTTTCAAAGGCAGATGTTCTGTGAATATGTTAAAATATTTGAAGAACTCTCATCACATCAGAACTTATTTTCTTTTCGATTTTTGTTTTGTTCAAGTGTTCAACAACTTAAAACATTAATTTTCAAAAATTCATAACTTACGACAAAATTAGCACATTTTCAAAAATTAAAGCTCGTTACAAAGGCAGATATTCTGTGAACATGCTAAAATAGTTGAAGAACTCTCATCACATCAGAACTTATTTTCTTTTCGATTTTTGTTTTGTTCAAGTGTTCAACAACTGAAAACATTAATTTTCAAAAATTCATAACTCACCAAAAAATTAGCACATTTTCAAAAATTAAAGCTGGTTTCAAAGGCAGATGTTCTGTGAATATGTTAAAATATTTGAAGAACTCTCATCACATCAGAACTTATTTTCTTTTCGATTTTTGTTTTGTTCAAGTGTTCAACAACTGAAAACATTAATTTTTAAAAATTCATAACTCACGAAAAAAACTTTCAAAAGTTAAAATTAGTTTTAATTTTTTTGTATTAAGGCAAAAAATATAAAAATAAAACTAAAATTATCGTCTTGAAAAATGCTACAAAACATGTCTTATGAGCTTTTCTGCTAAATATCCACCTGTGCCCTTATAATTGGTAAATATCGACAAAAATTGAAAAATCTTGTAGGAAAAAACAGTTAAAAACAGCAAATGCGTGTTTAATGAAATTGAGTGTTAAATGTGCCCCATTAATGTTGCCCATACAATTAAATAACGCGCACATTATAACATTTTCGTGAACAAAAATGATTAAAGAAGTCTTGCTGTTCAATATCATTCCAACATTTTTGCGTTTATTGGCAAAGTTGTGACTTCTTAAATCCGTCCTCAAATTGATTTTCTTTATGCTCCTGGAGTTATAATTTCATTAAAAAATATTCAGGGCTCCGGGCAAATCCGACAAGTAACTGACAGAGCTGGATTGCGGTCGTTCAGTGTTAGGGCCACCTTTGTTTCCCTGCGGTTATTGCGGCGAGGCCAACTTTGAATTTATCGTACGGAAACTTTTACCAGCAACGTAATACCCGCAATTCTCCAATGCACGGAGTTCGGGTAAACATAATTATTTAGAAGGTTTAAAATAAAAGTATGCAATATTGAGAATTTTTTTTTCTGCTTAGAAATGATGTATCTTTAACATACTGCACAACAGTTAATATTCCATAGCTTCAAACAAAATGGCGACACTCGAAACTTAAATTTGGAAAAACGAAATTTGCATTCCATGATTAGAAAAATTCTCAATTTATTATTAATAGAAGAACGGTCTTCAAAATTTCCAAATCTGCTTAGAAATGATGTATCTTCAACATACTACAAAACAGTCAACATTTCATAGCTTGAAACAAAATGGCGACATTCGAAACTTAAATTTGGAAAAATGAAATTTGCTTTTCGCGATTAGAAAAATTCTCAATTTATTATGAATAGAGGAATGGTCTTCAAAATTTCCAAATCTGCTTAGAAATGATGTATCTTCAACATACTACAAAACAATTAACATTCCACAGCTTGAAATAAAATGGCGACGCTTGTAACTTAAATTTGGAAAAATGAAATTTGCATTTCATGATTAGAAAAATTCTCAATTTATTATTAATAGAGGAATGGTCTTCAAAATTTTCAAATCTGCTTAGAAATGATGTATCTTCAACATACTACAAAACGGTTAACATTCCACAGCTTGAAACAAAATGGCGACACTCGAAACTTAAATTTGCGAAAACGAAATTTGCATTTCATGATTAGAAAAATTCTCAATTTATTATGAATAGAGGAATGCTCTTCAAAATTTCCAAATCTGCTTAGAAATGATGCATCTTCAACATACCACAAAACAGTTAACATTCCACAGCTTGAAACAAAATGGCGACACTCGAAACTTACATTTGGAAAAATGAAATTTGCATTTCATGATTAGAAAAATTCTCAATTTATTATTAATAGAGGAATGGTCTTCAAAATTTCCAAATCTGCTTGGAAATGATGTATCTTCAACATACTACAAAACAGTCAACATTCCATAGCTTGAAACAAAATGGCGACGCTCGAAACTTAAATTTGGAAAAATGAAATTTGCATTTCGCGATTAGAAAAATTCTCAATTTATTATTAATAGAGGAATGGTCTTCAAAATTTCCAAATCTGCTTAGAAATGATGTATCTTCAACATACTACAAAACAGTCAACATTCCATAGCTTGAAACAAAATGGCGACGCTCGAAACTTAAATTTGGAAAAATGAAATTTGCATTTCATGACTAGAAAAATTCTCAATTTATTATGAATAGAGGAATGCTCTTCAAAATTTCCAAATCTACTTAGAAATGATGTATTTTCAACATACTACAAAACAGTTAGCATTCCATAGCTTGAAACAAAATGGCGACATTCGAAACTTAAATTTGAAAAAACGAAATTTGCATTTCATGATTAGAAAAATTCTCAATTTATTATTAATAGAGGAATGCTCTTCAAAATTTCCAAATCTGCTTAAAAATGATGTATCTTCAACATACTACAAAACAGTTAACATTCCATAGCTTGAAACAAAATGGCGACACTCGAAACTTAAATTTGGAAAAACGAAATTTGCATTTCATGATTAGAAAAATTCTCAATTTATTATTAATAGAGGAATGGTCTTCAAAATTATCAAATCTGCTTGGAAATGATGTATCTTCAACATACTACAAAATAGTTAACATTCCACAGCTTGAAACAAAATGGCGGCACTCGAAACTTAAATTTTCGAAAACGAAATTTGCATTTCATGATTAGAAAAATTCTCAATTTATTATTAATAGAGGAATGGTTTTCAAAATTTCCAAATCTGCTTAGAAATGATGTATTTTCAACATACTACAAAACAGTTAGCATTCCATAGCTTGAAACAAAATGGCGACACTCGAAACTTAAATTTGGAAAAATTAAATTTGCTTTTCGCGATTAGAAAAATTCTCAATTTATTATTAATAGAGGAATGCTCTTCAAAATTTCCAAATCTGCTTAGAAATGATGTATCTTCAACATACTACAAAATAGTTAACATTCCACTGCTTGAAACAAAATGGCGACACTCGAAACTTAAATTTGCGAAAACGAAATTTGCATTTCATGATTAGAAAAATTCTCAATTTATTATGAATAGAGGAATGCTCTTCAAAATTACCAAATCTGCTTGGAAATGATGTATCTTCAACATACTTTAAAACAGTTAACATTCCACAGCTTGAAACAAAATGGCGACACTCGAAACTTAAATTTGAAAAAACGAAATTTGCATTTCATGATTAGAAAAATTCTCAATTTATTATGAATAGAGGAATGGTCTTCAAAATTCCCAAATCTGCTTGTAAATGATGTATCTTCAACATACTACAAAATAGTTAACATTCCATAGCTGGAAACAAAATGGCGACACTCGTAACTTAAATTTGGAAGAACGAAATTTGCATTTCATGATTAGAAAAATTCTCAATGTATTATGAATAGAGGAATGGTCTTCAAAATTTCCAAATCTGCTTAGAAATGATGCATCTTCAACATACTACAAAACAATTAACATTCCACAGCTTGAAAAAAATGGCGACACTCGAAACTTAAATTTGGGAAAACGAAATTTACATTTCATGATTAGAAAAATTCTCAATTTATTATGAATAGAGGAATGGTCTTCAAAATTTCCAAATCTGCTTAGAAATGATGTATCTTCAACATACTACAAAACAGTTAACATTCCACAGCTTGAAACAAAATGGCGACGCTCGAAACTTAAATTTGGAAAAATGAAATTTGCTTTTCGCGATTAGAAAAATTCTCAATTTATTATTAATAGAGGAATGCTCTTCAAAATTTCCAAACCTGCTTAGAAATGATGTATCTTCAACATACTACAAAACAGTTAAAATTCCACAGCTTGAAACAAAATGGCGACGCTCGAAACTTAAATTTGGAAAAATGAAATTTGCTTTTCGCGATTAGAAAAATTCTCAATTTATTATTAATAGAGGAATGGTCTTCAAAATTTCCAAATCTGCTTAAAAATGATGTATCTTCAACATACTACAAAATAGTTAACATTCCATAGCTTGAAACAAAATGGCGACGCTCGAAACTTAAATTTGGAAAAATGAAATTTGCTTTCCGCGATTAGAAAAATTCTCAATTTATTATGAATAGAGGAATGCTCTTCAAAATTTCCAAATCCGCTTAGAAATGATGTATCTTCAACATACTACAAAACAGTTAACATTCCACAGCTTGAAACAAAATGGCGACGCTCGAAACTTAAATTTGGAAAAATGAAATTTGCTTTTCGCGATTAGAAAAATTCTCAATTTATTATGAATAGAGGAATGTTCTTCAAAATTTACAAATCTACTTAGAAATGATGTATCTTCAACATACTACAAAACAGTTAACATTCCACAGCTTGAAACAAAATGGCGACGCTCGAAACTTAAATTTGGAAAAATGAAATTTGCTTTTCGCGATTAGAAAAATTCTCAATTTATTATTAATAGAGGAATGTTCTTCAAAATTATTAAATCTGCTTAGAAATGATGTATCTTCAACATACTACAAAACAGTTTACATTCCACTGCTTGAAACAAAATGGCGACGCTCGAAACTTAAATTTGGAAAAATGAAATTTGCTTTCCGCGTTTAGAAAAATTCTCAATTTATTATGAATAGAGGAATGTTCTTCAAAATTTACAAATCTACTTAGAAATGATGTATCTTCAACATACTACAAAACAGTTAACATTCCACAGCTTGAAACAAAATGGCGACGCTCGTAACTTAAATTTGGAAAAATGAAATTTGCATTCCATGATTAGAAAAATTCTCAATTTATTATGAATAGAGGAATGATCTTCAAAATTTCCAAATCTGCTTGGAAATGATGTATCTTCAACATACTACAAAACAGTTAACATTCCATAGCTTGAAACAAAATGGCGACACTCGAAACTTAATTAATTCGTTTTCGATCGTATAATATATTCGATTACCATTTCATTTAATCGCAGTTCATGGCGAGTCGTTCAAAGCGTAAGGCAATAATTTCAATCATACATATTGCACTCTCATCGACCCACTTTCTGCCACGCCAATAAAAACTAAGTGTTATCGTGCGGAAGGAAGGCGCCGCCACGGCACACCAGGACGGCCAGTTCATTAAAAACGGCGATTTCCATAATAACGCCGCAATCAAATTTGTTGCCGGAACGCGCGTCCTTTGGGGGATTCATCAAATTTTATCGTTTTTCGTTTTTTTTTTTTTCTATTTTCCGCGCGAACCCCAAACCCCAAAACTTTTACGGGTATCCGTTCCGAACGAGATTGCGTTTTAAATATTTAGGCGGCTGTTTATGCGCACACGCGTGGAACGGGATCACAATTAGACGCGGAATAATGTTATCGGTCCGAAGAGATTTATAAATAAATGTTGAGGACTGGAAATTTTCAACGAAATTTTATGTCAATGGTATTTGAGAGAGTCTACAAGTAGATTTCCTCTACGGGTATTAATCTGCACTGAAATAATAAAAGGGGGCATTTGAACTTTAATGACTAGACAGGAACATAAATCGAGCAAATTGGGTTGCATACATAAATAGTATATTGATCACATATCCGTGTCTCGCTAAATAATTTTAGATTTTAATCATCAATCTCTAAAATTGATTCTTGAATCTTGGAGGTGTTCACTGCGTGGTACATTTTCAATTTCGATATAAAGAAAACACTTAACTTTTTTATACCACTTTTATTATTATTATTATTATATTTATTATTTAAAATAAAAGTGGTATAAAAAAGTTAAGTGTTTTCTTTATATCGGCTCTAAAATTGATTTACTTGTTTCACTTAAAATTGCATTAAAATTTGATTATTAGAGGGATGTATTGTGTAACTTTGAATACGTGCCACGGTATATCGAATAAAACTAATCCAAACAAGTATGCGTATTCGATTTAGCGGCGGGAGGGGTGGAAGTGGATTTGCTCGACGGGTATAAATCAACTCGGCAACAAAGTGCCCTCTTCGGGGAGAAACAGAACGGAACTGTCACTTATCGACAATGCAATTTATATGCGCGCCGCGGTCTAACAAAGTGACAATCGCAATGCCTCCGACTTTGGTCATTAATCAAATCATTCATGGCGAAATTCCAAACGGCGGTGGAATGAATTAAAGTTTGCGTTATTGGAGCAATTGTATAACAAGGCAGTTAAATTTAATGTTGATGACGAATAAGAGTAAAATTTATTGATTGGGCTTTACAACTCGTAAAAAAATTCATTTGTACTTTTTAGTAGCAAATATGGTTGAGAAAAATCATCCAAATTTTACAGTAACAAAAATCAGTTTTTTTGTTTGTTTTTTGGCATAGGTTTAACCATTCACCCACTAACGATAGTTGATGACCAAAAATGAATCTTCTTTCTAATTCTTTGTCTACGAGGCGAATTATTAGTTACAGAGTAACACTAATCTAAGTTTAGTTAACTAGTAAACCCAGAGAAACTTTTTTAACCTCAAAACCAAAATCGAAATTATATTTGTATTGACGCGCACATCCACCTCAAGTAAAACTAACATTTATTTTGCCTGAATATGGTGGCAACATTGTATAGCTTGAAATAAATAAATAAATGGTATCAAAATCAATACACGGACAAACCTTTAACAATTAAAATAATCTTCATAAACACACACTCGCATCGTATTTAATCAATCCGCTTCGTTACCAATGAATTAAACAGTTCCTCGCAAGTAAATCAGTATTTGGATTGCGCGGGGATCTCCATCACCATCACCATCACCTGTTGACACAAGTGATAAGGGCTCGAGTCCCGAGACACGCGCTCCGTGTCTCCCCTTCGCGGGGCAACTATTATTAGATGGGAAAGTTGGTGGCGTCGGCTTTTAATTCTGTTTGCCAACAATTGTGTGGGAACCGTGCCGCCCCCGCCGCGAGCGCTCGAGCGGGGCCTCGAAATCCAAGTTTGCGTTCCCGAAGCCCCGAAACTTCATTTCCGGTGGGGTTACGTTTCTCGCCGTGTGGTATACGGTTTCAATTAGTTCGAGGGGATATCAATATTGCGTAAGCATCTTGATAAACACGAGTTGCTCGAACGTTTATTTCACCTGAAGAAAGTCCCAGGGCCGCGCCAAGCGGGGGTGTTAGAGGTGCCCAGCATCCGGGCGGCAGGTCTTGAGGGCAGCTTACCTTTTTGCCTCGCACCCCGACGGCAACATACCTTGGCGCGGCCCTGAAAAGCAAAGCCCAATCGTTTTCGAAAAATTTCGTTAAAATTAGAAGTCCGTAATTGTTTCAGATTTTGAAAAATCAAAGCATTTTCAATTTTTAAGCACTTAAAATTGCTCCCCTTGCGTTTGTCGGTGATTATTTTCAAAATTCGGCAAATAATTCGTTTGGGTTTTTCTTAAACACGAAAGCCCAATCATTTCTGAATAATTTCGTTAAAATTAGAAGTCTGCAATTGTTTTAGATTTTGAAAAATCAAAGCATTTTCAATTTTTAAGCACTTAAAATTGCCCTCCTTGCGTTTGTCGGTGATTATTTTCAAAATTCGGCAAATAATTTGTTAGGGTTTTTCTTAAACTTGAAAGCCCAATCATTTTTAAATAATTTCGTTAAAATTAGAAGTCTGCAATTGTTTTAGATTTTGAAAAATCCAAGCATTTTCTATTTTTAAGCGCTTAAAATTACCCTTCTTGCGTTTGTCGGTGATTATTTTTAAAATTCGACAAATAATTTGTTTGGGTTTTTCTTAAACATGAAAGCCCAATCATTTCTGAATAATTTCGTTAAAATTAGAAGTCTGCAATTATTTTAGATTTTGAAAAATCTAAACATTTTCCATTTTTAAGCACTTAAAATTGCCATCCTTGCGTTTGACGGTGATTATTTTCAAAATTCGGCAAGTAATTCGTTTGGGTTTTTCTTAAACACGAAAGCCCAATCATTTCTGAATAATTTCGTTAAAATTAGAAGTCTGCAATTGTTTTAGATTTTGAAAAATCAAAGCATTTTCAATTTTTAAGCACTTAAAATTGCCCTCCTTGCGTTTGTCGGTGATTATTTTCAAAATTCGGCAAATAATTTGTTAGGGTTTTTCTTAAACTTGAAAGCCCAATCATTTTTAAATAATTTCGTTAAAATTAGAAGCCTGCAATTGTTTTAGATTTTGAAAAATCCAAGCATTTTCTATTTTTAAGCGCTTAAAATTACCCTTCTTGCGTTTGTCGGTGATTATTTTTAAAATTCGGCAAATAATTTGTTTGGGTTTTTCTTAAACATGAAAAGCCCAATCATTTCTGAATAATTTCGTTAAAATTAGAAGTCTGCAATTGTTTCAGATTTTGAAAAATCAAAGCATTTTCAATTTTTAAGCGCTTAAAATTGCCCTCCTTGCGTTTGTTGGTGATTATTTTCAAAATTCGGCAAATAATTTGTTTGGGTTTTTCTTAAACATGAAAGCCCAATCATTTCTGAATAATTTCGTTAAAATTAGAAGTCTGCAATTGTTTCAGATTTTGAAAAATCAAAGCATTTTCAATTTTTAAGCGCTTAAAATTGCCCTCCTTGCGTTTGTTGGTGATTATTTTCAAAATTCGGCAAATAATTTGTTTGGGTTTTTTCTTAAACATGAAAGCCCAATCATTTCTGAATAATTTCGTAAAAATTAGAAGTCCGCAATTGTTTCACATTTTGAAAAATCAAAGCATTTTCTATTTTTAAGCATTTAAAATTGCTCTCCTTCCGTTTGACGGTGATTATTTTCAAAAATCGGCAAATAATTTGTTTGGGTTTTTCTTAAACATGAAAGCCAAATCATTTCTGAATAATTTCGTAAAAATTATAAGTCTGCAATTGTTTTGGATTTTGAAAAATCAAAGCATTTTCAATTTTTAAGCGCTTAAAATTGCCCTCCTTGCGTTTGACGGTGATTATTTTCTAAATTCGGCAAATAATGTTATTGGGTTTTTCTTAAACATGAAAGCCCAATCATTTTTGAATAATTTAGTTAAAATTAGAACTCTCTACTCACGTTACAGCATTGTAAATTTTTCTATTCATTCGAACTGTACATTCTGAAATAAACGTGAAAATACAGGATGCGGGTTCGTGTTATGTGGCCAGCAGCGGTGGCAACAGGAATTTATTGTTAGTACGTTGGCACTTCAATAATGCAAGAGTGGACGCGATGGTCTGTGCCCGTGCCTTTGTCAGTTGTTTGAAAGCGGAGTGGAAAAGCGATTGCGTTTAATTACATTCTGGTTTCAATTTGTAAATACTGCACCTGAAACGAAACGAAATAGTGATTGTCCTCTTGCATTTCTACAGTTTCGATCATGTAAAATATATTTTGCTGGATTATGATACTGCAATTATTAGTTCGAAAAATTAGGCATTTTTGAGTGTCAAAAATGCTTCGTAACTGATTATGGCCAAGTCGATAGAAATGATGTAAAAAATATTTT
This sequence comes from Ocypus olens, assembly GCA_910593695.2. NCBI lineage: Eukaryota > Metazoa > Arthropoda > Insecta > Coleoptera > Staphylinidae > Ocypus > Ocypus olens. Next base: position 48,015,198 of record OU343062.1, read on the forward strand.
ATACAGAGTTACATAAAGGACGAATCTTGGTTTCTAAAGAATTATATTTTTTATAAGTATTTTTAATAATGTGTAATTTAGTGTTGAAAAATGGAAATTTTCAACATTAAATAAAATTCAAATAAACGCTGAAAATAAAAAATGTTTTACTATAGAGGCACAGATTGATTCTTTAGTAATAAAATCCATGAAGCCGAATTTGTTTTACCTGAGAAATAACGACGCAATTACGTATGAGCTGGACCCTTCCGCGAGTGTCTTTTAATGAATATTTAAATCTATCGGGCCGTAAAGTCTTATCTGATTGGCGAAACAAAATTTCGTAGGCCTTGAGGTCTCATCTGATTGGCGCATTACTTTAAAAGCCTAGTCACTAACGAAATATTTTAAAAGCCTAATCCGTAAAAGTGACACTTCACTGCCCAACGGGGGCCACTAAAATCTTACATTGTATATCAACGCGTGAAAAAAGCTTTTAGTTAATTAGTAGTAGTAGTAGTAATTTATTGATGCTAATACAAAAAGTTTACATACGTCATTAACATTAACACATACAAAATAATAAAATACAAAGTATGGGGCTTTAAGAACTTAACAAATTAAAAATGTATATAGACAAGAACACATTAAATATAACTAAAAATTAAAATATTAAAAAGTATCATAAAATCAGTTATAAATTTATATAAAAATAATTGACAAACACATCCGCAACAAATTTTTGCATCTTATGTATAGTTTGTATATTGTGGCATGGGCGTCCGCAGGTTGGGACAAGGGGGGAAGGGGCAACTACCCCCTCTTGAAAACGTACCGTTTGTGGTGGCAGAAATGCAGAATTTTTGACAATTTGTAATTGTTACTTTTGACCATTGGAAATTTCCCTTTTTTAATATTGAAAAATGCCGATAGTGACAGTAGAAATGCTCAAATTTTGACATTTAAAAAATTTTGGCATTTGGAATTTCTTCTTTTTATTGTTGAAATGAAACCGTTTTCAGTGATGAAAATTTTTGACAGTACTGAATAGTTATTTTCAGCAATTGAAAATTTCCTTTTTACTGCTAACGTGCCATTTGTGATGATAGTGCGATTTTTGACAGTTCGAAATTGTCATTTTTAGCAGTTGAAATTTTCTTTTTTTTATATCAAAAAATGCCATTTTTGATAGTAAAAATTCACAATTTTTGACAGCTGCAAATTTCTTTATTTTTCGTTGAATCGTGCCGTTTATCGTGGCAGAATTTTTGATAATTCGAAAGTGTCATTTTCTTTTTTTAATATCAAAAAAATGCCATTTTTGATAGTAAAAATTCACAATTTTTGACAGCTGCAAATTTCTTTATTTTTCGTTGAATCGTGCCGTTTATCGTGGCAGAATTTTTGATAATTCGAAAGTGTCATTTTCTTTTTTTAATATCAAAAAAATGCCATTTTTGATAGTAAAAATTCACAATTTTTGACAGCTGCAAATTTCTTTATTTTTCGTTGAATCGTGCCGTTTATCGTGGCAGAATTTTTGATAATTCGAAAGTGTCATTTTCTTTTTTTAATATCAAAAAAATGCCATTTTTGATAGTAAAAATTCACAATTTTTGACAGCTGCAAATTTCTTTATTTTTCGTTGAATCGTGCCGTTTATCGTGGCAGAATTTTTGATAATTCGAAACTGTCATTTTCTTTTTTTAATATCAAAAAAATGCCGTTTTTGATAATAAAAATTCACAATTTTTGGCAGCTGTAAATTTCTTTATTTTTCGTTGAATTGTCCCGTTTATGGTGGCAGAATTTTTGATAATTCGAAACTGTCATTTTCTTTTTTTAACATCAAAAAAATACCATTTTTGATTGTTAAAATCCACAATTTTTCGCAGCTGCTAATTTCTTCATTTTTCGTTGAATCGTCCCGTTTATGGTGGCAGAATTTTTGATAATTTGTAATTTGAAACTGTCATTTTCTTTTTTTAATATCAAAAAAATGCCATTTTTGATAGTAAAAATTCACAATTTTTGACAGCAGAATTTTTGATAATTCGAAATTGTCATTTTCTTTTTTTAACATCAAAAAAATACCATTTTTGATTGTTAAAATCCACAATTTTTCGCAGCTGCTAATTTCTTCATTTTTCGTTGAATCGTCCCGTTTATGGTGGCAGAATTTTTGATAATTTGTAATTTGAAACTGTCATTTTCCTTTTTTAATATCAAAAAAATGCCATTTTTGATAGTAAAAATTCACAATTTTTGACAGCAGAATTTTTGATAATTCGAAATTGTCATTTTCTTTTTTTAACATCAAGAAAATGCCGTTTTCGATAGTAAAAATTCACAATTTTTGACAGCAGAATTTTTGATAATTCGAAATTGTCATTTTCTTTTTTTAACATCAAAAAAATACCATTTTTGATTGTTAAAATCCACAATTTTTCGCAGCTGCTAATTTCTTCATTTTTCGTTGAATCGTCCCGTTTATGGTGGCAGAATTTTTGATAATTTGTAATTTGAAACTGTCATTTTCCTTTTTTAATATCAAAAAAATGCCATTTTTGATAGTAAAAATTCACAATTTTTGACAGCAGAATTTTTGATAATTCGAAATTGTCATTTTCTTTTTTTAACATCAAGAAAATGCCGTTTTCGATAGTAAAAATTCACAATTTTTGACAGCAGAATTTTTGATAATTCGAAATTGTCATTTTCTTTTTTTAACATCAAAAAAATACCATTTTTGATTGTTAAAATCCACAATTTTTCGCAGCTGCTAATTTCTTCATTTTTCGTTGAATCGTCCCGTTTATGGTGGCAGAATTTTTGATAATTTGTAATTTGAAACTGTCATTTTCCTTTTTTAATATCAAAAAAATGCCATTTTTGATAGTAAAAATTCACAATTTTTGACAGCAGAATTTTTGATAATTCGAAATTGTCATTTTCTTTTTTTAACATCAAGAAAATGCCGTTTTCGATAGTAAAAATTCACAATTTTTGACAGCAGAATTTTTGATAATTCGAAATTGTCATTTTCTTTTTTTAACATCAAAAAAATACCATTTTTGATTGTTAAAATCCACAATTTTTCGCAGCTGCTAATTTCTTCATTTTTCGTTGAATCGTCCCGTTTATGGTGGCAGAATTTTTGATAATTTGTAATTTGAAACTGTCATTTTCCTTTTTTAATATCAAAAAAATGCCATTTTTGATAGTAAAAATTCACAATTTTTGACAGCAGAATTTTTGATAATTCGAAATTGTCATTTTCTTTTTTTAACATCAAGAAAATGCCGTTTTCGATAGTAAAAATTCGCAATTTTTGACAGCTGCAAATTTCCTTATGTGCCGTTTGCGGTGGCAAAAATGCAGAATTTTTGACAATTCGATATTGTCATTTTTGACGGTAATTTATTCGAAATTTCTGTATAAAAGTTTTAAAAATTGTTATAATAATAATAATAATAATAATAATAATATGTTTATTTACCTTTACAATTATTTAAAATATATTTTGTATATGCAAAAATAAATCAACATGTAATGTAAACATTGTCACTGATAAATTGTTTTCTTTTTTTATTTTCAGGTGCACTGGCATGAAGGAGGAGGAGGAGGAGGAGGAGAGGATCGATGATTCGTTATTAGTTAGCAAAGCGTTAGCAAGAGTGCGGTTGCGTTCCTCTGTTTCGCGGGCTTTCGGTCTCATGCAGGATTCACTTGTTTAATCCGGCGGGTGGAACGCGGGGGGCGGCGGCGGGTTCCTAATGGCGGGGGGATTATCTCGGGCCTCTGCCGTTAGGGAGGGAGATTTGTAAACGCTGACGTAAGTAAATTAGCTAAATATTAATATCGGGTTGCCCGTTTTGTTTATATTGGGAGAACCTTCTCTAAATTTTTAATTACGGGTATTAAACGGACGGGGATCGTATTATGAAGGGATTTTTCCAAAAAAAAGTTTTTATTCACCGGTATACAGTAAGTGCTTAACCGCGGGGATTTAGGTTAACTTAAGAGATGCGAGGTCGGTGCAATTAGGAGGAAGTTGAGCACCTTTTACATTGGCCATAAATCCGATAAGACGATTAAAAGGGTAGGGCACCCATTAAATAAATAAGCCGTCCAAGGTATTAAATATATTTTTGTAAATATAAACCATTTAGGCTGAAAGACTTCGGTCAATGGGCATTTGTAACTTTTTTTGTAAATTGAGTTTCAATCAATTGTATTACTACTACTATAGACGAGTTCATTTTTATTATAACAGTTTTAGTTCAATTTTTAGTAATAACAAATTCAATTCAATTTTTTTTATTTCACTTTTGCCACCATTTACAAAATACACATTACACCCGTTATAAAGTATACAACATACAATACAATCGTTATAAAAATACATTTGCAGTGAATGTGATTGTCAAGATATAATTATGTTTAAAAATAGGCTGCTAAATTAAAATCAAAGTTAGCAACATTTTACTCTAAACAGATAAAATGCAAAACCGATTGAGTAACAACGGTTAAATTTGGCATGTAGCTAAACAATACATGTATCTACGCAATGGAGTAATTTGAAGGCAAAATCATAATTAATAAAGAAACTATGAACAAATGAATAATATTTTTTATTTAATTTGTTCATAATTTCTTTATTAATTATGATTTAGCTTTCAAATTACTTCATTGCGTAGATACATGTATTGGTTAGCTGCATGCGAAATTTAACCGTTGTTACTTAATCGGTTCCGCATTTTATCTGTTTAGAGTGAAATTTTGCAAATTTTCTTAATAATAAAAATTTGACCAAAACCTAAAAAACACAAATATTGCAGATATTTATATAAATAAACCATTTAAAATCGTTTATATTTACAAAAATATATCCGATTTCTTGAGCGGATAATTTAATGGGTACCTTACTTACAATTTTTTAAATATTTGAAAAATTTCTGGTCCGTTGGTGTAGTGGGTAGAGGCGAGTGCTTGTGCGCCCATCCCGGGCGGAAGATTTTTCGGCGATCGAGAAGTATTCGCTCGGGTCCGTGGTTGTTGTATATGTCTTACATTATTCATTAATAACAGCCGAGTGTGACTGAATGGCTCAGCCTGTCAAAAAAAAAATTCTCCGCCATCTTAGTTGTCATAATAAATGTGCTACCATATTTAAGTTCCTCATAAAAGAAGTGTCCTTATAATATCGAGGTGAAAATGTCGATAACTGTATCAGTTTTCATTTTAGAGACGAAACCGAAAATTTTTGGTTTTTATTTTTAAGATTATTTCTGGGCCCTTTTTTTTTTTATTTTTTTTATTTTTTTACAAACATCGTATCCTTTAAAACAACCTGGATGCCCATGATTAAGTTGAAGATGGGGGCACCAAAGCAAATTTCTTAAGAATCCTAAGCCAGTTAACTAATTCATCATTATTCGTAACCGCGCTCTCGCACTCCTCGCACTTGATTATGGATTCCTTAACACTGCTTACATGGTTCGAACGAATATCAATGATAATCATCCTGCTGAACTGCGTCACCCTGGGGATGTATCAACCATGCATGGACGAAGAGTGCAACACCAATAGATGTCACATACTTGAGGTAAGTCGCAAAAATTACATTTGACATGATTTACTGAAGAAACCACCGGTGCGATTCGGGGTTCCTATACATCACCGTAAAGATCCTTTCAAGAACCCCTAGAAAAAGTACTTGCGTAACAACAAATGTAAATTTGAAGCACGTGACGCGTCAGCAAAGAAAACTCGAAAATGGAAAAAATCGAAAAAATCAACTTTCTTAAAAATCATTGTAGACTATTGAATTTAACTTTTTTTTCGCCAAACGAAAACTCCAAATTGAACGCGGATTGCAAATCTCAGCTCCTCGTACGTCAATTAGTCGGATTAGAGATTTTTAATTTTTCATAAAAAAACGAAAAAAAGACATGAGTAAACCCCTTGGAAATTTGTTAAAAAATGCAACTTTCTTAATAATCATCGTAGACTATTGAATTTAACTTTTTTTTCATCAGAAAGACGAGAGAAATTGACTGCCGTCAAAAAATTTCAGCTATCTTCAATTGTAAAAAAAATAGTCAGTCACCATGAACATTTTTGAAAATTTTAGAAAATAATTGACTTTTCAGAATTTGATCGGCCGTAGCGGCCAAACGAAAACTCCAAATTGAACGCGGTTTTCAAATCAGTGTTCCTTGTGTGCTAATTAGTCGGATTTAATCAAAATTGGCGATTTTTAATTTTTGACGAAAACTTGAAAATCTACCCAAGGGTCCCCCCCTTCTTACTTTTGCTCAAAAATTGGTTTTGAAATGATTTCCCAAAGAAACCACTGGTTAGATTCGTGGTTTCTATACATCATCGAAAAGATCCTCTCAAGACGCTTCAGAAAATGTACTTTCGCACTAACAAATGTCAATTTGAAGCCCGTGAGGCGTCAGCAAAGAAAACTCGAAAATGAAAAAAATCGAAAAAAATTACCTTTTTTAATAATTATCGTAGACCTTTGAAGTAGACCTTCTTTTTCATCAGAAAAACGAGAGAAATTGATTCGCGTTAAAAAATTTCAGCCATCTTTAATAGCAAAAAAATTAGTCAGTCACCGTGAACATTTTAGAAAATTAAAAAAAAATTGATTTTTCAGACTTTGATCGGCCGTAGCGGCCAAACGAAAACTCCAAATTGAACGCGGTTTGCAAATCTGAGCTCCTCGTACGTCAATTAGTCGGATCAGAGATTTTTAAATTTTCATAAAAACACGAAAAAAAAACATGAGTAAACACCTTGGAAATTTGTTAAAAAATGCAACTTTTTAACTTTTTTTTCATCAGAAAGACGAGAGAAATTGACTGCCGTTAAAAAATTTCAGCTATCTTCAATGGCAAAAAAATTAGTCAGTCACAGTGAACATTTTAGAAAATTTACGAAAATAATTGATTTTTCAAACTTTGATCGGCCGTAGCGGCCAAACGAAAACTCCAAATTTAACGCGGTTTGCAAATCTGAGCTCCCCGTACGTCAATTAGTCGGATTAGAGATTTTTAATTTTTGATGAAAACGTGAAAAAAAGACATGAGTAAACCCCTTGGAAATTTGTTAAAAAATTCAACTTTCTTAATAATCATCGTAGACTATTGAATTTAACTTTTTTTTCATCAGAAAGACGAGGGAAATTGATTGCCGTTTAAAAATTTCAGCTATCTTCAATAGCAAAAAAATAAGTTGGTCACCATAAACATTTTAGAAAATTAAAAAAAAAATTGATTTTTCAGACTTTGATCGGCCGTAGCGGCCAAACGAAAACTCCAAATTGAACGCGGTTTGCAAATCTGAGCTCCTCGTACGTCAATTAGTCGGATCAGAGATTTTTAATTTTTCATAAAAACACGAAAAAAAGACATGAGTAAACCCCTTAGAAATTTGTTAAAAAATGCAACTTTCTTAATAATCATCGTAGACTATTGAATTTAACTTTTTTTTCATCAGAAAGACGAGAGAAATTGACTGCCGTTAAAAAATTTCAGCTATCTTCAATGGCAAAAAAATTAGTCAGTCACAGTGAACATTTTAGAAAATTTACGAAAATAATTGATTTTTCAAACTTTGATCGGCCGTAGCGGCCAAACGAAAACTCCAAATTGAACGCGGTTTGCAAATCTGAGCTCCTCGTACGTCAATTAGTCGGATCAGAGATTTTTAAATTTTCATAAAAACACGAAAAAAAAACATGAGTAAACACCTTGGAAATTTGTTAAAAAATGCAACTTTCTTAATAATCATCGTAGACTATTGAATTTAACTTTTTTTTCATCAGAAAGACGAGAGAAATTGACTGCCGTTAAAAAATTTCAGCTATCTTCAATAGCAAAAAAAATAGTCAGTCACCATGAAATTTTTTGAAAATTTTAGAAAATAATTGATTTTTCAGACTTTGATCGGCCTTAGCGGCTAAACGAAAACTCCAAATTGAACGCGGTTTGCAAATTTGAGCTCCCCGTACGTCAATTAGTCGGATTAGAGATTTTTAATTTTTCATAAAAACACGAAAAAAAGACATGAGTAAACCCCTTAGAAATTTGTTAAAAAATGCAACTTTCTTAATAATCATCGTAGACTATTGAATTTAACTTTTTTTTCATCAGAAAGACGAGAGAAATTGACTGCCGTTAAAAAATTTCAGCTAACTTCAATGGCAAAAAAATTAGTCAGTCACAGTGAACATTTTTGAAAATTTACGAAAATAATTGATTTTTCAAACTTTGATCGGCCGTAGCGGCCAAACGAAAACTCCAAATTGAATGCGGTTTGCAAATCTGTGTTCCTCGTGTGCTAATTAGTCGGATTTAATTAAAATTGGCGATTTTTAATTTTTGACGAAAACTTGAAAATCTACCCAAGGGGGACCCTTGGGTAGATTTTCAAGTTTTCTTTTACTCAAAAATTGGTTTTGAAATGATTTCCCAAAGAAACCACTGGTTCGATTCGTGGTTTCTATACATCATCGAAAAGATCCTCGCAAGACGCTTCAGAAAATGTACTTTTGCACTAACAAATGTCAATTTGAAGCCCGTGAGGCGTCAGCAAAGAAAACTCGAAAATGAAAAAAATCGAAAAAAATTACCTTTTTTAATAATTATCGTAGACCTTTGAAGTAGACCTTCTTTTTCATCAGAAAAACGAGAGAAATTGATTCGCGTTAAAAAATTTCAGCCATCTTTAATAGCAAAAAAATTAGTCAGTCACCGTGAACATTTTAAAATAAAAAAAAAATGATTTTTCAGACTTTGATCGGCCTTAGCGGCCAAACGAAAACTCCAAATTGAACGCGGTTTGCAAATTTGAGCTCCTCGTACGTCATTTAGTCGGATTAGAGATTTTTAATTTTTCATAAAAACACGAAAAAAAGACATGAGTAAACCCCTTGGAAATTTGTTAAAAAATGCAACTTTCTTAATAATCATCGTAGACTATTGAATTTAAATTTTTTTTCATCAGAAAGACGAGAGAAATTGATTGCCGTTAAAAAATTTCAGCTAACTTCAATGGCAAAAAAATTAGTCAGTCACGGTGAACATTTTTGAAAATTTACGAAAATAATTGATTTTTCAAACTTTGATCGGCCGTAGCGGCCAAACGAAAACTCCAAATTGAATGCGGTTTGCAAATCTGTGTTCCTCGTGTGCTAATTAGTCGGATTTAATTAAAATTGGCGATTTTTAATTTTTGACGAAAACTTGAAAATCTACCCAAGGGTCCCCCCTTCTTACTTTTGCTCAAAAATTGGTTTTGAAATGATTTCCCAAAGAAACCACTGGTTCGATTCGTGGTTTCTATACATCATCGAAAAGATCCTCACAAGACGCTTCAGAAAATGTACTTTCGCACTAACAAATGTCAATTTGAAGCCCGTGAGGCGTCAGCAAAGAAAACTCGAAAATGAAAAAAATCGAAAAAAATTACCTTTTTTAATAATTATCGTAGACCTTTAAAGTAGACCTTCTTTTTCATCAGAAAGACGAGAGAAATTGATTCGCGTTAAAAAATTTCAGCCATCTTAAATAGCAAAAAAATTAGTCAGTCACCGTGAACATTTTAGAAAATTAAAACAAAATTGATTTTTCAGATTTTGATCGGCCGTTGTGGCCAAACGAAAATTCCAAATTGAACGCGGTTTGCAAATCTGAGCTCCTCGTACGTCAATTAGTCGGATTAGAGATTTTTAATTTTTCATAAAAACACGAAAAAAAGACATGAGTAAATCCCTTGGAAATTTGTTAAAAAATGCAACTTTCTTAATAATCATCGTAGACTATTGAAGTATACCTTCTTTTTCATCAGAAAAACGAGAGAAATTGACTGCCGTGTTAAAAAAATTCAGCTGTCTTCAATAGCAAAAAAAATAGTCAGTCACCATGAACATTTTTGAAAATTTTAGAAAATAATTGATTTTTCAGACTTTAATCGGCCTTAGCGGCCAAACGAAAACTCCAAATTGAACGCAGTTTTCAAATTTGTGTTCCTCGTGTGCTAATTAGTCGGATTTAATTAAAATTGGCGATTTTTAATTTTTGACGAAAACTTGAAAATCTACCCAAGGGTCCCCCCTTCTTACTTTTGCTCAAAAATTGGTTTTGAAATGATTTCCCAAAGAAACCACTGGTTCGATTCGTGGTTTCTATACATCATTGAAAAGATCCTCACAAGACGCTTCAGAAAATGTGCTTTCGCACTAACAAATGTCAATTTGAAGCCCGTGAGGCGTCAGCAAAGAAAACTCGAAAATGAAAAAAATCGAAAAAAATTACCTTTTTTAATAATTATCGTAGACCTTTAAAGTAGACCTTCTTTTTCATCAGAAAAACGAGAGAAATTGATTCGCGTTAAAAAATTTTAGCTAACTTCAATGGCAAAAAAATTAGACAGTCACAGTGAACATTTTAGAAAATTAAAAAAAAAATTTATTTTTCAGACTTTGATCGGCCGTAGCGGCCAAACGAAAACTCCAAATTGAACGCGGTTTGCAAATCTGAGATCCTCGTGCGTCAATTAGTCGGATTAGAGATTTTTAATTTTTGATGAAAACACGAAAAAAAAACATGAGTAAACCCCTTGAAAATTTGTTAAAAAATGCAACATTCTTAATAATCATCGTAGACTATTGAATTTAACTTTATTTTCATCAGAAAAACGAGAGAAATTGATTGCCGTTAAAAAATTTCAGCTATCTTCAATAGCAAAAAAAATAGTCAGTCACCATGAAAATTTTTGAAAATTTTAGAAAATAATTGATTTTTCAGACTTTGATCGGCCGTAGCGGCCAAACGAAAACTCCAAATTGAACGCGGTTTGCAAATCTGAGATCCTCGTGCGTCAATTAGTCGGATTAGAGATTTTTAATTTTTGATGAAAACGTGAAAAAAAGACATGAGTAAACCGCTTGGAAATTTGTTAAAAAATGCAACTTTCTTAATAATCATCGTAGACTATTGAAGAATACCTGCTTTTTCATCAGAAAACCGAGAGAAATTGACTGCCGTTAAAAAATTTCAGCTATCTTCAATGGCAAAAAAATTAGTTGGTCACCATAAACATTTTAGAAAATTAAAAAAAATAATGGATTTTTCAGACTTTGATCGATCGTAGCGGCTAAACGAAAACTCCAAATTGAACGCGGTTTTCAAATCTGTGTTCCTCGTGTGCTAATTAGTCGGATTTAATTAAAATTGGCGATTTTTAATTTTTGACGAAAACTTGAAAATCTACCCAAGGGTACCCCCTTCTTACTTTTGCTCAAAAATTGGCTTTGAAATGATTTCCTGAAGAAACCACTGGTTCGATTCGTGGTTTCTATACATCATCGAAAAGATCCTCACAAGACGCTTCAGAAAATGTACTTTCGCACTAACAAATGTCAATTTGAAGCCCGTGAGGCGTCAGCAAAGAAAACTCGAAAATGAAAAAAATCGAAAAAAATTACCTTTTTTAATAATTATCGTAGACCTTTGAAGTAGACCTTCTTTTTCATCAGAAAAACGAGAGAAATTGATTCGCGTTAAAAAATTTCAGCCATCTTTAATAGCAAAAAAATTAGTCAGTCACCGTGAACATTTTAGAAAATTAAAAAAAAAATGATTTTTCAGACTTTGATCGGCCGTAGCGGCTAAACGAAAACTCCAAATTGAACGCGGTTTGCAAATCTGAGCTCCTCGTACGTCATTTAGTCGGATTAGAGATTTTTAATTTTTTGACAAAAACGTGAAAAAAGACATGAGTAAACCCTTTGGAAATTTGTTAAAAAATGCAACTTTCTTAATAATCATCGTAGACTATTGAATTTAACTTTTTTTTCATCAGAAAGACGAGAGAAATTGATTGCCGTTAAAAAATTTCAGCTAACTTCAATGGCAAAAAAAATAGTCAGTCACGGTGAACATTTTAGAAAATTTACGAAAATAATTGATTTTTCAGACTTTGATCGGCCGTAGCGGCTAAACGAAAACTCCAAATTGAACGCGGTTTGCAAATCTGTGTTCCTCGTGTGCTAATTAGTCGGATTTAATTAAAATTGGCGATTTTTAATTTTTGACGAAAACTTGAAAATCTACCCAAGGGTCCCCCCTTCTTACTTTTGCTCAAAAATTGGTTTTGAAATGATTTCCCAAAGAAACCACTGGTTCGATTCGTGGTTTCTATACATCATTGAAAAGATCCTCACAAGACGCTTCAGAAAATGTACTTTCGCACTAACAAATGTCAATTTGAAGCCCGTGAGGCGTCCGCAAAGAAAACTCGAAAATGAAAAAAATCGAAAAAAATTACCTTTTTTAATAATTATCGTAGACCTTTGAAGTAGACCTTCTTTTTCATCAGAAAAACGAGAGAAATTGATTCGCGTTAAAAAATTTCAGCCATCTTTAATAGCAAAAAAATTAGTCAGTCACCATGAACATTTTAGAAAATAAAAAAAAAATGATTTTTCTGACTTTGATCGGCCGTAGCGGCTAAACGAAAACTCCAAATTGAACGCGGTTTGCAAATCTGAGCTCCTCGTACGTCAATTAGTCGGATTAGAGATTTTTAATTTTTCATAAAAACACGAAAAAAAGACATGAGTAAACCCCTTCAAAATTTGTTAAAAAATGCAACTTTCTTAATAATCATCGTAGACTATTGAATTTAACTTTTTTTTCATCAGAAAGACGAGAGAAATTGATTGCCGTTAAAAAATTTCAGCTAACTTCAATGGCAAAAAAATTAGTCAGTCACGGTGAACATTTTTGAAAATTTACGAAAATAATTGATTTTTCAGACTTTGATCGGCCGTAGCGGCTAAACGAAAACTCCAAATTGAACGCGGTTTGCAAATCTGTGTTCCTCGTGTGCTAATTAGTCGGATTTAATTAAAATTGGCGATTTTTAATTTTTGACGAAAACTTGAAAATCTACCCAAGGGTCCCCCCTTCTTACTTTTGCTCAAAAATTGGTTTTGAAATGATTTCCCAAAGAAACCACTGGTTCGATTCGTGGTTTCTATACATCATCGAAAAGATCCTCGCAAGGCGCTTCAGAAAATGTACTTTTGCACTAACAAATGTCAATTTGAAGCCCGTGAGGCGTCAGCAAAGAAAACTCGAAAATGAAAAAAATCGAAAAAAATTACCTTTTTTAATAATTATCGTAGACCTTTGAAGTAGACCTTCTTTTTCATCAGAAAAACGAGAGAAATTGATTCGCGTTAAAAAATTTCAGCCATCTTTAATAGCAAAAAAATTAGTCAGTCACCGTGAACATTTTAAAATTAAAAAAAAAATGATTTTTCAGACTTTGATCGGCCGTAGCGGCTAAACGAAAACTCCAAATTGAACGCGGTTTGCAAATCTGAGCTCCTCGTACGTCATTTAGTCGGATTAGAGATTTTTAATTTTTCATAAAAACACGAAAAAAAGACATGAGTAAACCCCCTTGGAAATTTGTTAAAAAATGCAACTTTCTTAATAATCACCGTAGACTATTGAATTTAACTTTTTTTTCATTAGAAAGACGAGAGAAATTGATTGCCGTTAAAAAATTTCAGCTAACTTCAATGGCAAAAAAATTAGTCAGTCACGGTGAACATTTTTGAAAATTTACGAAAATAATTGATTTTTCAGACTTTGATCGGCCGTAGCGGCCAAACGAAAACTCCAAATTGAACGCGGTTTTCAAATCTGTGTTCCTCGTGTGCTAATTAGTCGGATTTAATTAAAATTGGTGATTTTTAATTTTTGACGAAAACTTGAAAATCTACCCAAGGGTCCCCCCTTCTTACTTTTGCTCAAAAAGTGGCTTTGAAATGATTTCCTGAAGGAACCACTGGTTCGATTCGGGGTTTCTACACATCATCGGAAAGATCCTCTCAAGACGCTTCAGAAAATGTACTTTTGCAAGAACTAATGTCAATTTTAAGGCCGTGACGCGTCAGCAAAGAAAACTCGAAAATGGAAAAAATCGAAAAAATCAACTTTTTTAATAATTATCGTAGAACTTTATGTGAAACCATTTTCTTCATTGGAAGAACGAGATAAATCGATTGGCGTTAAAGAAAAAGTTGCATCGTAAAGAAAGAAAAAACATTTTTAGACGCACTACACGCCCGCAAAATTTAATGTTTCATCTTAAGACCAAGTTATCTCCATCGTACCATCGTAAACGGAGATAACAAATTATTATTACCGCGGAGCAAATGCGTATAAAGGAGGCTTTCCTCTTTTTTTTTTCTTTTTGCTTTTCTCGTACAGCACACATACATTTTATGGTGGCTGTGAGATTGCATTTTTCAATTTCCAGCCAGTGACACCCTTATCAAAACGAAGCCCTCAGCGCGACACACTGGGAAATTTCTCTCTCCTCTCTCGTAGGACCGCGCCGTGTAATTTATCGCGCATAAAATGTAAAATAACAATTCCCTCCCCCTATCCCCCCACACGCCCTCGCACCGGTGCACCGGCGGTGCCTAATAAAGTTTCCCGTCTCTCCCGTCTCTCCTGGCTCCTCCGATAAAGGCAACATCAATCTTCATCAGCGACGCGCCCTAACGTCTCCAGAAAGCAGATGAATGTAGTTATAAATCATGGGATGAGTGCCTCTCAGGCTGGAGCGTAAGGCATACCTGTGGATTCAATTCGTGTCAAATGGAGTAATATCCGAATACGTGTGTTTTTTTAAGGTGGCGGTTACAGATTTTAAAAGCTCACACAACATGATGTACTCTCATTTATATGGACTTCTTGCCAGTGACGGCTCGCGAAGTTTTTTCCGACAGAAAAATATAATATTGACGATTCTACCGCCATCTATCAGAAATTGCGAAAAACTCTAGAAGTAAAATTTACCTACTTTTTCTTCATACAAGGACTCGCGTCAAAATAAATCAACTCGGCGCAGTCGGTAGGATCTAATCACCGACCGTCGCGAATAACGATGGACGTCCTATACCTCAACGCGTATTGAAAATTCCCCAGTTATTTTTAAAACGAGAATATACACGTCAGAAAAAGGGAATCTCGAAGTAAAATTTACATACTATTTGTTCGTACAAGGACTCGCGTTAAAATAAATCAACTCGGCGCAGTCGGTAGGATCTAATCACTGACCGTCGCGAATAACGATGGACGTCCTATACCTCAACGCGTATTGAAAATTCCCCAGTTATTTTTAAAACGAGAATATACACGTCAGAAAAAGGGAATCTCGAAGTAAAATTTACATACTATTTGTTCGTACAAGGACTCGCGTTAAAATAAATCAACTCGGCGCAGTCGGTAGGATCTAATCACCGACCGTCGCGAATAACGATGGATGTCCTATACCTCAACGCGTATTGAAAATTCCCCAGTTATTTTTAAAACGAGAATATACACGTCGGAGAAACGGAATTGATGCTTTTCATTATTTTTTTAATGAAACAAAGGTCTCAACGGAACGCGGGAACGTCGGACGCAAAAAGAAAAATCCATCCCGTTTGACGAGGCAGAGCGTCGTCGGCGACGGAACGAGGGACGGGGGACATTCCCGATTTTAATTAATTTATAATTAGACCGTCAATATTGCCGCGTTCCGATTTTAATTGGTTTATTAATCTTCGATTCGGAGGGACGATTCGGCAAATCGGTGCGGCGTTTGTAATTCCGCGCAGACGAAACATGTAATTGGAATTTCAATTAGTGCACGCTGTGTGTGTGTTCCGAAAGAACACGAGGAATTTGCATATTTCAAGCAGATTTGCGCCTTCCGTACAATTTTCTGTAATTAAAATGTTGAAAAAATATAATTTCGTTTAAAATTTGTTGAATTTTCGGTCAATTTTCTAAAATTTTTTGTCTTATATTTTGGATTTTTAACGTGAATTGATTTATTTCATTATTGCCGGTATTTGCGAGATTTTGATATTTTTGCCTTTTATTTTCTTAACCTGAATTGTTGCTTTTTATGCGCGATTTTTTTTAAATTTTTTGGCCAATATTTTCGAGTTTCTGATTATAAACTTATTTTGAGCTAGATAGTTACTTTTAGGGCTAATAATTTTCTTTATTACTTTTTATTTACCAAAGAGGTTGAAATAAAACTTTTTATTTTATTTGCATTATTTATTTCTAGACCTTTAGACTGTATTTTCGATTTTTTTTCTTTAAAATTTTCGATTTTTTACATTGTACTTTCTATTTTCAATCCAGAATTTTTGAATTCTTGTCCTATATTTTAGATATTTGGCCAGTATAATAAATTTTTAATTTTTTATTTTCTTTATTTCAGCCAAAATTTCGATTTGTTCCTTAAAATTTTCGATTTCTTGATCCGAATTTCAGCCCAATTTTTTTAGAATTGATCTTTATGCGCGAATTTTTTATTTATTGTCGGTATTTTCAAATTGTTGATTTGTTTGCCTTTGATTTTTATTTTTTTTAACCTGGTAATTTTTTTTCTTTTACTTTGTTTCTGCATTTTTTTTATTTCTAAACCAGGTTTCTTGATTTTTTTGGCCCATATTTTAGATCTTTGGCCTGTATTCGATTTTTTTTTTGTTTAAAACTTTTGATTTTTTGGCCTAAACAATCCCTTTATTTTGGCCAAAATTATCAAATTCAAATTCTTTATCCGTAACTTGTTGGAATTTTCGATCATTATCTTTAGGTCCGTGTTTTCGATGATTTTTCTGAATTTTCGACTTTTTGGCCTATATTGTTGTTTTTTTAATTTTTTTGACCTACCTATATCTTACATTTTTGACCTGCATTTTGGAATTTTTTGGTTAAATTTTTTATTTTTTTGGCCAACATTATCAATTTGTTTGTTGATATTCACGATTTATTGGTCTGCAGTTTTTATTCTTAGTTCCGAGTTTTCGATGTTTTGTCTGAATTTTCAACTTTTTTAGCCCTATTTTATTGCTTTTTCATTCTTTTGTCTATATGTTAAATGTTTTATCTTAATTTTCGAATTTTTTGGTTAAATTTTTTAATTTTTTGGCTAATATTTTCGATTTGTTTGTTGATATTCACGATTTATTGATCTGTAGTTTTTATTTTTAGTTCCGAGTTTTCCGTATTTTGTCTGAATTTTCAACTTTTTGTCCTATTTTATTGATTTATATTTTTTACCCAACATGTTAAATTTTAAAACTGTATTTTTTAATTTTTTGGTTAAAATTTTTAATTTTTTGGCCTGAATATTCTTTATTTTGGCCAAAATTTTCGATTTGTTTGTTGATATTTACGATTTATTGGTCTGCAATTTTCATCTTTAGTTCCGAGTTTTCGATGTTTTGTCTAAATTTTTAACTTTTTGTCCTATTTTATTGATTTTTCATTTTTTTGTCTACATGTTAAATGTTTTATCTGTATTTTCGATTTTTTTGGCTAAATTTTTTAGTTTTTTTGGCATAAATATTTTCTTAAAATTATCGATTTTTCTTAAAATTTTCGAATTTTTAGTCCACATATTTTTAATCTTTAGGTTCGAGGTTTTGATGTTTTATTTGAATTTGCCTGTATTATGTTGATTTTTGCCTATAATTTATATTTTTTGGTCTAAATTTTTGACCCTTTGGCCTAATTTTTCTTTATTTTAGTCTTATTTTTGTCAAATTTTTCGATTTATTTGTTAAAATTGGCGATGTTTTTGTCCGCATTTTTCATTTTTAAGACAGAATTTTTTATTTTACATCTAATTTTTTATTCTTTGGCCCATTTTTTATTTTGGCCCAAATTTTCGATTTGTTTGTTAAAATTTGCAGTTTTTTTTGGTCTGAAATTTTTATTTTCGAGCCAGAATTTGTTTAATTTAGGACAAAATTTTTGATTCTTTGGCCCAAATTTTCGTTATTTTTGCCTAAATTTTCGATTTATTTGTTAAAATTAACGATTTTTTGGTTTCCATTTTTTCTTTTAGAGCCAGAATTTTTTATTTCAGGTCAAAATTTTTGATTCTTTGGCGTATTTTTTTTATTTTGGCATAAATTTTGCTTATTTTTGCCTAATTTTTTTAATTTATTTGTTACAATTATCAATTTTTTGGTACGCATTTTGAATTTTTAGGCCAGAATTTTTTATTTTAGGTATAATTTTTTTATTTTTTTTTAACCAGCATTATTGGTTTATATACCGAAGTTGTTCATTTTCTTCCTGTATTTTCAAGTTTTTTTTTAAATTTTTCATGATAACCAGAATTGTATCTTATGCGCGTATTTTATTATTTTATTTTTGCTATTATTTTCGAATCTTTCATTATTTCTTAAAATATCAAGTTACCATTAACTTAAAAAAATACTCGTTTTAACTCAATTAAATTTATTCAATATATTCCGCTCCTATATTGTTTTTTTTTTTTTCGGTCTGTATTTTCGAAATTTTTGGTTATTTCTTTTATTTTTTGGCCTAAATATTCTTTATTTTGGCCAAAATTTTCGATTTGTTTGTTGATATTTACGATTTCTTGGTCTGCAGTTCTTATTTTTAGTTGCGAGTTTTCGATGTTTTGTCTAAATTTTCGACATTTTGGCATATATTTTAGATTTTTTGGGTCTAAATTTTTTACCTTTTGGAATATATTTTTTACTTTGCCCAAATTTTTGATTTATTTGTTAAAATTTGCGCTTTTTTCGTTCCGTATTTTTTATTTTTAGGCCAGAATTTTTTATTTTAAGTCTAATTTTTTTTTTTCATTTTGGCCTGAATTTTCTTTATTTTTGACAAAATTTTCAATTTATTTGTTAAAGTTTGCGATTTTTTGGTCCGCATTTTTTATTTTTAGTTGCAAGTTTTCGATGTTTTCTCTAAATTTTCGAGGTTTGGGCTATATTGTGTTAATTCTTAATTTTTTGCCTATATTTTAGATTTTTTGGGTCTAAATTTTTGACCGTATGGCATATTTTTTTATTTTGCCCAAATTTTCGATTTATTTGTTAAAGTTTGCAATTTTTTCGTTCCCTATTTTTTTATTTTTAGGCCAGAATTTTTTATTGTAGGTCTTAATTTTTAACTCTCTGACCCAAGTTTTTTTCAATTTTGGCCTAAATATTCCTTATTTTTGCCTAAATTTTCGATGTGTATGTTAAAATTTGCGATTTTTTGGTTCCGTATTTCTTTGCCAGAATTTTTGATTTCAGGTCTAAATTTTTGACACTGACCTGATTTTTTTTTATTTTGGCCTGAATTTTCCTTATTTTTGACAAAATTTTCGATTTATTTGTTAAAATTTGCGATTTTTTGGTTCTGTATTTTTTTAATACGGAACCAAAAAATCAAAATCAAATAAAAACCGATCAATACAAACATTCTGGCCTATACAGAATTTTTGATTTTAGGTATAAATTTTTGACTCCTACCTGTTTTGTGTTATTTTGGCCTGAATTTTCCTTATTTTTGACAAAATTTTCGATTTATTTGTTAAAGTTTGCAATTTTTTCGTTCCCTATTTTTTATTTTTAGGCCAGAATTTATTTATTTATTCGTTTACGGCCAAGCCATTTTAATTACAATAATTACAATATAGCATAATATAGATACAATATAAAAAGGTATTAACCTAAATGAAATACATATACAATTTAAAAAGAATTTGTGATTTTAGGTCTAAATTTTTTACTCTGGTCTGTTTTTTTTTTATTTAGGCCTGAATTTACCTTATTTTTGACAACATTTTCGATGTATTTGTTAAAATATACGATTTTTTGGTTCCGTATTTTTTATTTTTAGGCCAGAATTTTTTATTTTACGTCTCAATTTTTGATTTTTTGTTCTATATTTTAAATTTTTTAACCAATACTATTGAGTTATATGCGGGAATTTTTTTATTGTAGGTCTAATTTTTTTACTCCGACATGAATTTTTTTATTTGGCCTGAATTTTCCTTATTTTTTTTACAAAATTTTCAATTTATTTGTTAAAATTACCCAATTTTTTGGTTCCGTATTTTTTGTTTTTGGGCCAGAATTTTTGATTCTTTGTCCTATATTTTAAATTTTTTAACCAATATTTTTGAGTTATATGTGGGAATTGTTCAGTTTTTTCCTGTAATTTCGAGTTTTTTTATTTTTTGCACTTTACATCAAGAATTGCTTTTTATAATAATAATAATAATAATAATAATAATAATAATAATTTATTACACATAGGCCAACATATAC
Source organism: Ocypus olens (assembly GCA_910593695.2). NCBI lineage: Eukaryota > Metazoa > Arthropoda > Insecta > Coleoptera > Staphylinidae > Ocypus > Ocypus olens. The sequence goes on from OU343062.1 coordinate 48,035,365, forward strand.
AAAATTACATTATATATATTATTGCCCGAATTATATTATTTTTTTGCCATTATTTTCGAATTTTCGTCGAAATTTTAGTTATTTTTCAAAATACCTATTCACCATTGACTTTTTCAAAAAATTTGCTCAAGTCAATTCATTCAATTTATTCCGTTCATAAAACTGAACCACTTTGCCAATTTTTTAATAATAATATAATAAATCATCTTTATTTTTACAATTATAAATAAATAATTTTTTTTTTTAAATAAATATACAAAGTGGCCTCAAACACAACACATACAATAATATACATACAGACAGTGTAAACATACCTAGAAATAAACAAGTTCATTCAAATTTGAAAAATTTAACCGTTTCTCCGTATCTCATAGTTTCCAGGACATTTAAAAAAAAATCACTCTGTATAAACAAGGATCGCAAAACGTTGCTACATTTTTCTGATTTCACCGAATAACATAAAATTATGAAACTTTGCAATGGTAACGATTAAATTGGTTGGTTTAATCCCAAACGGATATTCATGAATGCATTTCGTTCGTTTCAGTTGTTCGACGATGTGATATTCTTGTTCTTCGCCCTGGAGATGACGGTGAAGATGGTGGCGATGGGAGTCTGGGGCAAGGGGGCGTATCTGGCGGACTCCTGGAATCGGCTGGACATGTTCATCGTCTTGGCCGGCGGTTTGGAGTATTGCCTGAACGTGGAGAACATCAACTTGTCGGCCATCAGGACGATACGAGTGCTGAGGCCTCTCAGGGCCATCAACAGAATTCCAAGTAAGTGTATATTTCTTTAATTAAGCACAAGATGCGTTAAAGACTTTGTGTCCAGTTATTAATTGATTGTATTTTTGGTCATTGGTCCATCTATACCGGGTGTTGTCTTGGCGGACGCAACATAGGAAATCGCATGTTAATTTTGAAGTGTTCAAATATTGGCTCCCCTATTTATTTTAGAGACAAAATGTATTTAACTTTTTTGTAGAGGGAAAAATTCTGAATTTAATAATGTTCACACTTAACACTTTACGTTTCTCTAAGTTGAAATAATTAAGAAAAAGTAATGTGATTTTATAAATATGATGGCATGCCATGGAATTGAAACAACAATTGCGGATATCGGTATTTTTTTAACGTTAATTTGTCGTTTTACCTAAATTTTAATAAAGCCAATTGAATGAAAAATTAAGTCATTAATTAGCCTATCTAAAGAAATGAACGCCTTTTGTTTGAAAATATTTTTCTTAAAATCATTGGAAAAAAAAAACGTTTATAATACGGGTAAATTATTGTACACGTTGTTGGACGGTTTGTGTCGCCGCTGTCTTGTGCCGAAAATTTACATTTAAAGTGGATCGTGTGTGAATTTCCCGGGAAAATCGGGGAAATGCGACGCGTGCTAGAACGTCGACTTATCTTAAAGGAAAAACCCCAAATATCGCATCGCCTAGTACGTTTCCGCCAGAAAACCGGAAAACTTCCGCCGCCCACTTCATCTCGAAATCCCTTTTATCCAACACCACTTGTTGCAGATAAATTAGAGATAAGATTTTTGACGCCCCTTAAAGTGAAAATATTTCCCAATACTGTGGATTTAATGATGCACGAAATACGACTCATTATGAGACTACAATAAATTTTTCTACTTATTGTTACATCAAAAATTGTTTAATAATAATAAAAAAATAATACTTTATTGTCCTTTCTTCGATCTCATCTAGAGTACAGTTCATTAGTTTGATTCCCATTTTATGACACTCATATTGCCTAATTATTGTGTGTGAAATTTTTGTTGTTGATGGTAAACTTTAAAATTCCTGTAATTACTTATTTTTCCTTCCCTCCTTTACGCCACGCTATCAAACATCCTCCAGCTTTAGGTGAAAAAATAGTCAGTCCGTACGTGTCTACAGCGATCTTCTCTCGTGCGGATTTCTTCCGCCCTTTATCCACCCCCCTTTTTTTTCGTTCTCCGTGAAAAATTTACGGCCCCTTCTACGCGTTAGCACCGCCGTCTCATCAATAACATCCCCGCCTTCAACAACGTGTATTCCGCGTTTGTTCTCTCCCCATCTTCCGAAACTTACGTGCCCACACGGACCCAGACACGTGTGTACACGTAATTCTGTAGGGTCCTCTCGAGTCCGCAAGAAACCCTCATGTCAGCGAGATGACAGATGTCGGAAGTGCTCTCGAAACGGTACAAAGGGTTCTCCGTCATATCCCGAGGAGGTCCTCGCTTCCCTCGGCCAACGCGATCCACAACAATGTGCGCAGATTTCTACCTTATCCATTTGCTAATACAATAAGAATTGTATAGAATTGTAACTGTCCTTTCAATAATTTTCAATGGAGATTTAGAAATTTGAAGATTTTCGTTTTAATTTTTTGAGTCCTTGAATGAAAACATCGCAGAAAAAAATATAAAATGCGCAGACAAAATTCCATAAAAAATCATCCTCAATGGCTGAAGTATAGCTAATTCAAAATCAATTTGGTTTTTGTAAATTCAACAATTTTTAATGGAGATATGAATTTTTGAAAATTTTAATTTTTTTGAGCACTTGAATGATAACATCACAGAAAAAAATATAAAACGCGTAGAAAAAATTTAAAAAAAATCATCCTCAATGGCCGAAGTATAGCTAATTCAAAATCAATTTGGTTTTTGTAAATTCAACAATTTTTAATGGAGATATGAATTTTTGAAAATTTTAGTTTTATTTTTTTGAACACTTGAATGAAAACATCGCAGAAAAAAATATAAAACGCGGGGACAAAATTCCATAAAAAATCATCTTCATTGGCTGAAGTATGGCTTATTCAAAATCAATTTGGTTTTTGTAAATTCAACAATTTTTAATGGAGATATGAATTTTTGAAAATTTTCGTTTTATTTTTTGAGCACTTGAATGAAAACATCACAGAAAAAAATATAAAACGCTTAAAAAAGTTCCATAAAAAATCATCCTCAATGGCCGAAGTATAGCTAATTCAAAATCACTTTGGTTTTTGTAAATTCAACAATTTTTAATGGAGATATGAAGTTTTGAAAATTTTCGTTTTAATTTTTTGAGCACTTGAATAAAAACATCGCCGACAAAAAAATAAAACGCGCAGACAAAATTCCATAAAAAATCATCCTCAATTGCCGAAGTATAGCTAATTCAAAATCAATTTGGTTTTTGTAAATTCAACAATTTTTAATGCCGATGTGGATTTTTGAAAATTTTAGTTTTATTTTTTTAAGCACTTGAATGAAAACATCGCAGAAAAAAATATAAAACGCGCCGACAAAATTCCATAAAAAATCATTCACAATGGCTGAAGTATAGCTAATTCAAAATTAATTTGGTTTTTGTAAATTCAACAATTTTTAATGCCGATGTGGATTTTTGAAAATTTTAGTTTTATTGTTTTGAGCACTTGAATGAAAACACCGCAGAAAAAATATTAAACGCGTAGAAAAAATTCCATCAAAAATAATCCTCAATGGTCGAAGGATAGCTAATTCAAAATCAATTTGGTTTTCGTAAATTCAACAAATTTTAATGGAGATATAAAGTTTTGAAAATTTTCGTTTAATTTTTTGAGCACTTGTTTGAAAACATCGCAGAAAAAAATATAAAACGCGCAGACAAAATTCCATAAAAAATCATCCTCAATGGGCGAAGTATAGCTAATTCAAAATCAATTCGATTTTTGTAAATTCAACAATTTTTATTAGAGATATGAATTTTTGAAAATTTACGTTTTAATTTTTTGAGCACTTGAATGAAAACATCGCAAGAAAATATAAAACGCGCAAACAAAATTCCATAAAAAATCATCCTCAGCGGCCGAAGTATAGCTAATTCAAAATCATTTTGGTTTTCGTAAATTCAACAATTTTGAACGAAGATATGAATTTTTGAAAATTTTAGTTTTATTTTTTTGAGCACTTGAATGAAAACATCGCAGAAAAAATATAAAACGCGCAGAAAAAATTCCATAAAAAATCATACACAATGACCGAAGTATAGCTAATTCAAAATCAATTTAGTTTTTGTAAATTCAACAATTTTTAATGGAGATATGGATTTTTGAAAATTTTAGTTTTATTTTTTTGAGCACTTGAATGAAAACATCGCAGAAAAAAATATAAAACACGCAGACAAAATTCCATAAAAATCATCCTCAACGGCCGAAGTATAGCTAATTCAAAATCATTTTGGTTTTCGTAAATTCAACAATTTCTATTAGAGATATGAATTTTTGAAAATTTTAGTTATAATTTTTTGAGCACTTGAATGAAAACATCGCCGAAAAAAAATATAAAACGCGCGAACAAAATTCCATAAAAATCATCCTCAATGACCGAAGTATAGCTAATTCAAAATCAATTTGGTTTTTGTAAATTCAACAATTTTTATTAGAGATATGAATTTTTGAAAATTTTAGTTATAATTTTTTGAGCACTTAAATGCAAACATCGGCGAAAAAAAATATAAAACGCCCAGACAAAATTCCATAAAAAATCATCCTCAATGGCTGAAGTATAGCTAATTCAAAATCAATTTGGTTTTTGTAAATTCAACAATTTTTAATGGAGATATCAATTTTTTAAGATTTTCGTTCTAATTTTTTGAGCACTTGAATGAAAACATCGCATAAAAAATATAAAACGCGCAGACAAAATTCCATAAAAAATCATCCTCAATGGCCGAAGTATAGCTAATTCAAAATCAATTTGGTTTTTGTAAATTTAACAATTTTTATTAGAGATATGAATTTTTGAAAATTTTCGTTTAAATTTTTTGAGCACTTGAATAAAAACATCGCCGACAAAAAAATAAAACGCGCAGACAAAATTCCATTAAAAATCATCCTCAATGGCCGAAGTATAGCTAATTCAAAACAATTTGGTTTTTGTAAATTCAACAATTTTTAATGGAGATATGAATTTTTGAAAATTTTAGTTTTATTTTTTGAGCGCTTTAATGAAAACATTGCAAAAAAATATAAAACGCGCAAACAAAATTCCATAAAAATCTTCCTCAATGACCGAAGTATAGCTTATTCAAAATCAATTTGGTTTTTGTAAATTCAACAATTTTTAATGGAGATATGGATTTTTGAAAATTTTAGTTTTATTTTTCTGAGCACTTGAATGAAAACATCGCAAAAACATATAAAACGCACAGACAAAATTCCATAAAAAATCATCCTCAATGGCTGAAGTATAGCTAATTCAAAATCAATTTGGTTTTTGTAAATTCAACAATTTTTAATGGAGATATGAATTTTTGAATATTTTAGTTTTATTTTTTGAGCACTTGAATGAAAACATCGCAGAAAAAATATAAAACGCGCTGACAAAAATCCATAAAAAATCATCCACAATGGCCGAAGTATAGCTAATTCGAAATCAATTTGGTTTTAGTAAATTCAACAATTTTTAATGGAGATATGAATTTTTGAAAATTTTCGTTTAATTTTTTTTGAGCACTTGAATGAAAACATCGCAGGAAAAAATATAAAACGCGCAAACGAAATTCCATAAAAATCTTCCTCAATGACTGAAGTATAGCTTATTCAAAATCAATTTGGTTTTTGTAAATTCAACAATTTTTAATGGAGATATGGATTTTTGAAAATTTTAGTTTAATTTTTTGAGCACTTGAATGAAAACATCGCAGAAAAAAATATAAAACGCGCGGACAAAATTCCATAAAAAATCATCCTCAATGGCTGAAGTATAGCTAATTCAAAATCAATTTGGTTTTTGTTAATTCAACAATTTTTAATGGAGATATGAATTTTTGAAAATTTTAGTTTTTTTTTGAGCACTTGAATGAAAATAAAACGCGCAGACAAAATTCCATAAAAATCATCCACAATGGCCGAAGTATAGCTAATTCAAAATCAGTTTGGTTTTTGTAAATTCAACCATTTTTAATAGAGATATGAATTTTTGAAAATTTTCGTTTTATTTTTTTGCGCACTTGAATGAAAACACCGCAGAAAAAAATATAAAACGCGCAGACAAAATTCCATAAAAATCATTCTCAATGGCTGAAGTATAGCTAATTCAAAATCAATTTGGTTTTTGTAAATTCAACAATTTTTAATGGAAATATGAATTTTTGAAAATTTTAGTTTTATTTTTTTGAGCACTTGAATGAAAACATCGCAGAAAAAATATAAAACGCGCAGACAAAATTCCATAAAAAATCATCCTTAATGGCCGAAGTATAGCTAATTCAAAATCAATTTGGTTTTTGTAAATTCAACAATTTTTAATGGAAATATGAATTTTTGAAAATTTTAGTTTTATTTTTTTGCGCACTTGAATGAAAACACCGCAGAAAAAAATATAAAACGCGCAGACAAAATTCCATAAAAATCATTCTCAATGGCTGAAGTATAGCTAATTCAAAATCAATTTGGTTTTTGTAAATTCAACAATTTTTAATGGAGATATGATATTTTGAAAACTTTAGTTTTTTTTTTTGAGCACTTGAATGAAAATAAAACGCGCAGACAAAATTCCATAAAAAATCATCCTCAATTGCCGATGTATAGCTAATTCAAAATCAATTTGGTTTTTGTAAATTCAACAACTTTTAACTAAGATATGGATTCTTGAAAATTTAAGTTTAATTTTTTGAGCACTTGAATAAAAACATTGCAGAAAAAAATATAAAACGCGCAGACAAAATTCATAAAAAATCATCCTTAATGGCCAAAGTATAGCTAATTCAAAATAAATTTGATTTTTGTAAATTCAACAATTTTTATTAGAGATATGGATTTTTGAAAATTTTAGTTTTATTTTTTTGAGCACTTGTATGAAAACATCGCAGAAAACAATATAAAACGCGCAGACAAAATTCCATAAAAAATCATCCTCAATTGCCGATGTATAGCTAATTCAAAATCAATTTGGGTTTTCTAAATTCAACAATTTTTATTAGAGATATGAATTTTTGAAAATTTTCGTTTTAATTTTTTGAGCACTTGAATGAAAACATCGCTGAAAAAAATATAAAACGCGTAGAAAAAATTTCATAAAAAATCATCCTCAATGGCCGAAGTATAGCTAATTCAAAATCAATTTGGTTTTTGTGAATTCAACAATTTTTAATGGAGATATGATTTTTTTTAATTCTCGCTCGGAATATAATTATCAATAAATGGTGTCTTGTTTGAATAATTGCGTTTCGGCAAAGTTTCTTGAGTAATTTCACGGACGATCGGAGGTCCCTCTCGCCCGAACGATTTCGGTCCTTCTTCCGCTCCGCAGAACAGCCAGGAAATGTTAATGTCGGTGGAACGTACGTCCCTTAAATTTCTCGGCGATGCCTCATTTGGTAACTTCATTAGTTATTGCCGGGAATATAACTTGATTGCATAATTTTAACTCCCGCGCAAATTACTCTCGTATTATTTAAGAAAATTTTCACATAAAAAAAAGTTCACAAACGGAATTTGTAAAAAGTGAAATCGCAACTCTAATTGAACTTTTATCGCAATATACAAGAAATCTTAGGAGAGTAACACGTTACCTGCACACGCGTCTTCCGTAAAATTGTCGTCAATTATCACAATCTTAAATTTCCGCGATTTTTCTGTTAAAATAATATAAATGGCGCAACATCATAGGAAAGCAATATTTTTTAGTGTAAATTAAAGGAAAATTTAGAAACTCAATTTTCGGTTACTAGTGATGGTTACTCGCGCAACCAGCGTAGTAACTTTGTTAATAACATTATTTTCAGTGATAAAGTGATAACAACAAAGTTACTAGTTTTATTTGAATTATTCAAAATGTATCTTCTTCTTCTTCTTCTTCTTCTACGGTTGGCTCTACAATTCTGGGTGGGTTTTGGTCTGCTCCACGAAGTGAAAGCTTCCACAATTACTTATTTAATAATTTCTTAAATAATCCTCACACCCCCAAAAATTTAATGCGAAAAATAATATCCGAACATATGTTTTCCTTTTGTCACTTTCACTCAAATGTATAGCCGTTTGAACAGCGAAAACACATTTGCGAATTTACATAAATTGCGGTGGGTCCTCTTTGAAACCGAAAATGCTGGCAGCGGGAATATTAAAAAGAAAAAAAAATGACCGCAAGCAAATCCCCTTTCGGTCGCCGACCGCCGGAATATTATTATTTTCCCTTTAATGTTTCCAAAAAAGAATTATCCCATTCGCGCCGGATATTTGCGATGCAAAGTCGGCGATCCGAAAGTGGAATAATCGCCCAAAAATTTAAATTTCAACAATTTGACGCGAAAAAAAGAAATGGTGATGCGGCCATCATGTTACTTTCTCCGATTTATCTACATCACAGTTATTTTTGTATGAAAATAATATTTTATATTAATACATGAAATGGTATAGTTGACCGAAAGATATAAGGCGTTTATGGCCTTTTACGGTATTTAACTTTATTTTATGATAGTGGCAGATAACAGTGTTGTGGGTGTTAAAAAAATAAAATCTTACAATCAGAAATTATCGCCAGAGTGTTAAATTTATCGGACCATGCATAGCCACGCATGGTTCCTCAAGGTTCTAATCTTGGACCAATCATTTTTTTCATCACACATTAATAATCAGGCTCGCGTACAAAATCTATTTTTTTTCTAAAATATCTTCGTTAGTGCTTAGTGTGCGCGTAAAAAAAAAACAATAAGGTAGACACCATCCTTTCAATTTTCTCTCTCGAGTTCAGGACCAGACCGCAGAAATTCTTATCTCTTCCGTAGATTCAATTATCCCATTCGCACATTATCTACGGCCCGAGATCAGACAATGGGGGACGATTTAATCCGGAGGCGATATATTTAATCATTAAAACGCTGGCAACACCATCACAACTAATTTTCTTCGGGACTGATTTAATTAACGAGTGGCTTTATCAAGCGCCCTGGATTCGCGGACCAGAATTGAATTATCAGGAGCTTAATTAATTCATATCCTTCACATCCCACTTTTGAAGTATTCCATTAGCTTTAATTGTACGCATTCTAACTAATCTAATAGGTGGAATTGTGTTCTGTTTTCTAACCCACACGCTCCGTTCGCGTGGGATTATTTCGAAATCTAGGGATGGGGTGTTTGCTGATTTTTGCAAAACCATAATCCTCAATGTGTTTTGAGTAAATTTAACGAGTTTCAAGTCGGTGGCAATTGTTTTTATATTTTTCCCCAATTTTTCAAATAATTTCCACCTTTCCGAAACCACACGCTCCGTTCGCGTGGGATTATTCCGAAATCTAGGGATGGGGTGTTTGCTGATTTTTGCAAAAACATAATCCTCAATGTGTTTTGAGTAAATTTGACGAGTTTCAAGTCGGTGGCAATTGTTTTTATATTTTTCCCCAATTTTTCAAATTATTTCCACCTTTCCGAAACCACGCGCTCCGTTCGCGTGGGATTATTCCGAAATCTAGGGATGTGGTGTTTGCTGATTTTTGCAAAACCATAATCCTCAATGTGTTTTGAGTAAATTTAACGAGTTTCAAGTCGGTGGCAATTGTTTTTATATTTTTCCCCAATTTTTCAAATAATTTCCACCTTTCCGAAACCACACGCTCCGTTCGCGTGGGATTATTTCGAAATCTAGGGATGTGGTGTTTGCTGATTTTTGCAAAACCATAATCCTCAATGTGTTTTGAGTAAATTTAACGAGTTTCAAGTCGGTGGCAATTGTTTTTATATTTTTCCCCAATTTTTCAAATAATTTCCACCTTTCCGAAACCACACGCTCCGTTCGCGTGGGATTATTTCGAAATCTAGGGATGTGGTGTTTGCTGATTTTTGCAAAACCATAATCCTCAATGTGTTTTGAGTAAATTTAACGAGTTTCAAGTCGGTGGCAATTGTTTTTATATTTTTCCCCAATTTTTCAAATAATTTCCACCTTTCCGAAACCACACGCTCCGTTCGCGTGGGATTATTTCGAAATCTAGGGATGTGGTGTTTGCTGATTTTTGCAAAACCATAATCCTCAATGTGTTTTGAGTAAATTTAACGAGTTTCAAGTCGGTGGCAATTGTTTTTATATTTTTCCCCAATTTTTCAAATTATTTCCACCTTTCCGAAACCACGCGCTCCGTTCGCGTGGGATTATTTCGAAATCTAGGGATGTGGTGTTTGCTGATTTTTGCAAAAACATAATCCTCAATGTGTTTTGAGTAAATTTAACGAGTTTCAAGTCGGTGGCAATTGTTTTTATATTTTTCCCCAATTTTTCAAATAATTTCCACCTTTCCGAAACCACACGCTCCGTTCGCGTGGGATTATTTCGAAATCTAGGGATGTGGTGTTTGCTGATTTTTGCAAAACCATAATCCTCAATGTGTTTTGAGTAAATTTAACGAGTTTCAAGTCGGTGGCAATTGTTTTTATATTTTTCCCCAATTTTTCAAATAATTTCCACCTTTCCGAAACCACACGCTCCGTTCGCGTGGGATTATTTCGAAATCTAGGGATGTGGTGTTTGCTGATTTTTGCAAAAACATAATCCTCAATGTGTTTTGAGTAAATTTAACGAGTTTCAAGTCGGTGGCAATTGTTTTTATATTTTTCCCCAATTTTTCAAATAATTTCCACCTTTCCGAAACCACACGCTCCGTTCGCGTGGGATTATTTCGAAATCTAGGGATGTGGTGTTTGCTGATTTTTGCAAAACCATAATCCTCAATGTGTTTTGAGTAAATTTAACGAGTTTCAAGTCGGTGGCAATTGTTTTTATATTTTTCCCCAATTTTTCAAATAATTTCCACCTTTCCGAAACCACACGCTCCGTTCGCGTGGGATTATTTCGAAATCTAGGGATGTGGTGTTTGCTGATTTTTGCAAAACCATAATCCTCAATGTGTTTTGAGTAAATTTAACGAGTTTCAAGTCGGTGGCAATTGTTTTTATATTTTTCCCCAATTTTTCAAATAATTTCCACCTTTCCGAAACCACACGCTCCGTTCGCGTGGGATTATTTCGAAATCTAGGGATGTGGTGTTTGCTGATTTTTGCAAAACCATAATCCTCAATGTGTTTTGAGTAAATTTGACGAGTTTCAAGTCGGTGGCAATTGTTTTTATATTTTTCCCCAATTTTTCAAATTATTTCCACATTTCCGAAACCACACGCTCCGTTCGCGTGGGATTATTTCGAAATCTAGGGATGTGGTGTTTGCTGATTTTTGCAAAACCATAATCCTCAATGTGTTTTGAGTAAATTTAACGAGTTTCAAGTCGGTGGCAATTGTTTTTATATTTTTCCCCAATTTTTCAAATAATTTCCACCTTTCCGAAACCACACGCTCCGTTCGCGTGGGATTATTTCGAAATCTAGGGATGTGGTGTTTGCTGATTTTTGCAAAACCATAATCCTCAATGTGTTTTGAGTAAATTTGACGAGTTTCAAGTCGGTGGCAATTGTTTTTATATTTTTCCCCAATTTTTCAAATAATTTCCACCTTTCCGAAACCACACGCTCCGTTCGCGTGGGATTATTTCGAAATCTAGGGATGTGGTGTTTGCTGATTTTTGCAAAACCATAATCCTCAATGTGTTTTGAGTAAATTTGACGAGTTTCAAGTCGGTGGCAATTGTTTTTATATTTTTCCCCAATTTTTCAAATTATTTCCACATTTCCGAAACCACACGCTCCGTTCGCGTGGGATTATTTCGAAATCTAGGGATGTGGTGTTTGCTGATTTTTGCAAAAACATAATCCTCAATGTGTTTTGAGTAAATTTAACGAGTTTCAAGTCGGTGGCAATTGTTTTTATATTTTTCCCCAATTTTTCAAATAATTTCCACCTTTCCGAAACCACACGCTCCGTTCGCGTGGGATTATTTCGAAATCTAGGGATGGGGTGTTTGCTGATTTTTGCAAAACCATAATCCTCAATGTGTTTTGAGTAAATTTAACGAGTTTCAAGTCGGTGGCAATTGTTTTTATATTTTTCCCCAATTTTTCAAATAATTTCCACCTTTCCGAAACCACACGCTCCGTTCGCGTGGGATTATTTCGAAATCTAGGGATGTGGTGTTTGCTGATTTTTGCAAAACCATAATCCTCAATGTGTTTTGAGTAAATTTGACGAGTTTCAAGTCGGTGGCAATTGTTTTTATATTTTTCCCCAATTTTTCAAATAATTTCCACCTTTCCGAAACCACACGCTCCGTTCGCGTGGGATTATTTCGAAATCTAGGGATGTGGTGTTTGCTGATTTTTGCAAAAACATAATCCTCAATGTGTTTTGAGTAAATTTAACGAGTTTCAAGTCGGTGGCAATTGTTTTTATATTTTTCCCCAATTTTTCAAATTATTTCCACATTTCCGAAACCACACGCTCCGTTCGCGTGGGATTATTTCGAAATCTAGGGATGTGGTGTTTGCTGATTTTTGCAAAAACATAATCCTCAATGTGTTTTGAGTAAATTTAACGAGTTTCAAGTCGGTGGCAATTGTTTTTATATTTTTCCCCAATTTTTCAAATAATTTCCACCTTTCCGAAACCACACGCTCCGTTCGCGTGGGATTATTTCGAAATCTAGGGATGTGGTGTTTGCTGATTTTTGCAAAACCATAATCCTCAATGTGTTTTGAGTAAATTTGACGAGTTTCAAGTCGGTGGCAATTGTTTTTATATTTTTCCCCAATTTTTCAAATTATTTCCACCTTTCCGAAACCACGCGCTCCGTTCGCGTGGGATTATTTCGAAATCTAGGGATGTGGTGTTTGCTGATTTTTGCAAAAACATAATCCTCAATGTGTTTTGAGTAAATTTAACGAGTTTCAAGTCGGTGGCAATTGTTTTTATATTTTTCCCCAATTTTTCAAATTATTTCCACCTTTCCGAAACCACGCGCTCCGTTCGCGTGGGATTATTTCGAAATCTAGGGATGGTGTTTGCTGATTTTTGCAAAAACATAATCCTCAATGTGTTTTGAGTAAATTTGACGAGTTTCAAGTCGGTGGCAATTGTTTTTATATTTTTCCCCAATTTTTCAAATTATTTCCACCTTTCCGAAACCACGCGCTCCGTTCGCGTGGGATTATTTCGAAATCTAGGGATGGTGTTTGCTGATTTTTGCAAAAACATAATCCTCAATGTGTTTTGAGTAAATTTGACGAGTTTCAAGTCGGTGGCAATTGTTTTTATATTTTTCCCCAATTTTTCAAATTATTTCCACATTTCCGAAACCACACGCTCCGTTCGCGTGGGATTATTTCGAAATCTAGGGATGGTGTTTGCTGATTTTTGCAAAAACATAATCCTCAATGTGTTTTGAGTAAATTTGACAAGTCTCATGTCGGTGGCAATTGTTTTTATATTTTTTCCCAATTTTTAAAATTATTTCCACCTTTCCGAAACCACACGCTCCGTTCGCGTGGGATTATTCCGAAATCTAGGGATGGGGTGTTTGCTGATTTTTGCAAAAACATAATCCTCAATGTGTTTTGAGTAAATTTGACAAGTCTCATGTCGGTGGCAATTGTTTTTATATTTTTTCCCAATTTTTAAAATAATTTCCACATTTCCGAAACCACACGCTCCGTTCGCGTGGGATTATTCCGAAATCTAGGGATGGGGTGTTTGCTGATTTTTGCAAAAACATAATCCTCAATGTGTTTTGAGTAAATTTGACAAGTCTCATGTCGGTGGCAATTGTTTTTATATTTTTTCCCAATTTTTAAAATTATTTCCACCTTTCCGAAACCACACGCTCCGTTCGCGTGGGATTATTCCGAAATCTAGGGATGGGGTGTTTGCTGATTTTTGCAGAAACATAATCCTCAATGTGTTTTGAGTAAATTTGACGAGTTTCAAGTCGGTGGCAATTGTTTTTATATTTTTCCCCAATTTTTAAAATTATTTCCACCTTTCCGAAACCACGCGCTCCGTTCGCGTGGGATTATTTCGAAATCTAGGGATGGTGTTTGCTGATTTTTGCAAAAACATAATCCTCAATGTGTTTTGAGTAAATTTGACGAGTTTCAAGTCGGTGGCAATTGTTTTTATATTTTTCCCCAATTTTTCAAATTATTTCCACCTTTCCGAAACCACGCGCTCCGTTCGCGTGGGATTATTTCGAAATCTTGGGATGGTGTTTGCTGATTTTTGCAAAAACATAATCCTCAATGTGTTTTGAGTAAATTTGAGGAGTTTCAAGTCGGTGGCAATTGTTTTTATATTTTTCCCCAATTTTTCAAATTATTTCCACATTTCCGAAACCACACGCTCCGTTCGCGTGGGATTATTTCGAAATCTAGGGATGGTGTTTGCTGATTTTTGCAAAAACATAATCCTCAATGTGTTTTGAGTAAATTTGACAAGTCTCATGTCGGTGGCAATTGTTTTTATATTTTTTCCCAATTTTTAAAATTATTTCCACCTTTCCGAAACCACACGCTCCGTTCGCGTGGGATTATTCCGAAATCTAGGGATGGGGTGTTTGCTGATTTTTGCAAAAACATAATCCTCAATGTGTTTTGAGTAAATTTGACAAGTCTCATGTCGGTGGCAATTGTTTTTATATTTTTTCCCAATTTTTAAAATAATTTCCACATTTCCGAAACCACACGCTCCGTTCGCGTGGGATTATTCCGAAATCTAGGGATGGGGTGTTTGCTGATTTTTGCAAAAACATAATCCTCAATGTGTTTTGAGTAAATTTGACGAGTTTCAAGTCGGTGGCAATTGTTTTTATATTTTTCCCCAATTTTTCAAATTATTTCCACCTTTCCGAAACCACGCGCTCCGTTCGCGTGGGATTATTTCGAAATCTAGGGATGGTGTTTGCTGATTTTTGCAAAAACATAATCCTCAATGTGTTTTGAGTAAATTTGACGAGTTTCAAGTCGGTGGCAATTGTTTTTATATTTTTCCCCAATTTTTCAAATTATTTCCACCTTTCCGAAACCACGCGCTCCGTTCGCGTGGGATTATTTCGAAATCTAGGGATGGTGTTTGCTGATTTTTGCAAAAACATAATCCTCAATGTGTTTTGAGTAAATTTTGCAGAGTTTCAAGTCGGTGGCTTGTTCTTTTTTTTCGGTTTACATAATCGCCGACGACGATTACATCCATAAAACGTCCATCGCGATTATCAGAAGTTAACGACACGAGACGAGGACGGACTCGTAAAGAAGAAAAGTACCGAAGATGACTCCGGCGTATCCAGTGGGCCGTTAAACGCCCCGTCGGTGGTCTTTTGTTACAATATTTGTTTAATCGGTGTTCGTCTGTTCTGCGGGCGAATCGAACCTGTCGTCGGCTTTGTGTTTGTCCAATCGATCGCAGGCCGAGGACGGGGGGGGAGGGGAGGGGAGGGGGTGGTTGAAAAATTGAAAAATGATCAAACGGGTCTAACATGTGCTGTGTGGATGTTTAATGATGTTGTTTAGAAAGGGATGTAAAAAAGTTTGCTACAACTATCACAGATTTATTGTTGAATTTTTGGCGATGGTTAAAGGCTGCAAAATACATTTTCAATGTTAATTCAATTCAATTCAATTCTTTATTAATGCATTAACATATATATATGTTTTACATACGTTATAAAATATGGTAATGGGTAATTCGATGATGATAAGATTAAAAAAAAAGTAGCTAGAATTTTAAACTAATCTGGTTATGAAATAAACGAAAAATAACGAAACAGGTTTTTCCGGAATTTTCCATCAAAAACTTTCGACTAGATTTCCTTAATTTTCCCGAAATCCCCTCGATGAATTTTAATATTATTTTTCAGAATACATTCCCGACAGATGTGGCTGTAAAACGAAACGAAAGAAAAATAACAAAATGGGTCATCACTGGTTTTTCAGGAATTTCCCATTAAAAACTTTCGTCTAAATTTCCTTAATTTTCCCGAAATCTCCTCAACGAATTTTAATACATTCTTCAGAATAAATTCTAGACAGATATAGCTGTAAAGCAAAAGAAAAATAATTCATTAGTTTTCATCAAAATCGCTAGATAGCAAAATGACAACTCTCTTAATTTTACCGTTGATAAATTTCAATAAAACTCTTAATAAACCACAGTTTTATACTAATGATAAATGTATGAAAGCGCCAGTAATTTTTTTTTCTTTTAATTTTAATGTTTTTTGAACCCGCGCACGCGGAAATATCGACATTTTCGCACCGTCCGAATTTAATTTCAGGAAGCAACGGCGCGCGCCTGGTCAATTTGAATATTATGCCCTCGCCTCGACTTTATTTGCATTCCAAAGGTTGAAAAAAAAATAGGGCGCACTTAACGGCACGAAATTAAAAAGCGAGTACGGCGATGTGCATTTATGGTGGAAGCGCCGGGCGCTTTCATTATAACCGCGTTACAGGATGGTGTTTAATTCGAACCGGAAATTTTCCGTAATGTAATTTCGTGTGTGTGTGTGATTATTGTGTGTCCGTTACGTGATCAAATTTTTGCGTTATAATTAATTCAATTATAAGATGTTAATTATTACAACGACAAAATAAATATTTACGGCGGAAATTTAAGTTCCCGGCGCATCGACCATACGAACAATTAATAAATGTAATTAAATAAATAAATAATAATTGAAGATTCCCCGTATATAGCAGAATCAATTATTATTTATTTATTTAATTATGTTAATACTCCGTAATTCGGGAAATCATCGAATTAATAAATGAATTCATGTAGTTGTGTTCCCGGCGCATTCACCATAAAAAAATAGTTGTCTGTAAAATAGAATTTTGATGCCAAGGATGATTTCCTTAACGCGAAGGGGAGCGATCCGGGCGTGAGAAAAGGACAAATCATCAGAATAATTGGCCGAACCGGAAAATCACGCAAAGTTGAAGACAGATCGTAAATCAAATTTTGATAAGGCAGCGTTTCCAATTCGCCGCCGATCGAATTCGAAAGAGATCCTTTGTATTTGCCGGGAAATGGAAACTTCAAAAGTGTTATTATTAAAATGTGAATTCCATCGATTCCCTTGATGTTTAAATAAATAAAAAAAAACATCAATTCGCGTTTTGTATTTATTGCGCTCTTCAATTTAAGGAAATTGTTATTAATGTTGAAATTTAAGGCGCGGATGGATCTTATTTTATCCTTCAACCACTTGAACACAAAACGGAATTTGTTGGTAATTGTTCATTTTGCAAGAATCAATATTATTTGCTCATTTCTTCGGTTTGTGTTTTTATAACTGAGAATATTTTTTTTGCTTTGGCGTGTTCGATTGTTTAATTAGGCAGAGGGTGGGCCCTATTCTATCCTCTCAATGGTGGGTGGGCCCCATTCTATCCTCTAATAAATTTAACGGGTGGAGGGTGTTCTCTATTCTATCCTCTAGGTGGAGGGTGGTGGAGGGTGGGCCCTGTTCTATCCTCTAGGTGGAGGGTGGGCCCTATTCTATCCTCTAGGTAGTGGGTAGGCCTAGGTGGTGGGTGGGCCCTATTCTATCCTCTTATAAGTTTAACATACAGCATGGTTTTCATAATTTTTCGATTTGCAAAAATTTTCCCGCTATACCCTTGGGAAAATCCTATTTTTATTCCCCTCCAAGTTTTTACTATAAAACATAAACCGGTATTAACTACTAATAATTAAAATTGAAAAACCTTACTTAAATAAATTCAATTTTTCAAATTAGAAACAACTTTACTTGTTGCAGAAAAAAATTCAATTTTTCAATTCACTTGAATTACAAATTATCGCATAGTAACGGTCGCAACCGTCACCTTCACTATCAAAATGTGTTTGTTAGTTCCGCAACGATGCAAGTAATGAAAAAATATCGTTTAATTATAAAATCGTTTAAAGTTCGCACGAAACGTGGATTAATCAAATGCTTTCCGTTTCGTTTTTTTTTTTTTTGCTTTTTTTTTTAATGTCCGTCTTTTATTAAGTATGATAATGAGTTTAGTCGTGCTCCACTTATTCCATGCAATAAAACACTTTGTTAGAACACAAACGAATTAAGCTCGCCACGCGATTATTCAGGCAAGTCGAGGGTAGCGCCGTGCGACCCTCTTAATTACGAAAATGGAAACTCGTGACACCTTTCATTTATACCGTGATGATGTAACTCGTAATTGGATTATTTAATAAATGGAAAACGCGTCGGATAAGCTTTTTTTTCCCCGACTCGAAGAAATAAACATGATTTAGATTGAAGCGTAGCAATCGTAAAATTTAATTTTGGCATAAATTCCGTTTCCGTACACCGATGAGAGGTAAAATTTCAAAACGCGTATATGAAAGGGCTAATGACTTAATTTTCAATTCAATTAATTTTAATAAAATTTTGGTAAACAGTCAAATTTTAATATTAAATAATAATAGTAAAAAATAAATATTTTCGTCAAAAAAAAATTTTTCCTAACGGAGAAAGTAAAAAATATATGCATTAATATGTGGTAGTAAAAATGCTGATTTGGCCATCATCTAGCTTTCTCCGTTTTGAATCTAAATTTGAATTAAATTTTTAGTTACAAAAAACTTGATTTTAGATGAAAATTCAAAATCGTAAAAAATCCATTATTACTTGGATTACTATCAATTGATTGAGCTTCAATTTAACAAAAAAAAAAGAAAATGTTGTGCATTTAATTTTGGAGAAATTTAAATGTGATTTTTTTTCAAGAGCGAGTGTATTTTTGTGGATGTCTCAAAAAATTTGATTTTTCTTAAAAATCGAAAATCGTTAAAAGTTGCAGTAGCGGTTAAATGATAAACAATTGATTAGGTTTTCATTTCATTAAAAAAAAATTAATGTTAATTGTTGAATTTCTTAAAAATTTTAGTTTTAAAGTTGCCTATGTGAATAATTTCCAAGTGTGGATGTCTCGAAAAATTTGATTTTTCTTAAAAATTGAAAGTCGCTAAAAGTTGCAGCAGTGGTTAAATGATAAACAATTGATTAGGTTTTCATTTCATTTAAAAAAAAAAATGTTAATTGTTGAATTTCTTAAAAATTTTAGTTTGAATGTTGCGCATGTGAATAATTTCCAAGTGTGGATGTCTCGAAAAATTTGATTTTTCTTAAAAATTGAAAATTGTTAAAAGTTGCTGTAATGGTTAAATGATAAACAATTGATTAGGTTTTCATTTCATTGAAAAAAATTAATGTTAATTGTTGAATTTCTTGAAAATTTTAGTATGAACGTTGCGTATGTGAATAATTTCCAAGTGTGGATGTCTCGAAAAATTTGGTTTTTCTTACAAATTGAAAATCATTAAAAGTTGCGGTAGTGGTTAAATGATAAACAATTGATTAGGTGTTTCTTTCATAAAAAAAAATTAATGTTAATTGTTGAATTTCTTAAAAATTTTAGTTTGAAAGTCGCGCATGTGAATAATTTACAAGTCTCGAAACATTTGATTTTTCTTAAAAATTCAAAATCGTCAAAACTTGCATTAGTACTTAAATTATAAACAATTGATAAGGTTCTCATTTTATTTATTAAAAAAATATTGTTAATTGTTGAATTTCTTAAAAATTTTAGTATGAAAGTTGAACATGTGAATAATTTCCAAGTCTCGAAAAATTTGATTTTTCTTAAAAATTTAAAATCGTCAAAACTTGCATTAGTACTTAAATTATAAACAATTGATAAGGTTCTCATTTTATTTATTAAAAAAATATTGTTAATTGTTGAATTTCTTAAAAATTTTAGTATGAAAGTCGCGCATGTGAATAATTTCCAAGTCTCGAAAAATTTGATTTTTCTTAAAAATTTAAAATCGTTAAAAGTTGCATTAGTGCTTAAATTATAAACAATTGATATGGTTTTCATTTTATTTATTAGAAAAAATTGTTAATTGTTGAATTTCTTAAAAATTTTAGTATGAAAGTTGCGCATGTGAATAATTTCCAAGTCTCGAAAAATTTGATTTTTCTTAAAAATGTAAAATCGTTAAAAGTTGCATCAGTGCTTAAATTATAAACAATTAATAAGGTTTTCATTTTATTTAATAAAAAATTAATGTTAATTGTTGAATTTCTTAAAAATTTTAGTTTGAAAGTTGCGCATGTGAATAATTTCCAAGTCTCGAAAAATTTGATTTTTCTTAAAAATTCAAAAACGGTAAGAGTTGCATCAGTGCTTAAATTATAAACAATTGATAATGTTTTCATTTTATTTATTAAAAAATTAATGTTAATTGTTGAATTTCTTAAAAATTTCGGTTTGAAAGTTGCGCATGTGAATAATTTCCAAGTCTCGAAAAATTTGATTTTTCTTAAAAATTGTAATTAGTTAAAAGTTGCATTAGTGCTTAAATTATAAACAATTAATAAGGTTTTCATTTTATTTAATAAAAAATTAATGTTAATTGTTGAATTTCTTAAAAATTTTAGTTTGAAAGTTGCGCATGTGAATAATTTCCAAGTCTCGAAAAATTTGATTTTTCTTAAAAATTCAAAAACGGTAAGAGTTGCATCAGTGCTTAAATTATAAACAATTGATAACGTTTTCATTTTATTTATTAAAAAATTAATGTTAATTGTTGAATTTCTTAAAAATTTCGGTTTGAAAGTTGCGCATGTGAATAATTTCCAAGTCTCGAAAAATTTGATTTTTCTTAAAAATTGTAATTAGTTAAAAGTTGCATTAGTGCTTAAATTATAAACAATTAATAAGGTTTTCATTTTATTTAATAAAAAATTAATGTTAATTGTTGAATTTCTTAAAAATTTTAGTTTGAAAGTTGCGCATGTGAATAATTTCCAAGTCTCGAAAAATTTGATTTTTCTTAAAAATTCAAAAACGGTAAGAGTTGCATCAGTGCTTAAATTATAAACAATTGATAATGTTTTCATTTTATTTATTAAAAAATTAATGTTAATTGTTGAATTTCTTAAAAATTTCGGTTTGAAAGTTGCGCATGTGAATAATTTCCAAGTCTCGAAAAATTTGATTTTTCTTAAAAATTGTAATTAGTTAAAAGTTGCATTAGTGCTTAAATTATAAACAATTAATAAGGTTTTCATTTTATTTAATAAAAAATTAATGTTAATTGTTGAATTTCTTAAAAATTTTAGTTTGAAAGTTGCGCATGTGAATAATTTCCAAGTCTCGAAAAATTTGATTTTTCTTAAAAATTCAAAAACGGTAAGAGTTGCATCAGTGCTTAAATTATAAACAATTGATAACGTTTTCATTTTATTTATTAAAAAATTAATGTTAATTGTTGAATTTCTTAAAAATTTCGGTTTGAAAGTTGCGCATGTGAATAATTTCCAAGTCTCGAAAAATTTGATTTTTCTTAAAAATTGTAATTAGTTAAAAGTTGCATTAGTGCTTAAATTATAAACAATTAATAAGGTTTTCATTTTATTTAATAAAAAATTAATGTTAATTGTTGAATTTCTTAAAAATTTTAGTTTGAAAATTGCGCATGTGAATAATTTCCAAGTCTCGAAAAATTTGATTTTTCTTAAAAATTCAAAATCGTTAAAAGTTGCATTAGTGCTTAAATTATAAACAATTGATAAGGTTCTCATTTTATTTATTAAAAAATTATTGTTAATTGTTGAATTTCTCAAAAATTTTAGTTTGAAAGTTGCGCATGTGAATAATTTCCAAGTCTCGAAAAATTTGATTTTTCTTAAAAATTGAAATTAGTTAAAAGTTGCATTAGTGCTTAAATTATAAACAATTGATAAGGTTTTCATTTTATTTATTAAAAAAATATTGTTAATTGTTGAATTTCTTAAAAATTTTAGTTTGAAAATTGCGCATGTGAATAATTTCCAAGTCTCGAAAAATTTGATTTTTCTTAAAAATTCAAAATCGTTAAAAGTTGCATTAGTGCTTAAATTATAAACAATTGATAAGGTTTTCATTTTATATAATTAAAAAATTATTGTTAATTGTTGAATTTCTTAAACATTTTAGGATGAAAGTTGTGTATGTGAATAATTTCCAAGTCTCGAAAAATTTGATTTTTCTTAAAAATTTAAAATCGTTAAAAGTTGCATTAGTGCTTAAATTATAAACAATTGATAAGGTTTTCATTTTAGTTATTAAAAAATTAATGTTAATTGTTGAATTTCTTAAAAATTTTAGTTTGAAAATTGCGCATGTGAATAATTTCCAAGTCTCGAAAAATTTGATTTTTCTTAAAAATTCAAAATCGTTAAAAGTTGCATTAGTGCTTAAATTATAAACAATTGATAAGGTTCTCATTTTATTTATTAAAAAATTATTGTTAATTGTTGAATTTCTCAAAAATTTTAGTTTGAAAGTTGCGCATGTGAATAATTTCCAAGTCTCGAAAAATTTGATTTTTCTTAAAAATTGAAATTAGTTAAAAGTTGCATTAGTGCTTAAATTATAAACAATTGATAAGGTTTTCATTTTATTTATTAAAAAAATATTGTTAATTGTTGAATTTCTTAAAAATTTTAGTATGAAAGTTGCGCATGTGAATAATTTCCAAGTCTCGAAAAATTTGATTTTTCTTAAAAATTTAAAATCGTTAAAATTTGCATTAGTGCTTAAATTATAAACAATTGATAAGGTTTTCATTTTATTTATTAAAAAATTAATGTTAATTGTTGAATTTCTTAAAAATTTTAGTTTGAAAATTGCGCATGTGAATAATTTCCAAGTCTCGAAAAATTTGATTTTTCTTAAAAATTGAAAATCGTTAAAAGTTGTATTAGTGCTTAAATTATAAACAATTGATAAGGTTTTCATTTTATTTATTAAAAAATTAATGTTAATTGTTGAATTTCTTAAAAATTTTAGTATGTGAATAATTTCCAAGTTTCGAAAAATTTGATTTTTCTTAAAAATTTAAAATCGCTAAAAGCTGCATTAGTGCTTAAATTATAAACAATTGATAAGGTTTTCATTTTATTTATTAAAAAGTTATTGTTAATTGTTGAATTTCTTAAAAATTTTAGTTTGACAGTTGCGCGTGTGAAAAATTAGATTTTTCTAAAAATTCGAAAACAATCAATTTTATCATCATAGACCATTAAAATCCTCATTTTACTCTTTATTTAATTATAAAAAATCGTCCGATCAAGTGGTTAATTTTTTTGTCCGTTGACAATTGTTTTTGACTGTTTCAATCATTTGTTCCCTTGGCAATGGTATTTGCAACTGTACAATTACAACGGCGACATTTTTCGCGGAATAAATTGCGTCCCCGAAAAGGGCACATGTGGGCGGAAATGAGTTACGGCCCGGGCGCGCTTAACGGCTCGAGCCGCGAGCTTTTTGTTTTTTGACCCTCCGCGTAATGAGCGCTTAAAATTGCCAGATTTACGAGGCACAATTAAAAGGTTCAAACGACTTACTGCACGTGTAAAACGTGCGTGCCCACGCGGAAATTTAAAATTACATTTTAAATTAAACGATTTAGAAAAAAAAGTAAATGTGCCGTTCGCGTTAATTTGTTTTAATAGCGTTTTGAGTGCGTGCAGTGATTTTTTCTGCGAGCGATAAGAATAGTAGGCTCTACAGCTTTTGTTTAACATGTTCAATGCGGCTACGGTGTTTGTATGACTTCGTAATAGGCGGTACGGGTCTTATAAACCCCGTACATTTTTTTTTTAAATTGTGTTACTGTAAACCGAATGGAGTTCTGCGAGCGATAAGAAAAGTAGGCTCTACAGATTTTGTTTAACATGTTCACTGCGGCTACGATGTTTGTATGACTTCATAATAGGCGGTACGGGTCATATAGACTACGTGCTGTTTTTTTTTTAATTGTGTTACTGCAAACCAAATAGAGTTCTGCGAGCGATAAGAAAAGTAGGCTCTACAGATTTTGTTTAACATGTTTAATGCGGCTACGGTGTTTGTATGACTTCGTAATAGGCGGTACGGGTCATATAAACCCCGTGCCGTTTTTATTTTTAATTGTGTTACTGCAAACCAAATGGAGTTCTGCGAGCCATAAGAAAAGTAGGCTCTGCAGATTTTGTTTAACATGTTCACTGCGGCTACGATGTTTGTATGACTTCATAATAGGCGGTACGGGTCATATAGACCCCGTGCAGTTTTTTTTTAAACTTGTGTTACTGCAAACCGAATGGAGTTAATCGGTACTACTTATTTTTTTTTGTGTTGTTTTTGGCGTTTGTTTCTTGGCCTTCTGCCACTACCGCTTTTTTTAAATATGTATTGTCCTAAAAACTAAAATATGGTAGTACAGATTAATATTACCAAAAAACTTTAAATTCAGTCAAAATGCGAAAGTTTCAACCTCCGCCCATCAGGAAATTTGATGGAATTATATTCCGCCAAATACGGGACACATATGCCCCGTAACACGGAGAACGGAGAAATCCTCAGACTGCTCAAAATAGCTTTCAGAGCGCAAGGATTTTCATCATCATTAACAGAGAAATAATATATTGTTTTTTAAGAGCGCAAAACATTAAAATCAAACTTTACAAAAATGTAAAATTTTTGACTTATTTTTTTCTAATTGTACGTAATATAAAAAAAACATTACTCAAAAAATAAAAAATAATTATTTTTGTTTTGTGCGCGAAACATTAAAATCAAACTTTATAAGAATGTAAAATTTTTGACTTATTTTTTTCGAATTGTACAAAAAACATTACTCAAAAAATAAAAATTAATTATTTTTGTTTTGTGCGCGAAACATTAAAATCAAACTTTATAAAAATGTAAAAATTTTGACTTATTTTTTTCGAATTGTACAAAAAACATTACTCAAAAAATAAAAATTAATTATTTTTGTTTTGTGCGCAAAACATTAAAATCAAACTTTATAAAAATGTAAAATTTTTGACTTATTTTTTTCGAATTGTACGAAAAACATTACTCAAAAAATACAAATTAATTATTTTTGTTTTGTGCGCGAAACATTAAAATCAAACTTTATAAAAATGTAAAATTTTTGACTTATTTTTTTCGAATTGTAAAAAAAAACATTACTCAAAAAATACAAATTAATTATTTTTGTTTTGTGCGCGAAACATTAAAATCAAACTTTATAAAAATGTAAAATTTTTGACTTATTTTTTTCGAATTGTAAAAAAAAACATTACTCAAAAAATACAAATTAATTATTTTTGTTTTGTGCGCAAAACATTAAAATCAAACTTTATAAAAATGTAAAATTTTTGACTTATTTTTTTCGAATTGTACAAAAAACATTACTCAAAAAATACAAATTAATTATTTTTGTTTTGTGCGCGAAACATTAAAATCAAACTTTATAAAAATGTAAAATTTTTGACTTATTTTTTTCGAATTGTAAAAAAAAACATTACTCAAAAAATAAAAATTAATTATTTTCGTTTTGTGCGCAAAACATTAAAATCAAACTTTATAAAAATGTAAAATTTTTGACTTATTTTTTTCGAATTGTACAAAAAACATTACTCAAAAAATACAAATTAATTATTTTTGTTTTGTGCGCGAAACATTAAAATCAAATTTTATAAAAATGTAAAATTTTTGACTTATTTTTTTCTAATTGTACAAAAAACATTACTCAAAAAATAAAAATTAATTATTTTTGTTTTGTGCGCGAAACATTAAAATCAAATTTTATAAAAATGTAAAATTTTTGACTTATTTTTTTCGAATTGTACAAAAAACATTACTCAAAAAATAAAAATCAATTATTTTTGTTTTGTGCGCGAAACATTAAAATCAAACTTTATCAAAATGTAAAATTTTTGATTTATTTTTTTCGAATTGTACGAAAAACATTACTCAAAAAATACAAAGTAATTATTTTTGTTTGTGCGCGAAACATTAAAATCAAATTTTATAAAAATGTAAAATTTTTGACTTATTTTTTTCGAATTGTACAAAAAACATTACTCAAAAAATAAAAATTAATTATTTTTGTTTTGTGCGCGAAACATTAAAATCAAACTTTATAAAAATGTAAAAATTTTGACTTATTTTTTTCGAATTGTACAAAAAACATTACTCAAAAAATACAAATTAATTATTTTTGTTTTGTGCGCGAAACATTAAAATCAAATTTTATAAAAATGTAAAATTTTTGACTTATTTTTTTCTAATTGTACAAAAAACATTACTCAAAAAATAAAAATTAATTATTTTTGTTTTGTGCGCGAAACATTAAAATCAAATTTTATAAAAATGTAAAATTTTTGACTTATTTTTTTCGAATTGTACAAAAAACATTACTCAAAAAATAAAAATCAATTATTTTTGTTTTGTGCGCGAAACATTAAAATCAAACTTTATCAAAATGTAAAATTTTTGATTTATTTTTTTCGAATTGTACGAAAAACATTACTCAAAAAATACAAAGTAATTATTTTTGTTTGTGCGCGAAACATTAAAATCAAATTTTATAAAAATGTAAAATTTTTGACTTATTTTTTTCGAATTGTACAAAAAACATTACTCAAAAAATAAAAATTAATTATTTTTGTTTTGTGCGCGAAACATTAAAATCAAACTTTATAAAAATGTAAAATTTTTGATTTATTTTTTTCGAATTGTACGAAAAACATTACTCAAAAAATACAAAGTAATTATTTTTGTTTGTGCGCGAAACATTAAAATCAAATTTTATAAAAATGTAAAATTTTTGACTTATTTTTTTCGAATTGTACAAAAAACATTACTCAAAAAATAAAAATTAATTATTTTTGTTTTGTGCGCGAAACATTAAAATCAAACTTTATAAAAATGTAAAATTTTTGACTTATTTTTTTCGAATTGTACGAAAAACATTACTCAAAAAATACAAAGTAATTATTTTTGTTTGTGCGCGAAACATTAAAATAAAATTTTATAAAAATGTAAAATTTTTGACTTATTTTTTTCGAATTGTACAAAAAACATTACTCAAAAAATAAAAATTAATTATTTTTGTTTTGTGCGCGAAACATTAAAATCAAACTTTATAAAAATGTAAAATTTTTGACTTATTTTTTTCGAATTGTAAAAAAAAACATTACTCAAAAAATAAAAATTAATTATTTTCGTTTTGTGCGCAAAACATTAAAATCAAACTTTATAAAAATGTAAAATTTTTGACTTATTTTTTTCGAATTGTACAAAAAACATTACTCAAAAAATACAAATTAATTATTTTTGTTTTGTGCGCGAAACATTAAAATCAAATTTTATAAAAATGTAAAATTTTTGACTTATTTTTTTCTAATTGTACAAAAAACATTACTCAAAAAATAAAAATTAATTATTTTTGTTTTGTGCGCGAAACATTAAAATCAAATTTTATAAAAATGTAAAATTTTTGACTTATTTTTTTCGAATTGTACAAAAAACATTACTCAAAAAATAAAAATTAATTATTTTTGTTTTGTGCGCGAAACATTAAAATCAAACTTTATAAAAATGTAAAATTTTTGATTTATTTTTTTCGAATTGTACGAAAAACATTACTCAAAAAATACAAAGTAATTATTTTTGTTTGTGCGCGAAACATTAAAATCAAATTTTATAAAAATGTAAAATTTTTGATTTATTTTTTTCGAATTGTACGAAAAACATTACTCAAAAAATACAAAGTAATTATTTTTGTTTGTGCGCGAAACATTAAAATCAAATTTTATAAAAATGTAAAATTTTTGACTTATTTTTTTCGAATTGTACAAAAAACATTACTCAAAAAATAAAAATTAATTATTTTTGTTTTGTGCGCGAAACATTAAAATCAAACTTTATAAAAATGTAAAATTTTTGACTTATTTTTTTCGAATTGTACGAAAAACATTACTCAAAAAATACAAAGTAATTATTTTTGTTTGTGCGCGAAACATTAAAATCAAATTTTATAAAAATGTAAAATTTTTGACTTATTTTTTTCGAATTGTACAAAAAACATTACTCAAAAAATAAAAATTAATTATTTTTGTTTTGTGCGCGAAACATTAAAATCAAACTTTATAAAAATGTAAAATTTTTGACTTATTTTTTTCGAATTGTACAAAAAACATTACTCAAAAAATACAAATTAATTATTTTCGTTTTGTGCGCGAAACATTAAAATCAAACTTTATAAAAATGTAAAATTTTTGACTTATTTTTTTCGAATTGTAAAAAAAAACATTACTCAAAAAATAAAAATTAATTATTTTTGTTTTGTGCGCGAAACATTAAAATCAAACTTTATAAAAATGTAAAATTTTTGACTTATTTTTTTCGAATTGTACAAAAAACATTACTCAAAAAATAAAAATTAATTATTTTTGTTTTGTGCGCGAAACATTAAAATCAAACTTTATAAAAATGTAAAATTTTTGACTTATTTTTTTCGAATTGTAAAAAAAACATTACTCAAAAAATACAAATTAATTATTTTTGTTTTGTGCGCGAAACATTAAAATCAAACTTTATAAAAATGTAAAATTTTTGACTTATTTTTTTCGAATTGTACAAAAAACATTACTCAAAAAATAAAAATTAATTATTTTTGTTTTGTGCGCGAAACATTAAAATCAAACTTTATAAAAATGTAAAATTTTTGGCTTATTTTTTTCGAATTGTACGTAATATAAAAAAAAAAACATTACTCATAAAATAAAAAATAATTATTTTCGTTTTGTGCGCAAAACATTAAAATCAAATTTTATAAAAATGTTAAATTTTTGACTTATTTTTTTCGAATTGTAAAAAAAACATTACTCAAAAAATAAAAATTAATTATTTTCGTTTTGTGCGCGAAACATTAAAATCAAACTTTATAAAAATGTAAAATTTTTGATTTATTTTTTTCTAATTGTACGTAATATAAAAAAACATTACTCAAAAAATAAAAAATAATTATTTTTGTTTTGTGCGCAAAACATTAAAATCAAATTTTATAAAAATGTAAAATTTTTGACTTATTTTTTTCGAATTGTAAAAAAAACATTACTCAAAAAATACAAATTAATTATTTTCGTTTTGTGCGCGAAACATTAAAATCAAACTTTATAAAAATGTAAAATTTTTGATTTATTTTTTTCTAATTGTACGTAATATAAAAAAACATTACTCAAAAAATAAAAAATAATTATTTTTGTTTTGTGCGCAAAACATTAAAATCAAATTTTATAAAAATGTAAAATTTTTGACTTATTTTTTTCGAATTGTAAAAAAAACATTACTCAAAAAATACAAATTAATTATTTTCGTTTTGTGCGCAAAACATTAAAATCAAACTTTATAAAAATTTAAAATTTTTGAGTAATTTTTTTCGAATTGTACAAAAAACATTACTCAAAAAAAAAAATTAATTATTTTTGATTTTGTTTCAGGTATGAGAATTCTGGTGATGCTCCTCCTGGACACACTCCCCATGCTGGGCAACGTTCTCCTCCTCTGCTTCTTCGTGTTCTTCATTTTCGGCATCATCGGGGTGCAACTCTGGCAGGGCATACTCAGGCAGAGGTGTTACCTGAACAGGGGCGGCGCCAACATATCATTCCCTCCGTAAGTACAAAAAAAAAATATACCGCAAGAAAATTAAGCATTTTTTTTTTTAATACGAAATAAACACCCACCCAAAACAAACACCACATCACACCATATCTCATTCATTTTTCTACACGTGCCAATCGGATTTTTTTTTTTTTTATTTCCCATCCCTATTTCTCTCGGTGTGTAAAGCGGGAAATTAGGCCGATGCGCGATAAAATTTCCAAATCAACAAAGAGGGAGGAAATTGGCCGCGATTAAAATTGGTGCGCCATCCTGTCAGGATTAATAAAAATGTAGATTTTCCAATGTTTCTCGTGGACGTTGAACTTTACGGACGCATTCGAAATTGGTTATATAATTTGATTGGAAAGACAGTGGCGACTCGTGATCAACATTCACATTGCGTATTACATTAAGTCGAAGGGAATATTTAAACTGAAAGACAGTGGCGGCTCGTGATACGCACGGCCAATCTGTATGTTGCATATTACATAATTTCTAGGTTTCAATTTGAAAGAATTTCATTTCATTTCAAACACCAGATGTGAATTTTTTGCTTGCAGATGAACGAACAGGTTGAATATTCATATATTCAGGCTACATTTCGTTTTCTTGTATTTATCATTTCATTTCAATTTCAAAAAGTTGTTGTAAGATAAAAGAGTTACATATTCTCCCGGTTTCAATTTTCATGGGTACAACCTGTCAATTTGAAAGAATTTCATTTCAATTTTTCGTAGGAAAAGTTAATCATAATAATAATACATTTATTAACGGGACATCGCCCTTGAAAAATACAAAATATATGCCAAAAAACAAATGAAACTATGATAAAGGAGTTACGTAATAATCTCTCGGTTTCAATTGTCATGTGTACAAACTGTTTTGTAGGAAAAGTCATAGTGTGGCGCAATTATGAAATACGAGACACGCGAGAAAACAACCGAATTAAGAGGTCGCCTTTGCGTTTCTGTCGCTGCTTTTCATTTCCTCCCCGGACTCATTACGCCGAAGGTTTTAAAAGCGAAACTCTCGTCGGATGAAACGGCGGCATTAATTGGCAATTATTATGAAAGGGGGTAAACGGGCAAGCGCACATTTTTTTTTGCCTCAAAATAATATTTGCACAACGAAATGAAGAATGTAACGTGTTTTATTCTTACGCTCCGGCTTATCGGGAGGCTAATTCATCAGTAAAATAGTACTTTATTTAATTTGTTTTTGGCATATAGGTGCATATCTCGCGAACGGTTGAAGATAATCAAAAAATGATTACGAATTCGGATTATCCGGCTAATCGAGATGCCAAATCAACAATAAAACAGTACTTGGTGGCATTTGTTTTTTGGCATATAGGTGCATATCTCATGAACGATTGAAGATAATAAAAAATGATTACAAATTCTTATTCTCCAGCTTATCTAGATGCTAAATCATCAATAAAACAGTTTTTGGTTTCATTTGTTTTTGGCATATAGGTGCATATCTCGCGAACGGTTGAAGATAATAAAAAAATGATTACAAATTCTTATTCTCCAGCTTATCGAGATGCTAAATCACCAATAAAACAGTATTTGGTTTCATTTGTTTTTTGACATATTAGTGAATATCTCACGAACGGTTAAAGATAATTAAAAAATGATCACAAATTCGTATTCTCCGGCTAATCGAGCTGCCAAATCAACAATAAAACAGTACTTGGTGGCATTTGTTTTTTGGCATATAAGTGCATATCTCGCGAACGGTTGAAGATAATCAAAAAATGACTTCAAATTCTTATCCCACGGCTAATCGAGATGCTAATTCAACAAAAAAATAGTATTTGATTTCATTTGTTTTTTGACATATAGGCGCACATCTCGCGAACTGCTGATTATTATCAAAAAATAACTTCAAATTTTTATTCTCTGGCTAATCAAGATGCTAATTCAACAATAAAAAAATATTGGTTTTAATTTGTTTTTGACATATAGGTGCATATCTCGCGATTGGTTGATAGTAATCAATTTTTTTTTACAAATTGGTATTCTCCAGCTTATCGTAATGCTAAATCAACAATAAAACTGTATTTGGTGTCATTTGTTTTTTGGCATAAAGGTGCGTATCTGGTGAACAGTTGAAGATAATCAAAATATGATAACAAATTCTTATTCTCCGGCTAATAAAGATGCATAATCAACAAAAAAAACAGTATTTGATTTCTTTTGTTTTTTGGCATATAGGTGCATATCTCGTGAACGGTTGAAGGTAATGAAAATATGATTACAAATTCTTATTCTCCGGTTAATCAAGATGCTTATTCAACAATAAAAAAATATTTGATTTCATTTGTTTTTCGACATATAGGTGCATATCTCGTGAACGGTTGCAGATAATCAAAAAAATAATTACAAATTATTATTCCCCGGCTAATAAAGATGCTAAATCAACAAAAAAACAGTTTATGGTTTCTTTTATTTTTTGGCATATAGGTGCATATCTCGTGAATGGTTGAAGGTAATGAAAATATGATTACAAATTCTTTTTCTCCGGCTAATCAAGATGCTTATTCAACGACAAAAAAATATTAGGGTTCATATGTTTTTTGCCATATAGGTGCATATCTCGCGAACGATTGAAGATAATAAAAAAATGATTAGAAATTCTTATTCTTCGGCTCCTGCACATGCTAAATCAACAAAAAAAACAGTATTTTGTGTCACTTGTTTTTTGACATATAGGTGCATATCTCGTGAACGATTGAAGATAATCAAAAAATGATTACAAATTGTGGTTCTCCTGCTAATCTAGATGCCAATTCAACAATAAAACAGTATTGGGTTTAATTTGTTTTTTGACATATAAGTGAATATCTCGCGAACGGTTGAAGATAATAAAAAAATGATTACAAATTCTTGTTCTCCGGCTAATCTAGATACCAATTCAACAAGATAACAGTATTTGGTTTCATTTGTTTTTGGCAAATAGGTGCATATCTCATGAACGGTTGAAGATAATAAAAAAAATATTACAAATTTTTATTCTTCGGCTCCTACAGATGCAAAATCAACAAAAAAACAGTATTTTGTGTCACTTGTTTTTTGACATATAGGTGCATATCCCGTGAACGATTGAAGATAATCAAAAAATGATTACAAATTCTGGCTCTCCGGCTAATCAAGATGCTAAATAAACAATAAAAAATTATTAGGTTTCATTTGTTTTTTGACATATAGGTGAATATTTCGTGATCGGTTGAAGATAATAAAAAAATGATTACAAATTCTTATTCTCCAGCTTATCGAGATGATAATTCAGCAATAAAACAATATTTGTTTTCATTTGTTTTTTGGGATATAGGTGCATATCTCGTGAACGGTTGAAGATAATAAAAAAATTATTATGAATTCTCATTCTCCGACTTATCGATATGATAATTCGACAATAAAACAATATTTGGTTTCATTTGTTTTTCGGCATATATGTGCATATCTCGTGGACCGTTGAAGATAATAAAAAAATGATTACAAATTGGTATTCTCTGACCAATGAAGACGCTAATTCAATTAAAAAAAATATTTGAATGCATTTGTTTTTTGACATATAGGTGCATATCTCGTGAACGTATGAAGATAATCAAAAATTGATTTCAAATTCTTATTCTCCGGCTAATCGAGATGCTAAATCAACAATAAAAAATATTTGGTTTAATTCCATTTTTGGAATTATTTTGGTTTTATTAATTAATTTTTTTGGAATTTTGGTTCTCGTGAACGGTTTTTTTATTTAATTTTTTTTTTTGCAGCCAATTTAAGGAGGCTAAACTTAATGTTAACATTCCTACAATTTATACTTTCTCCGTAAAAAGTATAGTTTGTGGGATTTATGTTTATGGAATTCTAATATTTATGTGAATTTTTTTTTTACTTCAATTATTGATTCAATTTTTGTTTTTTTCTTAATTCGTAATTTTCGTTTAGTCAAAAGAACAATTTTTGCAGCCAATTTAGGGTGCTGGAGGGCTAAAATCAATATTTAAAATTTTTTACTGTATCTTTTCAATATTTTTGGCCTATTCTGACGATTTTTACTTTCTCCGTACGCAAACAAATAAATTCCGTTTTGAGGTCTTCCGAGACGATTCCGATTATTTTTGAAAAATGTGTGTGCGTCCATATCCATCAAAAAATGATTACATATTCTTATTCTTCGGCTAATAAAAATGCCAAATCAACAAAAAAACAGTATTTGATGTCGTTTGTTTTTTGGCATATAGGTGCATATCTCGTGAACGGTTGAAGATAATCAAAAAATGATTACAAATTCTTATTCTACGACTTATCGGTATGACAATTTAACAATAAGACAACATTTGGTTTCATTTGTTTTTTGACATATTGGTGCATATCTCGTGAACGGTTGACGATATTCAATAAACGATATCAAATTCTTATTTTCCGACTAATCGAGATGCGAATTCAATAAAAAAAAACAATATTTGGTGTCATTTGTTTTTAGCATATAGGTGCATATCTCGCGATCGGTTGAAGATAATCAAAAAATGATTACATATTCTTATTCTTCGGCTTATCAAGATGATAATTCAACAAAAAACAGTATTTGGTTTCATTTGTTTTTTGGCATATAGGTGCATATCTTGTGAACGGTTGAAGATAATAAAAAAATAATTACAAATTCTTATTCTCTGACTTGTTGATATCATAATTCAAGGATAAAACAATATTTAGATTCATTTGTTTTTCGACATATAGGTGCATATCTCATGAACGGTTGAAGATAATCGAAAAATGATTACAAATTCTTATTCTCCAGCTAATTAAGATGCAAATTCAACAATTAAACAGTATTTGCGTTCATTTGTTTTTTGGCATATAGTTGAATATCACGCGAACCGTTGAAGATGATCAAAAAATGATTACAAATTCGTATTCTCCGGCTTGTCAAGATGATAATACAACAAAAAAACAGTTTTTGGTTTCATTTGTTTTTTTGGCATATAGATGCATATCTCGTGAACGGTTGAAGGTAATCAAAAAATGATTTCAAATACCTACGTGGCCAATATCCCTCGTGATGAGTACCGAAACCGGTCTATTGGTTGGTCGTTGATGTAGAATAATGAAATAAGATATGATTTATTTTTTAAAAATATACAGGGTACAGTTAAATACAATATATATAATTAAGAAATTTTTTAATAATAATAATAATAATAATTTATTTACGGGTAACCCCTTTTACATAAATAAACACAAAATACAGCAATACAAAACCAAAAATAAATATTTAAATTAAGAAAAAATAGTAAAAATAATTAAATGAAATACAAATTTGGTCACTACCTACACTAAAATATAACTAAATATAAATTTACAAAAATAAGAAAGCAAATTTAAAAAAAATGAAATACAGGTTTGACATCTGTCTAAATTAAAATGTAAGTAAAAAATAAAAATAAAATACAATTTAAGCAAAAAAAAAAATCAATTCAAATGAAAATATACCGAACCTGAAATAATGCAACGAAGAAATTAAACTACCAGTCTTCTTTGTCAAAGAAATAATGAGCATATAATTCAATCAAATGGATTGTGATATTAGTGACGGAAATATGAGAAATATTCTTCCAACGTATTAGTCTCCATATACATAACTTCCACGAAAGGCTCAATATCTGTATTGCCCGGCAAGGCCATTATTTAGACGATATTATTTTTAAAACATAGTTTGAAAAAAATTACATGACGTAATCTTTTTGATAAATAAATTCTTTTTTCGTTATCTCTTATTAGTTTTTTTTAACAACCTTTTGAAATGTGGGAGGTTCCCGTGCCCCACCCTGTATAACAGGAATATTTTTATTTCTTTTTTTAATTCAGTTCTATCGGTGATATTTCTGTACGATACTGGAAGCTGATTATAATATTCATAATTGAGTAATAATTAATAGAATAAAATTATTTCAGTATATTTTTATTAATTTCGGAAATCTAATTGAATTTTTTTTCTTCGATTCGAGCTGTTTTTCGATTCGATTCGCCCATTATTTTCCACTCCGTAACAATGCGATAACATCAGGTGGCGGAAAAGAAAGAAAGTTCGGCACGTTTTCGTGTGTTTTCCGCGTGAACACTGATTTGGGAAAGAAAGGGCCATTGTTTCGCGCACGTGCGGGCATAGATCGGTATCGAGGCCACCGCCAACGTTGAATTCCCTGGGGGGCGGGGGGTCGCACCGCCCCTTCCCCCCAATACAAGAAATAATAACAATAAATAAATCGGGGCCGCTTGAATACTGCAGGTGGGCACGTTCGCTCCTCCGGGGACAGAAAACGGGGCTGATTGTAAAAATAATGCGGAAACCGAACCTTTTTCTCTCGTTACTCGTTTAAGGGGAGGGGGGGGGGTTACAATAATTGAAATTCAAAACGTGGAATTGTATTCGGTCTTGCGAATATTTTTTATCGTCGGCTACAAAGGATGAAATAGATCAAACTGGCGGGATCGCTAAAAATGAATGCAGACAATTTTTCACCAGTGGTTTGCGTCTATTCCAGGGACTGTTCCTGTTCGCAATTGAGGTGCAATTCACACGTACACTCTTTCGCGCGTTCTTGGAACGCTCCAAGTGTTAAGAAGTTAACGCTGCAACTAATTTCGCGCGCCGAGAGCGTCGCGATGTTCAAACGCGCGGGATAGGAACGGGCCGGTCCAAACGTGCGTGTGAACGCCACTAATGGCGACAGGTGATGCTAAGTTACACAAACACAAAAATTCACAAACTCGCACGGTGTGAAAGCCTCTTGTGATCGAGAATCACAAGACTACACAAACTACTTATAGAAATAGCACGGAGTGAAAGCCTCTCTCGTGGTCGACAGTCTAACAAATACTGCTTAAATAATTTAATGTGAATTAAATACATCCTGACAGGAAAGCACTATCACCAGCAAACACCAATCTAATCAAAATTCCTCTCTCCGCCCTCTTTCGGATCACGTTCGCACCCCTATACAAGTTTTAGGTTTAATTAATTTTCGTTTCGTTTGATTATTTTCATTCCCGCACATATTTACACTTTAATCCCTAAAGCATAACCCCCCCCCCCCCCGCCCCCAGTATACCATTTGAATGAAGCGGCTTACTCTGTTGCAGAAATATCACGGACGAGTACACAGTGCGCGTGCCTGTTACGTAAGATTGTGTACCGCACTCGTGCGCTCCATGTGGCTTGTATATTGTGTAGTACGACTCTTTACTTCTCTCTCTTTCTTTCTTTATCAGTTTCTCACTCAATCAATTTTAAATACTAAACGGTGGTTGCTCGTGCGATGACTTGTGGGTCGGACAAACGCAGTCAATGTGTGTTCTCTGGGCACACATCGATTACGTTTGGCCGATGCACTTTTCAAAACTTCTACTAACTTTAATTTATTTTATCAGTGCATACATTTTCATTCCGTTTTTTAATCATTAATACCATCAAATCTAATTGGCCTTGATTGCGTGACATGTGTATGATCTTCTTAGATTCTGTTCGCTCGTGGATTTATCTAACGGAACAATAGTCCTGGGTGGCTGTGGAATCTAACATGGATGACGATTTTTACTTCGTAAAGTTGAACTGATGTCACACCGCTGACTGTCAGTCAAAAAAATTTGGGTGAAGTACGAATCGGCATTAAAGTTTGATTCCACGGCCATCCAGGACTACAATATTTTTTTAACAGCCGTCACATGGTATATTACTTTGTACAAATTTGATATTGAAGGTTGTAGAGTCTCAAAATATTAGTAAATGTTGTATCTACTCGTTTATCTGAAGAGTTATAAGAAGTTTCGTTGATGTATCTATCAAATGTAAACTACGCTGTCTAACGCGAAAGATCGAAAAAAAAAATAAAAACTACAAGCAGCTTAGGAGAATAGTTAGTACCACTGTTAAGTTACTGGGGGTTTAATTTGAATTTCCCGCTCAAAAAAGTGACAGTTGGCAATACATTTGCGTTGTGAGTTACAATTTTCCGCCGCAAAAATCTTCCAAATTTGAATTTCCCGCCAAAAAAACAAATTGACAGTGGGCAACATTTCTAAGAACTATGCTGTCCAAAGATCGAAGATTGAAAAATAAAAATAAACCTTTCCGTACCTTAGGAGAATAGCACCACTGTTGAGTTAATGACTTAATTTGAATTTCCCGCTCCAAAAAAATTACATTTGGCAATACATTTGCTTTGTGAGCCCCCGAATTCGCAGATACGAATTTTCCGCCGCAAAAATCTTCCAAATTTGAATTTCCCGCCAAAAAAAATTGATAGTAGGCAACATTTGGAAGAGATATCAAATATAGACTGATGTGAAAGATCGAATATTGAAAAATAAAAAAATGCAAGCATATGCGTAGCTTAGGAGAATAGTTAGCACTACTGTTAAGTTAGTAAAGGCAACACTGTACGGGCTTAATTTGAATTTGTCGTTGCAACAAATGACAGTTGGAAATTTAGAGTTCTAAGTTACATTTTTGCTCCAGAATTACGAATGATATGAATTTTCCGCTACGAATTTGAATTTCCCGCCATAAAATTCACCTAGATTTTTGACATTTGGCAACATTTTTAAGCTTGAAGTTTTCTACTTCCCGTTTTCAAGGTTATGTTCGGAAAATAGGCAGTTGGCAACACTGTTGGGGCTTGATTTGAATTTTCCACCCCAACAAATGACAGTTTGCAACACTTTTTTGGCAATATTTTTAAGCCTAAAGTTTTCTACTTCCTGTTTCGAAGGTTACCTTAGAAAAATCGGCAGTTGGCAACACAGTTGGTGCCAATTTGAATTAATGACAGTTTATTTTTATTTTTATTTTCTCGTTAGTTGGCAATACTTTTGGCTTTTGGGTTACACTAAATTTCCAAAGATATTAATTTACCCACACAAAATCCCCCAAAATTGAATTTCCATCCATAAAATTCACCAAGATTTCTACAGTAGGCAATACTTTTTAGCTTAATATTTTCTGCGTTCTGTTTTCAAGGTCACCTTAGCAAAGGCTTAATTTAAATGGACAGTTGATACCGCTTAATTTGAATTTACCGCCCTTACAAGATACAGTTGGCAATATTTTTGAGCTTTATTTTAAATTTCCGGCACCACCTTGGAAAAATCGGTAGTTGGCAACACTTTGGGGGCTTAATTTTAATTACCCGCTCCAACAAATAACGGTATACAACATTTTTTACTTTTCTTTTAAATTTTCCGCCAGTTGGCAATTCTTACATTTTTGTTTCTAAATTCCCAAATATAAATTAATGTCTAGGTGAATGTTATTGTTGAAAATTCAAATTTGGCGGATTTTACCACACAAAATCCCCCAAATTTGAATTTCCAACTATAACATTTACCTAGAGTTTTAAAGTTGGCAATACTTTTCAGCTTAATATTTTCTACGTTCTGATTTTAAGATCACCAAGAAAAGGCTAAAACGGACAGTTGGTATCACTTTTGGGGATTATTTTGATTTTCCTACTCCAACAGTTTTTAGTTTCACTTTAAATATCTCGCCTTAATAAATGACAGTCAGCCACACTTTTGAGTTTTGAGTTACATTTTTGCCCCTGACTGAAAAATATGAATTTTCCTCCAAGTTTGAATTTCCCGCCCCTACAAACGACAGTTCGCAACATTTTTGAGCTTTACTTTAAATTTCTGGCACCGGCAAAAGACAGTTGGCAATATTTTTCAGTTACGTTTGTGCCCCTGAATAACAAAGATGTGAATTTCCCCCACAAAATACCCCAAAATTTGAAATTTCACCCATAAAATTCAGCTAGATTTTTGACATTTGGCAAAACTTTTCAAATTAAAGTTTTTTACTTCCCGTTTTTAAGGTTACCTTAGGGAAATTGGCAGTTGGCACCACTGTAGAGGAATAATGTAAATTTCGCGCTCCGCTAAATGACAGTTGGCACCACTGTAGGGGAATAATGTAAATTTCGCGCTCTAATAAATGACAGTTGGCAATATTTTTTAATTTTATTTTAAATTTTCCGTGACATAAAATGGCAATTGGAAATATTTTTGATTTTTGATTTACATTTTTTCCCTCAAAGGTATAAATTTTCAGCCACAAAAATTCCCTATATTCGATTTTCCAGCACTACATTTTCAACAGTTGGCAGCACTTTTAAGCTTAAAGAATTCTGCTTCCTTTTTTCAAGGTTACCTTAAGGAAAGTGACAGTTGGTATTACTACTGCGGCCTAATTTGTATTTCCCGCTCCAAAAAATGACAATTGGCAATATTTTTTAAATTTATTTTAAGTTTCCAATAAATTCAAATTCCCCAAATTTGAATTTCCAGCACTAGATTTTCAACAGTTGGCAGCACTTTTAAGTTTAAAGAATTCTGCTTCCTTTTTTCAAGGTTACCTTAAGGAAAGTGACAGTTGGTATTACTACTGCGGCCTAATTTGTATTTCCCGCTCCAAAAAATGACAATTGGCAATATTTTTTAAATTTATTTTAGTTTCCAATAAATTCAAATTCCC
Source organism: Ocypus olens (assembly GCA_910593695.2). NCBI lineage: Eukaryota > Metazoa > Arthropoda > Insecta > Coleoptera > Staphylinidae > Ocypus > Ocypus olens. The sequence continues at coordinate 48,075,309 of OU343062.1, forward strand.
CAAATTTGAATTTCCAGCACTAGATTTTCAACAGTTGGCAGCACTTTTAAGCTTAAAGTGTTCTACTTCTTGTTTTCAAGGTTACCTTAAGGAAAGTGACAGTTGGCATTACTCCTGGGGCCTAATTTATATCTCCCGCTCCACCAAATGACAGTTGGCAATATTTTTTTAAATTTTATTTTAAATTTCCTGCCCCAGGAAATGACAATTGGAAATATTTTTGAGTTTTGTAATTAAATTTATTTTAAGTTTCCAAATTTGAATTTCCAGCACTAGATTTTCGACAGTTGGCAGCACTTTTAAGCTTCAAGTGTTCTACTTCCTGTTTTCAAGGTTACCTCAAGGAAAATGACAGTTGGCATTACTCCTGGGGCCTAATTTGTATTTCCCGCTCCACCAAATGACAGTTGGCAATATTTTTTTAAATTTTATTTTAAATTTCCTGCCCCGGGAAATGACAATTGGAAATATTTTTGAGTTTTGTAATTACATTTTTTGCCTTTGAATTCCCAAAGATATGAATTTTCAGTAACAAAAATTCCCCAAATTTGAATTTCCAGCACTAGATTTTTGACAGCCGGCAGCACTTTTAAGCCTAAAGTTTTCTACTTCCTGTTTTCAAAGTGGACACCACTTCAGGGGCTTAATTTTGAATTGCTTGCTACAACAAATGAGAGTTGGCGACATTTTTTTGTTTTATTTAAAATTTCCCGCCGCAGCAAATGACATTGGCAATGCATCCGAGTTTTGAGTTATATTTTTTGTGCCTGAATTCCCAAAGAAAAGAATTTTCCACCGCAAAAATTCCTCAAATTTGCATTTCCATCCATACAATTCCCCTATATTTTTGACAGCTGGTAACACTTTTAATCTTAAAGTTCTCCACTTCCAGTTTTCAAGGATACTTGACAGTTGGTACCACTGTTCGCATTTGATTTGAATTTCCCGGTCCAACAAATAACAGTTGGCAACAGTTATTAGTTTAGTTGAGTAGCAACACTGTTCGGGCTTGATTTGAATTTAACAGTTGGCAACATTTTTTAGTTTTATTTTAAATTTCCCGCCCCAGAAAATGGCATTGGCAATACATCCGAGTTTTGAGTTACATTTTTTGCGCCTGATTCCCAAAGATATGAAATTCACGCCACTAAAATGTTCCAAATTTTAATTTTCATCCATAAATTGATACTTGATAACACTTTTTTTAACCTTAAAGTTTTCAAGGTTACCTTAGGATAATTAACAGTTGATACCACCCTCTCTCTTCTTCTGAAGTCCATCATGTAATCATCCTGATGAAAAAAATTCCTTTCGAATAAAACCTCCCAAATCAAGTCAGTCAATCTTACTCTATCTTATTCCCTATTCAACAGGGTGTACCTCAAGGCTCCCCTCTATCGCCACTACTGTATAATATATTCCGCAGCAACGATTATAATTAATTGTTGCTATTGTGTTTTCAGCATCAATGCTTGGCGTATTTTGAAAGACATTTTTGCTTGGCGGCCGTAAAAACGTTTTACCGGCCTGGCGTACACCCACGCTTACCTTTCTATGCGCGCACAACCGTATTGTAAACAAACGCAACTTGATTTCGGTAAAAGTGTGCAGATGCACCCCACAATGTGACCTTTTCATCTTCCTACGTACAAAACCCTTTGATCTCGCTAAAATCCACTGCCTCGAGAATATTTCTGAAATTGCGTGGGAGTAGATTTCTCCAGCAACAAGTACGAAGGCGGCGGATTTCAATCTGCATTATTTTTTTAAAACAGATTCTCTTATTTATCAATAAGGACGAGGGGGCCGTCGTTAAATTTTCTCGGCTGATAAATTCGCCCTCTGGCGCACACAAATAAGTCGATTCCGGCGTTTTCCGGTCATAAGGAAGCCATTCGGAGGGGCTCCGATTGTCGATTGTCGATTCAGTGCGCACACGGGACCAATTTCCTATTGAAATGGAATTTAATAGAACTCCCATTGTCGCGTGAATACGCGCCCTCGTGAACCCCAAGGCAAACAAACTAGTTCCCCGAAGACACGGATGCCAATAAATAATTTCCTTATTCGAGACCAATCCGTGGTAATCCATACTGAAGGTATATCGGCCGGATTATAATAACTTCGCGATTTGTATTGCATTATTAATCCCTTGCATTATGGTAATAGTTTGGACGCGGGGTTGGCTTTAAGGATTAGAAAAAGAAATAACTTTGTCGTGAAAAGTATGAATGTACTAGTAGTAGTAGTGGTATTTGTTGAGCAATTTACCTAAATGGCCATCGATCGCGAGATTTTTCAGCCGTGTAGATTTGTGTATAACTGGATAAAGGATTGTATTTTAACCAAAAAATAAACCATTTCCTCGTGAATATGCAAAACTTGTAGAGCCTTCCCAAAATGTCGTGACACATTGCGTAGTGAACGTCTCGAATTTCAAGAGAGGAGGCGCCGGAAACTCATAATTAGTCGGTTGTCAGAATGCAAATATAGACACAGAATCGGTTGCGAAATAATCAATTCAGTGATGCGGCCACGCGTATATTTGTTATCGCGTTCTCTCACTCTGCGCAAACTTTACCCCCAGATGTCACGACATTTTGGCATGCCTCTAGCTTTGTAAGTCAGTTTCTGGTGCGGTAGAGAATGGTAGCCGATTCCAGAACGGCACGCCTTTCCGAAACTAACCTTAAAACTCAGAAGTGGAAAACGTCAACAATGTAAGCTATAAAGTGTTGCCAACTGTCTTTCATGACGAAAAATCCTTCGTTGCGGAAAATTTAGATTTGTTGAAATTTCGGTGCAAGGAATTCAATTTGAAACTCGAAAGAAGTTGTACCGTCGGAAAATTTTATTTAAAAAATTAAAAGTGTTGCCAACTGTCATTTCCTACAGCGGGAAATTCAAATTAAGCCCCAACATCGATTCCAGCCGTTCATTTTCTAAGGTGACCTTAAAAACAGTAACTGGAGAACTTCAAGCTGGAAATTATTGCCAATTGTCAAATATCAAGGGGAATCTTATGGATGAAAATTCAAATTTAGTGATTATTTTACAGCACAAAACTCAAAAGTACTGCCGACTGGCAGAGATATTTAAAAATAACCCCAAAAAAGTTAAGCCTTACCAGTGGTACCAACTATCAATCTCCAAGAAACCTCGAAAACAGGAAGTACTGTAACTTTAAACCTAAAATTATTACCAACTGTCAAAAATCTAGGGGAATTTTATGGATGAAAATTAAAATTTAGAACGGTAAAGCCTCAACCTTAACAGTGATACCAACTGTCAAGCTCCAAGAAACCTCGAAAACAGGAAGTACTGTAACTTTAAACTTAAAATTGTTACCAACTGTCAAAAATCTAAGGGAATTTTATGGATGAAAATTAAAATTTAGGAATTTTTTTACAACACAAAACTCAAAAGTATTGCCGACTGGCAGAAAAATTTGATAAAACTGAAAAATATTGCCAACTGTCATTTGTTAGAACGGTAAAGCCTCCTCAACCTTAACAGTGGTACCAACTGTCAATCTCCAAGAAACCTCGAAAACAGGAAGTACTGTAACTTTAAACCTAAAATTATTACCAACTGTCAAAAATCTAGGGGAATTTTATGGATGAAAATTAAAATTTAGAACGGTAAAGCCTCAACCTTAACAGTGATACCAACTGTCAAGCTCCAAGAAACCTCGAAAACAGGAAGTACTGTAACTTTAAACCTAAAATTATTACCAACTGTCAAAAATCTAGGGGAATTTTATGGATGAAAATTAAAATTTAGAAATTTTTTTTACAGCACAAAACTCAAAAGTACTGCCGACTGGCAGAAAATATTAATAGAGCTAAAAAATGTTGCCAACTGTCATTTGTTAGAACGGTAAAGCCTCAACCTTAAAAACGGGAACTTTAAGCTTAAAATTATTGCCGGCTGTCAAAAATCGAGTGAAATTTTTATGGGCGGAAATTCAAATTTAGTAATTTTTTTTTGTAACTTTCAAATTTAAAATAAAACTCAATTATGTTGTGACTGTCATGTCTCATCAGTAGTGTCAACTGTCAATCTCCAGGGAATTTTAAAAACAAGTAGTTATACCCAACTATAAACTTGAAATTGTTGCCAACTGTCAAAAATCTAGGGGAATTTTATGGGGGGAAATTCAAATTTAGTAAATTTATTGTAACTTTAAAATTTAAAATAAAACTCAAAAATGTTGCGACTGTCATTTTTTGCAACGGGAAAGCCTCATCAATAGTGTCAACTGTCAATCTCCAGGGAATTTTAAAAACAAGTAGCAATACCCAACTGTAAGCTTGAAATTGTTGCCAACTGTCAAAAATCTAGGCGAATTTTATGGGCGGAAATTCAAATTTAGGCAATTTTTTTGACTGGCAAAAAATAAAACTCTGAAACGTTGCCAACTGTCATTTGTTGGCACGGGAAAGCCTCAACAGTGGTGCCAACTGTCAATCTCCAGGAAACCTTAAAAACAGAAAGTGCTACAACTTTAAGCGTAGACTTGTTGGCAACTGTGAAAAATCTAGGGGAATTTTATGTGTAGAAATTCAAATTTGTCATTTGTTGGAACGGAAAAGCCTCAACAGTGGTGCCAACTGTCAATCTCCAGGAAACCTTGAAAACAGGAAGTGCTACAACTTTAAGCGTAGAATTGTTGCCAACTGTGAAAAATCTAGGGGAATTTTATGTGTATAAATTCAAATTTGTCATTTGTTGGAACGGAAAAGCCTCAACAGTGGTGCCAACTCTCCAGGAAACCTTGAAAATAGGAAGTGCTACCACTTTAAGCGTAGAATTGTTGCCAACTGTGAAAAATCTAGGGGAATTTTATGGGTAGAAATTCAAATTTGTCATTTCTTGGAACGGAGAAACCTCAACAGTGGTGCTAACTGTTAATCTCCAGGAAACCTCGAAAGTATGAAGCACTACAACTTTATGCTTATAATTGTTGCCAACTGTGAAAAATATAAGCGAATTCAAATTTAGGGGTTTTTTGTATCTCAAAACTCAAAAGTATTGCCGTCTGGCAGAAAAATTTAAAGCAAAACTCCAAAGTATTTCCGACTGCCAAGATAAATTTAAATAAAACGCACAAGTATTGCCAACTTATAGAAAAATTAAAAATAACATTCAAAAATGTTGCCAACCATCATTTGTTAAAACGGGAAAGGCTCAACAGTGGTGCCGACTGCCAATCTCCAGGAAACCTATTCTTACCTATAAAACAGGAAGTAGACAACTTTAAGCTTAAAATTGTTACCAACTGTGAAAACCCTAGGGGAACTTTATAGGAGGAAATTCAAATTTGTCATTTATTTGGACGGGAAAGCTTAAACAGCTGTGTCAACTATCAGTCTTCAGAAAACCTCGAAAACTGGAGGTGCTACAACTTTAAGTGTAAAATTGTTGCCAACTCTCAAAAATCTAGGAGAATTTTATGGGCGGAAATTTAAATATTATTTGTTGGAATGGGAAAGCCTCTACAATGGTGCCAACTGTCAATCTCCAGGAAACCTTGAAAACAAGAAGTGCTACAACTTTACGCGTAAAATTGTTGTCAACTCTCAAAAATCTAATATATGGGCGGTAATTCAAATTTAGGGAATTTTCTGTAAATCAAAACTCACAAGTATTGCCCACTGGCAGAAAAATTTTAGCAATAATAACACTAAAAAATGTTGGCAACTTCCATTTGTTGGAGCAAGAAAGCCTCAACAGTGGTGCCAACTGGTTACCTTTCCCAAAGTAACCTTGAAAATAGGAAATGGACAACTTTATGCTTGAAATTGTTGCCAACTGTCAAAAATATAGGCGAATTTTATGGATGGAAATTCAAATTTTGGGATTTTTTTTTGTAACCCAAAACTCAAAAGTATTGCCAACTAACAGAAACAATTAAAAAAACTCTCAAATGTAACCAACTGTCATTTATTGGAACAGGAAAGCCTCAACGGTGGTGTCAACTATCAATCTCCGGGAATTGCCAACTAGCAGAACAATTTTAAATCAAAATAAAAAATATTGCCAAGAGGTGCCAACTGTCTATCCCCAGGAAGCCTTCCCTAATGTCGAGTAGACAACTGTATGCTTGAAAATGTTGCCAACATAAATATAGGCGAATTTTATAAGCGGAAATTTAAATTTTGGGAATTTTGTGTAACGCAAAACTCAAAAGTATTAAAATAAAACTAAAAAATGTCACCAACTGTCTTTTGTTGCAACGGGAAAGCCTCAACAGTGGTGCCAACTGTTGATCTTCAGGATACCTTTAAGCTTAAAATTGTTGCCGGCTGTCAAAAATCTAGGCGAATTTTACGGGCGGAAATTCATATTTAGGGATTTTTTTTTGTAATTCAAAACTCAAAAGTATTGCCAACTGGTAGAAACATTTAAAATAAAACTTTAAAATTTCACCAACCGTCATTTGTTGGAACCGGAAAACCTCAACAGTGGTGCCAACCGCCGATATTAAAAAAAACCCGGAAAACGGGAGGTACTACAACTTTAAGCTTAAAATTGTTGCCGATTTTCAAAAATCTAGGGGAATTTTATGGGCGGAAATTCAAATTTAGTAAATTTTTTGTAACTCAAAACTCAAAAGTATTGCCAACTGACAGAAACAATTAAAAAAAAACTCTCAAATGTAACCAACTGTCATTTATTGGAACGGGAAAGCCTCAACGGTGGTGTCAACTATCAATCTCCGGGAAACCTTGAAAACGGGGAGCGTAGAAATTGTTGCCAATTGTTATTTTATTTATAATTAGTAAACGGGTTTTGCGACGTACATAATTGAACTCATGATGAATTAATGCACTGACTACGATTCCATTTCCAAGTTTTTCACACGCAAAAAGGAGTCCTTAATTAAAAGTCGACGCGGAACTAAAAAGTCTTTGCGATTTATTCGTCGTCTTCTTCGCCGCGATGAAATGGTGAAGTGAATTAAAATGAAATTGTGAGTTTTTTTTTTGTTCGGTGAAATATTGCGCACTTGAGGGGGCGAGAGGAAGCGCAAACCGAGCACTAAATTCAATGTTCATCCGCGATATTTAACGGCCCCGAGGTACCATTATCGAAATTTAAGGGTTCACCTCGAATGCGACTCGAGAAAATTTGGGAGATTTAAAGGTGGGGTGGGTCGGGGGCTGGTGGTTATAAATTATCGATCATAATAGGATGCTCCATATTTTTTCTCTGCGATGGAAAGCGGTGGATTCAGCGAAAATAGATTTCCGTCACAAACTTGAATGGAATTTACTTATTCGTGATCGAGATCTAAGTCTGTCTGAAACTTATGAATTTATCTGATCGAGGGTCCACTTGAAGAAAGTGAATTATTTGAAGACACGCCCCCACTCATTTTATAACTGCTGAGTTAAATTTTTCTGCGAGTGATTTTATTTTTGTTGAGAAAAAAATAAAGTTTGTCTATAGAATTTTTTTTTTTTAAAAACGTCAAATGGGAAATATAGCACTAACTTATTAATAAGTTGTCATATCACCCCTAATTTTTAATTTTCAGCCCCGTATTTTTTTAGCGCACATCTAACAACTTGTATTTTTTTCTCAAAGTTCGCACATCGCCATAAAAAAATGTACGTACTCGTTGCTCGAGGGTGGAAATTAATTATTTTCGCAGAGTTTCAAGCGCGGTGAAACGAATTTTATTTTTTTATTGCTCAGTAGGGTTATTGTAGAATCTATTAATGTGCTTAATTTTTTAATGGTGATGCGGGAACTTTGAAAAAAATTGCAATAATTAGGACAATGCGCGTATTTGTTGCTTGAAGGTGGAAATTAATTATTTTCCTTGTGTTCCAAGTGCGGTGAGACGAATTGATTTTTTTTTATTCGTTACTAGAGTTAATGTAGAATCTATTAATGTGCTTAAATTTTTTTATGGTGACGTGCGAACTTTGAAAAAAATTACAATTATTATTAGAATGCGCGTATTTCTTACTTGAGGGTGGAAATTAATTATTTTCCTTGTGTTCCAAGTGCCGTGAGACGAATTTTATTTTTTTTATTCGTTAGTAGAGTTAATGTAGAATCTATTAATGTGCTTAAATTTTTTTATGGTGATGCGCGAACTTTGAAAAAAATTGCAATTATTAGGAAAATGCGCGTATTTCTTACTTGAGGGTGAAAATTAATTATTTTCCTTGTGTTCCAAGTGCTGTGAGACGAATTTCATTTTTTTATCAATTTGTAGAGTTAATGTAGAATCTATTAATGTGCTTAAATTTTCAATTGCGAATTGCGAACTTTAAAAAAATTAAATTTCCAAATCGAGCCACTCGTGAATCCGAGTTAAGCTACGCGCACACTTGTCGGAATCGGACGGACGGCACGGCACGCATCGGCTAAAATTGCTTAAAACAGTTGTAAACGAGTCAACGCGCATTTATCCGTTCCATGCGGTACCGATAAATGTGCGTCGACTCGTTTACAACTGTTTTAAGCAATTCTATCCGATGCGTGCCGTCCGTCCGATTCCGATAAGTGTCCGCGTACCTTTAATTGGAAATTTAGAAGAACTTTTCTGTTGAAAATTTACCTTCTGCGGCACGATTCTAATGCCTTTTAGATTTTTAGATTTCCTTCGACTTCAACACCTAATTATGCGAAGGGCGGTCGACGTCGAAGATTATTAGTTTAAAGACGTCGCGGCGCCGAAATCCGATTACTCGAAATAGAGGGGTGGGGGGGGTCGGGGGAGGATGCTCGATTCGCAAAATCACCGTCGAATTTGCGTAAACCGTTTACCTGAACAACCCCGACAAATCCGAAAACGGATTTCGTAAATTTAAATAGATAAATACAGGCCGTAAAATGTATTACGATGAGGTAACAAAAATAAAAACTTCTCGGAGGAAAGAAATTTAAAATCCACAAAATTAATGTAATGTAGAATTAAGTGTACAAGCCTTCTACAAAAATTCTATACACTCCGATCTTTCAAAATCATTTTGGGTTTTGAAAATGAAACAATTTCCAATTGAGTTACGAATTCTTGAAAATTTCAATTTTTTTTTCAACGTCGAACACTCGACCGCAAAAACAATCAAAATTAATTATAAACGCAAAAATAAAATTCTACAAAAATTCAATTCACTTCACAAGACGTCGATCTTTCAAAATAATTTTGTTTTTTGATTGTGCAACAATTTTCAGTTGAGTTACGAATTTTTGAAAATTTCCCTTTTTCAACGTCAAACACTCGAGTGCAAAAAAATAAAAATTAATTCGAAACGCAGGAATAAAATTCTACAAAAATTCAATTAACTTCACAAGACGTCGATCTTTCAAAATAATTTTGGTTTTTGAAAATGCAACAATTTTCAGTTGAGTTACGAATTTTTGAAAATTGCTTTTTTTCAATGACGAACACTCGAGCGCAAAAAATTCAAAATCAATTTTAAACGCAAGAATAAAATTCTACAAAAATTCACTTCAATTCACAAAGCGTCGATCTTTCAAATTAATTTTGGTTTTTGAAAATGCAACAATTTTCAGTCGAGTTGCGAATTTTTGAATATTTCCATTTTTCAATGACGAACACTCAAGCGCAAAAAACTGAAAATTAATTTTAAACGCAGAAATAAAATTCTAGGACAATTCAGTTTCCTCTACAAAATACCAAACTTTCGAAATAATTTTGATTTTTAAAAATGCAACAATTTTCAGTTGAGTTACGAATTTTTGAATATTTCCCTTTTTTTCAACGTCAAACACTCGAGCGCAAAAAATTCAAAATTAATTTTAAACGCAAGAATAAAATTCTACAAAAATTCACTTCAATTCACAAGACGTCGGTCTTTCAAAATAATTTTGTGTTTTGATTGTGCAACAATTTTCAGTTGAGTTGCGAATTTTTGAAAATTTTAATTTTTTCAACGTCAAACACTCGAGCGCAAAAAATAAAAATTAATTTGAAACGCAGGAATAAAATTCTACAAAAATTCATTTCAATTCACAAGACGTCGGTCTTTAAAAATAATTTTGGTTTTTGAAAATGCAATAATTTTCACTCGAGTTGCGTATTTTTGAAAATTTCTTTTTTTTTCAATGACGAACACTCGAGCGCAAAAAAATAAAAATTAATTTGAAACGCAAGAATAAAATTCTACAAAAATTCAATTCACTTTACAAGACGTCGACCATTCAAAATAATTTTAGTTTTTGAATATTCAAAAATTTTCAATCGAGTTACGAGTTTTTGAAAATTTTCATTTTTCAATGACGAACACTCGAGCGCAAAAAAAATCAAAATTAATTTGAAAAAAAATTCTATGAAAATTCACTTCAATTCACAAGACGTCGGACTTTCAAGATAACTTTGGTTTTTGAAAATATAACAAACGCGCAGCTTTTTAGATAATCATAATTTGCAATTGATTTTAAATAAATACAAACATTTTTAAATGAATTTCAATTGTTTTTGCATTTTTTCGAATCGCTAAAATTAAACAAAATTTTCATAACTTCACTCACACTCTATTCACATGAAATTATCCGAAAAGTTAAGGGTGGTTGTTGGGTTTTTTTTTGGATAATCAAAATTTGAAATTAATTTTGAATAGATACAAATCTTTTCAAATCGATTGCAATTGTTTTTGTATTTTTTTTTTTGGAACCGCTAAAATGATTAGAATTTTCATAATTTCACGCTGTAACTACATGAAATTATCTAAAAAATTGAAAGGTGGAATCTTGTAGCTTTTCAGATAATCATAATTTGGAATTAATTTTGAATAAATACAAACATTTTCAAATCGATTGCATTTTTTTTTCAAATCTCTAAAATGACTGGAATTTTCAAAAATTCAAGCTGTAAGTAACTACATGAAATTATCCGAAAAAACGCCGATTTTTCGAAATAATTTTGGTTTTTGAAAATGCTGATTTTTTTTTAATTCCCCTTTTTCAATGTCACGGGAGCGCAGAAAAATAAAAATAATTCGAAACGCGGGAATAAAATTCTACAAAAATTTACTTTACTTCACAACACATCGATCTTTCAATATAATTTTGAAAATGCAACAAATTTCAGTTGAGTTACGAATTTTTGAAAATTTTCATTTTTTAAACAACGAACATTCGAACGCAAAAAAAAAATTAATATGATACGCAGAAATAAAATTCTACAAAAATTCACTTCAATTCACAAGACGTAGATCTTTCAAAATAATTTTGGTTTTTGAATATGCAACAAATTTCAGTTAAGTTACGAATTTTTGAAAATTTTCATTTTTTCAATGACGAACACTCGAGCGCAAAAAAATCAAAATTAATTTTAAACGCGGGAATAAAATTCTACAAAAATTCACTTAGGTACACAAGACATCAATCTTTCAAAATAATTTTGGTTTTTGAAAATGCAACAATTTTCAGTCGAGTTACGAATTTTTGAAAATTTCCCTTTTTCAAAAGCGCAAAAAGTTAAAAATTAATTTAAAACGCAAGAATAAAATTCTACAAAAATTCAATTAACTACACAAGACGTCGATCTTTAAAAAAAAATGGTTTTTAAAAATGCAACAATTTTCCCCCGAGTTACGAATTTTTGAAAATTTACATTTTTCAATGTCGAATACACGAGTGCAAAAAATCAAAAATTAATTCGAAACGCAGGAATAAAATTCTACAAAAATTCATTTCAATTCACAAGACGTCAATATTTCAAAATAATTTTGGTTTTTGAAAATTCAACAATTTTCAGTCGAGTTACGAATTTTTGAAAATTTGTTTTTTTCAATGACGAACACTCAAGCGCAAAAAAATCAAAATTCATTTGAAACGCAAGAATAAAATTCTACAAAAATTCACTTCAATTCACAAGACGTTTAGCTTTTAAAATAATGTTGGTTTTTCAAAATGCAACAATTTTCAGTTGAGTTACGAATTTTTGAAAATTTCCCTTTTTCAAAAGCGCAAAAAATTAAAAATTAATTTAAAACACAAGAATCAAATTCTTCAAAAATTCACTTCCATTCACAAAACATCGATCTTTGAAAATAATTTTGGTTTTTGAAAATGCAACAAATTTCGGTCGAGTTACGAATTTTGGAAAATTTATGTTTTTCAATGACGAACACTCGAGCGCAAAAAATTAAAAATTAATTTGAAACCTAGGAATAGCATTCTACAAAAATTCACTTCACTCCACAAGACGTCGATCCATCAAAATAATGTTGGTTTTTGAACATGCAACAATTTCTAATCGAGTTACGAATTTTTGAAAATTTCCCTTTTTTAATGACGAACACTCGAGCGCAAAAAAATAAAAATTCATTTGAAACGCAGTATTAACTTCAAATCTTTGATCTTACAAAAAAAATTTGGTTGTTACGAATTTTTGAAAAAAAAATTTTTTTCTTGTTTATTTTTTAATTTCTAAAAATATCTTCACAATTTTCCTTGGCATTCATGATTGCATGATCGTTGCATTTTGCTTCTCCATTTCTATTATATTTCTGTTTCTCTCATGTGTGTGTGTGTCTCGTCTCTGATCATCACTTCACCAACCTAACATGACATGACATAAAATACATGCCAAGAACGAAGAGGGTGAAGCGTCCGATGATGAGAACTGAACTTACCCTTTACATCTTTTGTCTACGTTGACTGCCACTAACGACTAGATAGCGCATTTTGAATAAATAAAAAAAAACAAAAATAACGATCAAATCCTAAAAGTTTGAAGAAAAAAAAAAACAAAAATTTTGATCAACTTGTAAATTCAAGTGTCTTTACATCTGTTGATAATGTAATATGTTGTTTGATTAAATAAATTAAAAAAAAATCTTGTTTAATTTGGTCAATTCACTAAAAGACAAAAAGCCCAAAATTTTGGTCAACTTCTAAATTTAAGTGTCTTTGCATCTGTTGATAACGTAATAATATGTTGTTTGATATATTTTTTAAGGACTTTTGATTAATTTGGTCAATTCACCAAAAGACAAAAAGCCCAAAATTTTGATCAATTTATAAATTTAAGTGTCTTTACATCTGTTGATGATGTAATATGTTGTTTGATTTTCTTTTTGGAGGACTTTTGTTTAATTTGGTCAATTCACTAAAAGACAAAAAGCCCAAAATTTTGTTCAACTTATAAATTTAAGTGTCTTCACATCTGTTGATAATGTAATATTTTGTTTGATTTTCAGTTTGAAGGACTTTTCTTTAATTTGTTCAATTCACGTCCAATTGCTTTTAATTTCAGCTAAAATAATTGTGAAAATTTGTGTACATCAGAAAATTGTCCTCAAATTCCAAATTTTAAACTTAAAAAATTGCAACCTTTGCATCAGAAAATTTGAAGAATTTGAGATTAAAAATCCGTGTACATCAGAAAATTGTGCTCGAATTCCAAATTTTGAAATTAAAAAATTGCAACCCTTGCATCAAAAAATTTAAAGAATTTGAGATTAAAAATTCGTGTACATCAGAAAATTGTCCTCAAATTCCAAATTTTGAACTTAAAAAATTGCAACCCTCGCATTAGACAATTTGAAAAATTTGAGATTCAAAATCTGTGTACATCGCAAAATTGTATTTAAATTCCAAAATATATGGACCTGAAAAATTGCAATCCTGACATCAAAAAATTTGAAGAATTCAAGATTTTGAAACTGAGGTTGACCAATCATAATATCGAAAAACAATGGTTGTAGTTCTTTCTAAAGCATTATTTTATATTTTATAACCAATGAGAAAAAAATTGTACATCTTCTATAATTAATGTATACAACACATTCCAGTATCAACAAAACTTGCTGATGGATTTGATCGTTTGCACCAATCTTCCACTAAGAATCTCTTCTAAAAAAAAAAAATTCCAATCGACCCAATCGCCTAATGTTTTTTTGTTTGAAACGGGGTCGTTCCAGAGAGCTGTCCCTTTACTTTTCGATATCCCAGGAGCAGGATTACATCTGCAGCAAAAACGACCACTCTGGCATGCACTACTGCAGGGACATCCCGCCGATGAAGGAGGGCAACATAACCTGCAATCTGACCTACGAGGACAGTCTGGCGGGAAGGCAGGGATGCGTCAACTGGAACCAGTACTACAGCAATTGCAAGGAGGGCGGGAAGAATCCCTTCCAGGGGACGATCAGCTTCGATAATATCGGGCTGGCGTGGGTCGCTATATTCCTGGTAAGATAACCGTTAATGTTTAAAATGTTAAATTTAAAGCGCGTGACGCGTCAGCAGAGAAAAATTGAAAATGAAAAAAATTGAAAAAATCAACTTTTTTTAATAATCATTGTAGACCTTTATGTAATACCGTAATACTTGAAACTTGTCAAAATTACTCAAAATTCACTCATTCGCAACACATCAAAACAAAATTTAAAAAAAAATCTCAGCTCACAAAAAAAAAACGGTGATATTTCAAAATTTCAAATTGTTATCATTTTTGTAAAGTTTTATCCATGTGTTTTGAATTTAATTTTAATTTTTAATGATTTCAATGAACGTTTTAATTTGTCGAATACTTTAATTAAAAAAATTTAAAAAAATAATAAATACTTATATGATAAAATTGTTTAAAATGTTTAATACATTTACAAGACATCCACCTTTAAAATTAATTAAAATTTTTGAAAATGTGTCAATTTTTCCGTGAGTTATGAATTTTTGAAAATTAACGTTCTAATTTCTCGAACACTTCAATTTAAAAAAAAAAAAAAAAAATAAATGCTTATGTTATAAAATTGTTTAAAATGTTTAATACATTCACAAGACATCCACCTTTAAAATTAGTTAAAATTTTTGAAAATGTGTCAATTTTTCCGTGAGTTATGAATTTTTGAAAATTAACGTTCTAATTTCTCGAACATTTCAATTCAAAAAAATTTAAAAAAAAATACTTTTATGATAAAATTGTTCAAAATGTTTAATACATTCACAAGACATCCACCTTTAAAATTAACTAAAATTTTTGAAAATGTGTCAATTTTTCCGTGAGCTATGACTTTTTGAAAATTATTGTTCTAATTTCTCGAACACTTCAATTAAAAAAAAAAATAATAATAAATACCTATATTATAAAATTGTTTAAAATGTTTAATACATTCACAAGACATCCACCTTTCAAATTAACTAAAATTTTTGAAAATGTGTCAATTTTTCCGTGAGTTATGAATTTTTGAAAATTAACGTTATAATTTCTCGAACACTTCAATTTAAAAAAATTTAAAAAAAATAAATACTTTTATGATAAAATTGTTCAAAATATTGAATACATTCACAAGACATCTACCTTTAAAATTAACTAAAATTTTTGAAAATGTGTCAATTTTTCCGTGAGTTATGAATTTTTGAAAATTAACGTTCTAATTTCTCGAACACTTCAATTTAAAAAAATTTAAAAAAAATAAATGCTTATGTTATAAAATTGTTTAAAATGTTTAATACATTCACAAGACATCCACCTTTAAAATTAGTTAAAATTTTTGAAAATGTGTCAATTTTTCCGTGAGTTATGAATTTTTGAAAATCAACGTTCTAATTTCTCGAACACTTCGATTTAAAAAAAATAAAAAAAAATAAATAATTTTATGATAAAATTGTTCAAAATATTTAATACATTCACAAGACATCCACCTTTAAAATTAACTAAAATTTTTGAAAATGTGTCAATTTTTCCGTGAGTTATGAATTTTTGAAAATTAACGTTTTAATTTGTCGAACACTTTAATTTAAAAAAATCAAAAAATAAATAAATACTTATATGATAAAATTGTTTAAAATATTTAATACATTCACAAGTCATCTACCTTTAAAAATAATTAAAATTTTTGAAAATGTGTCTATTTTTCCGTGAGTTATGAATTTTTGAAAATTAATGTTCTAATTTGCCGAACACTTCAATTTAAAAAAATCGAAAAAAAAATAAATGCATATATTATAAAATTGTTCAAAATATTTAATACATTCACAAGACATCCACCTTTAAAATTAATTAAAATTTTTGAAAATGTGTAAATTTTTCCGTGAGTTATGAATTTTTGAAAATTAATGTTCTAATTTCTCAAACACTTCAATTTAAAAAAATCAAAAAAAAATACTTTTATGATAAAATTGTTCAAAAAATTTAATACATTCACAAGACATCTACCTTTAAAATTAACTATTTTTTTTTAAATGTGTCAATTTTTCCGTGAGTTATGAATTTTTGTAATTAATGTTCTAATTTCTCGAACACTTCAATTAAAAAAAAAATACTTTTTATGATAAAATTGTTCAAAATGTTTAATACATTCACAAGACATCCACCTTTAAAATTAATTAAAATTTTTGAAAATGGGTCAATTTTTTCGTGAGTTATGAATTTTTGAAAATTAACGTTCTAATTTCTCGAACAATTCAATTAAAAAAAAAATACTTTTTATGATAAAATTATTCAAAATGTTTAATACATTCACAAGACATCCACCTTTAAAATTAATTAAAATTTTTGAAAATGTGTAAATTTTTCAGTGAGTTATGAATTTTTGAAAATTAACGTTCTAATTTGTCGAACACTTCAATTTAAAAAAATCGAAAAAAAAATAAATGCATATATTATAAAATTGTTCAAAATATTTAATACATTCACAAGACATCTACCTTTAAAATTTACTAAAATTTTTCAAAATGTGTCAATTTTTCCGTGAGTTATGAATTTTTCCGATTTAAAAAAATTGGCGAATTTTAAAAATTCAAAACTATTTTTTTTTTCGCCTGGGATGCACGTCCATGTGGCCGGCTCTAGGCTATTTGCAAAAGAACAGGGTCTTTACATTATTGAAATAATTTCGAAAAATGGTGTTTCCTGAACTGAATGAATTTTACACGTACGGTTTATATTGAATTCAATATTTTTCGCCGTAATTTCGACCATTCTAAACATAAAATTAAAAAAAACGCTTCCGATTTTAAAATTGGCCAATTTTTTAAAATTCAAAATTTATTTTAAAGGATGGCATTTTCTGCGCTGAATTTCAAATTTGTACATTTTTTACTTGTCGATTTATAGTTATTATTATAACTGCATTAAAACTAAAATTTCAAAAAAATTACAAATCACAAGAGCCAATATTTTGGCACAATAAAAATTATTATTATTATTATAATCAATGGATTTTTGAAAAGCAAAATAATTTTGAAAGAACGATGCTTTCCCAACTGATTTTAGTTTTTGTGGAATATAATATAAAGCGGTATTTATTATAACTGCGCGCTAACATTTTAAAACTAAAATTTAGAAAAAAATTACAAATTGTAAAAACGTTGGATTTTTGAAAAACTCAATTACTTCGAAAGAATGATGCTTCTTGAACTGCTTTTAGTTTTTGCAGATCTATTGGCGTTATAAAAATTTCATCTAGAGAAAATTGCAAAAAAGTTCATTTTGTTTTGGTCATTTTGAATGCCCACAGTTTCCAAACGCGTAGATCAATTTTGCTCATTCAAACTCTAAAATGTGTCAAAATTAATTGCCTTTACGATAGTTTTAAGAAGATTTTTTCGCAGCTTTAAAAAAATGGTGAAATTCATAATTTTTCAAAAAAATCCAAATTTTGGTCATTTTGAATGCCCACAGTTTCCAAACGCGTTGATCAATTTTGCTCATTCAAACTCTAAAATTTGTCAAAATTAATTGCCTTTCCGATAGTTTTAAGAAGATTTTTCGCAGCTTTAAAAAAAATGGTGAAATTCATAATTTTTCAAAAAAATCCAAACTTTGGTCATTTTGAATGCCCACAGTTTCCAAACGCGTTGATCAATTTTGCTCATTCAAACTCTAAAATGTGTCAAAATTAATTGCCTTTGCGATAGTTTTAAGAAGATTTTTCGCAGCTTTAAAAAAATGGTGAAATTCATAATTTTTCAAAAAAATCCAAATTTTGGTCATTTTGAATGCCCACAGATTCCAAACGCGTTGATCAATTTTGCTCATTCAAACTTTAAAATGTGTTAAATATAATTGCCTTTACGATAGTTTTAAGTAGATTTTTCGCAGTTTTAAAAAAATGGTGAAATTCATAATTTTTCAAAAAAATCTAAATTTTGGTCATTTTGAATGCCCACAGATTCCAAACGCGTTAATCAATTTTACTCATTCAAACTCTAAAATGTGTCAAAATTAATTGCCTTTCCGATAGTTTTAAGAAGATTTTTCGCAGCTTTAAAAAAAATGGTGAAATTCATAATTTTTCAAAAAAATCCAAATTTTGGTCATTTTGAATGCCCACAGTTTCCAAACGCGTTGATCAATTTTGCTCATTCAAACTTTAAAATGTGTTAAATATAATTGCCTTTACGATAGTTTTAAGTAGATTTTTCGCAGTTTTAAAAAAATGGTGAAATTCATAATTTTTCAAAAAAATCTAAATTTTGGTCATTTTGAATGCCCACAGATTCCAAACGCGTTAATCAATTTTACTCATTCAAACTCTAAAATGTGTCAAAATTAATTGCCTTTACGATAGTTTTAAGAAGATTTTACCACAGCTTTACAAAAATGGTGAAATTCATAATTTTTCAAAAAAATTCAAATTTTGGTCATTTTGAATGCCCACAGTTTCCAAACGCGTTGATCAATTTTGCTTCTTCAAACTCTAAAATGTGTCAAAATTAATTGCCTTTGTGATAGTTTTAAGAATATTTTTCGCAGCTTTAAAAAAAATGGTGAAATTCATAATTTTTCAAAAAAATCCAAACTTTGGTCATTTTGAATGCCCACAGTTTCCAAACGCGTTGATCAATTTTGCTCATTCAAACTCTAAAATGTGTTAAAAGTAATTGGCTATACGATAGTTTTAAGTAGATTTTTCGCAGCTTTAAAAAAATGGTGAAATTCATAATTTTTCAAAAAATCCAAATTTTGGTCATTTTGAATGCCCACAGTTTACAAACGCGTTGATCAATTTTGCTCATTTGAACTCTAAAATGTGTCAAAATTAATTTCCTTTACGATAGTTTTAAGATAATTTCTCGCAGCTTAAAAAAATGGTGAAATTCATAATTTTTCAAAAAAATCCAAATTTTGGTCATTTTGAATGCCCACAGTTTCCAAACAAGTTGATCAATTTTGCTCATTTAAACTCTAAAATGTGTCAAAATTCATTGCCTTTACGATAGTTTTAAGAAGATTTTTCGCAGCTTTAAAAAAATGGTGAAATTCATGATTTTTCAAAAAAATCCAAATTTTGGTCATTTTTAATGCCCACAGTTTCCAAACGCGTTGATCAATTTTGCTCATTCAAACTCTAAAATGTGTCAAAATTAATTGCCTTTGCAATAGTTTTAAGAAGATTTTTTGCAGCTTTAAAAAAAATGGTGAATTTCATAATTTTTCAAAAAAATCCAAATTTTGGTCATTTTTAATGCCCACAGTTTCCAAACGCGTTGATCAATTTTGCTCATTCAAACTCTAAAATGTGTCAAAATTAATTGCCTTTCCGATAGTTTTAAGAAGATTTTTCGCAGCTTTAAAAAAATTGTGAAATTTATAATTTTTCAAAAAAATCCAAATTTTGGTCATTTTTAATGCCCACAGTTTCCAAACGCGTTGATCAATTTTGCTCATTCAAACTCTAAAATGTGTCAAAATTAATTGCCTTTCCGGTAGTTTTAAGTAGATTTTTCGCAGCTTTAAAAAAATGGTGAAATTCATAATTTTTCAAAAAAATCCAAATTTTGGTCATTTTTAATGCCCACAGTTTCCAAACGCGTTGATCAATTTTGCTCCTTCAAACTCTAAAATGTGTCAAAATTAATTGCCTTTACGATAGTTTTAAGAAGATTTTTCGCAGCTTTAAAAAAAAGTTGGCAAGTCACCATGAACTTTATGGAAAATTTGGAAACTCGAAAATTGAAAAAATCAATTTTTTTTAATAATCATCGTAGACTTTTATGCCATACCTTTTTTTCATCAGAAAAACGTGAGAATTCGATTCTAGCTTAAGAATTACAGATTCCGAGAACGAGACCATAATCGGATTTCATGGTGAACAACAATTCCAAATTTCGCAGAATCGCGTTGCAATAATTAAGACACAATTAGCCCCCGGATGCAGGTGCCACCTGTTGCGAATTGCCCCAGTAAAGGGATTAACAAATTTTCTTGCCCCGTAAAATTCGGAGAAGGTATGCTAATGCCACCCCGCCCCCCCGTAACGCTAATCCTAATCCGCAAGAAAATTTACGTTCCCCGTAATTTACTCCGTGTTTAAAAGTTTAATCTTTTTTTAATTGGAGTTTAATTTTTGAATCTTCTTCTTTGCAGGTGATTTCGTTGGAGGGATGGACGGACATTATGTATTACGTCCAGGACGCCCACAGTTTTTGGGATTGGATCTATTTCGTGCTTCTTATCGTGGTAAGTTTTAATGTTCGAGAATTTGAAGAATGCGTGGATTAATAGTTTAAGGCACGTTTAGTTTTAAGATTATTGTACGAAACGACATACCCTGCTGTGAAATGTATTTAAAAAAAAAAATTTTCGACGTTGTATTTTCTGGTTTCTTTTGATACTAGACATGTTCAATCCATGTTGTACAGGGTGTCCCACCGAGATGGTACAAGTATATGGACTTGTAATTAATTTAATAATTTTTTCAGAGAATTTTATGTGTAATCCAAATTTGCAACAAAAAATATAGCATTCCATTTAAAATAAGGAAGTTGGTGTTGACTTCCGGTGTAACCAAATAATCTTGAAAAGGGTTACGTAAACGCTGAAAATCTCTTTACAATACATTAATTACAAGTCCATTATTTTTAATGTACCATCTCGGTGGGACACCCTGTATAGTTAATTAAATGAATCAATAAATATTATTATTATTATCATTACGAGTTTTTAATTACAATCGGAGTTTTATTTTTTTTTTGTTTATTTTTTTTTTGTTCTAAAAATTGTGTTCAATCCATGTTGTACGGTTAAATGAATCAATAAACATTATTATTATTATTATTATGAGTTTTTAATTACAATCGGATTTTTTTTTTGTTTTTCGTAACAGAGAAAGTAAAAAAAAAAACTTGTTAATTAGATAATTTATTTATATCGTTTGTTACGATGATGCTAAACAAGTATTTTTTTTTAAACTCGCTATTGAAATGTATTACAATGGAAATTGTATCCAAACCAAACGCGTTTTACATTCCCGTTGCAGATGTAAACACGCGATTACAGGCTGCGCGGTCTGCCGGACCGTTCGATTTTAATTTATAACAAATTTATAATCGGATGGATTAATTAATCGGGCCGAGTTTCCATCCTCAATTTGCAATGAACATTCGTTACTCGTCGCGCAATTACGGCAGGGATTAAGTGATCCGGCTTTAATTAAAAATCGTTGGATCCAATTATAAAACGCCAATCAATTTCTAATTAGCGACATGAAAAAAAATACGTATGTACATATGACGAGTCAACTGCTGGGGATAATTCTGTTATCCCTTTGAAGTAATGAAATGTTTTTTTGCGAGAGATCGCTTACGCGTCAATAACATTTTTCGTCGTAAAAAGAAAAATATTTTCAGAATTTTAACGGCCGTAACGGCTAAACGAAGACTTCAATTTGAACGCGGTTTTTAAATACGTGCTCCTTGGGTGCTAATTAATCGGATTTAATTAAAATTGGTGATTTTTATTTTTTGACGAAAACGTGAAAAACTACACAAGGGTCCCCCCTTCTTACTTTTGCCGAAAAATTGGCTTTAAAATGATTTTATGAAGAAACCACTGTTTCGATTCGGGGTTTCTATACATCAGCGTAAAGATCCCTTCAAGGCCCTTCAGAAAATGTACTTGCGCAACCAAAAATGTCAAATTTAAGCCCGTGGCGCGTCAGCAAACAAAATTCGAAAATGGAAAAAATCGAAAAAATCAACTTTCTTAATAATCATCGTGGATCTTTATGTAATACCTTTTTTTTCATCGGAAGGACAAGACAAATCGATTGTCGTTAAAACATTAGATCTAGAGAAAAATGCAAAAAAATTAGCAAGTCACCATGGAAAATTTAGAAAAAAGTCGATTTTTTCAAATTTTGTACGGCCGTAGCGGCTGAACGAAGAATCCAATTTGGACGCGGTTTTCAATTCTGTGGTCCTTGTGTGCATATGAGTCGGATTTGATTAAAATTGGCGATTTTTTATTTTTGACGAAAACCTGAAAAATCATCCAAGGGTCCCCCTTCTTACTTTTGCTCAAAAATTGCATTTGAAATGATTTCCTGAAGAAACCACTGGTTCGATTCGGGGTTTCTGGACATCACCGGAAAGATCTCATTAAAACGCTTCAGAAAATGTACTTTCGCAAGAACAAATGTCAATTTGAAGCCCGTGACGCGTCAGCAAAGAAAACTCAAAAATGGAAAAAATCGAAAAAAATCAACTTTTTTAATAATTATCGTAGACCATTAAAGTATACCGTTTTTTCATCAAGAAAAAGAACAAGGCAATCGTTTGGCGTTAAAAAATTTTATCTAGAAAAAATTTAGAAAAAAATCCATTTTTTTAAGATTTTGAATGGCCGTAGCAGATTTTTTATTTTTGACGAAAATCTGAAAAACCACAAAAGCGTCCCCCGTCATTTTGTTTTCATCCGAAAAATACCAATTATTTTTATGCAAGATCAAAAATCCATAATTTTCTTTTAACTTTTTGACCTTTTGAGGCAAATATTTTGCCCAATTATTTTTTTACAAATGTTCAAATCATTGAATGCGATCCTCGTTTTCCCTGTTTATGTTTGGAGCGTTGCCATTTTGTTTCCACCCGACAAATAGCAATTATTTTTATGCAAAATCAAAAACCCATTTTTGAGCTTTTGAAGCAATTATTTTTTTACAAATGTTCAAATCGTTGATTACAATTCTGGTTTTCAATGTTCAAGTTTGGAGCGTTACCATTTTGTTTTCACCCAAGAAATAACAATTATTTTTACGCAAAATGAAAAAACAATATTTTCTTTTAATTTTTTTGCGCTTTTGACGCAATTTTGACCAATTATTTTTACAAAATATTCAAATCGTTAAACGCAATTTTCGTATTCGTTCAAATTTTCAGCGTCACCGTTTTTACCCAGAAAATATAAAAAACTTTTTTTCTTTAATTTTTTTTTAACTTTTGAAGCAAATATTTTGACCAATTATTTTTTTACGAATGTTTAAATCGTTGATCACAATTCTCGTTTTCGCTGTTCAAGTTGAGAGTGACGCCATTTTGTTTCCACCCAAGAAATATCATTTATTTTCATGAAAAATCAAAAATCTATATTAAAAAAAAAATCACTTTTGAAGCAAATATTTTGACCCGTAATTTTTGTACAAATGTTAAAATCGTTGATTACAATTCTCGTTTTCCCTGCTTATGTTTGGAGTGTTGCAATTTTGTTTCCACCCGAGAAATAGGATTTATTTTTTATGCAAAATCAAAAATCCATATTTTTAAAAATATTTTAATCTTCTGACGCAAATATTTTGACTAATTATTTTTACAAATTTTTAAATCGTTAAACGCAATTCTCGTATTCCCTGTTCAAGTTTGGAGCGTCGCCATTTTTACCCAGAAAATATAAAAACTTTTTTTTTAATTTTTTTAAACTTTTGAGGAAAATATTTTGACCAATTATTTTTTTACAAATTTTCAAATCATTGAATGCAATTCTCGTTTTCCCTGTTCAAGTTTGCAGCTTTGCTATTTTTTTCTCCCGAGAAATAGCAATCATTTTTTTGCAAAATCAAAAATCTATATATTTAAAACAAAAAATTGAGATTTTGATGCAAATATTTTGACTAATCATTAAAAAAAAAGTTCAAATCGTTGAATACAATTCTCGTTTTCCGTGTTCAAGTTTAGAGCGTCACCATTTCGTTTTCTCTCGAGAAATAACAATTATTTTCATACAAAATCAAAAATCTATATTAAAAAAAATTGAACTTTTGAAGCAAATATTTTGACCCGTAATTTTTGTACAAATTTTAAAATCGTTAATTACAATTCTCGTTTTCCCTGTTCAAGTTCAGAGCGTCACCGTTTTGTTTTCTCCCGAGAAATAGCAATTATTTTTATGCAAAATCCAAAATCCACGTTAAAAAAAATGAGATTTTGAAGCATTTATTTTGACCAATTATTTTTTACAAATGTTCAAAATCGTTGAATACAATTCTCGTTTTCCCTGTTCAAATTTGGAGCGTTGCCATTTTGTTTCCACCCGAGATACAGCAATTATTTTTATGCAAAATCCAAAATCCACGTTAAAAAAAATTGAGATTTTGATCAATTATTTTTTTTACAAATTTTCCAATCGTTGAATGAAATTTTCCACTTCAAGTTTGAAGCGTTGCTGTTTAGTTTCCGCCTATGAAATGACAATTGTTCTTATGCAAAATCAAAAATCCATATATTTTTTTTTATTTTTTTTGTGCTTTTAAAGCAAATATTTTGACCAATAATTTTTTTTATAAATGTTTAAATCGTTGATTATAATTCTCGTTTTCCCAGTTCAAGTTTCGAGCGACACCATTTTGTTTTCACCTGAGAATTAGCAATTATTTTTATTGAAAATCAAAAATACATGTTTTTTTTTTAATTTTTTGAACTTTTGAAGCAAATATTTTAACCAATTATTTTTTTTTACAAATATGCAAATCATTGAATGCAATTCCCGTTTTCCCTGTTTTCCCTGTTCAAGTTTAGAGCGTCACCATTTTGTTTACACCCAAGAAATATCAATTATTTTTTTGTAAAATCAAAAATCCATATTTAAAAAAAATACATTTTTAGCTTTTGAACCAAATATTTTGACCAATGATTTTTTTACAAATATTTTGAATGCAATTCTCGTTTTCCCTGTTCATTTTTAGAGCGTCGCCATTTTGTTTACACCCAAGAAATATCAATTATTTTTTTGTAAAATCAAAAATCCATATTTAAAAAAATATATATTTTGAGCTTTTGAAGCAAATATTTTGACCAATTATTTTTTTACAAATGTTCAAATCATTGATTGCAATACTCGTTTTCCCTGTTCATATTTAGAGCGTCGCTATTTTGTTTTCACCCGATATATGGTAATTATTTTTATGGAAAATCAAAAATCCAAATTTTTCTCAAAATTTACATTTGATTTGAATTTCCTGAAGAAACCACTTTTTCGATTCAGGATTTCTATACATCACTAAAAATATCACCTCAAGACCTTTCAGAAAATGTACTTGTGCAACCACAAATGTCAATTTGAAGCCCGTGACGCGTCAGCAAAGAAAACTCGAAAATGAAAAAAATCGAAAAAATCAACTTTTTTAATAATCATCGTAGACCTTTATGTGATACCTTATTTTTCATCGGAAGGATGAGCTAAATCGACTGGTGTTAAAAAATTTCATCTAGAAAAAATTGCAAAAAAGTTGGCAAGCCACCATGGAAAATTTTGAAAAAAGTTGATTTTTTCAAATTTTGTACGGCTGTAGCGGCCGAACGAAAAATCCAATTCGAACGCGGTTTTCAAATCTGTGGTCCTTGAGCGCATATGAGTCGGATTAGACCAAAATTGGCGATTTGTAATTTTTGACGAAAATCTGAAATTCTGTCCAAGGGTCCCCCCTTCTTACTTTTGCTCAAAAATTGCACTAAAAATGATTTCCTGAAAAAACCACTCGTTCGATTCTGCTTTTCTAAACATCACTGGAAAGATCTCATTAAAACGCTTCAGAAAATGTACTTTCGCAAGAACAAATGTCAATTTGAAGCCCGTGACGCGTCAGCAAAGAAAACTCGAAAATGAAAAAAATCGAAAAAATCAACTTTCTTAATAATCATCGTGGACCTTTATTTGATACCTTTTTTTTCATCAGAAAAACGAGACAAATCGATTGGCGTTAAAAAATTTAATCCAGAAAAAATTGCAAAAAAGTTGGCAAGTCACCATGGAAAATTTTGAAAAACGTTGATTTTTTCAAATTTTGTACGGCTGTAGCGGCCGAACGAAGAATCCAATTCGAACGCGGTTTTCAAATCTGTGCTCCTCGTTTGTTAGTTAGTCGGATTTAATTAAAATTGGCGATTTTTAATTTTTGACGAAAAACTGGAAAACTACACAAGGGTCCCCCCTTCTTACTTTTACTCAGAAATTGCGTTTGAAATGATTTCCTGAAGAAACCACTGTTTCGATTTGGTGTTTCTATTCATCACCGGAAAGATCTCACTAAGACGCTTCAGAAAATGTAATTTCGCAAGAATAAATGTCAACTTGAAGCCCGTGACGCGTCAGCAAAGAAAACTCAAAAATGGAAAAAATCGAAAAAATCAACTTTCTTAATAATCATCGTAGACCATTAAAGTGCACATTAATTTTCATCAGAAGAACGAGAAAAATCGATTGGCGTTGTAAATTTTCAGCTAGCTGTAATTTAAAAAAAGTTTGCAAGTCTGAATTTTAAAAACCTTAATCCTTCTTAATGATATCAGCGCACGTGCATCCGTAACGATCCCACTCCACAACAACCCCACTCAACGCACCCCCTAGCATTAACCAATCACAGCCCTTAACCCCTCCATTAGCCAATTGCTCGTCCACCCAATAAATACCAAATTTTTCCACTCCTCAGACCATAATCAATCAAACAGTCAAAGTACCAACATGAAGATGAACACCGAAAATAAGAAATCGGTCCGTTTCACCACCTACGTCACCTGCTACGAGATCGAACCGAGGAAGGAGAAGAGGAGGCTCTCGTGTGGACCGAGTAACATCGAAAACCGCAAGGGGAAGAAGTCCTACAGCTGTTACACCTACAGAGACGCCTGCCAGGTTTTCGAACACCAAGAAAAACCGAGACCGGCGAAGGTGCTCAAGAGCAGGAAGACGGTGCAGGATCTCAGAGGGGATTTCAAGCCGCTTTCGACGTCATCGCCGTTGAAGGAAGAAAAGTTTCCGAAGTACCAGAGGAGGGTGTTTTCGTTTCCCAGCAAGATTCCGATCCCTTCGAGGTTTAACAACGCGAAAGTTACGAGGAAGGTGGCGATACAAGCTGAGTTCAAGAGGAACGAGTTGGATGGGAAGGAAGAGGATGTACAGAACACGAGTTACACGAAGAATGTTGAAGTTTCGCGCCTGAATAATCTGCTGAGGTATTTGATGAAGCCGCAGTGCATCAGCTGGGCGCCGAAGATGATTCCCGTCGCTTCCGTTGTGACCGAGAAGTTTGATGAGGTCTTTTGGTGGGACGATGAAGACCAGGACAAGATTTCGTACAGTGTGGAGAACGAAGACCAGAACAACACCGTGGATAAGATTAACAAGGCGTCCGATGGTGGATCCTGGTACCGCAGCGATCTATCGGTGATGATTAGTAACGTTAAAGGAGAATTGGATTTCAAGACGATGCACGGCCGAAAATATACGCAGCAACAAACGGAATTTAAGAAACAGTGCGAAGGTCTGCAACGTATTAGCAGATCGACGCAAACAGATTTTCCGAAGGTGAATTTGGCGACGTGCAAAACAAGACGGATTCTACCGGAGAAGATGTTGGAGCGCATCAGCAGATCAACTCAAACGGAAGTTCCCAAGAAGACAAACATGGCAGAAGAATTTTCGACAAAGGCAGTGTGGATTCTACCGAATAGCAACAGCAGATCAACTCAAACTGAAGATGTTTCCAAGAAGACAATCAAAACTGAAGATTCTCCGACGGAGGTGAATTTTGGCGGATGGATTCTACCACAGAAATCACTCAAGAAGACAATCAAAACGGAAGAGAATTTCGGTGGATGTATTCTACCACAAAAATTCGATCGCATTGGCAGATCAACCCAAACCGAAGATGTGCCGAAGACAAGACGGATTCGACCAGAACAATCGTTTAATCACCAAACAGAACGCCTTCTTCCGAAGGCAGCGAATTGGAACTTCCACGACGTATCCACCCTTCTGAACGCCCATCAACACCCGAAAACATCCAGCGTTCAAACACAAACCGACCACAAGTTGAACGAATCCAAAGAATTCAAAGAAATTCGCAACACTTACGTGCAAAACGTTTCCGCAAGTTTACGAGATGAGGATTTATATCGCGCAGACATTGCTGATGACGATGATTTCCTTGAAGATTATCAGCTGTTCGAGAGTGACGCCGAAGGACGTTTTGAAGATATGGAGGGAATAATTAAGAAGATCATGGCTGATATTCGGGCGTGTTTAAACATGATCGATAAATATAAGAAGTGTTGATTTGTTTGTATATTTTGTAAATAATTTGTGTATATATATTGATGATATCAGATACTGATGTAAAACAAACCACCTGCTACTAAACTACTTAAATAAACTTAGTTTGCATTACATTTTCCTGTTTTGTTTTTTTTTCAATTCGTTTACCCCTTTTCAGAAAAAGTGAAAAAAGATTCTCTGTAGTAAATAATGAATCCATAATTCACTGGGTGAATAATGAATCCTCAATTCACTGGGTGAGTAATGAATCCATAATTCACAGTACAGAAGAATGAATCCATAATACACGGTGGCAAATCATGTCTACATAATTCACAGTAGTGAATAATGAATGCATAATTCACTGGGTGAATAATGAATCCTCAATTCACAGCACTGAAGAATGAATCCTCAATTCGCTGGGAGAATAATGAATCCATAATTCACGGTGGCAAATCATGTCTACATAACTCAAGGTGGCAAATCATGTCTACATAATTCACAGTAGTGAATAATGAATTCATAATTCACTGTAGCGACTTATGAATTCATTTTTCACTGCAGTGAAGTACAGATTCGGTCATAATTCGATCACAAATACATTCGCAATTATGGCCATTGTTCACTTATTATTTTTAGTTATTTATGTGGAAGCAGTTTTTAATAAGTTTTCACTACTGGCTGCCAATAATCCAAATTTAATACTGAATTCCTCTTAAGATTCGTTGTACCTGCGCACCCCACCGGATCTGCGCACATGCAAAATTTCAAAAAAATAATATATTAAGCGGGAAGATATATTCAAACATTGCAATTTAAAATAAAACTTTTTAATAAAACGCCTTTTATTTTCCTCGATTAACGACTATGAGGCAACGACACGTGGAAATGGTAAGTTTAACAACTTTTGATTGGGGGCCGCGGTGGCCCAGTGAGTAGAGCTCCTGCTCACGGGCCTCGTGGTCGTGGGTTCGAATCCTATCCGTTGTTTGATTGATCTTTGAAACGATTACGAGTGTTAAATGTTAAATAATTTTATTACACACCTGACGGAAACATAATTGTACAATTACGTTCTCGTTGAGTGTGTAATAAAATTATAACGTCTTGTATTTATTTTTTTTTTGTTATCAATTTTATTTGAGCCGAAAGCCACCGACTTTTACTCGTAACGTTAAATTAATGAACATCACGTTCCAAGAAAAAAATATATATATTGTAAGATCAGGAAGTCCTACAGAAGAGGAGTGAGGCATCAAAGGAAATGTAACTCAAAGGATAATGATATCCAAGGAGCATGTAAACGTGCTTCGCAAATAGTGGGTGGTAGTTTTTTTTTTAGTTGCCTTTCTTTGTAGTTTCTGGTATTAATACATTTGCGTATAAATCAACTTTTTTTTTAATAATCATCGTAGACAATTAATGTGGCCATTTTTTTCCACAGTTATTCAGGAAAAAATGCACGAAAAAAATTTTTTTTCACGATTTTGGTCATTTTTTCGATTGTATTATTCAGGAAAAAATGTTGGGTTTCGGAAAAATTTGAAATAATTCATGACGGTTCTTAATAACGTGAAGAATCGTGTAGAGTAATTATTTTTCAAAGAATTTTTTTTTTCATGATTTTAACGTTTCACGATTTTGGTCATTTTTTCGATTCAGGAAAAAATGTTGGGTCACGGAAAAATTTGAAAAAATTCATGACGGTTCTTAATAACGCGAAGAATCGTGTAGAGTAATTATTTTTCAAAGAATTTTTTTTTTCATGATTTCACCGTTTCACGATTTTGGTCATTTTCCGATAGAAAAAATGTTGGGTCTCGGAAAAATTTGAAAAAATTAGTGACGGTTCTTTATAACGTGAAGAATCGTGTAGAGTAATTATTTTTCAAAGAAATTTTTTTTTTCATGATTTTAACGTTTTACGATTTTGGTCATTTTGTCGATGGAAAAAATGTTGGGTCTCAGAAAAATTAAAAAAATTCACGGCGGTTCTTAATAACGTGAAGAATCGTGTGGAGTAATTATTTTTCAAAGAAATTTTTTTTCTTGATTCCAACGTTTCACGATTTTGGTCATTTTTTCGATAGTATTATTCAGGAAAAAATGTTGGGCCTCATAAAAATTTGAAATAATTCATGACGGTTCTTAATAATGTGAAGAATCGTGTAGAGAAATTCTTTTTAAAGAAATTGTTTTGTACCTGAAAAAATCGACCCGAAAGTGGAAATTTTTTTTTCGTGATCGTTGATTTTATCATGCACGCGACGTGTTTTTGGTTCGTAACTCCTTTGATTTTTCAACAATTCTAACAAGAGATGGTTGTTTAGAAAGTGGATGAATGCCTTAACCAAACATGTACAAAGAATTGTACTATTTTGATTATTTACCTGAAAAAATCGACCCGAAAGTGGAAATTTATTTTTCGTGATCGTTGATTTTATCATGCACGCGTCGTGTTTTTCGTTCGTAACTCCTTAGATTCATCAACAATTCTTACAAGCAACCGTTGTTTAAAAAGTAGATGAATGCTTTAACTTACATATGTACTAAGAAGTGTACTATTTAAATTATTTACCTGAGAAAATTGACCCAAAAGTGGAAATTTATTTTTCGTGATCGTTGATTTTGTCATACCCGCGACGTGTTTTTGGTTCGTAACTCCTTTGATTTTTCAACAATTCTAACAAGAGATGGTTGTTTAGAAAGAAGATGATTGCCTTAACTGACACATGTCCAAAAAATTGTACTATTTTGATTATTTACCTGAAAAAATCGACCCGAAAGCGGAAATTTATTAATTAATTTTTGACAAAATTTTCAATCAAAAATTTCAACCAGGAGTAACAGGATCGCAGAAATGAAGAGTAATTTGGCGGGAAAATATTTTCACGGTTTTAATTCATTTTTGACAAAATTTTCATTCAAAAATTTCAACCAGGAGTAACAGGATCGCAGAAACGAAAAGAGTAATTTGGCGGGAAAATATTTTCACGGTTTTAATTCATTTTTGACAAAATTTTCACTCAAAAATTTCAACCAGGAGTAACAGGATCGCAGAAACGAAAAGAGTAATTTGGCGGGAAAATATTTTCACGGTTTTAATTCATTTTTGACAAAATTTTCACTCAAAAATTTCAACCAGGAGTAACAGGATCGCAGAAACGAAAAGAGTAATTTGGCGGGAAAATATTTTCACGGTTTTAATTCATTTTTGACAAAATTTGCATTCAAAAAATTCAACCAGGAGTAACAGGATCGCAGAAACGAAAAGAGTAATTTGGCGGGAAAATATTTTCACGGTTTTAATTAATTTTTGACAAAATTTGCATTCAAAAAATTCAACCAGGAGTAACAGGATCGCAGAAACGAAAAGAGTAATTTGGCGGGAAAATATTTTCACGGTTTTAATTAATTTTTGACAAAATTTGCATTCAAAAAATTCAACCAGGAGTAACAGGATCGCAGAAACGAAAAGAGTAATTTGGCGGGAAAATATTTTCACGTTTTTAATTCAATTTTGACAAAATTTGCATTCAAAAAATTCAACCAGGAGTAACAGGATCGCAGAAACGAAAAGAGTAATTTGGCGGGAAAATATTTTCACGTTTTTAATTCAATTTTGACAAAATTTGCATTCAAAAAATTCAACCAGGAGTAACAGGATCGCAGAAACGAAAAGAGTAATTTGGCGGGAAAATATTTTCACGTTTCTAATTCATTTTTGACAAAATTTGCATTCAAAAAATTCAACCAGGAGTAACAGGATCGCAGAAACGAAAAGAGTAATTTGGCGGGAAAATATTTTCACGTTTTTAATTAATTTTTGACAAAATTTGCATTCAAAAAATTCAACCAGGAGTAACAGGATCGCAGAAACGAAAAGAGTAATTTGGCGGGAAAATATTTTCACGTTTTTAATTCAATTTTGACAAAATTTGCATTCAAAAAATTCAACCAGGAGTAACAGGATCGCAGAAACGAAAAGAGTAATTTGGCGGGAAAATATTTTCACGTTTTTAATTAATTTTTGACAAAATTTGCATTCAAAAAATTCAACCAGGAGTAACAGGATCGCAGAAACGAAAAGAGTAATTTGGCGGGAAAATATTTTCTCGTTTTTAATTCATTTTTGACAAAATATGCATTCAAAAAATTCAACCAGGAGTAACAGGATCGCAGAAACGAAAAGAGTAATTTGGCGGGAAAATATTTTCACGTTTTTAATTCAATTTTGACAAAATTTGCATTCAAAAAATTCAACCAGGAGTAACAGGATCGCAGAAACGAAAAGAGTAATTTGGCGGGAAAATATTTTCTCGTTTTTAATTCATTTTTGACAAAATTTGCATTCAAAAAATTCAACCAGGAGTAACAGGATCGCAGAAACGAAAAGAGTAATTTGGCGGGAAAATATTTTCACGTTTTTAATTCAATTTTGACAAAATTTGCATTCAAAAAATTCAACCAGGAGTAACAGGATCGCAGAAACGAAAAGAGTAATTTGGCGGGAAAATATTTTCACGTTTCTAATTCATTTTTGACAAAATTTGCATTCAAAAAATTCAACCAGGAGTAACAGGATCGCAGAAACGAAAAGAGTAATTTGGCGGGAAAATATTTTCACGTTTTTAATTAATTTTTGACAAAATTTGCATTCAAAAAATTCAACCAGGAGTAACAGGATCGCAGAAACGAAAAGAGTAATTTGGCGGGAAAATATTTTCACGTTTTTAATTCAATTTTGACAAAATTTGCATTCAAAAAATTCAACCAGGAGTAACAGGATCGCAGAAACGAAAAGAGTAATTTGGCGGGAAAATATTTTCACGTTTTTAATTAATTTTTGACAAAATTTGCATTCAAAAAATTCAACCAGGAGTAACAGGATCGCAGAAACGAAAAGAGTAATTTGGCGGGAAAATATTTTCTCGTTTTTAATTCATTTTTGACAAAATTTGCATTCAAAAAATTCAACCAGGAGTAACAGGATCGCAGAAACGAAAAGAGTAATTTGGCGGGAAAATATTTTCACGGTTTTAATTAATTTTTGACAAAATTTGCATTCAAAAAATTCAACCAGGAGTAACAGGATCGCAGAAACGAAAAGAGTAATTTGGCGGGAAAATATTTTCACGTTTCTAATTCATTTTTGACAAAATTTGCATTCAAAAAATTCAACCAGGAGTAACAGGATCGCAGAAACGAAAAGAGTAATTTGGCGGGAAAATATTTTCACGGTTTTAATTAATTTTTGACAAAATTTGCATTCAAAAAATTCAACCAGGAGTAACAGGATCGCAGAAACGAAAAGAGTAATTTGGCGGGAAAATATTTTCTCGTTTTTAATTCATTTTTGACAAAATTTGCATTCAAAAAATTCAACCAGGAGTAACAGGATCGCAGAAACGAAAAGAGTAATTTGGCGGGAAAATATTTTCACGTTTTTAATTCAATTTTGACAAAATTTGCATTCAAAAAATTCAACCAGGAGTAACAGGATCGCAGAAACGAAAAGAGTAATTTGGCGGGAAAATATTTTCACGGTTTTAATTAATTTTTGACAAAATTTGCATTCAAAAAATTCAACCAGGAGTAACAGGATCGCAGAAACGAAAAGAGTAATTTGGCGGGAAAATATTTTCACGTTTTTAATTCAATTTTGACAAAATTTGCATTCAAAAAATTCAACCAGGAGTAACAGGATCGCAGAAACGAAAAGAGTAATTTGGCGGGAAAATATTTTCACGTTTTTAATTCAATTTTGACAAAATTTGCATTCAAAAAATTCAACCAGGAGTAACAGGATCGCAGAAACGAAAAGAGTAATTTGGCGGGAAAATATTTTCACGTTTTTAATTCAATTTTGACAAAATTTGCATTCAAAAAATTCAACCAGGAGTAACAGGATCGCAGAAACGAAAAGAGTAATTTGGCGGGAAAATATTTTCACGTTTTTAATTCAATTTTGACAAAATTTGCATTCAAAAAATTCAACCAGGAGTAACAGGATCGCAGAAACGAAAAGAGTAATTTGGCGGGAAAATATTTTCACGTTTTTAATTAATTTTTGACAAAATTTTCAATCAAAAATTTCAACCAGGAGTAACAGGATCGCAGAAACGAATAGAGTAATTTGGCGGGAAAATATTTTCACGTTTTTAATTCAATTTTGACAAAATTTGCATTCAAAAAATTCAACCAGGAGTAACAGGATCGCAGAAACGAAAAGAGGAATTTGGCGGGAAAATATTTTCACGTTTTTAATTCAATTTTGACAAAATTTGCATTCAAAAAATTCAACCAGGAGTAACAGGATCGCAGAAACGAAAAGAGTAATTTGGCGGGAAAATATTTTCACGTTTTTAATTCAATTTTGACAAAATTTGCATTCAAAAAATTCAACCAGGAGTAACAGGATCGCAGAAACGAAAAGAGTAATTTGGCGGGAAAATATTTTCACGGTTTTAATTAATTTTTGACAAAATTTGCATTCAAAAAATTCAACCAGGAGTAACAGGATCGCAGAAACGAAAAGAGTAATTTGGCGGGAAAATATTTTCACGGTTTTAATTAATTTTTGACAAAATTTGCATTCAAAAAATTCAACCAGGAGTAACAGGATCGCAGAAACGAAAAGAGTAATTTGGCGGGAAAATATTTTCACGTTTTTAATTAATTTTTGACAAAATTTGCATTCAAAAAATTCAACCAGGAGTAACAGGATCGCAGAAACGAAAAGAGTAATTTGGCGGGAAAATATTTTCACGTTTTTAATTCAATTTTGACAAAATTTGCATTCAAAAAATTCAACCAGGAGTAACAGGATCGCAGAAACGAAAAGAGTAATTTGGCGGGAAAATATTTTCACGGTTTTAATTAATTTTTGACAAAATTTGCATTCAAAAAATTCAACCAGGAGTAACAGGATCGCAGAAACGAAAAGAGTAATTTGGCGGGAAAATATTTTCTCGTTTTTAATTAATTTTTGACAAAATTTGCATTCAAAAAATTCAACCAGGAGTAACAGGATCGCAGAAACGAAAAGAGTAATTTGGCGGGAAAATATTTTCACGTTTTTAATTCAATTTTGACAAAATTTGCATTCAAAAAATTCAACCAGGAGTAACAGGATCGCAGAAACGAAAAGAGTAATTTGGCGGGAAAATATTTTCACGGTTTTAATTAATTTTTGACAAAATTTGCATTCAAAAAATTCAACCAGGAGTAACAGGATCGCAGAAACGAAAAGAGTAATTTGGCGGGAAAATATTTTCACGGTTTTAATTAATTTTTGACAAAATTTGCATTCAAAAAATTCAACCAGGAGTAACAGGATCGCAGAAACGAAAAGAGTAATTTGGCGGGAAAATATTTTCTCGTTTTTAATTCATTTTTGACAAAATTTGCATTCAAAAAATTCAACCAGGAGTAACAGGATCGCAGAAACGAAAAGAGTAATTTGGCGGGAAAATATTTTCACGGTTTTAATTAATTTTTGACAAAATTTGCATTCAAAAAATTCAACCAGGAGTAACAGGATCGCAGAAACGAAAAGAGTAATTTGGCGGGAAAATATTTTCACGTTTTTAATTCAATTTTGACAAAATTTGCATTCAAAAAATTCAACCAGGAGTAACAGGATCGCAGAAACGAAAAGAGTAATTTGGCGGGAAAATATTTTCACGGTTTTAATTAATTTTTGACAAAATTTGCATTCAAAAAATTCAACCAGGAGTAACAGGATCGCAGAAACGAAAAGAGTAATTTGGCGGGAAAATATTTTCACGGTTTTAATTAATTTTTGACAAAATTTGCATTCAAAAAATTCAACCAGGAGTAACAGGATCGCAGAAACGAAAAGAGTAATTTGGCGGGAAAATATTTTCACGTTTTTAATTCAATTTTGTCAAAATTTGCATTCAAAAAATTCAACCAGGAGTAACAGGATCGCAGAAACGAAAAGAGTAATTTGGCGGGAAAATATTTTCACGTTTTTAATTCAATTTTGACAAAATTTGCATTCAAAAAATTCAACCAGGAGTAACAGGATCGCAGAAACGAAAAGAGTAATTTGGCGGGAAAATATTTTCACGTTTTTAATTCAATTTTGACAAAATTTGCATTCAAAAAATTCAACCAGGAGTAACAGGATCGCAGAAACGAAAAGAGTAATTTGGCGGGAAAATATTTTCACGTTTTTAATTCAATTTTGACAAAATTTGCATTCAAAAAATTCAACCAGGAGTAACAGGATCGCAGAAACGAAAAGAGTAATTTGGCGGGAAAATATTTTCACGTTTTTAATTAATTTTTGACAAAATTTTCAATCAAAAATTTCAACCAGGAGTAACAGGATCGCAGAAACGAATAGAGTAATTTGGCGGGAAAATATTTTCACGTTTTTAATTCATTTTTGACAAAATTTGCATTCAAAAAATTCAACCAGGAGTAACAGGATCGCAGAAACGAAAAGAGTAATTTGGCGGGAAAATATTTTCACGTTTTTAATTCATTTTTGACAAAATTTGCATTCAAAAAATTCAACCAGGAGTAACAGGATCGCAGAAACGAAAAGAGTAATTTGGCGGGAAAATATTTTCACGGTTTTAATTAATTTTTGACAAAATTTGCATTCAAAAAATTCAACCAGGAGTAACAGGATCGCAGAAACGAAAAGAGTAATTTGGCGGGAAAATATTTTCACGTTTTTAATTCAATTTTGACAAAATTTGCATTCAAAAAATTCAACCAGGAGTAACAGGATCGCAGAAACGAAGAGTAATTTGGCGGGAAAATATTTTCACGTTTTTAATTCATTTTTGACAAAATTTGCATTCAAAAAATTCAACCAGGAGTAACAGGATCGCAGAAACGAAAAGAGTAATTTGGCGGGAAAATATTTTCACGGTTTTAATTAATTTTTGACAAAATTTGCATTCAAAAAATTCAACCAGGAGTAACAGGATCGCAGAAACGAAAAGAGTAATTTGGCGGGAAAATATTTTCACGTTTTTAATTCAATTTTGACAAAATTTGCATTCAAAAAATTCAACCAGGAGTAACAGGATCGCAGAAACGAAAAGAGTAATTTGGCGGGAAAATATTTTCACGTTTTTAATTCAATTTTGACAAAATTTGCATTCAAAAAATTCAACCAGGAGTAACAGGATCGCAGAAACGAAAAGAGTAATTTGGCGGGAAAATATTTTCACGTTTTTAATTCAATTTTGACAAAATTTGCATTCAAAAAATTCAACCAGGAGTAACAGGATCGCAGAAACGAAAAGAGTAATTTGGCGGGAAAATATTTTCACGTTTTTAATTCAATTTTGACAAAATTTGCATTCAAAAAATTCAACCAGGAGTAACAGGATCGCAGAAACGAAAAGAGTAATTTGGCGGGAAAATATTTTCACGTTTTTAATTAATTTTTGACAAAATTTTCAATCAAAAATTTCAACCAGGAGTAACAGGATCGCAGAAACGAATAGAGTAATTTGGCGGGAAAATATTTTCACGTTTTTAATTCATTTTTGACAAAATTTGCATTCAAAAAATTCAACCAGGAGTAACAGGATCGCAGAAACGAAAAGAGTAATTTGGCGGGAAAATATTTTCACGTTTTTAATTCATTTTTGACAAAATTTGCATTCAAAAAATTCAACCAGGAGTAACAGGATCGCAGAAACGAAAAGAGTAATTTGGCGGGAAAATATTTTCACGGTTTTAATTAATTTTTGACAAAATTTGCATTCAAAAAATTCAACCAGGAGTAACAGGATCGCAGAAACGAAAAGAGTAATTTGGCGGGAAAATATTTTCACGTTTTTAATTCATTTTTGACAAAATTTGCATTCAAAAAATTCAACCAGGAGTAACAGGATCGCAGAAACGAAAAGAGTAATTTGGCGGGAAAATATTTTCACGGTTTTAATTAATTTTTGACAAAATTTGCATTCAAAAAATTCAACCAGGAGTAACAGGATCGCAGAAACGAAAAGAGTAATTTGGCGGGAAAATATTTTCACGTTTTTAATTCAATTTTGACAAAATTTGCATTCAAAAAATTCAACCAGGAGTAACAGGATCGCAGAAACGAAAAGAGTAATTTGGCGGGAAAATATTTTCACGTTTTTAATTCAATTTTGACAAAATTTGCATTCAAAAAATTCAACCAGGAGTAACAGGATCGCAGAAACGAAGAGTAATTTGGCGGGAAAATATTTTCACGTTTTTAATTCATTTTTGTCAAAATTTGCATTCAAAAAATTCAACCAGGAGTAACAGGATCGCAGAAACGAAAAGAGTAATTTGGCGGGAAAATATTTTCACGTTTTTAATTCATTTTTGACAAAATTTGCATTCAAAAAATTCAACCAGGAGTAACAGGATCGCAGAAACGAAAAGAGTAATTTGGCGGGAAAATATTTTCACGGTTTTAATTAATTTTTGACAAAATTTGCATTCAAAAAATTCAACCAGGAGTAACAGGATCGCAGAAACGAAAAGAGTAATTTGGCGGGAAAATATTTTCACGTTTTTAATTCATTTTTGACAAAATTTGCATTCAAAAAATTCAACCAGGAGTAACAGGATCGCAGAAATGAAAAGAGTAATTTGGCGGGAAAATATTTTCACGTTTTTAATTCATTTTTGACAAAATTTTCAATCAAAAATTTCAACCAGGAGTAACAGGATCGCAGAAACGAAAAGAGTAATTTGGCGGGAAAATATTTTCACGTTTTTAATTCATTTTTGACAAAATTTTCAATCAAAAAATTCAACCAGGAGTAACAGGATCTTAGAAACGAAAAGAGTAATTTGGCGGGAAAATATTTTCACGTTTTTAATTCAATTTTGACAAAATTTGCATTCAAAAAATTCAACCAGGAGTAACAGGATCGCAGAAACGAAAAGAGTAATTTGGCGGGAAAATATTTTCACGTTTTTAATTAATTTTTGACAAAATTTTCAATCAAAAATTTCAACCAGGAGTAACAGGATCGCAGAAACGAATAGAGTAATTTGGCGGGAAAATATTTTCACGTTTTTAATTAATTTTTGACAAAATTTTCAATCAAAAATTTCAACCAGGAGTAACAGGATCGCAGAAACGAAAAGAGTAATTTGGCGGGAAAATATTTTCACGTTTTTAATTCATTTTTGACAAAATTTTCAATCAAAAATTTCAACCAGGAGTAACAGGATCGCAGAAACGAAAAGAGTAATTTGGCGGGAAAATATTTTCACGTTTTTAATTCATTTTTGACAAAATTTTCAATCAAAAATTTCAACCAGGAGTAACAGGATCGCAGAAACGAAAAGAGTAATTTGGCGGGAAAATATTTTCACGTTTTTAATTCATTTTTGACAAAATTTTCAATCAAAAAATTCAACCAGGAGTAACAGGATCGCAGAAACGAATAGAGTAATTTGGCGGGAAAATATTTTCACGTTTTTAATTAATTTTTGACAAAATTTTCAATCAAAAATTTCAACCAGGAGTAACAGGATCGCAGAAACGAATAGAGTAATTTGGCGGGAAAATATTTTCACGTTTTTAATTAATTTTTGACAAAATTTTCAATCAAAAATTTCAACCAGGAGTAACAGGATCGCAGAAACGAAAAGAGTAATTTGGCGGGAAAATATTTTCACGTTTTTAATTCATTTTTGACAAAATTTGCATTCAAAAAATTCAACCAGGAGTAACAGGATCGCAGAAACGAAAAGAGTAATTTGGCGGGAAAATATTTTCACGTTTTTAATTCATTTTTGACAAAATTTTCAATCAAAAATTTCAACCAGGAGTAACAGGATCGCAGAAACGAAAAGAGTAATTTGGCGGGAAAATATTTTCACGTTTTTAATTCATTTTTGACAAAATTTTCAATCAAAAATTTCAACCAGGAGTAACAGGATCGCAGAAACGAAGAGTAATTTGGCGGGAAAATATTTTCACGTTTTTAATTCATTTTTGACAAAATTTGCATTCAAAAAATTCAACCAGGAGTAACAGGATCGCAGAAATGAAAAGAGTAATTTGGCGGGAAAATATTTTCACGTTTTTAATTCATTTTTGACAAAATTTTCAATCAAAAATTTCAACCAGGAGTAACAGGATCGCAGAAACGAAAAGAGTAATTTGGCGGGAAAATATTTTCACGTTTTTAATTCATTTTTGACAAAATTTTCAATCAAAAATTTCAACCAGGAGTAACAGGATCGCAGAAACGAAAAGAGTAATTTGGCGGGAAAATATTTTCACGTTTTTAATTCATTTTTGACAAAATTTTCAATCAAAAATTTCAACCAGGAGTAACAGGATCGCAGAAACGAAAAGAGTAATTTGGCGGGAAAATATTTTCACGTTTTTAATTCATTTTTGACAAAATTTTCAATCAAAAATTTCAACCAGGAGTAACAGGATCGCAGAAACGAAAAGAGTAATTTGGCGGGAAAATATTTTCACGTTTTTGATTCATTTTTGACAAAATTTTCAATCAAAAATTTCAACCAGGAGTAACAGGATCGCAGAAACGAAAAGAGTAATTTGGCGGGAAAATATTTTCACGTTTTTAATTCATTTTTGACAAAATTTGCATTCAAAAAATTCAACCAGGAGTAACAGGATCGCAGAAACGAAAAGAGTAATTTGGCGGGAAAATATTTTCACGGTTTTAATTAATTTTTGACAAAATTTGCATTCAAAAAATTCAACCAGGAGTAACAGGATCGCAGAAACGAAAAGAGTAATTTGGCGGGAAAATATTTTCACGTTTTTAATTCATTTTTGACAAAATTTTCAATCAAAAATTTCAACCAGGAGTAACAGGATCGCAGAAACGAAAAGAGTAATTTGGCGGGAAAATATTTTCACGTTTTTGATTCATTTTTGACAAAATTTTCAATCAAAAATTTCAACCAGGAGTAACAGGATCGCAGAAACGAAAAGAGTAATTTGGCGGGAAAATATTTTCACGTTTTTAATTCATTTTTGACAAAATTTGCATTCAAAAAATTCAACCAGGAGTAACAGGATCGCAGAAACGAAAAGAGTAATTTGGCGGGAAAATATTTTCACGGTTTTAATTAATTTTTGACAAAATTTGCATTCAAAAAATTCAACCAGGAGTAACAGGATCGCAGAAACGAAAAGAGTAATTTGGCGGGAAAATATTTTCACGTTTTTAATTCATTTTTGACAAAATTTGCATTCAAAAAATTCAACCAGGAGTAAC
Source organism: Ocypus olens (assembly GCA_910593695.2). Taxonomy (NCBI): domain Eukaryota; kingdom Metazoa; phylum Arthropoda; class Insecta; order Coleoptera; family Staphylinidae; genus Ocypus; species Ocypus olens. The sequence continues at coordinate 48,116,796 of OU343062.1, forward strand.
AGGATCGCAGAAACGAAAAGAGTAATTTGGCGGGAAAATATTTTCACGTTTTTAATTCATTTTTGACAAAATTTTCAATCAAAAATTTCAACCAGGAGTAACAGGATCGCAGAAACGAAAAGAGTAATTTGGCGGGAAAATATTTTCACGTTTTTAATTCATTTTTGACAAAATTTGCATTCAAAAAATTCAACCAGGAGTAACAGGATCGCAGAAACGAAAAGAGTAATTTGGCGGGAAAATATTTTCACGTTTTTAATTCATTTTTGACAAAATTTTCAATCAAAAAATTCAACCAGGAGTAACAGGATCGCAGAAACGAAAAGAGTAATTTGGCGGGAAAATATTTTCTCGTTTTTAATTCATTTTTGACAAAATTTGCATTAAAAAAATTCAACCAGGAGTAACAGGATCGCAGAAACGAAAAGAGTAATTTGGCGGGAAAATATTTTCACGTTTTTAATTCAATTTTGACAAAATTTGCATTCAAAAAATTCAACCAGGAGTAACAGGATCGCAGAAACGAAAAGAGTAATTTGGCGGGAAAATATTTTCACGGTTTTAATTAATTTTTGACAAAATTTGCATTCAAAAAATTCAACCAGGAGTAACAGGATCGCAGAAACGAAAAGAGTAATTTGGCGGGAAAATATTTTCTCGTTTTTAATTCATTTTTGACAAAATTTGCATTCAAAAAATTCAACCAGGAGTAACAGGATCGCAGAAACGAAAAGAGTAATTTGGCGGGAAAATATTTTCACGTTTTTAATTCAATTTTGACAAAATTTGCATTCAAAAAATTCAACCAGGAGTAACAGGATCGCAGAAACGAAAAGAGTAATTTGGCGGGAAAATATTTTCACGTTTTTAATTCAATTTTGACAAAATTTGCATTCAAAAAATTCAACCAGGAGTAACAGGATCGCAGAAACGAAAAGAGTAATTTGGCGGGAAAATATTTTCACGTTTTTAATTCAATTTTGACAAAATTTGCATTCAAAAAATTCAACCAGGAGTAACAGGATCGCAGAAACGAAAAGAGTAATTTGGCGGGAAAATATTTTCACGTTTTTAATTAATTTTTGACAAAATTTTCAATCAAAAATTTCAACCAGGAGTAACAGGATCGCAGAAACGAATAGAGTAATTTGGCGGGAAAATATTTTCACGTTTTTAATTCATTTTTGACAAAATTTGCATTCAAAAAATTCAACCAGGAGTAACAGGATCGCAGAAACGAAAAGAGTAATTTGGCGGGAAAATATTTTCACGTTTTTAATTCATTTTTGACAAAATTTGCATTCAAAAAATTCAACCAGGAGTAACAGGATCGCAGAAACGAAAAGAGTAATTTGGCGGGAAAATATTTTCACGGTTTTAATTAATTTTTGACAAAATTTGCATTCAAAAAATTCAACCAGGAGTAACAGGATCGCAGAAACGAAAAGAGTAATTTGGCGGGAAAATATTTTCACGGTTTTAATTAATTTTTGACAAAATTTGCATTCAAAAAATTCAACCAGGAGTAACAGGATCGCAGAAACGAAAAGAGTAATTTGGCGGGAAAATATTTTCACGGTTTTAATTAATTTTTGACAAAATTTGCATTCAAAAAATTCAACCAGGAGTAACAGGATCGCAGAAACGAAAAGAGTAATTTGGCGGGAAAATATTTTCACGTTTTTAATTCAATTTTGACAAAATTTGCATTCAAAAAATTCAACCAGGAGTAACAGGATCGCAGAAACGAAAAGAGTAATTTGGCGGGAAAATATTTTCACGTTTTTAATTCATTTTTGACAAAATTTGCATTCAAAAAATTCAACCAGGAGTAACAGGATCGCAGAAACGAAGAGTAATTTGGCGGGAAAATATTTTCACGTTTTTAATTCATTTTTGACAAAATTTGCATTCAAAAAATTCAACCAGGAGTAACAGGATCGCAGAAATGAAAAGAGTAATTTGGCGGGAAAATATTTTCACGTTTTTAATTCATTTTTGACAAAATTTTCAATCAAAAATTTCAACCAGGAGTAACAGGATCGCAGAAACGAAAAGAGTAATTTGGCGGGAAAATATTTTCACGTTTTTAATTCATTTTTGACAAAATTTTCAATCAAAAATTTCAACCAGGAGTAACAGGATCGCAGAAACGAAAAGAGTAATTTGGCGGGAAAATATTTTCACGTTTTTAATTCATTTTTGACAAAATTTTCAATCAAAAATTTCAACCAGGAGTAACAGGATCGCAGAAACGAAAAGAGTAATTTGGCGGGAAAATATTTTCACGTTTTTAATTCATTTTTGACAAAATTTTCAATCAAAAAATTCAACCAGGAGTAACAGGATCGCAGAAACGAAAAGAGTAATTTGGCGGGAAAATATTTTCACGTTTTTAATTCAATTTTGACAAAATTTGCATTCAAAAAATTCAACCAGGAGTAACAGGATCGCAGAAACGAAAAGAGTAATTTGGCGGGAAAATATTTTCACGTTTTTAATTAATTTTTGACAAAATTTTCAATCAAAAATTTCAACCAGGAGTAACAGGATCGCAGAAACGAATAGAGTAATTTGGCGGGAAAATATTTTCACGTTTTTAATTCATTTTTGACAAAATTTGCATTCAAAAAATTCAACCAGGAGTAACAGGATCGCAGAAACGAAAAGAGTAATTTGGCGGGAAAATATTTTCACGTTTTTAATTCATTTTTGACAAAATTTGCATTCAAAAAATTCAACCAGGAGTAACAGGATCGCAGAAACGAAAAGAGTAATTTGGCGGGAAAATATTTTCACGGTTTTAATTAATTTTTGACAAAATTTGCATTCAAAAAATTCAACCAGGAGTAACAGGATCGCAGAAACGAAAAGAGTAATTTGGCGGGAAAATATTTTCACGTTTTTAATTCAATTTTGACAAAATTTGCATTCAAAAAATTCAACCAGGAGTAACAGGATCGCAGAAACGAAAAGAGTAATTTGGCGGGAAAATATTTTCACGTTTTTAATTCAATTTTGACAAAATTTGCATTCAAAAAATTCAACCAGGAGTAACAGGATCGCAGAAACGAAGAGTAATTTGGCGGGAAAATATTTTCACGTTTTTAATTAATTTTTGACAAAATTTGCATTCAAAAAATTCAACCAGGAGTAACAGGATCGCAGAAACGAAAAGAGTAATTTAGCGGGAAAATATTTTCACGTTTTTAATTCATTTTTGACAAAATTTGCATTCAAAAAATTCAACCAGGAGTAACAGGATCGCAGAAATGAAAAGAGTAATTTGGCGGGAAAATATTTTCACGTTTTTAATTCATTTTTGACAAAATTTTCAATCAAAAATTTCAACCAGGAGTAACAGGATCGCAGAAACGAAAAGAGTAATTTGGCGGGAAAATATTTTCACGTTTTTAATTCATTTTTGACAAAATTTTCAATCAAAAATTTCAACCAGGAGTAACAGGATCGCAGAAACGAAAAGAGTAATTTGGCGGGAAAATATTTTCACGTTTTTAATTCATTTTTGACAAAATTTTCAATCAAAAATTTCAACCAGGAGTAACAGGATCGCAGAAACGAAAAGAGTAATTTGGCGGGAAAATATTTTCACGTTTTTGATTCATTTTTGACAAAATTTTCAATCAAAAATTTCAACCAGGAGTAACAGGATCGCAGAAACGAAAAGAGTAATTTGGCGGGAAAATATTTTCACGTTTTTAATTCATTTTTGACAAAATTTTCAATCAAAAATTTCAACCAGGAGTAACAGGATCGCAGAAACGAAAAGAGTAATTTGGCGGGAAAATATTTTCACGTTTTTAATTCATTTTTGACAAAATTTGCATTCAAAAAATTCAACCAGGAGTAACAGGATCGCAGAAACGAAAAGAGTAATTTAGCGGGAAAATATTTTCACGTTTTTAATTCATTTTTGACAAAATTTGCATTCAAAAATTTCAACCAGGAGTAACAGGATCGCAGAAACGAAAAGAGTAATTTGGCGGGAAAATATTTTCACGTTTTTAATTCATTTTTGACAAAATTTGCATTCAAAAAATTCAACCAGGAGTAACAGGATCGCAGAAACGAAAAGAGTAATTTAGCGGGAAAATATTTTCACGTTTTTAATTCATTTTTGACAAAATTTGCATTCAAAAAATTCAACCAGGAGTAACAGGATCGCAGAAACGAAAAGAGTAATTTGGCGGGAAAATATTTTCACGTTTTTGATTCATTTTTGACAAAATTTTCAATCAAAAATTTCAACCAGGAGTAACAGGATCGCAGAAACGAAAAGAGTAATTTGGCGGGAAAATATTTTCACGTTTTTAATTCAATTTTGACAAAATTTGCATTCAAAAAATTCAACCAGGAGTAACAGGATCGCAGAAACGAAAAGAGTAATTTAGCGGGAAAATATTTTCACGTTTTTAATTCATTTTTGACAAAATTTGCATTCAAAAATTTCAACCAGGAGTAACAGGATCGCAGAAACGAAAAGAGTAATTTGGCGGGAAAATATTTTCACGTTTTTAATTCAATTTTGACAAAATTTGCATTCAAAAAATTCAACCAGGAGTAACAGGATCGCAGAAACGAAAAGAGTAATTTGGCGGGAAAATATTTTCACGTTTTTAATTCATTTTTGACAAAATTTGCATTCAAAAAATTCAACCAGGAGTAACAGGATCGCAGAAACGAAAAGAGTAATTTAGCGGGAAAATATTTTCACGTTTTTAATTCATTTTTGACAAAATTTGCATTCAAAAAATTCAACCAGGAGTAACAGGATCGCAGAAACGAAAAGAGTAATTTAGCGGGAAAATATTTTCACGTTTTTAATTCATTTTTGACAAAATTTGCATTCAAAAAATTCAACCAGGAGTAACAGGATCGCAGAAACGAAAAGAGTAATTTGGCGGGAAAATATTTTCACGTTTTTGATTCATTTTTGACAAAATTTTCAATCAAAAATTTCAACCAGGAGTAACAGGATCGCAGAAACGAAAAGAGTAATTTGGCGGGAAAATATTTTCACGTTTTTAATTCAATTTTGACAAAATTTGCATTCAAAAAATTCAACCAGGAGTAACAGGATCGCAGAAACGAAAAGAGTAATTTAGCGGGAAAATATTTTCACGTTTTTAATTCATTTTTGACAAAATTTGCATTCAAAAAATTCAACCAGGAGTAACAGGATCGCAGAAACGAAAAGAGTAATTTAGCGGGAAAATATTTTCACGTTTTTAATTCATTTTTGACAAAATTTTCAATCAAAAATTTCAACCAGGAGTAACAGGATCGCAGAAATGAAAAGAGTAATTTGGCGGGAAAATATTTTCTCGTCTTTAATTCAATTTTGACAAAATTTGCATTCAAAAAATTCAACCAGGAGTAACAGGATCGCAGAAATGAAAAGAGTAATTTGGCGGGAAAATATTTTCACGTTTTTAATTCAATTTTGACAAAATTTGCATTCAAAAAATTCAACCAGGAGTAACAGGATCGCAGAAACGAAAAGAGTAATTTAGCGGGAAAATATTTTCACGTTTTTAATTCATTTTTGACAAAATTTGCATTCAAAAAATTCAACCAGGAGTAACAGGATCGCAGAAACGAAAAGAGTAATTTAGCGGGAAAATATTTTCACGTTTTTAATTCAATTTTGACAAAATTTGCATTCAAAAAATTCAACCAGGAGTAACAGGATCGCAGAAACGAAAAGAGTAATTTAGCGGGAAAATATTTTCACGTTTTTAATTCAATTTTGACAAAATTTGCATTCAAAACGGGAAAATATTTTCACGTTTTTAATTCATTTTTGACAAAATTTGCATTCAAAAAATTCAACCAGGAGTAACAGGATCGCAGAAACGAAAAGAGTAATTTGGCGGGAAAATATTTTCTCGTCTTTAATTCAATTTTGACAAAATTTGCATTCAAAAAATTCAACCAGGAGTAACAGGATCGCAGAAATGAAAAGAGTAATTTGGCGGGAAAATATTTTCACGTTTTTAATTCATTTTTGACAAAATTTGCATTCAAAAAATTCAACCAGGAGTAACAGGATCGCAGAAACGAAAAGAGTAATTTAGCGGGAAAATATTTTCACGTTTTTAATTCATTTTTGACAAAATTTGCATTCAAAAAATTCAACCAGGAGTAACAGGATCGCAGAAATGAAAAGAGTAATTTGGCGGGAAAATATTTTCACGTTTTTAATTCAATTTTGACAAAATTTGCATTCAAAAAATTCAACCAGGAGTAACAGGATCGCAGAAATGAAAAGAGTAATTTGGCGGGAAAATATTTTCACGTTTTTAATTCAATTTTGACAAAATTTGCATTCAAAAAATTCAACCAGGAGTAACAGGATCGCAGAAACGAAAAGAGTAATTTAGCGGGAAAATATTTTCACGTTTTTAATTCATTTTTGACAAAATTTGCATTCAAAAAATTCAACCAGGAGTAACAGGATCGCAGAAACGAAAAGAGTAATTTGGCGGGAAAATATTTTCTCGTCTTTAATTCAATTTTGACAAAATTTGCATTCAAAAAATTCAACCAGGAGTAACAGGATCGCAGAAATGAAAAGAGTAATTTGGCGGGAAAATATTTTCACGTTTTTAATTCATTTTTGACAAAATTTGCATTCAAAAAATTCAACCAGGAGTAACAGGATCGCAGAAACGAAAAGAGTAATTTAGCGGGAAAATATTTTCACGTTTTTAATTCATTTTTGACAAAATTTGCATTCAAAAAATTCAACCAGGAGTAACAGGATCGCAGAAATGAAAAGAGTAATTTGGCGGGAAAATATTTTCACGTTTTTAATTCATTTTTGACAAAATTTTCAATCAAAGATTTCAACCAGGAGTAACAGGATCGCAGAAACGAAAAGAGTAATTTGGCGGGAAAATATTTTCACGTTTTTAATTCATTTTTGACAAAATTTGCATTCAAAAAATTCAACCAGGAGTAACAGGATCGCAGAAATGAAAAGAGTAATTTGGCGGGAAAATATTTTCACGTTTTTAATTCATTTTTGACAAAATTTGCATTCAAAAAATTCAACCAGGAGTAACAGGATCGCAGAAATGAAAAGAGTAATTTGGCGGGAAAATATTTTCACGTTTTTAATTCATTTTTGACAAAATTTGCATTCAAAAAATTCAACCAGGAGTAACAGGATCGCAGAAACGAAAAGAGTAATTTGGCGGGAAAATATTTTCACGTTTTTAATTCATTTTTGACAAAATTTTCAATCAAAAATTTCAACCAGGAGTAACAGGATCGCAGAAATGAAAAGAGTAATTTGGCGGGAAAATATTTTCACGTTTTTAATTCATTTTTGACAAAATTTGCATTCAAAAAATTCAACCAGGAGTAACAGGATCGCAGAAACGAAAAGAGTAATTTGGCGGGAAAATATTTTCACGTTTTTAATTCATTTTTGACAAAATTTGCATTCAAAAAATTCAACCAGGAGTAACAGGATCGCAGAAATGAAAAGAGTAATTTGGCGGGAAAATATTTTCACGTTTTTAATTCAATTTTGACAAAATTTGCATTCAAAAAATTCAACCAGGAGTAACAGGATCGCAGAAATGAAAAGAGTAATTTGGCGGGAAAATATTTTCACGTTTTTAATTCATTTTTGACAAAATTTTCAATCAAAAATTTCAACCAGGAGTAACAGGATCGCAGAAACAAAAAGAGTAATTTGGCGGGAAAATATTTTCACGTTTTTAATTCATTTTTGACAAAATTTGCATTCAAAAAATTCAACCAGGAGTAACAGGATCGCAGAAACGAAAAGAGTAATTTGGCGGGAAAATATTTTCACGTTTTTAATTCATTTTTGACAAAATTTTCAATCAAAAATTTCAACCAGGAGTAACAGGATCGCAGAAACAAAAAGAGTAATTTGGCGGGAAAATATTTTCACGTTTTTAATTCATTTTTGACAAAATTTGCATTCAAAAATTTCAACCAGGAGTAACAGGATCGCAGAAACGAAAAGAGTAATTTGGCGGGAAAATATTTTCACGTTTTTAATTCATTTTTGACAAAATTTTCAATCAAAAATTTCAACCAGGAGTAACAGGATCGCAGAAACGAAAAGAGTAATTTGGCGGGAAAATATTTTCACGTTTTTAATTCATTTTTGACAAAATTTTCAATCAAAAATTTCAACCAGGAGTAACAGGATCGCAGAAACGAAAAGAGTAATTTGGCGGGAAAATATTTTCACGTTTTTAATTCAATTTTGACAAAATTTTCAATCAAAAATTTCAACCAGGAGTAACAGGATCGCAGAAACGAAAAGAGTAATTTGGCGGGAAAATATTTTCACGTTTTTAATTCAATTTTGACAAAATTTTCAATCAAAAATTTCAACCAGGAGTAACAGGATCGCAGAAACGAAAAGAGTAATTTGGCGGGAAAATATTTTCACGTTTTTAATTCATTTTTGACAAAATTTTCAATCAAAAATTTCAACCAGGAGTAACAGGATCGCAGAAACGAAAAGAGTAATTTGGCGGGAAAATATTTTCACGTTTTTAATTCAATTTTGACAAAATTTTCAATCAAAAATTTCAACCAGGAGTAACAGGATCGCAGAAACGAAAAGAGTAATTTGGCGGGAAAATATTTTCACGTTTTTAATTCAATTTTGACAAAATTTGCATTCAAAAAATTCAACCAGGAGTAACAGGATCGCAGAAACGAAAAGAGTAATTTGGCGGGAAAATATTTTCACGTTTTTAATTCATTTTTGACAAAATTTTCAATCAAAAATTTCAACCAGGAGTAACAGGATCGCAGAAACGAAAAGAGTAATTTGGCGGGAAAATATTTTCTCGTCTTTAATTCAATTTTGACAAAATTTGCATTCAAAAAATTCAACCAGGAGTAACAGGATCGCAGAAACGAAAAGAGTAATTTGGCGGGAAAATATTTTCACGTTTTTAATTCATTTTTGACAAAATTTGCATTCAAAAAATTCAACCAGGAGTAACAGGATCGCAGAAATGAAAAGAGTAATTTGGCGGGAAAATATTTTCACGTTTTTAATTCATTTTTGACAAAATTTGCATTCAAAAAATTCAACCAGGAGTAACAGGATCGCAGAAATGAAAAGAGTAATTTGGCGGGAAAATATTTTCACGTTTTTAATTCAATTTTGACAAAATTTGCATTCAAAAAATTCAACCAGGAGTAACAGGATCGCAGAAATGAAAAGAGTAATTTGGCGGGAAAATATTTTCACGTTTTTAATTCATTTTTGACAAAATTTGCATTCAAAAAATTCAACCAGGAGTAACAGGATCGCAGAAATGAAAAGAGTAATTTGGCGGGAAAATATTTTCACGTTTTTAATTCAATTTTGACAAAATTTGCATTCAAAAAATTCAACCAGGAGTAACAGGATCGCAGAAATGAAAAGAGTAATTTGGCGGGAAAATATTTTCACGTTTTTAATTCAATTTTGACAAAATTTGCATTCAAAAAATTCAACCAGGAGTAACAGGATCGCAGAAACGAAAAGAGTAATTTGGCGGGAAAATATTTTCACGTTTTTAATTCATTTTTGACAAAATTTTCAATCAAAAATTTCAACCAGGAGTAACAGGATCGCAGAAACGAAAAGAGTAATTTGGCGGGAAAATATTTTCTCGTCTTTAATTCAATTTTGACAAAATTTGCATTCAAAAAATTCAACCAGGAGTAACAGGATCGCAGAAACGAAAAGAGTAATTTGGCGGGAAAATATTTTCACGTTTTTAATTCATTTTTGACAAAATTTTCAATCAAAAATTTCAACCAGGAGTAACAGGATCGCAGAAACGAAAAGAGTAATTTGGCGGGAAAATATTTTCACGTTTTTAATTCAATTTTGACAAAATTTGCATTCAAAAAATTCAACCAGGAGTAACAGGATCGCAGAAACGAAAAGAGTAATTTGGCGGGAAAATATTTTCACGTTTTTAATTCATTTTTGACAAAATTTTCAATCAAAAATTTCAACCAGGAGTAACAGGATCGCAGAAACAAAAAGAGTAATTTGGCGGGAAAATATTTTCACGTTTTTAATTCATTTTTGACAAAATTTTCAATCAAAAATTTCAACCAGGAGTAACAGGATCGCAGAAACGAAAAGAGTAATTTGGCGGGAAAATATTTTCACGTTTTTAATTCATTTTTGACAAAATTTTCAATCAAAAATTTCAACCAGGAGTAACAGGATCGCAGAAACAAAAAGAGTAATTTGGCGGGAAAATATTTTCACGTTTTTAATTCATTTTTGACAAAATTTGCATTCAAAAAATTCAACCAGGAGTAACAGGATCGCAGAAATGAAAAGAGTAATTTGGCGGGAAAATATTTTCACGTTTTTAATTCATTTTTGACAAAATTTTCAATCAAAAATTTCAACCAGGAGTAACAGGATCGCAGAAACAAAAAGAGTAATTTGGCGGGAAAATATTTTCACGTTTTTAATTCATTTTTGACAAAATTTGCATTCAAAAAATTCAACCAGGAGTAACAGGATCGCAGAAACGAAAAGAGTAATTTAGCGGGAAAATATTTTCACGTTTTTAATTCATTTTTGACAAAATTTTCAATCAAAAATTTCAACCAGGAGTAACAGGATCGCAGAAACAAAAAGAGTAATTTGGCGGGAAAATATTTTCACGTTTTTAATTCATTTTTGACAAAATTTGCATTCAAAAAATTCAACCAGGAGTAACAGGATCGCAGAAACGAAAAGAGTAATTTAGCGGGAAAATATTTTCACGTTTTTAATTCATTTTTGACAAAATTTGCATTCAAAAAATTCAACCAGGAGTAACAGGATCGCAGAAACGAAAAGAGTAATTTGGCGGGAAAATATTTTCACGTTTTTAATTCATTTTTGACAAAATTTGCATTCAAAAAATTCAACCAGGAGTAACAGGATCGCAGAAACGAAAAGAGTAATTTGGCGGGAAAATATTTTCACGTTTTTAATTCATTTTTGACAAAATTTGCATTCAAAAAATTCAACCAGGAGTAACAGGATCGCAGAAACGAAAAGAGTAATTTGGCGGGAAAATATTTTCACGTTTTTAATTCATTTTTGACAAAATTTGCATTCAAAAAATTCAACCAGGAGTAACAGGATCGCAGAAATGAAAAGAGTAATTTGGCGGGAAAATATTTTCACGTTTTTAATTCAATTTTGACAAAATTTGCATTCAAAAAATTCAACCAGGAGTAACAGGATCGCAGAAACGAAAAGAGTAATTTGGCGGGAAAATATTTTCACGTTTTTAATTCATTTTTGACAAAATTTTCAATCAAAAATTTCAACCAGGAGTAACAGGATCGCAGAAATGAAAAGAGTAATTTGGCGGGAAAATATTTTCACGTTTTTAATTCAATTTTGACAAAATTTGCATTCAAAAAATTCAACCAGGAGTAACAGGATCGCAGAAACGAAAAGAGTAATTTGGCGGGAAAATATTTTCACGTTTTTAATTCATTTTTGACAAAATTTTCAATCAAAAATTTCAACCAGGAGTAACAGGATCGCAGAAATGAAAAGAGTAATTTGGCGGGAAAATATTTTCACGTTTTTAATTCATTTTTGACAAAATTTGCATTCAAAAAATTCAACCAGGAGTAACAGGATCGCAGAAATGAAAAGAGTAATTTGGCGGGAAAATATTTTCACGTTTTTAATTCATTTTTGACAAAATTTGCATTCAAAAAATTCAACCAGGAGTAACAGGATCGCAGAAATGAAAAGAGTAATTTGGCGGGAAAATATTTTCTCGTCTTTAATTCAATTTTGACAAAATTTGCATTCAAAAAATTCAACCAGGAGTAACAGGATCGCAGAAACGAAAAGAGTAATTTGGCGGGAAAATATTTTCACGTTTTTAATTCATTTTTGACAAAATTTTCAATCAAAAATTTCAACCAGGAGTAACAGGATCGCAGAAACGAAAAGAGTAATTTGGCGGGAAAATATTTTCACGTTTTTAATTCAATTTTGACAAAATTTGCATTCAAAAAATTCAACCAGGAGTAACAGGATCGCAGAAACGAAAAGAGTAATTTGGCGGGAAAATATTTTCACGTTTTTAATTCAATTTTGACAAAATTTGCATTCAAAAAATTCAACCAGGAGTAACAGGATCGCAGAAATGAAAAGAGTAATTTGGCGGGAAAATATTTTCACGTTTTTAATTCAATTTTGACAAAATTTGCATTCAAAAAATTCAACCAGGAGTAACAGGATCGCAGAAACGAAAAGAGTAATTTGGCGGGAAAATATTTTCACGTTTTTAATTCATTTTTGACAAAATTTTCAATCAAAAATTTCAACCAGGAGTAACAGGATCGCAGAAACGAAAAGAGTAATTTGGCGGGAAAATATTTTCTCGTCTTTAATTCAATTTTGACAAAATTTGCATTCAAAAAATTCAACCAGGAGTAACAGGATCGCAGAAACGAAAAGAGTAATTTGGCGGGAAAATATTTTCACGTTTTTAATTCATTTTTGACAAAATTTTCAATCAAAAATTTCAACCAGGAGTAACAGGATCGCAGAAACGAAAAGAGTAATTTGGCGGGAAAATATTTTCACGTTTTTAATTCAATTTTGACAAAATTTGCATTCAAAAAATTCAACCAGGAGTAACAGGATCGCAGAAACGAAAAGAGTAATTTGGCGGGAAAATATTTTCACGTTTTTAATTCATTTTTGACAAAATTTTCAATCAAAAATTTCAACCAGGAGTAACAGGATCGCAGAAACAAAAAGAGTAATTTGGCGGGAAAATATTTTCACGTTTTTAATTCATTTTTGACAAAATTTTCAATCAAAAATTTCAACCAGGAGTAACAGGATCGCAGAAACGAAAAGAGTAATTTGGCGGGAAAATATTTTCACGTTTTTAATTCATTTTTGACAAAATTTTCAATCAAAAATTTCAACCAGGAGTAACAGGATCGCAGAAACAAAAAGAGTAATTTGGCGGGAAAATATTTTCACGTTTTTAATTCATTTTTGACAAAATTTGCATTCAAAAAATTCAACCAGGAGTAACAGGATCGCAGAAATGAAAAGAGTAATTTGGCGGGAAAATATTTTCACGTTTTTAATTCATTTTTGACAAAATTTTCAATCAAAAATTTCAACCAGGAGTAACAGGATCGCAGAAACAAAAAGAGTAATTTGGCGGGAAAATATTTTCACGTTTTTAATTCATTTTTGACAAAATTTGCATTCAAAAAATTCAACCAGGAGTAACAGGATCGCAGAAACGAAAAGAGTAATTTGGCGGGAAAATATTTTCACGTTTTTAATTCATTTTTGACAAAATTTTCAATCAAAAATTTCAACCAGGAGTAACAGGATCGCAGAAACAAAAAGAGTAATTTGGCGGGAAAATATTTTCACGTTTTTAATTCATTTTTGACAAAATTTGCATTCAAAAATTTCAACCAGGAGTAACAGGATCGCAGAAACGAAAAGAGTAATTTGGCGGGAAAATATTTTCACGTTTTTAATTCATTTTTGACAAAATTTTCAATCAAAAATTTCAACCAGGAGTAACAGGATCGCAGAAACGAAAAGAGTAATTTGGCGGGAAAATATTTTCACGTTTTTAATTCATTTTTGACAAAATTTTCAATCAAAAATTTCAACCAGGAGTAACAGGATCGCAGAAACGAAAAGAGTAATTTGGCGGGAAAATATTTTCACGTTTTTAATTCATTTTTGACAAAATTTTCAATCAAAAATTTCAACCAGGAGTAACAGGATCGCAGAAACGAAAAGAGTAATTTGGCGGGAAAATATTTTCACGTTTTTAATTCAATTTTGACAAAATTTTCAATCAAAAATTTCAACCAGGAGTAACAGGATCGCAGAAACGAAAAGAGTAATTTGGCGGGAAAATATTTTCACGTTTTTAATTCAATTTTGACAAAATTTTCAATCAAAAATTTCAACCAGGAGTAACAGGATCGCAGAAACGAAAAGAGTAATTTGGCGGGAAAATATTTTCACGTTTTTAATTCATTTTTGACAAAATTTTCAATCAAAAATTTCAACCAGGAGTAACAGGATCGCAGAAACGAAAAGAGTAATTTGGCGGGAAAATATTTTCACGTTTTTAATTCAATTTTGACAAAATTTTCAATCAAAAATTTCAACCAGGAGTAACAGGATCGCAGAAACGAAAAGAGTAATTTGGCGGGAAAATATTTTCACGTTTTTAATTCAATTTTGACAAAATTTGCATTCAAAAAATTCAACCAGGAGTAACAGGATCGCAGAAACGAAAAGAGTAATTTGGCGGGAAAATATTTTCACGTTTTTAATTCATTTTTGACAAAATTTTCAATCAAAAATTTCAACCAGGAGTAACAGGATCGCAGAAACGAAAAGAGTAATTTGGCGGGAAAATATTTTCTCGTCTTTAATTCAATTTTGACAAAATTTGCATTCAAAAAATTCAACCAGGAGTAACAGGATCGCAGAAACGAAAAGAGTAATTTGGCGGGAAAATATTTTCACGTTTTTAATTCATTTTTGACAAAATTTGCATTCAAAAAATTCAACCAGGAGTAACAGGATCGCAGAAATGAAAAGAGTAATTTGGCGGGAAAATATTTTCACGTTTTTAATTCATTTTTGACAAAATTTGCATTCAAAAAATTCAACCAGGAGTAACAGGATCGCAGAAATGAAAAGAGTAATTTGGCGGGAAAATATTTTCACGTTTTTAATTCAATTTTGACAAAATTTGCATTCAAAAAATTCAACCAGGAGTAACAGGATCGCAGAAATGAAAAGAGTAATTTGGCGGGAAAATATTTTCACGTTTTTAATTCATTTTTGACAAAATTTGCATTCAAAAAATTCAACCAGGAGTAACAGGATCGCAGAAATGAAAAGAGTAATTTGGCGGGAAAATATTTTCACGTTTTTAATTCAATTTTGACAAAATTTGCATTCAAAAAATTCAACCAGGAGTAACAGGATCGCAGAAATGAAAAGAGTAATTTGGCGGGAAAATATTTTCACGTTTTTAATTCATTTTTGACAAAATTTGCATTCAAAAAATTCAACCAGGAGTAACAGGATCGCAGAAATGAAAAGAGTAATTTGGCGGGAAAATATTTTCACGTTTTTAATTCATTTTTGACAAAATTTGCATTCAAAAAATTCAACCAGGAGTAACAGGATCGCAGAAATGAAAAGAGTAATTTGGCGGGAAAATATTTTCACGTTTTTAATTCAATTTTGACAAAATTTGCATTCAAAAAATTCAACCAGGAGTAACAGGATCGCAGAAATGAAAAGAGTAATTTGGCGGGAAAATATTTTCACGTTTTTAATTCATTTTTGACAAAATTTGCATTCAAAAAATTCAACCAGGAGTAACAGGATCGCAGAAATGAAAAGAGTAATTTGGCGGGAAAATATTTTCACGTTTTTAATTCAATTTTGACAAAATTTGCATTCAAAAAATTCAACCAGGAGTAACAGGATCGCAGAAATGAAAAGAGTAATTTGGCGGGAAAATATTTTCACGTTTTTAATTCAATTTTGACAAAATTTGCATTCAAAAAATTCAACCAGGAGTAACAGGATCGCAGAAACGAAAAGAGTAATTTGGCGGGAAAATATTTTCACGTTTTTAATTCATTTTTGACAAAATTTTCAATCAAAAATTTCAACCAGGAGTAACAGGATCGCAGAAACGAAAAGAGTAATTTGGCGGGAAAATATTTTCTCGTCTTTAATTCAATTTTGACAAAATTTGCATTCAAAAAATTCAACCAGGAGTAACAGGATCGCAGAAACGAAAAGAGTAATTTGGCGGGAAAATATTTTCACGTTTTTAATTCATTTTTGACAAAATTTTCAATCAAAAATTTCAACCAGGAGTAACAGGATCGCAGAAACGAAAAGAGTAATTTGGCGGGAAAATATTTTCACGTTTTTAATTCAATTTTGACAAAATTTGCATTCAAAAAATTCAACCAGGAGTAACAGGATCGCAGAAACGAAAAGAGTAATTTGGCGGGAAAATATTTTCACGTTTTTAATTCATTTTTGAC
The DNA here is from genome assembly GCA_910593695.2 of Ocypus olens. NCBI lineage: Eukaryota > Metazoa > Arthropoda > Insecta > Coleoptera > Staphylinidae > Ocypus > Ocypus olens. Next base: position 48,132,927 of record OU343062.1, read on the forward strand.
AAAATTTTCAATCAAAAATTTCAACCAGGAGTAACAGGATCGCAGAAACAAAAAGAGTAATTTGGCGGGAAAATATTTTCACGTTTTTAATTCATTTTTGACAAAATTTTCAATCAAAAATTTCAACCAGGAGTAACAGGATCGCAGAAACGAAAAGAGTAATTTGGCGGGAAAATATTTTCACGTTTTTAATTCATTTTTGACAAAATTTTCAATCAAAAATTTCAACCAGGAGTAACAGGATCGCAGAAACAAAAAGAGTAATTTGGCGGGAAAATATTTTCACGTTTTTAATTCATTTTTGACAAAATTTGCATTCAAAAAATTCAACCAGGAGTAACAGGATCGCAGAAACGAAAAGAGTAATTTGGCGGGAAAATATTTTCACGTTTTTAATTCATTTTTGACAAAATTTTCAATCAAAAATTTCAACCAGGAGTAACAGGATCGCAGAAACAAAAAGAGTAATTTGGCGGGAAAATATTTTCACGTTTTTAATTCATTTTTGACAAAATTTTCAATCAAAAATTTCAACCAGGAGTAACAGGATCGCAGAAACGAAAAGAGTAATTTGGCGGGAAAATATTTTCACGTTTTTAATTCATTTTTGACAAAATTTTCAATCAAAAATTTCAACCAGGAGTAACAGGATCGCAGAAACAAAAAGAGTAATTTGGCGGGAAAATATTTTCACGTTTTTAATTCATTTTTGACAAAATTTGCATTCAAAAAATTCAACCAGGAGTAACAGGATCGCAGAAACGAAAAGAGTAATTTGGCGGGAAAATATTTTCACGTTTTTAATTCATTTTTGACAAAATTTTCAATCAAAAATTTCAACCAGGAGTAACAGGATCGCAGAAACGAAAAGAGTAATTTGGCGGGAAAATATTTTCACGTTTTTAATTCATTTTTGACAAAATTTTCAATCAAAAATTTCAACCAGGAGTAACAGGATCGCAGAAACGAAAAGAGTAATTTGGCGGGAAAATATTTTCACGTTTTTAATTCATTTTTGACAAAATTTTCAATCAAAAATTTCAACCAGGAGTAACAGGATCGCAGAAACGAAAAGAGTAATTTGGCGGGAAAATATTTTCACGTTTTTAATTCAATTTTGACAAAATTTGCATTCAAAAAATTCAACCAGGAGTAACAGGATCGCAGAAACGAAAAGAGTAATTTGGCGGGAAAATATTTTCACGTTTTTAATTCAATTTTGACAAAATTTGCATTCAAAAAATTCAACCAGGAGTAACAGGATCGCAGAAACGAAAAGAGTAATTTGGCGGGAAAATATTTTCACGTTTTTAATTCATTTTTGACAAAATTTTCAATCAAAAATTTCAACCAGGAGTAACAGGATCGCAGAAACGAAAAGAGTAATTTGGCGGGAAAATATTTTCTCGTCTTTAATTCAATTTTGACAAAATTTGCATTCAAAAAATTCAACCAGGAGTAACAGGATCGCAGAAACGAAAAGAGTAATTTGGCGGGAAAATATTTTCACGTTTTTAATTCAATTTTGACAAAATTTGCATTCAAAAAATTCAACCAGGAGTAACAGGATCGCAGAAACGAAAAGAGTAATTTGGCGGGAAAATATTTTCACGTTTTTAATTCATTTTTGACAAAATTTTCAATCAAAAATTTCAACCAGGAGTAACAGGATCGCAGAAACGAAAAGAGTAATTTGGCGGGAAAATATTTTCACGTTTTTAATTCAATTTTGACAAAATTTGCATTCAAAAAATTCAACCAGGAGTAACAGGATCGCAGAAACGAAAAGAGTAATTTGGCGGGAAAATATTTTCACGTTTTTAATTCATTTTTGACAAAATTTTCAATCAAAAATTTCAACCAGGAGTAACAGGATCGCAGAAACGAAAAGAGTAATTTGGCGGGAAAATATTTTCACGTTTTTAATTCAATTTTGACAAAATTTGCATTCAAAAAATTCAACCAGGAGTAACAGGATCGCAGAAACGAAAAGAGTAATTTGGCGGGAAAATATTTTCACGTTTTTAATTCATTTTTGACAAAATTTTCAATCAAAAATTTCAACCAGGAGTAACAGGATCGCAGAAACGAAAAGAGTAATTTGGCGGGAAAATATTTTCACGTTTTTAATTCAATTTTGACAAAATTTGCATTCAAAAAATTCAACCAGGAGTAACAGGATCGCAGAAACGAAAAGAGTAATTTGGCGGGAAAATATTTTCACGTTTTTAATTCATTTTTGACAAAATTTTTAATCAAAAATTTCAACCAGGAGTAACAGGATCGCAGAAACGAAAAGAGTAATTTGGCGGGAAAATATTTTCACGTTTTTAATTCAATTTTGACAAAATTTGCATTCAAAAAATTCAACCAGGAGTAACAGGATCGCAGAAACGAAAAGAGTAATTTGGCGGGAAAATATTTTCACGTTTTTAATTCATTTTTGACAAAATTTTCAATCAAAAATTTCAACCAGGAGTAACAGGATCGCAGAAACGAAAAGAGTAATTTGGCGGGAAAATATTTTCACGTTTTTGATTCATTTTTGACAAAATTTTCAATCAAAAATTTCAACCAGGAGTAACAGGATCGCAGAAACGAAAAGAGTAATTTGGCGGGAAAGAATTTTCACGTTTTTAATTCATTTTTGACAAAATTTGCATTCAAAAAATTCAACCAGGAGTAACAGGATCGCAGAAATGAAAAGAGTAATTTGGCGGGAAAATATTTTCACGTTTTTAATTCAATTTTGACAAAATTTGCATTCAAAAAATTCAACCAGGAGTAACAGGATCGCAGAAATGAAAAGAGTAATTTGGCGGGAAAATATTTTCACGTTTTTAATTCAATTTTGACAAAATTTGCATTCAAAAAATTCAACCAGGAGTAACAGGATCGCAGAAATGAAAAGAGTAATTTGGCGGGAAAATATTTTCACGTTTTTAATTCAATTTTGACAAAATTTGCATTCAAAAAATTCAACCAGGAGTAACAGGATCGCAGAAATGAAAAGAGTAATTTGGCGGGAAAATATTTTCACGTTTTTAATTCAATTTTGACAAAATTTGCATTCAAAAAATTCAACCAGGAGTAACAGGATCGCAGAAATGAAAAGAGTAATTTGGCGGGAAAATATTTTCACGTTTTTAATTCAATTTTGACAAAATTTGCATTCAAAAAATTCAACCAGGAGTAACAGGATCGCAGAAATGAAAAGAGTAATTTGGCGGGAAAATATTTTCACGTTTTTAATTCATTTTTGACAAAATTTTCAATCAAAAATTTCAACCAGGAGTAACAGGATCGCAGAAATGAAAAGAGTAATTTGGCGGGAAAATATTTTCACGTTTTTAATTCAATTTTGACAAAATTTGCATTCAAAAAATTCAACCAGGAGTAACAGGATCGCAGAAATGAAAAGAGTAATTTGGCGGGAAAATATTTTCACGTTTTTAATTCAATTTTGACAAAATTTGCATTCAAAAAATTCAACCAGGAGTAACAGGATCGCAGAAATGAAAAGAGTAATTTGGCGGGAAAATATTTTCACGTTTTTAATTCAATTTTGACAAAATTTGCATTCAAAAAATTCAACCAGGAGTAACAGGATCGCAGAAATGAAAAGAGTAATTTGGCGGGAAAATATTTTCACGTTTTTAATTCAATTTTGACAAAATTTGCATTCAAAAAATTCAACCAGGAGTAACAGGATCGCAGAAATGAAAAGAGTAATTTGGCGGGAAAATATTTTCACGTTTTTAATTCAATTTTGACAAAATTTGCATTCAAAAAATTCAACCAGGAGTAACAGGATCGCAGAAATGAAAAGAGTAATTTGGCGGGAAAATATTTTCACGTTTTTAATTCAATTTTGACAAAATTTGCATTCAAAAAATTCAACCAGGAGTAACAGGATCGCAGAAATGAAAAGAGTAATTTGGCGGGAAAATATTTTCACGTTTTTAATTCAATTTTGACAAAATTTGCATTCAAAAAATTCAACCAGGAGTAACAGGATCGCAGAAATGAAAAGAGTAATTTGGCGGGAAAATATTTTCACGTTTTTAATTCAATTTTGACAAAATTTGCATTCAAAAAATTCAACCAGGAGTAACAGGATCGCAGAAATGAAAAGAGTAATTTGGCGGGAAAATATTTTCACGTTTTTAATTCAATTTTGACAAAATTTGCATTCAAAAAATTCAACCAGGAGTAACAGGATCGCAGAAATGAAAAGAGTAATTTGGCGGGAAAATATTTTCACGTTTTTAATTCAATTTTGACAAAATTTGCATTCAAAAAATTCAACCAGGAGTAACAGGATCGCAGAAATGAAAAGAGTAATTTGGCGGGAAAATATTTTCACGTTTTTAATTCAATTTTGACAAAATTTGCATTCAAAAAATTCAACCAGGAGTAACAGGATCGCAGAAATGAAAAGAGTAATTTGGCGGGAAAATATTTTCACGTTTTTAATTCAATTTTGACAAAATTTGCATTCAAAAAATTCAACCAGGAGTAACAGGATCGCAGAAATGAAAAGAGTAATTTGGCGGGAAAATATTTTCACGTTTTTAATTCAATTTTGACAAAATTTGCATTCAAAAAATTCAACCAGGAGTAACAGGATCGCAGAAATGAAAAGAGTAATTTGGCGGGAAAATATTTTCACGTTTTTAATTCAATTTTGACAAAATTTGCATTCAAAAAATTCAACCAGGAGTAACAGGATCGCAGAAATGAAAAGAGTAATTTGGCGGGAAAATATTTTCACGTTTTTAATTCATTTTTGACAAAATTTTCAATCAAAAATTTCAACCAGGAGTAACAGGATCGCAGAAACGAAAAGAGTAATTTGGCGGGAAAATATTTTCACGTTTTTGATTCATTTTTGACAAAATTTTCAATCAAAAATTTCAACCAGGAGTAACAGGATCGCAGAAATGAAAAGAGTAATTTGGCGGGAAAATATTTTCACGTTTTTAATTCAATTTTGACAAAATTTGCATTCAAAAAATTCAACCAGGAGTAACAGGATCGCAGAAATGAAAAGAGTAATTTGGCGGGAAAATATTTTCACGTTTTTAATTCAATTTTGACAAAATTTGCATTCAAAAAATTCAACCAGGAGTAACAGGATCGCAGAAATGAAAAGAGTAATTTGGCGGGAAAATATTTTCACGTTTTTAATTCAATTTTGACAAAATTTGCATTCAAAAAATTCAACCAGGAGTAACAGGATCGCAGAAATGAAAAGAGTAATTTGGCGGGAAAATATTTTCACGTTTTTAATTCAATTTTGACAAAATTTGCATTCAAAAAATTCAACCAGGAGTAACAGGATCGCAGAAATGAAAAGAGTAATTTGGCGGGAAAATATTTTCACGTTTTTAATTCAATTTTGACAAAATTTGCATTCAAAAAATTCAACCAGGAGTAACAGGATCGCAGAAATGAAAAGAGTAATTTGGCGGGAAAATATTTTCACGTTTTTAATTCATTTTTGACAAAATTTGCATTCAAAAAATTCAACCAGGAGTAACAGGATTGCAGAAACGAAAAGAGTAATTTGGCGGGAAAATATTTTTACGTTTTTAATTCATTTTTGACAAAATTTGCATTCAAAAAATTCAACCAGGAGTAACAGGATCGCAGAAACGAAAAGAGTAATTTGGCGGGAAAATATTTTCACGTTTTTAATTCAATTTTGACAAAATTTGCATTCAAAAAATTCAACCAGGAGTAACAGGATCGCAGAAATGAAAAGAGTAATTTGGCGGGAAAATATTTTCACGTTTTTAATTCAATTTTGACAAAATTTGCATTCAAAAAATTCAACCAGGAGTAACAGGATCGCAGAAATGAAAAGAGTAATTTGGCGGGAAAATATTTTCACGTTTTTAATTCATTTTTGACAAAATTTGCATTCAAAAAATTCAACCAGGAGTAACAGGATCGCAGAAACGAAAAGAGTAATTTGGCGGGAAAATATTTTTACGTTTTTAATTCATTTTTGACAAAATTTGCATTCAAAAAATTCAACCAGGAGTAACAGGATCGCAGAAACGAAAAGAGTAATTTGGCGGGAAAATATTTTCACGTTTTTAATTCAATTTTGACAAAATTTGCATTCAAAAAATTCAACCAGGAGTAACAGGATCGCAGAAATGAAAAGAGTAATTTGGCGGGAAAATATTTTCACGTTTTTAATTCAATTTTGACAAAATTTGCATTCAAAAAATTCAACCAGGAGTAACAGGATCGCAGAAATGAAAAGAGTAATTTGGCGGGAAAATATTTTCACGTTTTTAATTCATTTTTGACAAAATTTGCATTCAAAAAATTCAACCAGGAGTAACAGGATCGCAGAAACGAAAAGAGTAATTTGGCGGGAAAATAATTTCACGTTTCTAATTTATTTTTAACAAAATTTTCACCCAAAATTTTCACTCCAGGATTAACAGTAATAAAATAAGCTCCTAGTCATTACTTACCTTTGCATCTTCTGCGTCAACCAGTGGCGTACTCCTTTTGAGTGGCATCTTTGTATCGGCACTGATTTGTTTAATCACTGATTACCAGTGACGGTTCGTGGGTTTTTTTCTGGTACGGCCGAGGAACAAGAGGTGGCAATACACGCAGCCAGCAGTCTCTGCAACTGACCCTACCTATCTGTATTACCACCTCTTGTTCCTCGGTCGTACCAGAAAAAAACCCACGAACCGTCACTGCTGATTACGTTTCGCAGGGATTTTGGGATCGGGTGATCAGTGAATAATTATACAATAATGACACAGACAATTGATTTGACAAACGTGATTTATTAATTATTAAGTTAATAATCCAACTAAGATCGCTCCAGACATATATTTAATAATAATAATAATAATAATAATAATAATAGTCTTTATTTTCTACAAAAGTACAAAGTTTATCACACAATAGAATAAAAACTATATTGTAGAAAACCCAAATTTTGATTTCATTTGATTTGATTTCATCAAATAACGTTAAGGGTTAATAGAACGAACATAGTGGATGACTAACTCTAAATTACGTTACATGTTACAATACAATAAAAACAACTCTTAATGTTTAAAAAACGGTCTCAGGAAAAATAAAAATAAATAATGACTCTTAATGACTTCTTACTTTTGCTCAAAAATTGCGTTTAAAATGATTTTCTGAAGAAACCACTGGTTCGATTCGGAGTTTCTATGCGTCACCGTAAAGACCGTTTCAAGATGGTTCAGAAAATGTGCTTTCGCAAGAATAAATGTAAATTTGAAGCCCGTGACGCGTCAGCAAAGAAAACTCGAAAATGGAAAAAATCGAAAAAATAAACTTTTCTAATAATTATCGCAGACTTTTATGTAATACCTGTTTTTTCATCAGAAGAACGCGATAAATCGATTGGCGTTAAAACATTTCATCTAGAAAAAATTGCAAAAAAGTTATGGAAAATTTTGAAAAAAGTCGATTTTTTCTGACTTTGAACGGCCGTAGCGGCTGAACGAAGAATCCAAATCGAACGCGGTTTTCAAATCTGTGTTCCTTGTAATAGACATGCAATAAAAATTTCCAACAATAAAATTACCAATTCATTGAATTCCGCGAGCGAATGCAAACGTGTTCCAGTGTGTGCGGGGCACGACAATCTGCCCAACTTTTTGTTATGTAAATCCGCGCACGAACTTTGAGTTCTCTGTGAGGACCCCCGTTTAAAACTTTCAAACCTGTGTCTGCATTCGAATACCTTCGCGTGTTCGCAATTTCACGGCGATGATTTTCGTTTTATGGCCCTTTTTTTTCGTTCCTCAGATCGGCTCGTTCTTCATGATCAACCTGTGCCTGGTAGTAATCGCCACCCAATTTTCCGAGACCAAGAAGCGCGAAATGGAGAGGATGCGTCTGGAGAGGGCGCGATTCCAAAGCACCAGCACTCTGGCCAGCAGCACCAACAACAGCGAACCGACGAGTTGTTACGCTGGTAAATACTGAAAGAATGATAATAATATATTGTTAAACGAGTGAGAAAGTTGGCCATTGCCACGAGGGTGAAGTTTGCAACATGAGCCGTAGGCGAGTATTGCAATTCACCCGAGTGGCAATGGCCAACTTGATCACGAGTTTAATATTATGATTTTTCGCATCATGTTAAATAATTACCTAAAGATTTTTCTTTTTGTATTAAATTTCGTTAAATTGCGGCTGCCGCACTCCGCTGGAGACAGTATGACGTTTATGAATACGTGTTTAAACAAACAAATGGTGACCGTAGTAACAACTAATCAGTCGAGAGAGTAAAATCGTCGTCATTTCATTGGCTGAAATCTGTTGGGCAATGAAACCGCTATCATCTGATTGGACGTTACCTCTTGGGCAATGCACTTGCTATCATTTGATTGGACGTCACCTGTGGAGAAAAAAAAGGTTTTAGTGGTCAAGGTCATTCTATTAAGATTGATAAATGATAAATTTTTTGTACGTTCAAGTTTCGTCGTTCCATTAAGATACCTTTTTGTTGAACAGAGATTGTGAAATACATCGGACATCTGTGGAGGAGAGGCAAGCGGAGACTCCTGAAGAAAATTAGACTCCTGAGACACGAAAGGGAGCAGAAACGGGAGCGGAAGATCGTCGCCGGGGACACCATCCGACTGAACTACAACAAAAGGCACCACCCCTGCTGTCCCAGGTTGCGGCACATCGTAAGTTCAGTTTCGTTGCGCGTCTTGAATTGCGAAATTGCGAATTTTAAACTTTTGCACGAATGAAAGGAACGAGAGTGCTTATCATTTCGGACACTGAAATCCTACATTCCCTTCACGAACTATTTACACATTACATATTTCAGAAGTAATCAATGAGAAACTAATCAAAGAAATATTTGAATGAACGTTTTATCAAGTTCGAACCACAATTTATAGTCGTATGTAGCATTGGAATTTTGACGGATGTGAAGATAGCAATAGATTTTAAAATTCATTTTTTGCCGTGAAGAAGAAGGTGCGGGGGTGGGCCCTATCCCACCCTCCAATTTACGGATGATAAACAAAAGTTTACATGCGGACATTAATTAATTAATAACACAAGAGTAAGAAAGACATGTTTTTGTGATTCACTTAATTATTAATACTGCTGACAAAAAAATGTCCCGAAATAAGGTCCTAAAAAAGACTTGAAAATGTCTTAAAGGAAATCCCGAAAAAAAGTCCACAAAAAAAATTCCAAAAAAGTCTTGAAAAAAAATCTCCAAAAAAGGCCTGAAAAAGAGTACTGAAAAAACCTTGTAATAGTCCTGAAAAAATCTTGAAAAATTCCTGAATATAAAGTACTTAGAAAAGTCTTGAAAACAGCCTTGAAAATAAAATCTTGAGAAACGAGACCTAAAGAAAGTCCACGATCAAAGAGCAGGTGGCACTAAAATTGGTACTAACACTTTTCCCCAATTCTATTGCTTGAGTTTTCAACTTTAATTAATCGCTTATCTGTGGTCCTGATGCCTTTTTTCAGTTTTGAAAAAAAAAAAATAAATAAAATTCCAAAAAGTCCTCAAAATGTCCTGAAAATAGTTCTGAAAGGCCTAAGAAAAATCTCTTGGGAAAAATCCGCCTGAAAAAGTTCTAAAGAATGGCCTGAATAAATCCCGAAAAAACTCGCATGAAAAAGTCCTGAAAAAAAATCTCTATAAAAGATTTGAAAGAGTCTTAAAAAAATCGTGGACGAAAAAATGTACTGTAAAAAATTCTTAAAACAGTTGGACAAAAGTCTCAAAAATAGTCCTGAAAAAATTATCCAGAAAATAAAGTCTTGTAAAAAGGAGACGAAAAAAAAAATTATTGAAACAACTCTTAAAAAAACGTTCTGAAAACAATGTCCCGATAAAAATGTCCTGAAAGAAAGACCTTGAAAAAAATCCTGAAGAATGAAGTCCAAAAAAGAGTCCTAAGAAACGGGTCACGAAAAAAAATCCCTGTAAAGACCCTAAAAAAGTCCTGAATATAAAGTCTTTAAAAAAGCCTTGAAAATAAAATCTCGAAAAAAGAGTCGGTTTTGAAAAAAAAAATAATTTTAAATAAATTCCAAAAAGTACTCTAAAAAATCTTGAAAAAATCTTCTAAAAAATCCTGAAAAAGACCTGCAAAAATCCCGAAAAGAAGTTCTGAAGAAGGTCCTGAAAAAATCCCGAAAAACGTCGCGAAAACAGTCCTGAAAAAAATCCCTATAAAAGCTCCAAAAAGAGCCTTAAAAAAGTTCTGGAAAAACGACCCGAAAAAATGAACTGTAAAAAGGCCTTAAAACAATTCTGGACAAAAATCTCGAAAACAGTCCTGAAAAAATTCCTGCAAAAGAATCCAAAAAATGAAGTCTTGAAAAGTCCCGAAAAAAGCCCTAAAGAAAGAAGTCTTGTAAAAAGGAGCCGAAAAAGAAAGAAATTACTGAAAAAAGACTTGAAAAAAAAGTTCTGAAAACCATGTCCCGATAAAAATGTCCTGAAAAAATCCTAAAAAATGAATTCCAGAAAAAGAGTTCTAAGAAAAGGGTCCCGAAAAAATCCCTATAAAGGACCTGAAAAAAGTTCTGAAAAATGCCCTGACAAATGGTCCTAAAAAAAATTGTCTTGAAAAACAAAATTTTCAAAAAAAACCTGGATAAAGTCCTCAAAAAATATTGAAAAAAGGTCTTAGAATAGAAAAATCCTGGAAAAAAGAGTCTTGAGAAAAGGGTCCCGAAAAAAATTCCTATAATTTCTGAAAAATACCCTGAAAAAAATTGTATTGAAAAATAAAATTCGGGATAAAGTTCTCTAAAACGCCCCAAAAAATACTGAAAAAATGCATTGGAATAGAAAATTCCTGTTCAAAGTCTTGAGAATGAAGTCTAGAATTTCATCTAGAAAAAGTTGCAAAAAAGTTGATCAGTGGCGGCTCGTGGAACATGTTGATGGTACCACTTATACAATATATCCCCTACTCCTTTTTTGAAGAAAGAAAGAACGATTTATCTTCTTAGACCAAAGTAATTGGCGAAAAAGTGTTTTAAGAATTAATTAAAAATTCTCGCTGAGCCTAAAACTATACGTGGTGCCATGGCTCCTTGGCTCTATATAACGAGCCGCCCCTGGTAGAAATATAAGCGCGTGGGCAACAGGTTGGATTGTAGGATAGGGCCCACCCACCACACACCGTATCAACTTTATTTTAACCTACGAATCCTGTTGGAGTAAATTAATTTCTTTGGCAAATAATTGGAAAAGTTTAAAGTTTACAAAACGCGATTTTGTAGTGTAAATCTTAGCGGAACTAGGGACGGGTGGGTTGGCCCTATCCCACGCTCCAATTTACGGATGATAAACAAAAGTTTACATGCTGAAATTAATTAATAACACAAGAGTAAAAAAAAAACATGTTTTTGTGATTCACTTATTTATTGGTGGAAATACCGGTGCGTGGGCAACAGGTTGGATTATAGGATAGGGCCCACCCACCACCCACCGTATCAATTTTATTTTAACCTACAAATCCTATTGGATTAAATTAATTTCTTTTGGAAATAATTGGAAAAGTTTAAAATTTACAAAACGCGTTTCGTAGTGTAAATGTAAGCGAAATAAGGGGCGGGTGGGTGGGCCCTATCCCACCCTCCAATTTACGGATGATAAACAAAAGTTTACATGCGGAAATTAATTAATAACACAAGAGTAAAAAAAACATGTTTTTGTGATTTACTTATTTATTGGTGGAAATATCGACGCGTGGGCAACAGGTTGGATCGTAGGATAGAGCCCACCCACCACCCACCGTATCAACTTTATTCTAACCTACGAATCCTATTGGATTAAATTAATTTCTTTGGGAAATAATTGGAAAAGTTTAAAATTTACAAAACGCGTTTCGTAGTGTAAATGTAAGCGAAATAAGGGGCGGGTGGGTGGGCCCTATCCCACCCTCCAATTTACGGATGATAAACAAAAGTTTACATGCGGAAATTAATTAATAACACAAGAGTAAAAAAAACATGTTTTTGTGATTTACTTATTTATTGGTGGAAATATCGACGCGTGGGCAACAGGTTGGATCGTAGGATAGAGCCCACCCACCACCCACCGTATCAACTTTATTCTAACCTACGAATCCTATTGGATTAAATTAATTTCTTTGGGAAATAATTGGAAAAGTTTAAAATTTACAAAACGCGTTTCGTAGTGTAAATGTAAGCGAAATAAGGGGCGGGTGGGTGGGCCCTATCCCACCCTCCAATTTACGGATGATAAACAAAAGTTTACATGCGGAAATTAATTAATAACACAAGAGTAAAAAAAAACATGTTTTTGTAATTCACTTATTTATTGGTGGAAATACCGGCGCGTGGGCAACAGGTTGGATTGTAGGATAGGGCCCACCCACCACCCGCCGTATCAACTTGATTTTAACCTACAAATCCTGTTGAGTTTAAAGAATTTCTTTGGAAAATAATTGGAAAGTTTAAAGTTTACAAAACACGATTCTGTAGTGTAAATCTAAGCGAAACTAGGGGCGGGTGGGTGGGTCCTATCCCACCCTCCAATTAACGGATGATAAACAAGAGTTCACATGCTGAAATTAATTAATTAATAACACAAGAGCAAGAAAGACATGTTTTTGTCATTCACTTATTTATTGGTAGAAATACCGGCGCGTGGGCAACAGGTTGGCTTGTAGGATAGGGCCCACCCACCACCCACTCTATCAACTTCATTTTAACCTACAAATCCTATTGGATGAAATAAAACTTCTTCCGCAAATAATAGTAAAAGTTGAAAGTTTACAAAACGCGATTTTGTAGTTTAAATCTAAGCGGAAGTAAGGGCGGGTGGGTGGGTCCTATCCCACACTCCAATTTACGGATGATAAATAAAAGTTTACATGCTGAAATTAATTAATAACACAAGAGTAAAAAAAAACATGTTTTTGTGATTCACTTATTTATTGGTGGAAATATCAGAGCGTGGGCAACAGGTTGGATTGTAGGATAGGGCCCACCCACCACCCACCGTATCAACTTTATTCTAACCTACGAATCCTATTGGATTAAATTAATTTCTTTGGCAAATAATTGGAAAAGTTGAAAGTTTACAAAACGCGATTTTGTAGTGTAAATCTAAGCAAAACTACGGGCGGGTGGGTGGGCCCTATCGGGCGGGTGGGTGTTCCCTATCCCACCCTCCAATTTACGAATGATAAACAAGTGTTTACATGCTGAAATTAATTAATTAATAACACAAGAGCAAGAAAGACATGTTTTTGTGATTCACTTATTAATTGGTGGAAATGCCGGCGCGTGCGCAACAGGTTGGATTGTAGGATAGGGCCCACCCACCACCCACCGTATCAACTTTATTCTAACCTACGAATCCTATTGGATTAAATTAATTTCTTTGGCAAATAATTGGAAAAGTTGAAAGTTTACAAAACGCGGTTTTGTAGTGTAAATCTAAGCGGAACTAGGGACGGGTGGGTGGGCCCTATCACACCCTCCAATTTACCGATGATAAACAAGAGTTTATATGCGGAAATTAATTAATTAATAACACAAGAGCAAGAAAGGCATGTTTTTGTGATTCACTTATTTATTGGTGGAAATATCGGCACGTGGGCAACAGGTTGGATTGTAGGATAGGGCCCACCCACCACCCACCGTATCAACTTTATTTTAACGTACGAATCTTATTGGATTAAATTAATTTCTTTGGGAAATAATTGGAAAAGTTTAAAGTTTACAAAACGCGATTTTGTAGTGTAAATGTAAGCGAAACTAGGGGCGGGTGGGTGGGCCCTATCCCACCCTCCAATTAACGGATGATGAATAAGAGTTTACATGCGGAAATTAATTAATAACAGAAGAGTAAGAAAGACATGTTTTTGTAATTGGTGGAAATACCGGCGCGTGGGCAACAGGTTGGATTGTAGGATAGGGCCCACCCACCGCCCACCGTATCAACTTTACTTTAACCTACAAATCCTGTAGGATTAAATAAACTTCTTCGGCAAATAATTGTAAAAGTTTAAAGTTTACAAAACGCGATTTTGTAGTGTAAATCTAAGCGGAACTGGGGGCGGGTGGGTGGGCCCTATCCCACCCTCCATTTTACGGATGATAAACAAAAGTTTACATGCCGAAATTAATTAATTAATAACACAAGAGCAAGAAAGACATTTTTGTGATTCACTTATTTATTGGTGGAAATATCGGCGCGTGGGCAACAGGTTGGATTGTAGGATAGGGCCCACCCACCACCCACCATTTCAACTTTATTTTAACCTACGAATCTTGTTGGATTAAATTAATTTCTTTAGCAATTAATTGGAAAAGTTTAAAGTTTACAAAACGCGATTTTGTAGTGTAAATCCAAGTGCAACGAAAAAGAGGTGGGTGGGCCTCATCCTCATTTATTGCTAACTTCACACCAGTGTACTTATGACTCTATTTCCCGAGTTTCCGACCTTCTTATGTTAGTTTACTCTAATCTTTTATTCTTACCTCCGCACAAACAAATCTTCTGTAAAATCCAAGTCTTCCCCATTCTGTGTGCATATAGAGATCCTGTAAATTCAAAAGAAACATTTGTACCACTACAGCCCCAAATTTTGCCAAACACCCACCAAGTCGTTTCAAGGGCGAGCTCCGTTTCCACCGGAGAAAACACCACCTCCAGGTGTGCCGACGATCCCGAAACCAGCGCGTCGTCGAAGAGGCCCGGCCTCCTGAGGGTGGCCTCCATTTCCAATCAAGACATAACCATTAATAATAACGAGGTGAGATCGTGCGATGAGAAACGTTTAATTTTATAGTAAAAAAAAAAACTCGACACGCACGTGAAGATAATTTAATTTCTCTTTTTTACTTACAGTCTGCGACGCACCTGCTCTCCCCGCCCCTCCCGCACCACAACAGGAGGAGGTCGTCGGTGATGTTCAGCGACGTGGTGGTCCTGCACGGCGAGGACACTCCTCTGACCGCGAATCCGAACGCCAATCTGTTGAACACCAACAGCGTCGACAAGAAGAATATTTGTTCCAGCGAGAAAATGACGCAAACAGGTATTAAATTATTTATCAACTAGAGTTTTTGTGTTGTCAATTTTGATGTATTTTCTGAGTTATTAAAATTTACAACGATGTTTGGGTCAGTCAAGGATAAAATTGTTTGGCACTAGATGATGAAACTCGTCCAAACATCCGTTACATGCCTTCAATCTGAACACTTTTAAGGAGACGGCAACATCTGGCAGATCAGCTCCATCCCCAGCCAGCAGCAAATCCTCCAGTCCCAGCAGCAGGTCGCCCAAGAATACGTCGACCTCATCAGCGGCGAAACGATGACCTGCCAGGAGCTCCTCGCCCTCGGCGGCATAAACGCGGCCCTGCCCACCGGCCACGCCCTCGACACCATCTTCAGCTCCCTCTCCAAGGGCATGAAGCCCAAGAACGGCGAGGAGCTCTACCTCCAGCAGCTCCCCGACGACGACTACACCTGCTGCCAGGAGATGTGGCACTGCGAATCGGAGTACGAGAACGCGAAACGCTCCAAGTGCTACGTCGCCATCTGCCTGGTCATCAAGGGCACCTTCAGGTGCCTGAGCACCATAAGGAAATACATCAAAATCCTCGTCGAGCACAAGTACTTCCAGCAGGGCATCCTCTTCGCCATCCTCATAAACACCTCCTCGATGGGCATCGAGTACCACAACCAGCCCGAGGAGCTGACGTACATCGTCGAGACGAGTAACATAGTGTTCTCGGGCATTTTCGCCGTGGAGATGTTGCTCAAGGTGATCTCGGAGGGGCCGTTCGGTTACATCTCCAACGGCTTTAACGTCTTCGATGGGGTCATCGTTGTATTAAGGTTAGAAAGTGTGGTCGATATCTTTAGCTTGCGAGGCCGTTGAAAAAAAAAACGAAAATACATTTACTGGAAAATATGCTAGCAGATAGTTCCCGCACCGAACGGTTAAATAAAAAAAAATACTAAGTAACAACAGACAACAAGCTAAACTAAGGCTTCAATCAAAAAACGCCACGTATAGCGGTGTGAGCAACAGACTGATCATGATGAGATTTTTTCAGATTATATTTAAATCATTAGCTAAAAGATTTTTTAGGAAATTGTTTGAAAAAAATCATTATTCTAAAAATCACCAAAATTTTTTTATTGAAAATATTATAAACGAATAACGGAAAGACATTCTTTGTTTAAACCTTTTCTCATAATAGATGGATACATTCTACATTGTTTGAATTACTACAAGTTAATTCTAACCTCTTCAAAGGGGTTGAAAAAAATCATTATTCTAAAAATCACCAAAATTTTTTATTGAAATTGTTATAAACGAATAACGGAAAGATGTTCTTTGTTTAAACTTTTTCTCATAACAGATGGATACATTCTACATTGTTTGGATTACCACGAGTTGATTCTCACCTCATCGAAGGGGTTGAAAAAAATCATTATTCTAAAAATTACCAAAATTTTTTCGTTTTTCCAAATTTAAGTTTCGAATGTCGCCATTTTGTTTCAAGCTATGGAATGTTGACTGTTTTGTAGTGTGTTGAAGATACATCATTTCTAAGTAGATTTGGAAATTTTGAAGACCATTCCTCTATTAATAATAAATTGAGAATTTTTCTAATCACGAAATGCAAATTTCGTTTTTCCAAATTTAAGTTTCGAGTGTCGCCATTTTGTTTCAAGCTATGGAATGTTGACTGTTTTGTAGTGTGTTGAAGATACATCATTTCTAAGTAGATTTGGAAATTTTGAAGACCATTCCTCTATTAATAATAAATTGAGAATTTTTCTAATCACGAAATGCAAATTTCGTTTTTCCAAATTTAAGTTTCCAGTGTCGCCATTTTGTTTCAAGCTATGGAATGTTGACTGTTTTGTAGTATGTTGAAGATACATCATTTCTAAGCAGATTTGGAAATTTTGAAGAGCATTCCTCTATTCATAATAAATTGAGAATTTTTCTAATCACGAAATGCAAATTTCGTTTTCCCAAATTTAAGTTTCGAATGTCGCCATTTTGTTTCAAGCTATGGAATGTTGACTGTTTTGTAGTGTGTTGAAGATACATCATTTCTAAGTAGATTTGGAAATTTTGAAGAGCATTCCTCTATTCATAATAAATTGAGAATTTTTCTAATCACGAAATGCAAATTTCGTTTTTCCAAATTTAAGTTTCGAGTGTCGCCATTTTGTTTCAAGCTATGGAATGTTGACTGTTTTGTAGTGTGTTGAAGATACATCATTTCTAAGCAGATTTGGAAATTTTGAAGAGCATTCCTCTATTCATAATACATTGAGAATTTTTCTAATCACGAAATGCAAATTTCGTTTTTCCAAATTTAAGTTTCGAGTGTCGCCATTTTGTTTCAAGCTATGGAATGTTGACTGTTTTGTAGTATGTTGAAGATACATCATTTCTAAGCAGATTTGGAAATTTTGAAGAGCATTCCTCTATTCATAATACATTGAGAATTTTTCTAATCACGAAATGCAAATTTCGTTTTTCCAAATTTAAGTTTCGAGTGTCGCCATTTTGTTTCAAGCTATGGAATGTTCACTGTTTTGTAGTGTGTTGAAGATACATCATTTCTAAGCAGATTTGGAAATTTTGAAGATCATTCCTCTATTCATAATAAATTGAGAATTTTTCTAATCACGAAATGCAAATTTCGTTTTTCCAAGTTTAAGTTTCGAGTGTCGCCATTTTGTTTCAAGCTATGGAATGTTGACAGTTTTGTAGTATGTTGAAGATACATCATTTTTAAGCAGATTTGGAAATTTTGAAGAGCATTCCTCTATTCATAATAAATTGAGAATTTTTCTAATCATGAAATGCAAATTTCGTTTTTCCAAGTTTAAGTTTCGAGTGTCGCCATTTTGTTTCAAGCTATGGAATGTTGACTGTTTTGTAGTATGTTGAAGATACATCATTTTTAAGCAGATTTGGAAATTTTGAAGAGCATTCCTCTATTCATAATAAATTGAGAATTTTTCTAATCACGAAATGCAAATTTCGTTTTTCCAAATTTAAGTTTCGAGTGTCGCCATTTTGTTTCAAGCTATGGAATGTTGACAGTTTTGTAGTATGTTGAAGATACATCATTTTTAAGCAGATTTGGAAATTTTGAAGAGCATTCCTCTATTCATAATAAATTGAGAATTTTTCTAATCATGAAATGCAAATTTCGTTTTTCCAAGTTTAAGTTTCGAGTGTCGCCATTTTGTTTGAAGCTATGGAATGTTGACAGTTTTGTAGTATGTTGAAGATACATCATTTCTAAGCAGATTTGGAAATTTTGAAAAGCATTCCTCTATTCATAATAAATTGAGAATTTTTCTAATCACGAAATGCAAATTTCGTTTTCCCAAATTTAAGTTTCGAGTGTCGCCATTTTGTTTGAAGCTATGGAATGTTGACAGTTTTGTAGTATGTTGAAGATACATCATTTCTAAGTAGATTTGGAAATTTTGAAGAGCATTCCTCTATTCATAATAAATTGAGAATTTTTCTAATCACGAAATGCAAATTTAGTTTTTCCAAATTTAAGTTTCGAGTGTCGCCATTTTGTTTCAAGCTATGGAATGTTCACTGTTTTGTAGTGTGTTGAAGATACATCATTTCTAAGCAGATTTGGAAATTTTGAAGATCATTCCTCTATTCATAATAAATTGAGAATTTTTCTAATCACGAAATGCAAATTTCGTTTTTCCAAATTTAAGTTTCGAGTGTCGCCATTTTGTTTCAAGCTATGGAATGTTCACTGTTTTGTAGCGTGTTGAAGATACATCATTTCTAAGTAGATTTGGAAATTTTGAAGAGCATTCCTCTATTCATAATAAATTGAGAATTTTTCTAATCACGAAATGCAAATTTCGTTTTTCCAAGTTTAAGTTTCGAGTGTCGCCATTTTGTTTGAAGCTATGGAATGTTGACAGTTTTGTAGTATGTTGAAGATACATCATTTTTAAGCAGATTTGGAAATTTTGAAGAGCATTCCTCTATTCATAATAAATTGAGAATTTTTCTAATCACGAAATGCAAATTTCGTTTTCCCAAATTTAAGTTTCGAGTGTCGCCATTTTGTTTCAAGCTATGGAATGTTCACTGTTTTGTAGCGTGTTGAAGATACATCATTTCTAAGTAGATTTGGAAATTTTGAAGAGCATTCCTCTATTCATAATAAATTGAGAATTTTTCTAATCACGAAATGCAAATTTCGTTTTTCCAAATTTAAGTTTCGAGTGTCGCCATTTTGTTTCAAGCTATGGAATGTTCACTGTTTTGTAGCGTGTTGAAGATACATCATTTCTAAGTAGATTTGGAAATTTTGAAGAGCATTCCTCTATTCATAATAAATTGAGAATTTTTCTAATCACGAAATGCAAATTTCGTTTTTCCAAGTTTAAGTTTCGAGTGTCGCCATTTTGTTTCAAGCTATGGAATGTTGACAGTTTTGTAGTATGTTGAAGATACATCATTTTTAAGCAGATTTGGAAATTTTGAAGAGCATTCCTCTATTCATAATAAATTGAGAATTTTTCTAATCATGAAATGCAAATTTCGTTTTTCCAAGTTTAAGTTTCGAGTGTCGCCATTTTGTTTCAAGCTATGGAATGTTGACTGTTTTGTAGTATGTTGAAGATACATCATTTTTAAGCAGATTTGGAAATTTTGAAGAGCATTCCTCTATTCATAATAAATTGAGAATTTTTCTAATCACGAAATGCAAATTTCGTTTTTCCAAATTTAAGTTTCGAGTGTCGCCATTTTGTTTCAAGCTATGGAATGTTGACAGTTTTGTAGTATGTTGAAGATACATCATTTTTAAGCAGATTTGGAAATTTTGAAGAGCATTCCTCTATTCATAATAAATTGAGAATTTTTCTAATCATGAAATGCAAATTTCGTTTTTCCAAGTTTAAGTTTCGAGTGTCGCCATTTTGTTTGAAGCTATGGAATGTTGACAGTTTTGTAGTATGTTGAAGATACATCATTTCTAAGCAGATTTGGAAATTTTGAAAAGCATTCCTCTATTCATAATAAATTGAGAATTTTTCTAATCACGAAATGCAAATTTCGTTTTTCCAAATTTAAGTTTCGAGTGTCGCCATTTTGTTTAAAGCTATGGAATGTTAACTGTTTTGTAGTACGTTGAAGATACATTATTTTGATACACTGTTGCTCGAGCCGTTGTCAACGTGTTAACTCGCCATTATCGAACGTACAGTCCACGCTGTACACTATGGGTTCGATACATGTAAGTTAAAATTGCCGAAACTATGGTAACGAAGTTATAGGCTTATTTTCACTTCGATACACTGTTGCTCGAGCCGCTGTTTACGTGTTAACTTGCAGGTAAATAAAGCTCAGTTCGGGAACTTTCTGGCAGCACCTTGTATTCCCGCATAGAAACTAATAGAAGCGATTATATCCGTCCGGTCAGGATTACGAGTGATCTAAATTTGAATTCTAGCGCGGTGGAAATTTTCCAAAAGTTCTACGGCGACGGCCACGGCGACTCGGGCCTGTCGGTGCTGCGCACGTTCAGGCTGCTCAGAATCCTAAAACTGGTAAGGTTTATGCCGAACCTGCGCAGGCAGCTGTTCGTGATGCTGCGGACGATGGACAACGTCGCAATCTTCTTTTCCTTACTGATCCTTTTCATATTCATCTTCAGGTGAGTACCGAACGGGGGGTGTGTGCGCGCGGGGCGACCGAACCACCGACACGTGCCTGTGTGTGTACGTCTTTCTCTTCCCCCCACCCCACCGCGGTCGCGTCCTTCCATAACGTACCACCCGAATTAGATCAGGTTAGGAGAGCGATGGTGGCCGGCTCGACTTGCCGCAGTAGGCTGGTGGCGAGAGTGAAATCGCGAACGATTGTGTTTTTTTTTCTTTGTTTGCTTGCTCTTTTCCTCGGCGGCTCTCGAGCGCTCGCGACCAGCCCGAAGAGCCGAGCCGGCCATCGCCAAGTTAGGCGAAGCGATGATGATGATAAAGAGGTGGATTGAGATTGAAACTTGATGTAAAACATTTCGCGTTCACGAGGTCTTCTGTGGCTAGATTCACGCTACTGACACGCCTCAAATATCATATTGGGATCTTAGGCTATTGTCTAATTTTTCTACGATATACAGATGGGCGATCGATCTGTCGATGAAACATGGCTATTTTGTTAAAGTAAAACGACGGATTTCACCGCTTTGTAAAAAATCCCAGCGACAAATGGCGCCCAACATCGGGCGTCTCTTGGTGTGAAACAATGCATTCGTTGTTGTTGCCGAGTATGGACGGCCGATCTGTCGATGAAACATGGATAATTTTTTGAGAAATAAAACGAGTGTAAAAAAAACATCGAGTGACAAATGACGCCCAACATGGAGAATTTCCTGGTGTCGAGCAATGTATTCCCTGTCGTTGCTGAACATGGGCAGCCGGGAAGCATATTTCAGCCCTTTGTGAAACCCACAACTCCCAGGTGACAAGTGGCGCCCAATGTGGGGGCGGCTCCTTACTTCAAGCAACGTCGTCCTTGTCGTTGCTGAGGATGAGCAGGCGGTCAGCCGAGGAAACATGGTTATTTTTTGAAAAATAAAACGACGCTTCACCCCCTGGTAAAAACAAAATCCATGAAAAATGGTGCCCAACATAGGACATCTCCTGGTGTTAAGCAATGTATTTCTTGTCGTTGCTGAGGATGGGCGGCCTGAAAGGATATTTCACCCCCTTGTGAATCCCACAGCCCCCAGGCAACAAGTGGCGCCCAACGTGGGGCACCTTCTTGAGTTAGGCAACGTCGCTCATATCGTTGGTGAAGACGATTTGTTGACGAAACATGGCTAATTTTTTGAGAAATTTAACGACGGACTTCGCCGCCTTGTAAAAATTTCCCGTGACAAATGGCGTTTTTTTTTTGACGTGTGTAAACTTTTATGTCCTGGCACGAATAAATTAATCTAATCTGAAAAAAAAATCTCCTGGTGTCAATTCACCCCCTTGTGAAAACCACAGTTCCCAAGCAATAATTGGCGCCCAACGTGGGGCACCTCTTGTCAACGCAGTCCTTGTTGTTGCATATCGCAAGTATTTAGTATTTTGGGCTGGAAGGCATTGAAAAATTTTTTTCATTATTTATGACATAACTATTTCGCCATTTTAGTTATTCAATTGCGAAATGTTTTATATCGAGAATTTCAATTCCGCCGTCGCCAATCGAATTGAGTTAATTTGTTGTGTGATCCAAAATTTTCTTTTACAAATGGTACAGGGTGGCAACTCGTTATGAAACCAAGCGTGACTTTTATGTTTTTGGACCAAATATTAACCGAAACAAAAACTAACGCAATTGTTCTCTTTTTGAAAACGATTTGATGGATTGAACGCAATTTTTTTGGTGCAAATTTGTCGTTAAAAAAGATCCCTACAGTCGAATCGGTGAGTCCCGGCGTTTGACAGTTAATATTGAGGTTAGGGCGGTGATAACTTACGCCAATGACGTCAGCTTTAAAGCAAGAGCGAAAAACGTGTTATTATCTTTTTTTTAGAAAATGCCAACTTTTCGTGTCAAGTTCGCATTTAGAGTCTCAGCGGTTGACGGTTAAAATTAAGGTTAAGTTAGGTTGGGTTAGGTTAGGTTAGGTTAGGTAGGGTTAGGTTGGGTTGGGTTGGGTTAGGTTGGGTTAGGTTAGGTTAGGTTAGGTTAGGTTAGGTTGGGTTAGGTTGGGTTAGGTTAGGTTAGGTTAGGTTGGGTTAGGTTAGGTTGGGTTGGGTTGGGTTGGGTTGGGTAAGGTAAGGTTGGGTTGGGTTGGGTAAGGTAAGGTAAGGTTGGGTTGGGTTGGGTTGGGTTGGGTTGGGTTGGGTTGGGTTGGGTTAAGTTGGGTTGGGTTGGGTTGGGTTGGGTTGGGTTGGGTTGGGTTGGGTTGGGTTGGGTTGGGTTGGGTTGGGTTGGGTTGGGTTGGGTTGGGTTGGGTTGGGTTGGGTTGGGTTAGGTTGGGTTAGGTTGGGTTGGTTTAGGTTAGGTTAGGTTGGGTTAGGTTAGGTTAGGTTGGGTTAGGTTGGGTTAGGTTAGGTTGGGTTAGGTTAGGTTTTGTTAGGTTTGGTTGGGTTGGGTTGGGTCAGGTTGGGTTAGGTTGAGTTAGGTCGGGTTAGGTTGGGTTAGGTTGGGTTAGGTCAGGTTGGGTTAGGTTGAGTTAGGTCAGGTTAGGTTGGGTTAGGTTGGGTTAGGTTACGTTAGGTTACGTTACGTTAGGTTACGTTAGGTTACGTTAGGTTACTTTAGGTTACGTTAGGTTGGGTTAGGTTGGACTAGGTTGTATGGTTGGGTTGGGTAGGGTTGGGTTGGGTTGGGTTGGGTTGGGTTGGGTTGGGTTGGGTTAGGTTAGGTTAGGTTAGGTTACGTTACGTTAGGTTAGGTTAGGTTAGGTTGGGTTAGGTTACGTTAGGTTGGGTTAGGTTAGGTTGGGTTAGGTTAGGTTAGGTTAGGTTAGGTTAGGTTGGGTTGGGTTGGGTTAGGTTGGGTTAGGTTAGGTTGGGTTAGGTTGGGTTAGGTTGGGTTAGGTTGGGTTAGGTTGGGTTAGGTTGGGTTGGGTTGGGTTAGGTTGGGTTAGGTTAGGTTGGGTTAGGTTGGGTTAGGTTGGGTTGGGTTAGGTTAGGTTAGGTTAGGTTGGGTTGGGTTAGGTTACTATTCTAAAATCCAAACAGTGGATTATCAACCAGGATTTCACAGGTATAAAACAATACCGTAAACCTGAAAAAATAGTGTTTTGATTTTATTTCCGTAAATTATATCATTTGTAATAACTCCGTACTACAATAAACTGATTGGATTGTAGATAGGGACCACCCACCACCCTTCAGATTTTCATTTACTTACACAACACACCCCTCTTTTTGGTGATTATTTTAAACACCATCACAAATGGATTTGCAAAGAAATGTCATCACGTGAACATAATTCTATCCTACAATCCAAACAGTGGATTATCAACCAGGGTTTCACAGGTTAGGATAGGTTGCTTTGGGTTACGTTAGGTTAGGTTAGGTTAGGTTAGGTTGGGTTAGGTTAGGTTAGGTTAGATTAGGTTAGGTAAGGTAAGGTTAGGTTGGGTTGGGTTAGGTTAGGTTGGGTTAGGTTAGGTTAGGATAGGATAGGATAGGATAGGATAGGTTGGGTTAGGTTAGGTTGGGTTAGGTTGGGTTAGGTTGGGTTGGGTTGGGTTAGGTTGGGTTAGGTTGGGTTAGGTTAGGTTAGGTTAGGTTAGGTTGGGTTAGGTTAGGTTAGGTTGGGTTAGGTTAGGTTAGGTTAGGTTAGGTTAGGTTGGGTTAGGTTAGGTTAGGTTGGGTTAGGTTAGGTTAGGTTAGGTTAGGTTGGGTTAGGTTAGGTTAGGTTGGGTTAGGTTAGGTTAGGTTGGGTTAGGTTAGGTTAGGTTAGGTTGGGTTGGGTTGGGTTAGGTTAGGTTAGGTTAGGTTAGGTTAGGTTAGGTTAGGTTAGGTTAGGTTAGGTTAGGTTAGGTTAGGTTAGGTTAGGTTGGGTTAGGTTAGGTTAGGTTAGGTTGGGTTGGGTTGGGTTGGGTTGGGTTGGATTAGGTTAGGCAAATTTTTCGTGCGAAGTTTGCATTTAGAGTAGAGGCGGTGGGTTTTGACAGTTGATAATCAATTTTAAGGTTAGGGCGGTGATACCTTACGCCGATCACATCTGCTTTGTTGCAGGAGCGAAAGACGTGTTATTTTTTTTTAAACGCCAATTTTTTGTAAGTCTTGACGTCTGACGGTTAATATGAGACCTGGGGCGGTTATAAATTAAACTTGAAAGCGATATTTGCTACGGTAACAATTGCGTGGTTGCCTAGATACAGTTGCTCGCGGTTGGGGATTTTAAAAAATGTGTAAAAGTTAGTCGTTCTGAAAGAATATTCACGAGACACCGCTCAACTAATCAGTAAATTGAAATTTAATCGCTCGAGTCCTGGCGTCTGACAGTTAGTACGAAGTACCCTTCGTACTAACTGTCAGACGCCAGGACGCCAGGACGGATGTAAATTAAGTTAGTTAGAACCACTGTAAAGCCAACAATCGCGTTTGAAAAGTATGTGTACAATTAGACGTTGAAATTGAAACTCACGCGACAACATAATTCTGTCAGACGCCACGATCTACCGACTCAATTACAGATACAAGCGCTATAAAAGGAGTAACGGTGTTTAAGTTTGAAAATAATTTCCTAGAAGGCTTAATAAATCCTGGTGCAAACGTTTGATGCATTTTTAGGCGTTGAAATTGAAATTGAAACTCATGAGGCAGCATTATTGTCAGACGCCATGATTTACCGACTCGTGCTATAAAAGGAATAACGGTGTGTAATTCATGATTGGAAAAATTGCTGCTGCAGACCTAATAAATTCTGGTGCAAAATTAAAATAAAAGTCACGCTCTAGTCTTTCTATGTCCTGGTCTCATGTCGGCTTTACAAAAAAAAAATAACCCAAAACACCACACAGTATACAGTATACAACCGGGCGAAAAATTTTTTTGGCCACGACACGCCACAGTGTGCTTGTTTTTTCCGTTCGTTCGTACGTACGTTAATTTTTGTTTGCTTCTCTCACCATACATCACTTATATAAATATTATATTATACTATTCTCACACACTATACTTTCTCTATATCTCTCTCAAAACATTATAATCAAAATATTCGATTGGACTACCTCTACCCCCCACCCGAACCATCCCAGATCCAGTTTTACCAATTTGCGGCGCGTGTGTCCTCTGATGAGGGGGTCAACGGCTCGTTAGCCCCCTCACCCGATGGCGCATGCGCCCCGCCCTCAAAAAATAAACAACAGAATACAAATCAGGTTTCACGCACCAACACCAAGTAAATAAAAACGATCGCCCGATCATTCATTTTCGTTTTTTTTTTGTTTTGTTTTTTGAATGATGGCACATAATTTTCTGACGGGTTATTTTTCTAGCATCTTGGGTATGAACCTATTCGGTTGCAAGTTTTGCGAGGTTAAAAACGAGGACGGGAAATGTCCGAATAACGAGGACGAGCTCAAAGATAGGAAAAATTTTGACTCGCTTTTGTGGGCCATAGTTACCGTATTTCAGGTACTGAATATACAGCATCCATGCGAAACAGAAACGGGCGGAAATTCCGGGGGCCGATTGCCCCGAAAACACCACCACCCCAGTTATCGGCCCCCGCAATTTCTCTCCGAACCGTGCGCTTCTCATCATTTACAAAGAATTTAACAGGCGCACGTTGTTTTTTCGTTGTTTTGTTTTAAAAAAAAAAAAATGAGGACAGCTGAAACCTGGTCGCTTGTGTTTTTTAATTATTATTATTATTATTATTTTAAATTGGATTCAAAACGCTTTGATTAACCTCCCCTATAAAGAAAAAAAAAACGAGCGGCGAGAAGGTACGTATTTCATTTACATTTTCTCTTCTTCTGTCTTGAATTTTTTGATCTGTCTATCCTCATTGATTACCCTTCTTTACGCATGCCTTTGTGTTTTACTCTTTCTCTGTCTATCTCTCTCTCTATTTACTGTATTTTGCATCTTCACGCTTTCCCCCCAAATTCTTCACTTGACTGGCGGTATTACCTCGATACATTTATGTTGAAAATTAAATTGTAATTGTAGTTGAAGTTGTAGCGATTCTATAATACTGCGAGAATTAAAAATATTGCACAAAAAT
The DNA here is from genome assembly GCA_910593695.2 of Ocypus olens. NCBI lineage: Eukaryota > Metazoa > Arthropoda > Insecta > Coleoptera > Staphylinidae > Ocypus > Ocypus olens. The sequence continues at coordinate 48,159,688 of OU343062.1, forward strand.
TCCGGTGAGATAATAGTATATTACATAACTAGAGTTGTAAATAGCAATTTACGCACAAGTGAAAAAAAAATCATGCGCGCGTAATTGCTTTAGTACTCACGTTATGTACTATACTTTACCTACGAGCAAAACAAGAGTTGTATCTATCAAATTACGCGCAAGTGAAAGAAGCTACGTTCGAGCTGCATAGCATTGTGTACTTTACCTACGACCAAAACTAAAGTTGTAAATGGCAAATTACGTTCAAGTGAAAGAAATTTACAACTCGCGCTATGTACTATAGTTTACCTACGATCAAAACTAGAGAGTTGAAAATGGAAAATTACGCGCAAGTAAAAGAAATTTCATGCGAGCGTAATTGCGTTACAACTCGCGTTATGTACTATGCTTTACCTACGACCAAGCCTCGAATTGTTGATGGCAAATTACGCGCAAAGAAATTTCACGCGCGCGTAGTTGCTTTACAAGTCGCGTTATGTACTATACTTTACCTACGACCAAAACTAGAGTTGCAGATAGCAAATTACGTGCCCATGATTTTTTTTTCACTTACGCGTAATTTGCTATCGACAATTATAATTTTGGTCGTAGGTAAAGTATAGTACATAAAGCGAGTTGTAAGTGAAAGAAATTGCGTATGAGCCGCATAGCGTTGTGCACAATACTCTACCTATGACCTTACATTTATTCGCTTAAACTAAAGAGTGAATTGAAACTGAATCTTGTCAATTTATCGATTACAAAGTGGGAGTAGGTAAAATATATAAGTAGGCGTAGGCGCTGAAACAAAATCACAAAATCGCATAGTTTTGTTTGGTTGTGGCAGAATTTCCTAGTTGGAAATTGTTACACTTCCTCAACATTAAATTCCATTCAAACACCCCCATTTATTTGCTATTAAATGATTATGGCATTATCTAAAATTTACTCCCAAATTTTTTTTTAAGATAAAAAAACAAAATTCGACGGTCAATTGTTTTTCGGTTTTTTGAAGATAACTCTGAAACGATTGATCGGATTTTAAAAATTCTTCAAGCAACGTATTTTACATGCTGAATAGATGTGGATAAGATGAAAAAACAAAATTCGACGATCAATTGCTTTTCGGTTTTTTGAAGATAACTCTTGAATAATTGATCGAATTTTAAAAAATTTTCAAGCAACGTATTGTACTCGTTGAATAGATGTAGATTAGATGAAAAAACAAAATTCGACGGTCAATTGTTTTTCGGTTTTTTGAAGATAACTCTTGAACAATTGATCGGATTTTAAAAATTCTTTAAACAACGTATTTTACTCGTTGAATAGATGAAGATAAGATGAAAAAACAAAATTTGACGGTCAATTGTTTTTCGGGTTTTTGATTATAACTCTAGAACGAATAAACATATTTTGAAAATTTTTGAAGCAACGCCTAGCACTCGTAAAATAGATGTAGATGAGATAAAAAACAAAATTTGACGATCAATTGTTTTTCGGTTCCTTGAAGACAACTCTTGAACAATTGATCAGATTTTTAAAAATTCTTCAAGCAACGTATTTTACACGTTGAATAGATGTAGATAAGATAAAAAAAAACAAAATTCGACGGTCAATTGTTTTTCGGTTTTTTGAGAATAACTCTTGAACAATTGATCGAATTTTAAAAATTCTTCAAGCAACGTATTTTACACGTTGAATAGATGTAGATAAGGTGAAGAAACAAAATTCGACGGTCAATTGCTTATCGTTTTTTTGAGAATAACTCTTGAACAATTGATCGGATTTTGAAAATTCTTAAAGCAACGTATTGTACTCGTTGAATAGATGTAGACAAGGTGAAAAACAAAAATTGACGATCAATTGTTTTTCGGTTTTTTGAAGATAACTCTTAAACAATTGATCGGATTTTAAAAATTCTCCAAGCAACGTATTTTACACATTGAATAGATGTAGATAAGATGAAAAATAAAATTCGACGATCAATTGTTTTTCGGTTTTTTGAGAATAAAAATTCTTCAAGCAACGTATTTTACTCGTTGAATAGATGCAGATAAGATGAAAAACAAAATTCTACGGTCAATTGTTTTTCGGTTTTTTGGGAATAACTCTTGAACAATTGATCGGATTTTAAACATTCTTCAAGCATCGTATTGTACTAGTTGAATAGATGTAGATAAGATGAAAAGCAAAATTCGACGATCAATTGTTTTTCGGTCTTTTCAAGATAACTCTTGAACAAATTAACAAATTTTGAAAAAATTTCAAGCAACGCATAGCACTCGTGAAATAAGTGTAGATGAGTTAAAAACAAAATTCGACGGTCAATTGTTTTTCGGTTTTTTGAAGATAACTCTTGAACAAATGCACAGATTTTGAAAATGTTCCAAGCAACGCAATGTACTCGTAAAATAGATGTAGATAGGATGAAAAACAAAATTCGACGGTCAATTGTTTATCGATTTTTTAAGAATAACTCTTGAGCAATTTATCAGATTTTGAAAATTCTTCAAGCAACGTATTATACTCATTGAATAGATGCAGATAAAATGAAAAAACAAAATTCGACGGTCAATTGTTTTTCGGTTATTTGATGATAACTCTTGAACAAATGATCGAATTTGGAAAATTCTTTAAGAAACGTGTTATACTCATCAAATAGATTAAGAAGAGATATGAATCCAAATTCAGCGGTCAATTGTTTAGTTTTTTTTTTTGAAGATAACTCTTGAACAAATGATCATATTTTTAAAATTCGTCAAGTAACGTATTATACTCGTCAAAAATAGACAAGTTAAAAAGCTACAAACTTTTTGTTTCATGTGTCTCCAGAAATAATAGTCCATAGGTGTAAGATCTGAAAATCCAGATGGCCAGGAAAAAAGCCGTGCTCGTCCAATCCGTGTACCAGGAAATTTCTTACTGATTTATAACATTTCTTGCATAATGGGATGGTGCTCCATCGTGTTGGAACCACATCCTAAGTAATTGTACAAGTGGAAAATCATACTTAAAATTCATGGAAATTATAAGGAAATTTAATGTTTAGTCAATTTGCATAATGGGATGGTGCTCCATCGTGTTAGAACCACATCCTAAGTAATTGTACAAGTGGAAAATCATCTAAAATTGCTTAAAAGTCATGGAAATTATCAGGAAATTGAATGTTTAGCTAATTTGCATGATGGAATGGTGCTCCATCGTGTTGGAACCACATCCTAAGTCATTGTGCAAGTGAAAAATCATCTAAACTTGCTTCCAATTCATGGAAATTATCAGGAAATTGAATATTTAGCCAATTTGCATAATGGGTTGGTGCTCTATCTTGTTATAACCACATTCTAGGTAATTGTGCAAGTGGAAAATCATCAAAAATTAATGAAAATGATCAGGAAATTGAATGTTTAGCCAATTTATAATATTTCTTGCACTATGGGATGATGCTCCATCGTGTTGGAACCACATCCTAAGTAATTGTACAAGTGGAAAATCATCTAAAATTGCTTAAAAGTCATGGAAATTATCAGGAAATTGAATGTTTAGCTAATTTGCATAATGGGATGGTGCTCCATCGTGTTGGAACCATATCGTAAGTCATTGTGCAAGTGAAAAACATCTACACTTGCTTAAAATTAATGGAAATTATTAGGAAATTGAATGTCTAGCCAGTTTGCATAATGGGATGGTGCTCTATCGTGTTGGAACCACATCCTAAGTCATTGTGCAAGTGGAAAATCATCAAAAAATTATGAAAATTATCAGGAAATTGAATTTTTAGATAATTTATAATATTTCTTGCATAATAGGATGATGCTCCATCGTGTTGGAACTATATCCTAAGTCATTGTGCAAGTGAAAAATCATCTAAACTTGCTTAAAATTCATGGAAATTATCAGTAAATTGAATGTCTAGCCAATTTGCATAATGGGATGGTGCTCCATCGTGTTGGAACCATATCCCAAGTCATTGTGCGAGTGGAAAATCGTCTAAACTTGCTTAAAATTCATGGAAATTATCAGGAAATTGAATGTTTAGCTAATTTGCATTATGGAATGGTGCTCCATCTTGTTGGAACCACATCCTAAGTAATTGTGGAAGTGGAAAATCTTCTAAAATTGCTTAAAATTAATAGAAATTATCAGGAAATTGAATGTTTACCCAATTTATAATATTTATTGCATATTGGGATGATGCTCCATCGTGTTGGAACCACATCCTAAGTCATTGTGCAAGTGGAAAATCATCTAAACTTGCTTAAAATTGATGGAAATTATCAGGAAATTTAATGTTTAATCAATCAAATTTTCGCAGTATTACAAGAATCACGTTAAATATTTCGAACATGTAGGGTAATCCGACCAAGGTAATGCAACAACCCGAACCCAAATACGCACTCTCACTTCTCTTCACCCGACTTACCGTACGGTTGTGAAATTCAATTTTCGAAAACTTGAGTGAGACGTGAAGAAATGAATAAACTTGTCACCCTTGCCATTTGCTAGTAACATACGACATCAACACATACAGTAGAACTTAGTTGACACGATGGAAGCAGTAGATTATGATGTGGACATATACGAATTGAGTAGAAGCTCCTGTTTATCGTAGACTTATTAATTACTGTACGCACCAGATAATGAATACAAGAACAGAAAAACGCGTTTTGGTTCCTTTATGTTTGTTTACCAGTAGCGTAGGTTTTTTTTTGTTTTCCGTAAACACCGACATATGTACATATTGAATAATATTGCCTGAACGTTCTCTATAACAAGTCTGATGTTAACAGCATTCTTGGCATGTACTTATTTGGGGGTAAGTTTTGCAAGTACACAGACACGGATGGCGTAAGTAGAGAATGTACCTGTCAGATGATCATCACGCGAGACAAGAGGTGCGAGTGCGACAGAAAGCACTTCAACAACATCCTCTGGGCGACGGTCACCGTCTTTCAAGTAAGGTCCACGCATTTTCTAACCTCATTTTATTTTTTTGAATTCATTGCCAAAACGCAGTGGAAGGGGGCGATTGCGACTGATCGGGGATTTTCTGGTTTAGATACTCACGCAGGAGGATTGGAACATGGTGCTGTCGAACGGGATGGCGAAGACCTCGCACTGGGCCGCGTTGTACTTCGTGGCGCTGATGACCTTCGGGAATTACGTTTTGTTCAATTTGTTGGTGGCGATTTTGGTGGAGGGGTTCAGTTCGGAGAGGAACGAGAGGAGGGAGAGGGAGCAGAGGGAGTTGGCGAGGAGGAAGATGTCTTGTATGCTGGAGAGTAGCTACAGGGATAGCTCGGATGATAGCAGCAGGTCGTTGACTAGTTCCAGCGGGAGTTACACGCATGTAAGTTGAAGTTGTTACCGGCGAGAAGTTAGCCACGGATTTTGGCGCCTCCACCATCACCCGAATTATGACCAATCTCGATGAAATATTAATTACAGCCGTTAGGGTGTAATCCCAGTCCAAATCTTTGCACAAACGTATTAAGGGATATCCTACTAACAATTAAAAATAATTCGTTTGAAATTTTCGTCAAAACTCGGGACGGAATGAATTTTTAAAATTAGCCTTTATTTTCAACAATTACACACCACAGTAAAAAAAAATATAACATGCCATTTGGCGCTACTTGCATAAACACATTTCTCATAAATATCACAAGCAACAACGACCGAACGATTTACACTAATTTATTTATGGTGACCTTCAAAAACAACTAAGTAATGATTTTTTTTAAATCGACCAAGAAATCGAGAACAATAAAACTTCAAAAAATTATAAGTGCCGTTTGGCGCTACACACATTCGATTTTTAACATAAACACAATAAGCAACATCAATTAGGTAACTTAAAACAATTTAGTTGTGGAATCTTTAGAAATAACTGAGTAATTAATGTTTTGATCGGTCCTTGTCCACAGATGCGCAAGTATTAAAATTTCAAAAAATTTTAAAGTGCTGTTTGGCGCTGGATACGTTCGAATTTTTACCATAAATGTGTGAAGCAACATGTAATAAGCAATCTTAAATAATTTGTTTATAGTGCCCTTTGGAAAAAGAGAAATTATACATTTTTTAATCGATCCATGTCCACAGATACGTAAGATTTATTGTATTTACGATAAGTTCTGTTTATCCGATGATTTTTTAGAAATCTTATGAAGGGTTATTTTTAGATTTCTGCAGGATCATAAAGTAGAACGTATTTTGAGTAAACTTGGAGAGTTTTAAGAATGTATCAATTGTTTTTAATATTTTTTTTTCGCTCGAACAAAATAGTATATTCTGTAACAAGGTTAGAATGGAAATTCGATGCGAGTGGAATACATCGAGCGCGAGCCGTGAGGCGACCGCGAGGAACCACGAGCATCTGAATTTCCATTCTTACCGAGTATCAGACTATACTTTCTCCTCGACCAGATAAAATAAACTAATAAAATAATGAACACAAAGAACTTACGTTTTATCACGTTTGTGGTTATGTTTATAGTATTTTGACAATTGTGATATCCAAGGCTAATTGTTTTATTCGAAACGATGTGAGAATATTCATTCTATCCCTTGTTATGGAATGAATTACATGCAAAACGCATAAGCGCATAGTGTTTTGTTCCATAACAAGAGTGAGAATGTGTACGTTCTATAATCAAAATTGATTTCAGAATGCTTAAATTCTACGGTGGTCGTGGAGAAAAATTATTTCCAGAATTACGATAAGTTCTGTTTATCCTATGATTTTTTAGAAATCTTATGGAGGGTTATTTTTAGATTTCTGCAGGATTATAAAGTATAACGTATTTTGAGTAAATTTGGAGAGTTTTAAGAATGTATCAATTGTTTTTAATATTTTTTTTTTGCTCGAACAAAAAAATTAATCCCAGAATTACGATAAGTTCTGTTTATCCGATGATTTTTTAAAAATCATATGGAGGGTTATTTTTAGATTTCTACAGGATCATAAAGTAGAATGTATTTTAAGTAAATTTGGAGAGTTTTAAGAATGTATCAATTGTTTTTAATATTTTTTTTTTCGCTCGAACAAAAAAAATTATTTCCAGAATTACGATAAGTTCCGTTTATCCGATGATTTTTTTAAAATCTTATGAAGGATTATTTTTAGATTTCTGCAGGATCATAAAGTAGAACGTATTTTGAGTAAGTTTGGAGAGTTTTAAGAATGTATCAATTGTTTTTAATATTTTTTTTTTGCTCGAACAAAAAAATTAATCCCAGAATTACGATAAGTTCTGTTTATCCGATGATTTTTTAAAAATCATATGGAGGGTTATTTTTAGATTTCTACAGGATCATAAAGTAGAATGTATTTTAAGTAAATTTGGAGAGTTTTAAGAATGTATCAATTGTTTTTAATTTTTTTTTTTTCGCTCGAACAAAAAAATTATTTCCAGAATTACGATACGTTCTGTTTATCCGATGAGTTTTTAAAAATCCTATTAAGGGTTATTTTTAGATTTCTGCAGGATCATAAAGTAGAACGTATTTTGAGTAAATTTGGAGAGTTTTAAGAATGTATCAATTGTTTTTGATATTTTTTTTTTCGCTCGAACAAAAAAATTATTTCCAGAATTACGATAAGTTCTGTTTATCCGATGATTTTTTAAAAATCTTATGAAGGGTTATTTTTAGATTTCTGCAGGATCATAAAGTAGAACGTATTTTGAGTAAATTTGGAGAGTTTTAAGAATGTATCAATTGTTTTTAATATTTTTTTTTTCGCTCGAACAAAAAAAATTATTTCCAGAATTACGATAAGTTCTGTTTATTCGATGATTTTTTAAAAATCTTATGAAGGGTTATTTTTAGATTTCTGCAGGATCATAAAATAGAATGTATTTTGAGTAAATTTGGAGAGTTTTAAGAATGTATCAATTGTTTTTAATATTTTTTTTTCGCTCGAACAAAAAAAATATTCCCAGAATTACGATAAGTTCTGTTTATCCTATGATTTTTTAGAAATCTTATGGAGGGTTATTTTTAGATTTCTGCAGGATTATAAAGTATAACGTATTTTGAGTAAATTTGGAGAGTTTTAAGAATGTATCAATTGTTTTTAATTTTTTTTTTTCGCTCGAACAAAAAAATTATTTCCAGAATTACGATAAGTTCTGTTTATCCGATGATTTTTTAAAAATCATATGGAGGGTTATTTTTAGATTTCTACAGGATCATAAAGTAGAATGTATTTTGAGTAAATTTGGAGAGTTTTAAGAATGTATCAATTGTTTTTGATATTTTTTTTTTCGCTCGAACAAAAAAATTATTTCCAGAATTACGATAAGTTCCGTTTATCCGATGATTTTTTTAAAATCTTATGAAGGATTATTTTTAGATTTCTGCAGGATTATAAAGTATAACGTATTTTGAGTAAATTTGGAGAGTTTTAAGAATGTATCAATTGTTTTTAATATTTTTTTTTTGCTCGAACAAAAAAATTAATCCCAGAATTACGATAAGTTCTGTTTATCCGATGATTTTTTAAAAATCATATGGAGGGTTATTTTTAGATTTCTACAGGATCATAAAGTAGAATGTATTTTAAGTAAATTTGGAGAGTTTTAAGAATGTATCAATTGTTTTTAATTTTTTTTTTTTCGCTCGAACAAAAAAATTATTTCCAGAATTACGATACGTTCTGTTTATCCGATGAGTTTTTAAAAATCCTATTAAGGGTTATTTTTAGATTTCTGCAGGATCATAAAGTAGAACGTATTTTGAGTAAATTTGGAGAGTTTTAAGAATGTATCAATTGTTTTTGATATTTTTTTTTTCGCTCGAACAAAAAAATTATTTCCAGAATTACGATAAGTTCTGTTTATCCGATGATTTTTTAAAAATCTTATGAAGGGTTATTTTTAGATTTCTGCAGGATCATAAAGTAGAACGTATTTTGAGTAAATTTGGAGAGTTTTAAGAATGTATCAATTGTTTTTAATATTTTTTTTTTCGCTCGAACAAAAAAAATTATTTCCAGAATTACGATAAGTTCTGTTTATTCGATGATTTTTTAAAAATCTTATGAAGGGTTATTTTTAGATTTCTGCAGGATCATAAAATAGAATGTATTTTGAGTAAATTTGGAGAGTTTTAAGAATGTATCAATTGTTTTTAATATTTTTTTTTCGCTCGAACAAAAAAAATATTCCCAGAATTACGATAAGTTCTGTTTATCCTATGATTTTTTAGAAATCTTATGGAGGGTTATTTTTAGATTTCTGCAGGATTATAAAGTATAACGTATTTTGAGTAAATTTGGAGAGTTTTAAGAATGTATCAATTGTTTTTAATTTTTTTTTTTCGCTCGAACAAAAAAATTATTTCCAGAATTACGATAAGTTCTGTTTATTCGATGATTTTTTAAAAATCTTATGAAGGGTTATTTTTAGATTTCTGCAGGATTATAAAGTATAACGTATTTTGAGTAAATTTGGAGAGTTTTAAGAATGTATCAATTGTTTTTAATATTTTTTTTTCGCTCGAACAAAAAAAATATTCCCAGAATTACGATAAGTTCTGTTTATCCTATGATTTTTTAGAAATCTTATGGAGGGTTATTTTTAGATTTCTGCAGGATTATAAAGTATAACGTATTTTGAGTAAATTTGGAGAGTTTAAGAATGTATCAATTGTTTTTAATATTTTTTTTTCGCTCGAACAAAAAAATTATTTCCAGAATTACGATAAGTTCTGTTTATCCGATGATTTTTTAGAAATCTTATGGAGGGTTATTTTTAGATTTCTGCAGGATTATAAAGTATAACGTATTTTGAGTAAATTTGGAGAGTTTAAGAATGTATCAATTGTTTTTAATTTTTTTTTTTCGCTCGAACAAAAAAATTATTTCCAGAATTACGATAAGTTCTGTTTATCCGATGATTTTTTAGAAATCTTATGGAGGGTTATTTTTAGATTTCTGCAGGATTATAAAGTATAACGTATTTTGAGTAAATTTGGAGAGTTTAAGAATGTATCAATTGTTTTTAATATTTTTTTTTCGCTCGAACAAAAAAATTATTTCCAGAATTACGATAAGTTCTGTTTATCCGATGATTTTTTAGAAATCTTATGGAGGGTTATTTTTAGATTTCTGCAGGATTATAAAGTATAACGTATTTTGAGTAAATTTGGAGAGTTTAAGAATGTATCAATTGTTTTTAATATTTTTTTTTCGCTCGAACAAAAAAATTATTTCCAGAATTACGATAAGTTCTGTTTATCCGATGATTTTTTAGAAATCTTATGGAGGGTTATTTTTAGATTTCTGCAGGATTATAAAGTATAACGTATTTTGAGTAAATTTGGAGAGTTTAAGAATGTATCAATTGTTTTTAATTTTTTTTTTTCGCTCGAACAAAAAAATTATTTCCAGAATTACGATAAGTTCTGTTTATCCGATGATTTTTTAGAAATCTTATGGAGGGTTATTTTTAGATTTCTGCAGGATTATAAAGTATAACGTATTTTGAGTAAATTTGGAGAGTTTTAAGAATGTATCAATTGTTTTTAATTTTTTTTTTTCGCTCGAACAAAAAAATTATTCCCAGAATTACGATAAGTTCTGTTTATCCGATGATTTTTTAAAAATCTTATTAAGGGTTATTTTTAGATTTCTGCAGGATTATAAAGTATAACGTATTTTGAGTAAATTTGGAGAGTTTTAAGAATGTATCAATTGTTTTTAATATTTTTTTTTTCGCTCGAACAAAAAAATTATTTCCAGAATTACGATAAGTTCTGTTTATTCGATGATTTTTTAAAAATCTTATGAAGGGTTATTTTTAGATTTCTGCAGGATCATAAAATAGAATGTATTTTGAGTAAATTTGGAGAGTTTTAAGAATGTATCAATTGTTTTTAATATTTTTTTTTCGCTCGAACAAAAAAAATATTCCCAGAATTACGATAAGTTCTGTTTATCCTATGATTTTTTAGAAATCTTATGGAGGGTTATTTTTAGATTTCTGCAGGATTATAAAGTATAACGTATTTTGAGTAAATTTGGAGAGTTTTAAGAATGTATCAATTGTTTTTAATTTTTTTTTTTCGCTCGAACAAAAAAATTATTTCCAGAATTACGATAAGTTCTGTTTATTCGATGATTTTTTAAAAATCTTATGAAGGGTTATTTTTAGATTTCTGCAGGATTATAAAGTATAACGTATTTTGAGTAAATTTGGAGAGTTTTAAGAATGTATCAATTGTTTTTAATATTTTTTTTTCGCTCGAACAAAAAAAATATTCCCAGAATTACGATAAGTTCTGTTTATCCTATGATTTTTTAGAAATCTTATGGAGGGTTATTTTTAGATTTCTGCAGGATTATAAAGTATAACGTATTTTGAGTAAATTTGGAGAGTTTAAGAATGTATCAATTGTTTTTAATATTTTTTTTTCGCTCGAACAAAAAAATTATTTCCAGAATTACGATAAGTTCTGTTTATCCGATGATTTTTTAGAAATCTTATGGAGGGTTATTTTTAGATTTCTGCAGGATTATAAAGTATAACGTATTTTGAGTAAATTTGGAGAGTTTAAGAATGTATCAATTGTTTTTAATATTTTTTTTTCGCTCGAACAAAAAAATTATTTCCAGAATTACGATAAGTTCTGTTTATCCGATGATTTTTTAGAAATCTTATGGAGGGTTATTTTTAGATTTCTGCAGGATTATAAAGTATAACGTATTTTGAGTAAATTTGGAGAGTTTAAGAATGTATCAATTGTTTTTAATATTTTTTTTTCGCTCGAACAAAAAAATTATTTCCAGAATTACGATAAGTTCTGTTTATCCGATGATTTTTTAGAAATCTTATGGAGGGTTATTTTTAGATTTCTGCAGGATTATAAAGTATAACGTATTTTGAGTAAATTTGGAGAGTTTAAGAATGTATCAATTGTTTTTAATTTTTTTTTTTCGCTCGAACAAAAAAATTATTTCCAGAATTACGATAAGTTCTGTTTATCCGATGATTTTTTAGAAATCTTATGGAGGGTTATTTTTAGATTTCTGCAGGATTATAAAGTATAACGTATTTTGAGTAAATTTGGAGAGTTTTAAGAATGTATCAATTGTTTTTAATTTTTTTTTTTCGCTCGAACAAAAAAATTATTCCCAGAATTACGATAAGTTCTGTTTATCCGATGATTTTTTAAAAATCTTATTAAGGGTTATTTTTAGATTTCTGCAGGATTATAAAGTATAACGTATTTTGAGTAAATTTGGAGAGTTTTAAGAATGTATCAATTGTTTTTAATTTTTTTTTTCGCCCGAATAAAAAAATTAATCCCAGAATTACGATAAGTTCTGTTTATCCGATGATTTTTTAGAAATCTTATGAAGGGTTTTTTTTAGATTTCTGCAGGATCATAAAGCAGAATGTATTTTGAGTAAATTTTGAGAGTTTTAAGAATGTATCAATTGTTTTTAATATTTTTTTTTCGCTCGAACAAAAAAATTATTTCCAGAATTACGATAAGTTCTGTTTATCCGATGATTTTTTAAAAATCTTATTAAGGGTTATTTTTAGATTTCTGCAGGATTATAAAGTATAACGTATTTTGAGTAAATTTGGAGAGTTTTAAGAATGTATCAATTGTTTTTAATTTTTTTTTTTCGCTCGAACAAAAAAATGAATCCCAGAATTACGATAAGTTCTGTTTATCCGATGATTTTTTAGAAATCTTATGAAGGGTTTTTTTTAGATTTCTGCAGGATCATAAAGCAGAATGTATTTTGAGTAAATTTTGAGAGTTTTAAGAATGTATCAATTGTTTTTAATATTTTTTTTTCGCTCGAACAAAAAAATTATTTCCAGAATTACGATAAGTTCTGTTTATCCGATGATTTTTTAAAAATCTTATTAAGGGTTATTTTTAGATTTCTGCAGGATTATAAAGTATAACGTATTTTGAGTAAATTTGGAGAGTTTTAAGAATGTATCAATTGTTTTTAATATTTTTTTTTCGCTCGAACAAAAAAAATATTCCCAGAATTACGATAAGTTCTGTTTATCCTATGATTTTTTAGAAATCTTATGGAGGGTTATTTTTAGATTTCTGCAGGATTATAAAGTATAACGTATTTTGAGTAAATTTGGAGAGTTTTAAGAATGTATCAATTGTTTTTAATTTTTTTTTTTCGCTCGAACAAAAAAATTATTCCCAGAATTACGATAAGTTCTGTTTATCCGATGATTTTTTAAAAATCTTATTAAGGGTTATTTTTAGATTTCTGCAGGATTATAAAGTATAACGTATTTTGAGTAAATTTGGAGAGTTTTAAGAATGTATCAATTGCTTTTAATTTTTTTTTTTTCGCTCGAACAAAAAAATTATTCCCAGAATTACGATAAGTTCTGTTTATCCGATGATTTTTTAGAAATCTTATGAAGGGTTATTTTTAGATTTCTGCAGGATTATAAAGTATAACGTATTTTGAGTAAATTTGGAGAGTTTTAAGAATGTATCAATTGTTTTTAATTTTTTTTTCGCCCGAATAAAAAAATTAATCCCAGAATTACGATAAGTTCTGTTTATCCGATGATTTTTTAAAAATCATATGGAGGGTTATTTTTAGATTTCTACAGGATCATAAAGTAGAATGTATTTTAAGTAAATTTGGAGAGTTCTAAGAATGTATCAATTGTTTTTAATATTTTTTTTCGCTGGAACAAGAAAAATATTCCCAGAATTACGATAAGTTCTGTTTATCCGATGATTTTTTTAAAATCTTATGAAGGGTTATTTTTAAATTTCTACAGGATCATAAAATAGAATGTATTTTGAGTAAATTTGGAGAGTTTTAAGAATGTATCAATTGTTTTTAATATTTTTTTTTCGCTCGAACAAAAAAATTATTTCCAGAATTACGATAAGTTCTGTTTATCCGATGATTTTTTAGAAATCTTATGAAGGGTTATTTTTAGATTTCTACAGGATCATAAAGTAGAACGTATTTTGAGTAAATTTGGAGAGTTTTAAGAATGTATCAATTGTTTTTAATATTTTTATATGAATATTCAACCTGTTCGTTAATCTGCAAGCAAAAAATTAAGTCTTACTAAGACTATAAACAAATAACTTATTGAAACAACTACTTCCCTGGCTAGTGCCACTCGGCACGGATATTGAATGATACAAAGGAGATTTGCATGTTATTAAAGATTTAAAATTTCAAAAAATTTTAAAGTGCCGTTTGTGTAAACATGTGGACTGGGATTACACCCCAACTGTAATTAATGTTTCATTGAGATTGGTCATAATTCGGGTGATGGTAGAGGCGCAAAAATCCGTGGCTGGAAAATCGTGGCTAACTTCTCATCGGTGAAGTTGTTGGGATTGAAGGCGAGGTTTAGGTGTTTGGTAATCTTAAGGTGACGAAAAATTGTTGGAGATCGGCGGAGGAACTGCGAAAGACGAAAGACCTGAACGGGCAGCGGCCTTCGATCGCGTACTCGCACTGCGATTGCAGGGAGAAGCTGGTGAAGGACTGCTGCGCCATTCTGGAGAACGAGCCCAAGTGCAACATCCAGAAGGAGTCGAAGATGCTCAAGCAGCCCGGCACGCAGGTACCGCACCCACCGACCTCCCCCCCAATCACACGCGCTTGAATCGCCCATTAAAAAAAAAAAACAATCAATCACCTTGTTTAGACATCATCACCACCCATAATCACCCACACAGCGGCCACCCCGCAAGACTCCCCCAGCACCACGCTGGACGACTTCCCGGAGTTCCGTTACAGCGTCACGCCCGTGTGCTGCGAGATCGCTTCGCCGACCGGCGCGACGGCACCGTGCATCGCGAGCACCGACAAGATTGTAAGGTTCACGATCAAACTCGAGTCGTCTCGGGTTTAATCTGATAGCGCGTTCTAGAGCTCGAGCATGCCGGGACTGCTGAAACCTCCCGGGCTCTCGCCGCCGCCGCTCGCCTTCAGGCAGTTCGAGAAACCTTTAGAGAAGATCATCACGAGGAACGAGAGGATAGGTTCGAAGACGACCACGGTTTCGGAGAAGGTGTGTCTGCCCAGGGGCGCTGAGAAAGACAAGGAGAAGGGCGGGAGGTTCCACAGGAAATGCTCCTGGAAACTAGGTTCTAGGTCCAGCCTGAGGAGGAAGAAGAACCGCAGCGGGTCCGATTCCGACGCGATACCCTTGAACAACGGCAGGGATCACTCGCAGTGTAACGGAGGTGGTGTTACCCGACACGTAAGGCTTCTTCTAGTTTTAGGCGTAGCGCATGCGCTTCAAGCTTCTTCTTCGAATTCTCTAATCGATCGATCTACCATCTTTCCTCGCTTTCGCATGCGATCTAAACAATCTAATCCGACCGTTTCAGAAGTGCTCGCATAACTTTCAACCACTAATTTATAGGCCAGCTTGAGGAACGACATTCTGTTGCAGTCCTCGATTCGCATACAGAATGACACGCAGAAAGACGCTCCGAACAATAAGAGCCCGAAGGGGCTGAGTCCCCAGAATTCGATCAGGTGCCGTACCGGCACTTACAGCTCGGTTCCTCAGGTAATCCAAAAATGAATATTTTACTTAAATAGGCCAACTGTCATTTTAAAGTCAACAATTTTTCAAGTAGAAAAACAATTGCCAATTGAAATAGATGCTTGAATGTAATTCTGTAAAAATCTAGAAACACCCCTATCCTGAATTCCGAGTGTGCCAATCTGGCACCCCTGTAAAAAGTTCCAATAGTTCTCAATAGAGTTCTCAATTCCTTTCCAGAAGTACCATCAACTTTTGAAAAAGAGTTCTGTAAAATTGGACTGTCAGGAATTGGGACACCATTGAAAAATAGGGTGCCAACTTGACACTGCACCCTCACATTGTAATAGAATACAGACGACGCGTTTGGTTGAGCAATTTCAAAAATCAAAATTGCAAATTTTATTTTTTTTGACTTTGAAAACGAGCAATTTTAGCCTTTTGCGTTGATTTTGCGGAAACATTTCTTAACCCGTTTTTAAATTCCACTAAAATCGCCGCATTTGAACGCGAGAATTATCAAAATCGGACAACGCGTTTGGCACTTGTGCAATTTCAAAAATAAAATTTGCAAATTTTAATTTTTTTAATTTAAAAACGAGCAATTTTAGCCTTTTACGATGATTTTGCGGAAATATTTCTTAATCCGTTTTTAAATTCCACTAAATTCGCCACATTTTAACGCCGGAATTATTAAAATAGGACAACGCGTTTGGCATTTGTGTAATTTCAAAAATAAAATTTGCTAATTTTAATTTTTGTACTTTGAAAACGAACCATTTTAGCCTTTTGCGTTGATTTTGCGAAAACATTTCTTAACCTGTTTTTAAATTCCACTAAGTTCGCCACATTTTAACGCCAGAATTATCAAAATCGGACAACGCGTTTGGCAGTTGTGCAATTTCAAAAATCAAAATTGCAAATTTTATTTTTTTTTTTACTTTTGCGTTAATTTTGCGGAAATATTTCTTAACCCGTTTTTAAATTCTACTAAATTCGCAACATTTTAACGCCGGAATTATCAAAATCGGACAACGCGTTCGGCAGTTGTGCAATTTCAAAAATTAAAATTGCAAATTTTAATTTTTTTTTTACTTTTGCATTAATTTTGCGGAAACATTTCTTAACCAGTTTTCAAATTCCACTAAATTCTCCACATATTAACACCAGATTTGTCAAAATCAAACAACGCGTTTGGCAGTTGTGCAATGTCAAAAATCAAAATTGCAAATTTTATTAATTTTTTTTTATTTTGCGTTAATTTTGCGGAAATATTTCTTAACCAGTTTTTAAATTCCACTAAAGTCGCCACATTTTAACGCCGGAATTATCAAAATCGGACAACGCGTTCGGCAGTTGTGCAATTTCAAACATGAAAATTGCAAATTTTATTTTTTTAACTTTGAAAACAAGCAATTTTAGCCTTTTGCGTTGATTTTGCGGAAACATTTCTTAATCCGTTTTTAAATTCCACTAAATTCGCCACATTTTAACGCCAGAATTATCAAAATCGGACAACGCGTTTGGCACTTGTGCATTTTCAAAAATAAAATTTGCAGATTTTAATTTTTTTACTTTGAAAACGAGCAATTTTCGCCTTTTGCGTTGATTTTGCGCGTGGTAATTTTTTAAGAATTTTTCTAACCGCCAAATGCAAATATTCGCAATCTCCGATTTAAGTTTCGAGGGTCGCCATTTTGTTTCCAGTTGGTGAACCTCAACTGTTTTATGGTGTGTTACAAATACGTTATTTCTGAGTGGATTTAGAAAATTTTAAAATAATTCCGCGCGTGGTAATTTTTTTATGAATTTTTCAATCGCCAGATGCAAATATTCGCAATCTCCGATTTAAGTTTCAAGGGTCGCCATTTTGTTTTCAGTGGGTGAACCTCAACTGTTTTATGGTGTGTTACAAATACGTTATTTTTGAGTGGATTTAGAAAATTTTAAGATAATTCCGCGCGTGGTAATTTTTTTAAAGAATTTTTCAATCACCAAATGCAAATATTCGCAATCTCCGATTTAAGTTTCAAGGGTCGCCATTTTGTTTTCAGTGGGTGAACCTCAACTGTTTTATGGTGTGTTACAAATACGTTATTTTTGAGTGGATTTAGAAAATTTAGGATTTACGAAATTTTAAGATAATTCCGCGCGTGGTAATTTTTTTAAAGAATTTTTCAATCACCAAATGCAAATATTCACAATCTCCAATTTAAGTTTCGAGGGTCGCCATTTTGTTTCCAGTTGGTGAACCTCAACCGTTTTATGGTGTGTTAAAAATACGTTATTTTTGAGTGGATTTAGAAAATTTTAAGATAATTCCGCGCGTGGTAATTTTTTTAAAGAATTTTTCAATCACCAGATGCAAATATTCGCAATCTCCGACTTAAGTTTCGAGGGTCGCCATTTTGTTTTCACTGGATGAATCTCAACTGTTTTATGGTGTGTTAAAAATACGTTATTTCTGAGTGGATTTACAAAATTTTAAGATAATTCCGCGCGTGGTAATTTTTTTAAAGAATTTTTCAATCACCAAATGCAAATATTCACAATCTCCGATTTAAGTTTCGAGGGTCGCCATTTTGTTTTCAGTTGGTGAACCTCAACTGTTTTATGGTGTGTTAAAAATACGTTATTTCTGAGTGGATTTACAAAATTTTAAGATAATTCCGCGCGTGGTAATTTTTTTTAAGAATTTTTCAATCACCAGATGCAATTATTCGCAATCTCCGATTTAAGTTTCGATGGTCGCCATTTTATTTTCAGTGGGTAAACCTCAACTGTTTTATGGTGTGTTAAAAATACGTTATTTCTGAGTGGATTTACAAAATTTTAAGATAATTCCGCGTGTGGTAATTTTTTTAAAGAATTTTTCAATCACCAGATGCAAATATTCGCAATCTCCGATTTAAGTTTCGAGGGTCGCCATTTTGTTTCCAGTTGGTGAACCTCAACTGTTTTATGGTGTGTTAAAAATACGTTATTTCTGAGTGGATTTACAAAATTTTAAGATAATTCCGCGCGTGGTAATTTTTTTAAGAATTTTTCAATCACCAGATGCAAATATTCGCAATCTCCGATTTAAGTTTCGAGGGTCGCCATTTTGTTTCCAGTTGGTGAACCTCAACTGTTTTATGGTGTGTTAAAAATACGTTATTTCTGAGTGGATTTACGAAATTTTAAGATAATTCCGCGCGTGGTAATTTTTTTAAGAATTTTTCAATCACCAGATGCAATTATTCGCAATCTCCGATTTAAGTTTCGAGGGTCGCCATTTTGTTTTCAGTGGGTGAACCTCAACTGTTTTATGGTGTGTTAAAAATACGTTATTTCTGAGTGGATTTACAAAATTTTAAGATAATTCCGCGCGTGGTAATTTTTTTAAGAATTTTTCAATCACCAGATGCAAATATTCGCAATCTCCGATTTAAGTTTCGAGGGTCGCCATTTTGTTTTCAGTTGGTGAACCTCAACTGTTTTATGGTGTGTTCAAAATACGTTATTTTTGAGTGGATTTACAAAATTTTAAGATAATTCCGTGCGTGGTAATTTTTTTAAGAATTTTTCAATCACCAGATGCAATTATTCGCAATCTCCGATTTAAGTTTCGAGGGTCGCCATTTTGTTTTCAGTTGGTGAACCTCAACTGTTTTATGGTGTGTTAAAAATACGTTATTTCTGAGTGGATTTACGAAATTTTAAGATAATTCCGCGCGTGGTAATTTTTTTAAGAATTTTTCAATCACCAGATGCAATTATTCGCAATCTCCGATTTAAGTTTCGAGGGTCGCCATTTTGTTTTCAGTGGGTGAACCTCAACTGTTTTATGGTGTGTTAAAAATACGTTATTTCTGAGTGGATTTACAAAATTTTAAGATAATTCCGCGCGTGGTAATTTTTTTAAGAATTTTTCAATCACCAGATGCAAATATTCGCAATCTCCGATTTAAGTTTCGAGGGTCGCCATTTTGTTTTCAGTTGGTGAACCTCAACTGTTTTATGGTGTGTTCAAAATACGTTATTTTTGAGTGGATTTACAAAATTTTAAGATAATTCCGTGCGTGGTAATTTTTTTAAGAATTTTTCAATCACCAGATGCAATTATTCGCAATCTCCGATTTAAGTTTCGAGGGTCGCCATTTTGTTTTCAGTTGGTGAACCTCAACTGTTTTATGGTGTGTTAAAAATACGTTATTTCTGAGTGGATTTACGAAATTTTAAGATAATTCCGCGCGTGGTAATTTTTTTAAGAATTTTTCAATCACCAGATGCAATTATTCGCAATCTCCGATTTAAGTTTCGAGGGTCGCCATTTTGTTTTCAGTGGGTGAACCTCAACTGTTTTATGGTGTGTTAAAAATACGTTATTTCTGAGTGGATTTACAAAATTTTAAGATAATTCAGCGCGTGGTAATTTTTTTTAAGAATTTTTCAATCACCAAATGCAAATATTCGCAATCTCCGATTTAAGTTTCGAATGTCGCCATTTTGTTTTCATTGGGTGAACCTCAACTGTTTTATGGTGTGTTAAAAATACGTTATTTCTGAGTGGATTTAGAAAATTTTAAGATAATTCCGTGGTAATTTTTCTTAAGAAATAGCAAATTTTAAATTTTTTGACTTTGAAAACGAGCAATTTTAGCCTTTTGCGTTGATTTTACGGAAACATTTCTTAACCAGTTTTTAAATTCAAATAAATTTGCCACATTTTAACGTCAGAGTTATCATAATCGGACAACTCGTTTGGCAGTTGTGCAATTTCAAAAATCAAAATTGCAAATTTTAAATTTTTTGACTTTGAAAACGAGCAATTTTAGCCTTTTGCGTTGATTTTGCGGAAACATTTCTTAATCCGTTTTTAAATTCCAATAAATTCGCCACATTTTAACGCAAGAATTATCAAAATCGGACAACGCGTTTGGCAGTTGTGTAATTTCAAAAATCAAAATTGCAAATTTTAATTTTTTTTTTACTTTTGCGTTAATTTTGCGGAAATATTTCTTAACCCGTTTTTAAGTTCCACTAAATTCGTCACATTTTAACGCCGGAATTATTAAAACCGGACAACGTGTTTGGCAGTTGTGCAATTTCAAAAATCAAAATTGGAAATTTTATTTTTTTTTTACTTTTGCGTTAATTTTGCGGAAATATTTCTTAACCAGTTTTTAAATTCCACTAAAATCGCCACATTTTAACGCCGGAATTATCAAAATCGGACAACGCGTTTGGCAGTTGTGCAATTTCAAAAATCAAAATAGCAAATTTTAATTTTTTTTACTTTTACGTTAATTTTGCGGAAATATTTCTTAACCCATTTTCAAATTCCACTAAAATCGCCACATTTTAACGCCAGAATTATCAAAATCGGACAACGCGTTTGGCAGTTGTGCAATTTCAAAAATCAAAATTGGAAATTTTAAATTTTTTGATTTTGAAAACGAGCAAATGTTTTGTAGTGTGTGGAAAATCCATTATTCTTAAGTGGATTTAGAAAGTTTTCAAAGCAATTCCGCGTGCGATAATTTTTTTAGAATTTTTTCAATTGCGAGATGCAAATTTCGTTTATCTTAAATTCATGTTTAGAGCGTCGCCATTTTGTTTCCAGTTGGGGGATATCAATTGTTTTGTAGTGGGTGGTAAATCTATTATTTTCAAGTAGATTTAGAAGGTTTTCAAAGCAATTCCGCGAGTGATAATTTTTTTAGAATTTTTGCAATCGCGAGATGCAAATTTCGTTTCGCTTAAATTCATGTTTAGAGCGTCGCCATTTTGTTTCCAGTTGGGGGATATCAATTGTTTTGTAATGTGTGGTAAATCTATTCTTTTCAAGTGGATTTAGAAAGTTTTCAAAACAATTCCGCCAGTGATCATTTTTTTGATTTTTTTTAATCGCGAAATGCAAATTTCCTTTCTCTTAAATTCATGTTTAGAGCGTCGCCATTTTGTTTCCAGTTAGGGGATATCAATTGTTTTGTAGTGTGTGGTAAATCTATTATTTTCAAGTAGATTTAGAAGGTTTTCAAAGCAATTCCGCGAGTGATAATTTTTTTAGAATTTTTGCAATCGCGAGATGCAAATTTCGTTTCGCTTAAATTCATGTTTAGAGCGTCGCCATTTTGTTTCCAGTTGGGGGATATCAATTGTTTTGTAATGTGTGGTAAATCTATTCTTTTCAAGTGGATTTAGAAAGTTTTCAAAACAATTCCGCCAGTGATCATTTTTTTGATTTTTTTTAATCGCGAAATGCAAATTTCCTTTCTCTTAAATTCATGTTTAGAGCGTCGCCATTTTGTTTCCAGTTAGGGGATATCAATTGTTTTGTAGTGTGTGGTAAATCTATTATTTTCAAGTAGATTTAGAAGGTTTTCAAAGCAATTCCGCGAGTGATAATTTTTTTAGAATTTTTGCAATCGCGAGATGCAAATTTCGTTTCGCTTAAATTCATGTTTAGAGCGTCGCCATTTTGTTTCCAGTTGGGGGATATCAATTGTTTTGTAATGTGTGGTAAATCTATTCTTTTCAAGTGGATTTAGAAAGTTTTCAAAACAATTCCGCCAGTGATCATTTTTTTGATTTTTTTTAATCGCGAAATGCAAATTTCCTTTCTCTTAAATTCATGTTTAGAGCGTCGCCATTTTGTTTCCAGTTAGGGAATATCAATTGTTTTGTAGTGTGTGGTAAATCTATTATTTTCAAGTAGATTTAGAAGGTTTTCAAAGCAATTCCGCGAGTGATAATTTTTTTAGAATTTTTGCAATCGCGAGATGCAAATTTCGTTTCGCTTAAATTCATGTTTAGAGCGTCGCCATTTTGTTTCCAGTTGGGGGATATCAATTGTTTTGTAATGTGTGGTAAATCTATTCTTTTCAAGTGGATTTAGAAAGTTTTCAAAACAATTCCGCCAGTGATCATTTTTTTGATTTTTTTTAATCGCGAAATGCAAATTTCCTTTCTCTTAAATTCATGTTTAGAGCGTCGCCATTTTGTTTCCAGTTCTGGGATATCAATTGTTTTGTAGTGTGTGATAAATCTATTATTCCCAAGTGGATTTAGAAAGTTTTCAAAGCAATTCCGCCAGTGATAATTTTTTTAGAATTTTTTTAATTGCGAGATGCAAATTTCCTTTCTCTTAAATTCATGTTTAGAGCGTCGCCATTTTGTTTCCAGTTCAGGGATATCAATTATTTTGTAGTGTGTGGTAAATCTATTATTCCCAAGTGGATTTAGAAAGTTTTCAAAGCAATTCCGCGAGCGATAATTTTTTTAGAATTTTTTCAATTGCGAGATGCAAATTTCGTTTCTCTTAAATTCATGTTTAGAGCGTCGCCATTTTGTTTCCGGCTAAATCTTATCATTATCTAATTTTTGTATAGGTCGGTCAAGCCCCAACGCTAACGCGTCACAACTCGTTATCGACGTCGCAATCGAAGATCAGTCCGTGCAACGCTGAACTCTCGAAGTTGAACAGTCCGACGGCGTCGAGGAAGGAAAGCCTCACGGACACGAAGCCGCTGAACATCCAGAGCGACAGGACGGACTCCGAGAAGCAGCTGCCCGCCATCAGCATGGACGAGTGCGAGCAGGAGGGCTCGGAGCCGAAGCCGGCCCTGAACAAGCTGCGCAGGATCTTGATCTACCTCGAGCCGAAGGGCTGCATGAAGGAACGCGACGAGCACTCCCTGTACATTTTCACACCAAACAATAGGCAAGAGTCGCGCGTTGAAGGTACACCTAGGACTTGACAAGTAAGTTCGGTTTTTTCGATTGCAGATTTAGAAGGCTGTGCCGCTGGTTGGTGGACCAGAAATGGTTCGACAACGTGGTTCTTCTGTTCATCGCCATGAACTGCATAACGTTGGCGATGGAACGGCCCAATATCCCTCCTCACAGCAAGGAACGGTTCTTCCTCTCCACCAGCAATTACGTCTTCACTGTGGTCTTCACTTTTGAAATGTTTTTAAAGGTGAGTTTAATGAAGAGAATGATTACGTGGTAATCCAACTTGAAAATCAAAAATTTTTCTTAGAGGAAGGTAAGTGAAATGAAGAGGATGGTTGCGATCGTTGCTACATGCAAAGTTTTATGAAATTATGAACTCCCCGTTGTTTCCATCTTCAACGTTGACAGAATTAAATTTTATTGTATCCTTCCAGATAGTTAAACACTTATTCTTTAAAGACTGCGTACTTCTAGTTAAGAATACTTCTTTTATTCTTCAGGTCGTCGCATGGGGTCTGTGTTACGGCCCCGACGCTTACTTCACCTCTGGTTGGAACATCATGGACGGATCCCTCGTGATAATCTCCATCGTGGACCTGCTCATGTCGCTGTTGAGCGAGTCCAGTCCGAAAATCTTCGGCATCCTAAGGGTAATCCGGAAATGCGCCTTCTCACTTTTTGCATTCGTTTGTGTTCGTAATTTTTCGCAGGTGTTCCGGCTTTTGCGTTCTTTGCGTCCCTTGAGGGTCATCAATAGAGCGCCCGGACTGAAATTGGTCGTGCAGACCCTTCTCTCGTCGCTGAGACCCATCGGAAACATCGTCCTCATCTGTTGCACGTTTTTTATTATTTTTGGAATATTAGGAGTGCAGGTAAGTGAGAAATGATTTGCTGAAGAATCCACTGGGTCAAGACTCTTCAGAAATCTTCAATAGCAAAAAAATTAGTCAGTCAACATTTTGGAAAATTTAAGAAAATAATTGATTTTTCTGACTTTGATCGGCCGTAGCGGCCAAACGAAAAGTCCAAATTGAACGCGGTTTGCAAATCTGAACTCCTCGTACGTCAATTAGTCGGATTAGAAATTTAAAATTTTTGATGAAATCGTGAAAAAATACATGACTAACCCCCTTGGAAAATTTGTAAAAAAATGCAACTTTCTTAAAAATCATCGTAGACTATTGAATTTAACTTTATTTTCATCAGAAAGACGAGAGAAATTGATTGCCGTTAAAAAATTTCAGCTAACTTCAATAGCAAAAAAGTTAGTCAGTCACAGTGAACATTTTAGGAAATTTTCAGAAAATAATTGATTTTTCAGACTTTGATCGGCCGTAGCGGCCAAACGAAAACTCCAAATTGAACGCGGTTTGCAAATCTGAACTCCTCGTACGTCAATTAGTCGGATTAGAGATTTAAAATTTTTGATGAAATCGTGAAAAAATACATGACTAACCCCCTTGGAAAATTTGTAAAAAAATGCAACTTTCTTAAAAATCATCGTAGACTATTGAATTTAACTTTATTTTCATCAGAAAGACGAGAGAAATTGATTGCCGTTAAAAAATTTCAGCTAACTTCAATAGCAAAAAAGTTAGTCAGTCACAGTGAACATTTTAGGAAATTTTCAGAAAATAATTGATTTTTCAGACTTTGATCGGCCGTAGCGGCCAAACGAAAAGTCCAAATTGAACGCGGTTTGCAAATCTGAACTCCTCGTACGTCAATTAGTCGGATTAGAAATTTAAAATTTTTGATGAAATCGTGAAAAAATACATGACTAACCCCCTTGGAAAATTTGTAAAAAAATGCAACTTTCTTAAAAATCATCGTAGACTATTGAATTTAACTTTATTTTCATCAGAAAGACGAGAGAAATTGATTGCCGTTAAAAAATGTCAGCTAACTTCAATAGCAAAAAAGTTAGTCAGTCACAGTGAACATTTTAGGAAATTTTCAGAAAATAATTGATTTTTCAGACTTTGATCGGCCGTAGCGGCTAAACGAAAACTCCAAATTGAACGCGGTTTGCAAATCTGAACTCCTCGTACGTCAATTAGTCGGATTAGAGATTTAAAATTTTTGATGAAATCGTAAAAAAATACATGACTAACCCCCTTGGAAAATTTGTAAAAAAATGCAACTTTCTTAAAAATCATCGTAGACTATTGAATTTAACTTTATTTTCATCAGAAAGACGAGAGAAATTGATTGCCGTTAAAAAATTTCAGCTAACTTCAATAGCAAAAAAGTTAGTCAGTCACAGTGAACATTTTAGGAAATTTTCAGAAAATAATTGATTTTTCAGACTTTGATCGGCCGTAGCGGCCAAACGAAAAGTCCAAATTGAACGCGGTTTGCAAATCTGAACTCCTCGTACGTCAATTAGTCGGATTAGAGATTTAAAATTTTTGATGAAATCGTGAAAAAATACATGACTAACCCCCTTGGAAAATTTGTAAAAAAATGCAACTTTCTTAAAAATCATCGTAGACTATTGAATTTAACTTTATTTTCATCAGAAAGACGAGAGAAATTGATTGCCGTTAAAAAATGTCAGCTAACTTCAATAGCAAAAAAGTTAGTCAGTCACAGTGAACATTTTAGGAAATTTTCAGAAAATAATTGATTTTTCAGACTTTGATCGGCCGTAGCGGCCAAACGAAAAGTCCAAATTGAACGCGGTTTGCAAATCTGAACTCCTCGTACGTCAATTAGTCGGATTAGAGATTTAAAATTTTTGATGAAATCGTGAAAAAATACATGACTAACCCCCTTGGAAAATTTGTAAAAAAATGCAACTTTCTTAAAAATCATCGTAGACTATTGAATTTAACTTTATTTTCATCAGAAAGACGAGAGAAATTGATTGCCGTTAAAAAATGTCAGCTAACTTCAATAGCAAAAAAGTTAGTCAGTCACAGTGAACATTTTAGGAAATTTTCAGAAAATAATTGATTTTTCAGACTTTGATCGGCCGTAGCGGCCAAACGGAAAGTCCAAATTGAACGCGGTTTGCAAATCTGAACTCCTCGTACGTCAATTAGTCGGATTAGAGATTTAAAATTTTTGATGAAATCGTGAAAAAATACATGACTAACCCCCTTGGAAAATTTGTAAAAAAATGCAACTTTCTTAAAAATCATCGTAGACTATTGAATTTAACTTTATTTTCATCAGAAAGACGAGAGAAATTGATTGCCGTTAAAAAATTTCAGCTAACTTCAATAGCAAAAAAGTTAGTCAGTCACAGTGAACATTTTAGGAAATTTTCAGAAAATAATTGATTTTTCAGACTTTGATCGGCCGTAGCGGCCAAACGGAAAGTCCAAATTGAACGCGGTTTGCAAATCTGAACTCCTCGTACGTCAATTAGTCGGATTAGAGATTTAAAATTTTTGATGAAATCGTGAAAAAATACATGACTAACCAACCCCCTTGGAAAATTTGTAAAAAAATGCAACTTTCTTAAAAATCATCGTAGACTATTGAATTTAACTTTATTTTCATCAGAAAGACGAGAGAAATTGATTGCCGTTAAAAAATGTCAGCTAACTTCAATAGCAAAAAAGTTAGTCAGTCACAGTGAACATTTTAGGAAATTTTCAGAAAATAATTGATTTTTCAGACTTTGATCGGCCGTAGCGGCTAAACGAAAACTCCAAATTGAACGCGGTTTGCAAATCTGAACTCCTCGTACGTCAATTAGTCGGATTAGAGATTTAAAATTTTTGATGAAATCGTAAAAAAATACATGACTAACCCCCTTGGAAAATTTGTAAAAAAATGCAACTTTCTTAAAAATCATCGTAGACTATTGAATTTAACTTTATTTTCATCAGAAAGACGAGAGAAATTGATTGCCGTTAAAAAATTTCAGCTAACTTCAATAGCAAAAAAGTTAGTCAGTCACAGTGAACATTTTAGGAAATTTTCAGAAAATAATTGATTTTTCAGACTTTGATCGGCCGTAGCGGCCAAACGAAAAGTCCAAATTGAACGCGGTTTGCAAATCTGAACTCCTCGTACGTCAATTAGTCGGATTAGAGATTTAAAATTTTTGATGAAATCGTGAAAAAATACATGACTAACCCCCTTGGAAAATTTGTAAAAAAATGCAACTTTCTTAAAAATCATCGTAGACTATTGAATTTAACTTTATTTTCATCAGAAAGACGAGAGAAATTGATTGCCGTTAAAAAATGTCAGCTAACTTCAATAGCAAAAAAGTTAGTCAGTCACAGTGAACATTTTAGGAAATTTTCAGAAAATAATTGATTTTTCAGACTTTGATCGGCCGTAGCGGCCAAACGAAAAGTCCAAATTGAACGCGGTTTGCAAATCTGAACTCCTCGTACGTCAATTAGTCGGATTAGAGATTTAAAATTTTTGATGAAATCGTAAAAAAATACATGACTAACCCCCTTGGAAAATTTGTAAAAAAATGCAACTTTCTTAAAAATCATCGTAGACTATTGAATTTAACTTTATTTTCATCAGAAAGACGAGAGAAATTGATTGCCGTTAAAAAATTTCAGCTAACTTCAATAGCAAAAAAGTTAGTCAGTCACAGTGAACATTTTAGGAAATTTTCAGAAAATAATTGATTTTTCAGACTTTGATCGGCCGTAGCGGCCAAACGAAAAGTCCAAATTGAACGCGGTTTGCAAATCTGAACTCCTCGTACGTCAATTAGTCGGATTAGAGATTTAAAATTTTTGATGAAATCGTAAAAAAATACATGACTAACCCCCTTGGAAAATTTGTAAAAAAATGCAACTTTCTTAAAAATCATCGTAGACTATTGAATTTAACTTTATTTTCATCAGAAAGACGAGAGAAATTGATTGCCGTTAAAAAATTTCAGCTAACTTCAATAGCAAAAAAGTTAGTCAGTCACAGTGAACATTTTAGGAAATTTTCAGAAAATAATTGATTTTTCAGACTTTGATCGGCCGTAGCGGCCAAACGAAAAGTCCAAATTGAACGCGGTTTGCAAATCTGAACTCCTCGTACGTCAATTAGTCGGATTAGAGATTTAAAATTTTTGATGAAATCGTGAAAAAATACATGACTAACCCCCTTGGAAAATTTGTAAAAAAATGCAACTTTCTTAAAAATCATCGTAGACTATTGAATTTAACTTTATTTTCATCAGAAAGACGAGAGAAATTGATTGCCGTTAAAAAATGTCAGCTAACTTCAATAGCAAAAAAGTTAGTCAGTCACAGTGAACATTTTAGGAAATTTTCAGAAAATAATTGATTTTTCAGACTTTGATCGGCCGTAGCGGCCAAACGAAAAGTCCAAATTGAACGCGGTTTGCAAATCTGAACTCCTCGTACGTCAATTAGTCGGATTAGAGATTTAAAATTTTTGATGAAATCGTAAAAAAATACATGACTAACCCCCTTGGAAAATTTGTAAAAAAATGCAACTTTCTTAAAAATCATCGTAGACTATTGAATTTAACTTTATTTTCATCAGAAAGACGAGAGAAATTGATTGCCGTTAAAAAATTTCAGCTAACTTCAATAGCAAAAAAGTTAGTCAGTCACAGTGAACATTTTAGGAAATTTTCAGAAAATAATTGATTTTTCAGACTTTGATCGGCCGTAGCGGCCAAACGAAAAGTCCAAATTGAACGCGGTTTGCAAATCTGAACTCCTCGTACGTCAATTAGTCGGATTAGAGATTTAAAATTTTTGATGAAATCGTGAAAAAATACATGACTAACCCCCTTGGAAAATTTGTAAAAAAATGCAACTTTCTTAAAAATCATCGTAGACTATTGAATTTAACTTTATTTTCATCAGAAAGACGAGAGAAATTGATTGCCGTTAAAAAATTTCAGCTAACTTCAATAGCAAAAAAGTTAGTCAGTCACAGTGAACATTTTAGGAAATTTTCAGAAAATAATTGATTTTTCAGACTTTGATCGGCCGTAGCGGCCAAACGAAAAGTCCAAATTGAACGCGGTTTGCAAATCTGAACTCCTCGTACGTCAATTAGTCGGATTAGAGATTTAAAATTTTTGATGAAATCGTGAAAAAATACATGACTAACCCCCTTGGAAAATTTGTAAAAAAATGCAACTTTCTTAAAAATCATCGTAGACTATTGAATTTAACTTTATTTTCATCAGAAAGACGAGAGAAATTGATTGCCGTTAAAAAATGTCAGCTAACTTCAATAGCAAAAAAGTTAGTCAGTCACAGTGAACATTTTAGGAAATTTTCAGAAAATAATTGATTTTTCAGACTTTGATCGGCCGTAGCGGCCAAACGAAAAGTCCAAATTGAAAGCGGTTTGCAAATCTGAACTCCTCGTACGTCAATTAGTCGGATTAGAGATTTAAAATTTTTGATGAAATCGTGAAAAAATACATGACTAACCCCCTTGGAAAATTTGTAAAAAAATGCAACTTTCTTAAAAATCATCGTAGACTATTGAATTTAACTTTATTTTCATCAGAAAGACGAGAGAAATTGATTGCCGTTAAAAAATGTCAGCTAACTTCAATAGCAAAAAAGTTAGTCAGTCACAGTGAACATTTTAGGAAATTTTCAGAAAATAATTGATTTTTCAGACTTTGATCGGCCGTAGCGGCCAAACGAAAAGTCCAAATTGAACGCGGTTTGCAAATCTGAACTCCTCGTACGTCAATTAGTCGGATTAGAGATTTAAAATTTTTGATGAAATTGTGAAAAAATACATGACTAACCCCCTTGGAAAATTTGTAAAAAAATGCAAATTTCTTAAAAATCATCGTAGACTATTGAATTTAACTTTATTTTCATCAGAAAGACGAGAGAAATTGATTGCCGTTAAAAAATTTCAGCTAACTTCAATAGCAAAAAAGTTAGTCAGTCACAGTGAACATTTTAGGAAATTTTCAGAAAATAATTGATTTTTCAGACTTTGATCGGCCGTAGCGGCCAAACGAAAAGTCCAAATTGAACGCGGTTTGCAAATCTGAACTCCTCGTACGTCAATTAGTCGGATTAGAGATTTAAAATTTTTGATGAAATCGTGAAAAAATACATGACTAACCCCCTTGGAAAATTTGTAAAAAAATGCAACTTTCTTAAAAATCATCGTAGACTATTGAATTTAACTTTATTTTCATCAGAAAGACGAGAGAAATTGATTGCCGTTAAAAAATTTCAGCTAACTTCAATAGCAAAAAAGTTAGTCAGTCACAGTGAACATTTTAGGAAATTTTCAGAAAATAATTGATTTTTCAGACTTTGATCGGCCGTAGCGGCCAAACGAAAAGTCCAAATTGAACGCGGTTTGCAAATCTGAACTCCTCGTACGTCAATTAGTCGGATTAGAGATTTAAAATTTTTGATGAAATCGTGAAAAAATACATGACTAACCCCCTTGGAAAATTTGTAAAAAAATGCAACTTTCTTAAAAATCATCGTAGACTATTGAATTTAACTTTATTTTCATCAGAAAGACGAGAGAAATTGATTGCCGTTAAAAAATGTCAGCTAACTTCAATAGCAAAAAAGTTAGTCAGTCACAGTGAACATTTTAGGAAATTTTCAGAAAATAATTGATTTTTCAGACTTTGATCGGCCGTAGCGGCCAAACGAAAAGTCCAAATTGAAAGCGGTTTGCAAATCTGAACTCCTCGTACGTCAATTAGTCGGATTAGAGATTTAAAATTTTTGATGAAATCGTGAAAAAATACATGACTAACCCCCTTGGAAAATTTGTAAAAAAATGCAACTTTCTTAAAAATCATCGTAGACTATTGAATTTAACTTTATTTTCATCAGAAAGACGAGAGAAATTGATTGCCGTTAAAAAATGTCAGCTAACTTCAATAGCAAAAAAGTTAGTCAGTCACAGTGAACATTTTAGGAAATTTTCAGAAAATAATTGATTTTTCAGAATTTGATCGGCCGTAGCGGCCAAACGAAAAGTCCAAATTGAACGCGGTTTGCAAATCTGAACTCCTCGTACGTCAATTAGTCGGATTAGAGATTTAAAATTTTTGATGAAATCGTGAAAAAATACATGACTAACCCCCTTGGAAAATTTGTAAAAAAATGCAACTTTCTTAAAAATCATCGTAGACTATTGAATTTAACTTTATTTTCATCAGAAAGACGAGAGAAATCGATTGCCGTTAAAAAATTTCAGCTATCTTCAATAGTAAAAAAAATAGTCAGTCACCATGAACATTTTTGAAAATTTAAGAAAATAATTGATTTTTCAGACTTTGATCGGCCGTAGCGGCCAAACGAAAAGTCCAAATTGAACGCGGTTTGCAAATCTGAACTCCTCGTACGTCAATTAGTCGGATTAGAGATTTAAAATTTTTGATGAAATCGTGAAAAAATACATGACTAACCCCCTTGGAAAATTTGTAAAAAAATGCAACTTTCTTAAAAATCATCGTAGACTATTGAATTTAACTTTATTTTCATCAGAAAGACGAGAGAAATTGATTGCCGTTAAAAAATTTCAGCTAACTTCAATAGCAAAAAAGTTAGTCAGTCACAGTGAACATTTTAGGAAATTTTCAGAAAATAATTGATTTTTCAGAATTTGATCGGCCGTAGCGGCCAAACGAAAAGTCCAAATTGAACGCGGTTTGCAAATCTGAACTCCTCGTACGTCAATTAGTCGGATTAGAGATTTAAAATTTTTGATGAAATCGTGAAAAAATACATGACTAACCCCCTTGGAAAATTTGTAAAAAAATGCAACTTTCTTAAAAATCATCGTAGACTATTGAATTTAACTTTATTTTCATCAGAAAGACGAGAGAAATTGATTGCCGTTAAAAAATTTCAGCTAACTTCAATAGCAAAAAAGTTAGTCAGTCACAGTGAACATTTTAGGAAATTTTCAGAAAATAATTGATTTTTCAGACTTTGATCGGCCGTAGCGGCCAAACGAAAAGTCCAAATTGAACGCGGTTTGCAAATCTGAACTCCTCGTGCGTCAATTAGTCGGATTTGTGATTTTTAATTTTTGATGAAATCGTGAAAAAAGACATGACTAACCCCCTTGGAAAATTTGTAAAAAAATGCAACTTTCTTAAAAATCATCGTAGACTATTGAATTTAACTTTATTTTCATCAGAAAGACGAGAGAAATTGATTGCCGTTAAAAAATTTCAGCTAACTTCAATAGCAAAAAAGTTAGTCAGTCACAGTGAACATTTTAGGAAATTTTCAGAAAATAATTGATTTTTCAGAATTTGATCGGCCGTAGCGGCCAAACGAAAAGTCCAAATTGAACGCGGTTTGCAAATCTGAACTCCTCGTACGTCAATTAGTCGGATTAGAGATTTAAAATTTTTGATGAAATCGTGAAAAAATACATGACTAACCCCCTTGGAAAATTTGTAAAAAAATGCAACTTTCTTAAAAATCATCGTAGACTATTGAATTTAACTTTATTTTCATCAGAAAGACGAGAGAAATCGATTGCCGTTAAAAAATTTCAGCTATCTTCAATAGTAAAAAAAATAGTCAGTCACCATGAACATTTTTGAAAATTTAAGAAAATAATTGATTTTTCAGACTTTGATCGGCCGTAGCGGCCAAACGAAAAGTCCAAATTGAACGCGGTTTGCAAATCTGAACTCCTCGTACGTCAATTAGTCGGATTAGAGATTTAAAATTTTTGATGAAATCGTGAAAAAATACATGACTAACCCCCTTGGAAAATTTGTAAAAAAATGCAACTTTCTTAAAAATCATCGTAGACTATTGAATTTAACTTTATTTTCATCAGAAAGACGAGAGAAATTGATTGCCGTTAAAAAATTTCAGCTAACTTCAATAGCAAAAAAGTTAGTCAGTCACAGTGAACATTTTAGGAAATTTTCAGAAAATAATTGATTTTTCAGAATTTGATCGGCCGTAGCGGCCAAACGAAAAGTCCAAATTGAACGCGGTTTGCAAATCTGAACTCCTCGTACGTCAATTAGTCGGATTAGAGATTTAAAATTTTTGATGAAATCGTGAAAAAATACATGACTAACCCCCTTGGAAAATTTGTAAAAAAATGCAACTTTCTTAAAAATCATCGTAGACTATTGAATTTAACTTTATTTTCATCAGAAAGACGAGAGAAATTGATTGCCGTTAAAAAATTTCAGCTAACTTCAATAGCAAAAAAGTTAGTCAGTCACAGTGAACATTTTAGGAAATTTTCAGAAAATAATTGATTTTTCAGACTTTGATCGGCCGTAGCGGCCAAACGAAAAGTCCAAATTGAACGCGGTTTGCAAATCTGAACTCCTCGTACGTCAATTAGTCGGATTAGAGATTTAAAATTTTTGATGAAATCGTGAAAAAATACATGACTAACCCCCTTGGAAAATTTGTAAAAAAATGCAACTTTCTTAAAAATCATCGTAGACTATTGAATTTAACTTTATTTTCATCAGAAAGACGAGAGAAATTGATTGCCGTTAAAAAATTTCAGCTAACTTCAATAGCAAAAAAGTTAGTCAGTCACAGTGAACATTTTAGGAAATTTTCAGAAAATAATTGATTTTTCAGACTTTGATCGGCCGTAGCGGCCAAACGAAAAGTCCAAATTGAACGCGGTTTGCAAATCTGAACTCCTCGTACGTCAATTAGTCGGATTAGAGATTTAAAATTTTTGATGAAATCGTGAAAAAATACATGACTAACCCCCTTGGAAAATTTGTAAAAAAATGCAACTTTCTTAAAAATCATCGTAGACTATTGAATTGAACTTTATTTTCATCAGAAAGACGAGAGAAATTGATTGCCGTTAAAAAATTTCAGCTAACTTCAATAGCAAAAAAGTTAGTCAGTCACAGTGAACATTTTAGGAAATTTTCAGAAAATAATTGATTTTTCAGACTTTGATCGGCCGTAGCGGCCAAACGAAAAGTCCAAATTGAACGCGGTTTGCAAATCTGAACTCCTCGTACGTCAATTAGTCGGATTAGAGATTTTTAATTTTTGATGAAATCGTGAAAAAAGACATGACTAACCCCCTTGGAAAATTTGTAAAAAAATGCAACTTTCTTAAAAATCATCGTAGACTATTGAATTTAACTTTATTTTCATCAGAAAGACGAGAGAAATTGATTGCCGTTAAAAAATTTCAGCTAACTTCAATAGCAAAAAAGTTAGTCAGTCACAGTGAACATTTTAGGAAATTTTCAGAAAATAATTGATTTTTCAGACTTTGATCGGCCGTAGCGGCCAAACGAAAAGTCCAAATTGAACGCGGTTTGCAAATCTGAACTCCTCGTACGTCAATTAGTCGGATTAGAGATTTAAAATTTTTGATGAAATCGTGAAAAAATACATGACTAACCCCCTTGGAAAATTTGTAAAAAAATGCAACTTTCTTAAAAATCATCGTAGACTATTGAATTTAACTTTATTTTCATCAGAAAGACGAGAGAAATTGATTGCCGTTAAAAAATTTCAGCTAACTTCAATAGCAAAAAAGTTAGTCAGTCACAGTGAACATTTTAGGAAATTTTCAGAAAATAATTGATTTTTCAGACTTTGATCGGCCGTAGCGGCCAAACGAAAAGTCCAAATTGAACGCGGTTTGCAAATCTGAACTCCTCGTACGTCAATTAGTCGGATTTGTGATTTTTAATTTTTGATGAAATCGTGAAAAAAGACATGACTAACCCCCTTGGAAAATTTGTAAAAAAATGCAACTTTCTTAAAAATCATCGTAGACTATTGAATTTAACTTTATTTTCATCAGAAAGACGAGAGAAATTGATTGCCGTTAAAAAAATTTCAGCTAACTTCAATAGCAAAAAAGTTAGTCAGTCACAGTGAACATTTTAGGAAATTTTCAGAAAATAATTGATTTTTCAGACTTTGATCGGCCGTAGCGGCCAAACGAAAAGTCCAAATTGAACGCGGTTTGCAAATCTGAACTCCTCGTACGTCAATTAGTCGGATTAGAGATTTAAAATTTTTGATGAAATCGTGAAAAAATACATGACTAACCCCCTTGGAAAATTTGTAAAAAAATGC
Organism: Ocypus olens; assembly: GCA_910593695.2. Taxonomy (NCBI): domain Eukaryota; kingdom Metazoa; phylum Arthropoda; class Insecta; order Coleoptera; family Staphylinidae; genus Ocypus; species Ocypus olens. The sequence goes on from OU343062.1 coordinate 48,194,921, forward strand.
AACTTTCTTAAAAATCATCGTAGACTATTGAATTTAACTTTATTTTCATCAGAAAGACGAGAGAAATTGATTGCCGTTAAAAAATTTCAGCTAACTTCAATAGCAAAAAAGTTAGTCAGTCACAGTGAACATTTTAGGAAATTTTCAGAAAATAATTGATTTTTCAGACTTTGATCGGCCGTAGCGGCCAAACGAAAAGTCCAAATTGAACGCGGTTTGCAAATCTGAACTCCTCGTACGTCAATTAGTCGGATTTGTGATTTTTAATTTTTGATGAAATCGTGAAAAAAGACATGACTAACCCCCTTGGAAAATTTGTAAAAAAATGCAACTTTCTTAAAAATCATCGTAGACTATTGAATTTAACTTTATTTTCATCAGAAAGACGAGAGAAATTGATTGCCGTTAAAAAATTTCAGCTAACTTCAATAGCAAAAAAGTTAGTCAGTCACAGTGAACATTTTAGGAAATTTTCAGAAAATAATTGATTTTTCAGACTTTGATCGGCCGTAGCGGCCAAACGAAAAGTCCAAATTGAACGCGGTTTGCAAATCTGAACTCCTCGTACGTCAATTAGTCGGATTAGAGATTTAAAATTTTTGATGAAATCGTGAAAAAATACATGACTAACCCCCTTGGAAAATTTGTAAAAAAATGCAACTTTCTTAAAAATCATCGTAGACTATTGAATTTAACTTTATTTTCATCAGAAAGACGAGAGAAATTGATTGCCGTTAAAAAATTTCAGCTAACTTCAATAGCAAAAAAGTTAGTCAGTCACAGTGAACATTTTAGGAAATTTTCAGAAAATAATTGATTTTTCAGAATTTGATCGGCCGTAGCGGCCAAACGAAAAGTCCAAATTGAACGCGGTTTGCAAATCTGAACTCCTCGTACGTCAATTAGTCGGATTAGAGATTTAAAATTTTTGATGAAATCGTGAAAAAATACATGACTAACCCCCTTGGAAAATTTGTAAAAAAATGCAACTTTCTTAAAAATCATCGTAG